>CM076851.1:95329269-95929269 GCA_039519185.1 Astragalus membranaceus
TAGAAATAAACTGTTTTCGGACAACTTACTCCGTTTGCTCCGATTCTTGGTCCAAAAAATCCGAAAAAATTCAACAATCACGAGTCCCAACGAGCCTAGCATTTCGAGTAGCAAAAACGCGCGAAACCGTTATTGTACTCTTTTCAAAAAAATTGCGCAAAAAAATCAACTAAAATAAAAAAAGAGGTGCAACACGAGGACTTCCCAGGAGGTCACCCATCCCAGTACTACTCTCGCCCAAGCACGCTTAACTGCGGAGTTCTGATGGGATCCGGTGCATTAGTGCTGGTATGATCGCACCTGTCAAGTAATGCACGGTAATAGTATACAAGCCTTCTCCGCGCGCTAGTAGAAATAAACTGTTTTCGGACAACTTACTCCGTTTGCTCCGATTCTTGGTCCAAAAAATCCGAAAAAATTCAACAATCACGAGTCCCAACGAGCCTAGCATTTCGAGTAGCAAAAACGCGCGAAACCGTTATTGTACTCTTTTCAAAAAAATTGCGCAAAAAAATCAACTAAAATAAAAAAAGAGGTGCAACACGAGGACTTCCCAGGAGGTCACCCATCCCAGTACTACTCTCGCCCAAGCACGCTTAACTGCGGAGTTCTGATGGGATCCGGTGCATTAGTGCTGGTATGATCGCACCTGTCAAGTAATGCACGGTAATAGTATACAAGCCTTCTCCGCGCGCTAGTAGAAATAAACTGTTTTCGGACAACTTACTCCGTTTGCTCCGATTCTTGGTCCAAAAAATCCGAAAAAATTCAACAATCACGAGTCCCAACGAGCCTAGCATTTCGAGTAGCAAAAACGCGCGAAACCGTTATTGTACTCTTTTCAAAAAAATTGCGCAAAAAAATCAACTAAAATAAAAAAAGAGGTGCAACACGAGGACTTCCCAGGAGGTCACCCATCCCAGTACTACTCTCGCCCAAGCACGCTTAACTGCGGAGTTCTGATGGGATCCGGTGCATTAGTGCTGGTATGATCGCACCTGTCAAGTAATGCACGGTAATAGTATACAAGCCTTCTCCGCGCGCTAGTAGAAATAAACTGTTTTCGGACAACTTACTCCGTTTGCTCCGATTCTTGGTCCAAAAAATCCGAAAAAATTCAACAATCACGAGTCCCAACGAGCCTAGCATTTCGAGTAGCAAAAACGCGCGAAACCGTTATTGTACTCTTTTCAAAAAAATTGCGCAAAAAAATCAACTAAAATAAAAAAAGAGGTGCAACACGAGGACTTCCCAGGAGGTCACCCATCCCAGTACTACTCTCGCCCAAGCACGCTTAACTGCGGAGTTCTGATGGGATCCGGTGCATTAGTGCTGGTATGATCGCACCTGTCAAGTAATGCACGGTAATAGTATACAAGCCTTCTCCGCGCGCTAGTAGAAATAAACTGTTTTCGGACAACTTACTCCGTTTGCTCCGATTCTTGGTCCAAAAAATCCGAAAAAATTCAACAATCACGAGTCCCAACGAGCCTAGCATTTCGAGTAGCAAAAACGCGCGAAACCGTTATTGTACTCTTTTCAAAAAAATTGCGCAAAAAAATCAACTAAAATAAAAAAAGAGGTGCAACACGAGGACTTCCCAGGAGGTCACCCATCCCAGTACTACTCTCGCCCAAGCACGCTTAACTGCGGAGTTCTGATGGGATCCGGTGCATTAGTGCTGGTATGATCGCACCTGTCAAGTAATGCACGGTAATAGTATACAAGCCTTCTCCGCGCGCTAGTAGAAATAAACTGTTTTCGGACAACTTACTCCGTTTGCTCCGATTCTTGGTCCAAAAAATCCGAAAAAATTCAACAATCACGAGTCCCAACGAGCCTAGCATTTCGAGTAGCAAAAACGCGCGAAACCGTTATTGTACTCTTTTCAAAAAAATTGCGCAAAAAAATCAACTAAAATAAAAAAAGAGGTGCAACACGAGGACTTCCCAGGAGGTCACCCATCCCAGTACTACTCTCGCCCAAGCACGCTTAACTGCGGAGTTCTGATGGGATCCGGTGCATTAGTGCTGGTATGATCGCACCTGTCAAGTAATGCACGGTAATAGTATACAAGCCTTCTCCGCGCGCTAGTAGAAATAAACTGTTTTCGGACAACTTACTCCGTTTGCTCCGATTCTTGGTCCAAAAAATCCGAAAAAATTCAACAATCACGAGTCCCAACGAGCCTAGCATTTCGAGTAGCAAAAACGCGCGAAACCGTTATTGTACTCTTTTCAAAAAAATTGCGCAAAAAAATCAACTAAAATAAAAAAAGAGGTGCAACACGAGGACTTCCCAGGAGGTCACCCATCCCAGTACTACTCTCGCCCAAGCACGCTTAACTGCGGAGTTCTGATGGGATCCGGTGCATTAGTGCTGGTATGATCGCACCTGTCAAGTAATGCACGGTAATAGTATACAAGCCTTCTCCGCGCGCTAGTAGAAATAAACTGTTTTCGGACAACTTACTCCGTTTGCTCCGATTCTTGGTCCAAAAAATCCGAAAAAATTCAACAATCACGAGTCCCAACGAGCCTAGCATTTCGAGTAGCAAAAACGCGCGAAACCGTTATTGTACTCTTTTCAAAAAAATTGCGCAAAAAAATCAACTAAAATAAAAAAAGAGGTGCAACACGAGGACTTCCCAGGAGGTCACCCATCCCAGTACTACTCTCGCCCAAGCACGCTTAACTGCGGAGTTCTGATGGGATCCGGTGCATTAGTGCTGGTATGATCGCACCTGTCAAGTAATGCACGGTAATAGTATACAAGCCTTCTCCGCGCGCTAGTAGAAATAAACTGTTTTCGGACAACTTACTCCGTTTGCTCCGATTCTTGGTCCAAAAAATCCGAAAAAATTCAACAATCACGAGTCCCAACGAGCCTAGCATTTCGAGTAGCAAAAACGCGCGAAACCGTTATTGTACTCTTTTCAAAAAAATTGCGCAAAAAAATCAACTAAAATAAAAAAAGAGGTGCAACACGAGGACTTCCCAGGAGGTCACCCATCCCAGTACTACTCTCGCCCAAGCACGCTTAACTGCGGAGTTCTGATGGGATCCGGTGCATTAGTGCTGGTATGATCGCACCTGTCAAGTAATGCACGGTAATAGTATACAAGCCTTCTCCGCGCGCTAGTAGAAATAAACTGTTTTCGGACAACTTACTCCGTTTGCTCCGATTCTTGGTCCAAAAAATCCGAAAAAATTCAACAATCACGAGTCCCAACGAGCCTAGCATTTCGAGTAGCAAAAACGCGCGAAACCGTTATTGTACTCTTTTCAAAAAAATTGCGCAAAAAAATCAACTAAAATAAAAAAAGAGGTGCAACACGAGGACTTCCCAGGAGGTCACCCATCCCAGTACTACTCTCGCCCAAGCACGCTTAACTGCGGAGTTCTGATGGGATCCGGTGCATTAGTGCTGGTATGATCGCACCTGTCAAGTAATGCACGGTAATAGTATACAAGCCTTCTCCGCGCGCTAGTAGAAATAAACTGTTTTCGGACAACTTACTCCGTTTGCTCCGATTCTTGGTCCAAAAAATCCGAAAAAATTCAACAATCACGAGTCCCAACGAGCCTAGCATTTCGAGTAGCAAAAACGCGCGAAACCGTTATTGTACTCTTTTCAAAAAAATTGCGCAAAAAAATCAACTAAAATAAAAAAAGAGGTGCAACACGAGGACTTCCCAGGAGGTCACCCATCCCAGTACTACTCTCGCCCAAGCACGCTTAACTGCGGAGTTCTGATGGGATCCGGTGCATTAGTGCTGGTATGATCGCACCTGTCAAGTAATGCACGGTAATAGTATACAAGCCTTCTCCGCGCGCTAGTAGAAATAAACTGTTTTCGGACAACTTACTCCGTTTGCTCCGATTCTTGGTCCAAAAAATCCGAAAAAATTCAACAATCACGAGTCCCAACGAGCCTAGCATTTCGAGTAGCAAAAACGCGCGAAACCGTTATTGTACTCTTTTCAAAAAAATTGCGCAAAAAAATCAACTAAAATAAAAAAAGAGGTGCAACACGAGGACTTCCCAGGAGGTCACCCATCCCAGTACTACTCTCGCCCAAGCACGCTTAACTGCGGAGTTCTGATGGGATCCGGTGCATTAGTGCTGGTATGATCGCACCTGTCAAGTAATGCACGGTAATAGTATACAAGCCTTCTCCGCGCGCTAGTAGAAATAAACTGTTTTCGGACAACTTACTCCGTTTGCTCCGATTCTTGGTCCAAAAAATCCGAAAAAATTCAACAATCACGAGTCCCAACGAGCCTAGCATTTCGAGTAGCAAAAACGCGCGAAACCGTTATTGTACTCTTTTCAAAAAAATTGCGCAAAAAAATCAACTAAAATAAAAAAAGAGGTGCAACACGAGGACTTCCCAGGAGGTCACCCATCCCAGTACTACTCTCGCCCAAGCACGCTTAACTGCGGAGTTCTGATGGGATCCGGTGCATTAGTGCTGGTATGATCGCACCTGTCAAGTAATGCACGGTAATAGTATACAAGCCTTCTCCGCGCGCTAGTAGAAATAAACTGTTTTCGGACAACTTACTCCGTTTGCTCCGATTCTTGGTCCAAAAAATCCGAAAAAATTCAACAATCACGAGTCCCAACGAGCCTAGCATTTCGAGTAGCAAAAACGCGCGAAACCGTTATTGTACTCTTTTCAAAAAAATTGCGCAAAAAAATCAACTAAAATAAAAAAAGAGGTGCAACACGAGGACTTCCCAGGAGGTCACCCATCCCAGTACTACTCTCGCCCAAGCACGCTTAACTGCGGAGTTCTGATGGGATCCGGTGCATTAGTGCTGGTATGATCGCACCTGTCAAGTAATGCACGGTAATAGTATACAAGCCTTCTCCGCGCGCTAGTAGAAATAAACTGTTTTCGGACAACTTACTCCGTTTGCTCCGATTCTTGGTCCAAAAAATCCGAAAAAATTCAACAATCACGAGTCCCAACGAGCCTAGCATTTCGAGTAGCAAAAACGCGCGAAACCGTTATTGTACTCTTTTCAAAAAAATTGCGCAAAAAAATCAACTAAAATAAAAAAAGAGGTGCAACACGAGGACTTCCCAGGAGGTCACCCATCCCAGTACTACTCTCGCCCAAGCACGCTTAACTGCGGAGTTCTGATGGGATCCGGTGCATTAGTGCTGGTATGATCGCACCTGTCAAGTAATGCACGGTAATAGTATACAAGCCTTCTCCGCGCGCTAGTAGAAATAAACTGTTTTCGGACAACTTACTCCGTTTGCTCCGATTCTTGGTCCAAAAAATCCGAAAAAATTCAACAATCACGAGTCCCAACGAGCCTAGCATTTCGAGTAGCAAAAACGCGCGAAACCGTTATTGTACTCTTTTCAAAAAAATTGCGCAAAAAAATCAACTAAAATAAAAAAAGAGGTGCAACACGAGGACTTCCCAGGAGGTCACCCATCCCAGTACTACTCTCGCCCAAGCACGCTTAACTGCGGAGTTCTGATGGGATCCGGTGCATTAGTGCTGGTATGATCGCACCTGTCAAGTAATGCACGGTAATAGTATACAAGCCTTCTCCGCGCGCTAGTAGAAATAAACTGTTTTCGGACAACTTACTCCGTTTGCTCCGATTCTTGGTCCAAAAAATCCAAAAAAATTCAACAATCACGAGTCCCAACGAGCCTAGCATTTCGAGTAGCAAAAACGCGCGAAACCGTTATTGTACTCTTTTCAAAAAAATTGCGCAAAAAAATCAACTAAAATAAAAAAAGAGGTGCAACACGAGGACTTCCCAGGAGGTCACCCATCCCAGTACTACTCTCGCCCAAGCACGCTTAACTGCGGAGTTCTGATGGGATCCGGTGCATTAGTGCTGGTATGATCGCACCTGTCAAGTAATGCACGGTAATAGTATACAAGCCTTCTCCGCGCGCTAGTAGAAATAAACTGTTTTCGGACAACTTACTCCGTTTGCTCCGATTCTTGGTCCAAAAAATCCGAAAAAATTCAACAATCACGAGTCCCAACGAGCCTAGCATTTCGAGTAGCAAAAACGCGCGAAACCGTTATTGTACTCTTTTCAAAAAAATTGCGCAAAAAAATCAACTAAAATAAAAAAAGAGGTGCAACACGAGGACTTCCCAGGAGGTCACCCATCCCAGTACTACTCTCGCCCAAGCACGCTTAACTGCGGAGTTCTGATGGGATCCGGTGCATTAGTGCTGGTATGATCGCACCTTTCAAGTAATGCACGGTAATAGTATACAAGCCTTCTCCGCGCGCTAGTAGAAATAAACTGTTTTCGGACAACTTACTCCGTTTGCTCCGATTCTTGGTCCAAAAAATCCGAAAAAATTCAACAATCACGAGTCCCAACGAGCCTAGCATTTCGAGTAGCAAAAACGCGCGAAACCGTTATTGTACTCTTTTCAAAAAAATTGCGCAAAAAAATCAACTAAAATAAAAAAAGAGGTGCAACACGAGGACTTCCCAGGAGGTCACCCATCCCAGTACTACTCTCGCCCAAGCACGCTTAACTGCGGAGTTCTGATGGGATCCGGTGCATTAGTGCTGGTATGATCGCACCTGTCAAGTAATGCACGGTAATAGTATACAAGCCTTCTCCGCGCGCTAGTAGAAATAAACTGTTTTCGGACAACTTACTCCGTTTGCTCCGATTCTTGGTCCAAAAAATCCAAAAAAATTCAACAATCACGAGTCCCAACGAGCCTAGCATTTCGAGTAGCAAAAACGCGCGAAACCGTTATTGTACTCTTTTCAAAAAAATTGCGCAAAAAAATCAACTAAAATAAAAAAAGAGGTGCAACACGAGGACTTCCCAGGAGGTCACCCATCCCAGTACTACTCTCGCCCAAGCACGCTTAACTGCGGAGTTCTGATGGGATCCGGTGCATTAGTGCTGGTATGATCGCACCTGTCAAGTAATGCACGGTAATAGTATACAAGCCTTCTCCGCGCGCTAGTAGAAATAAACTGTTTTCGGACAACTTACTCCGTTTGCTCCGATTCTTGGTCCAAAAAATCCAAAAAAATTCAACAATCACGAGTCCCAACGAGCCTAGCATTTCGAGTAGCAAAAACGCGCGAAACCGTTATTGTACTCTTTTCAAAAAAATTGCGCAAAAAAATCAACTAAAATAAAAAAAGAGGTGCAACACGAGGACTTCCCAGGAGGTCACCCATCCCAGTACTACTCTCGCCCAAGCACGCTTAACTGCGGAGTTCTGATGGGATCCGGTGCATTAGTGCTGGTATGATCGCACCTGTCAAGTAATGCACGGTAATAGTATACAAGCCTTCTCCGCGCGCTAGTAGAAATAAACTGTTTTCGGACAACTTACTCCGTTTGCTCCGATTCTTGGTCCAAAAAATCCGAAAAAATTCAACAATCACGAGTCCCAACGAGCCTAGCATTTCGAGTAGCAAAAACGCGCGAAACCGTTATTGTACTCTTTTCAAAAAAATTGCGCAAAAAAATCAACTAAAATAAAAAAAGAGGTGCAACACGAGGACTTCCCAGGAGGTCACCCATCCCAGTACTACTCTCGCCCAAGCACGCTTAACTGCGGAGTTCTGATGGGATCCGGTGCATTAGTGCTGGTATGATCGCACCTTTCAAGTAATGCACGGTAATAGTATACAAGCCTTCTCCGCGCGCTAGTAGAAATAAACTGTTTTCGGACAACTTACTCCGTTTGCTCCGATTCTTGGTCCAAAAAATCCGAAAAAATTCAACAATGACGAGTCCCAAATCAGGGACTGATTCAGGGATCACAGCCTCAAAATCCAAAATTCATTCATTTAGACCACTTTTTCATTTTTTTTATTTTTTCATTTTCTAAAAAAAATCCAAAAAAATTAGCGTTAGTTTTACCCATTTTTTAGAGATATTTGGTACTGTTTTTATATTTTTTAGATTTTATTTGATATGTTTTGTCGATTTCTCTTTATTTTTGTATGTTTTGATGTGTGTAGGGAAAACATGTTTGGATGATTTCCACCGTTGAACAGATTTTCCGCTTAAGGGAAAACATGTTTGGATATCAAATAAAATCTAAAACATACATCAAAAGTTTTGATGTCGATTTCTCTTTATTTGATATTTTTTAGAAGGATGGGGTAAAAGTTTGTAAAATGATGAGTTTGGATGAACGTTCTTTCTGATTTTCCTTTGCTGCATCTTCATCTCCTGTTACATTTTTTTCAAAGATATCAAAGAACTCAACAAAGGAGCACATGCTTAAAAGATATGTTTCTCCTCCACTTTGTTGGTATAGAGATGTTCATATGACTACTCCAACATTTTTATTATATTTTTTGTCCATAATTTGAGATAGTAATATCGACCTCACTCTCTCAACCTATACTAATTTTAATATGTTTTGGGTTTCAATCTCTTAAGGTATGTTTTCCTCTACTTTTGTGATAATGGTTATGTGAACTTTTGCCTTCTTCGAAATTGTAGGAATAGTGTTTTACAATTGAAGTCCTGAAACATGTGCACTAAACATGCATGATAAAACACTAAAATAAACACTGAAATTTGTTGAATTTCCTTCTATATTTTTTCCTGAGATTGAATTTTGTTGATATGATTTTTATTTTCTAATTATGATATGATGGTATGCTCTCCAAACTCATGGCAAGTGAACAGTGGCGGGCCCAGGACCCCGGGGTCAGGGGTGTCAAAATTTTTAAGGCCAGTGTCAAATGGGTGCAAAACTTGGTCTACTAGTGCAATTTAAAATTTTCAGGGGGTTCAAAATTAAAATTTCAGGGGATTTGAGCTATTTATATAGGGTGGTAAGTGCAATTTTTTTCAGGGGTTCAACTAAACCCCCTCACTACAAGGTAGGTCCGCCTCTAGGTGTTCGCGGTGCGGTTTGGTTCGGTTTTGAGATAAAAAGTGAACCGAACCGCAAGGTAAAACTACATGCGGTTTGGTTTGGTTCGGTTAGCTTCCTAAAATAAAACCGAACCGAACCAAACCAAACTAATGCGGTTTGGATTGGTTCGGTTGGTTCGGTTTTTTCCAAGACAAAACATAATTTAAAACGAAGTTAAAATTAACTAACATAAAAAATGGCTAACATAAATCTTTAAGAAAAAATCTACTCAAATATATATAGTATATAAATTACGTTGTATTAATTCTTTTAAGATAGCTAAGACAATGTTTAAAAGAATTTGAATTAAATATTTTATTGTAATTTTTAAGTGAGTCAAAGAATTAGTTGTAGTTGGGCTAGTAAGTGAGTGAGAGTTGGGTTTTAGTTGCATTTGGGCTAGTAAGTTAGTAAGGAAGGTTGTAAGTCAATAAGTCTTAGTGTTACTTGCGGTTTGGTTTGGTTTGGTTCGGTTTCTGTAATCAAAACCGCGAACCGAACCAAACCGTGCGGTGCAATGAAAAGAAGAACCGAACTAAACCAATAAGAAGCGGTTTTTTGTGGTTTTCGGTTTGGTTTGGTTCGGCTTGCGGTTTTCTATTGGTTTGGTTCGGTTTTAAACACCCCTAGGTCCGCCACTTGGTATCATTGGCAAGTGAATAATTTTTTTTTTCGCTTTACTATATTCATTAATCTTTTGTTGTATTCACCTTGATCATCTATGACCAAATGTAATTTATGCACGACTAATTTTTCTTCTCATATGAGAGTATGCGCCTAATCTTCTACAGTACTATTATTATACTCAACCCTATTAGGTCCTTTTTTGTTGATATGTGAGTATGCTCTTATTTTGTTTTGGGTTGCCTTGCAGTTTGGAGTTTTGTTTAGGGGTGTTTTTTCTCCACCTTAATGAGTGGTGTTTCGATTCCACCTAACGAAGCTATTGTTGTATTTTATTGAAAATAAAAAGATATTTCAAAAGTGAGAAGTCCCACATTGTTTGGCTTTGGATTCACCAAAGTCTTTATATATTAAAGCTTAATGAGAGCTAGTAAACAAGCAAGTAGAACAGACTCCCTCGCGCGCACAAGCAGGGACCAACATGGCTTGGTTCAGTGCGAATCTTTCGACTTCCCCCCTGCGCGCTCGACTGGCCTTGCGCTAATTATTATTAAAAAAAACAATCTGGTCGAAAACTGAAAGTTGGATTAATCCGACTTGATTGCCGTTGAATTTTCCAACGGCCTTTGACTGGCCATTGATTGCTGGAGCCTATGCTGTAAACAACTATATTCATCAGCCTATATAAACAGCTTCCAGTGGCACTTGGAATATATCTCAGAAAAACTATTTTCCACTTTTATAAACAGCTTCCAGTGGCACTTCTGGGTTACTCTCCTATTAATATCCAGTTCTTCTTGCTAGTACTGCAGTCAGCATAATTCGACGACAGCCATATCTGCTATTTTCGACAACAATCTGTCGACCCTGCTACTCCCAAACAGGTCGAAGTTTCGACCCATGCCAACAAAGTGTGTCGCCACACAATTCTCAGCACCCTCTCCAACGAATTGTTCGACATCTACTGCACCTACAAGGAAGCTAATCAGATCTGGGAATCAATGATTCTCAAATACACCGCTGAAGATGCAAGCAAGCAGAAATTTGTCATCAGCAACTACTACAATTGTGTCATGAGTGAAACTGGCGAAATCAAAACCCAAATCAACCAGTATCACAAATTACTAGAGGAAATGAAGGCTGAAAACATAGTTCTCACTGACGAGTTCATTGCAGGTATTCTGATTGAGAAGCTGCCAGAATCATGGAAGGACTACAAGCAACAACTGAAGCACAAACACAAGCAACTGTCATTGAACGACCTGCTGACTCATATCATCATCGAAGATACCAACCGAAAAGAGAGTAACAAGACAAAGGCGAAATCAATGGCTGCACGTGCAAACATGGTGATGGACAACCCATCAAGGTTCGACAAAGGCAAACCAGTCTCTCCAAACAAAAGATACGATTCCAAGAAATTATCTAATCAAAAGTATCACAAAAAGAACAATGATAATTATCCTGGTACTCATAGCTCTGAATTCAAGAAAAGAGGATACTGCTTTGTTTGTGGAAAGCCAGGACACTATGCACCTAAATGCAGGCATAGGGCGAGAAATGAAAATCCTCCTAAGGTTAACGCCAACTTGGCTGATGCTGGTGGAGATGATAATGAGGACGACGATGTCATTGCTGCTGTCGTCTCTCTGGTCAACATGGCAACTGATGTGAACAAGTGGGTGGTGGATTCTGGAGCCACCAAGCACATCTGTGCTAATAGAGAAGTTTTTACCTCCTACACTGCTGTAGGGGAAGGAGAAGAAAACATCTATCTGGGTGACTCACATCCAGCCTCAGTTGTGGGGAAAGGAAAAGTTCTTCTCAAGCTCACATCGGGAAAAACTCTGGCTCTCACAAATGTGCTTCATGTGCCTAATATAAGGGCAAACCTGATTTCTATCGATGTTCTGCTGAAGCATGGTATCAAAGTGACATTTGAATCTGATAAGATTGTTCTTACCAAGAACAACATTTTTGTTGGAAAGGGATATTATGATCATGGACTTTTTGTACTCAACACTTCTGATTTTAATAGCAATGTTTCGACTTCTGCTTACTCGATTGACTCTTATAATATGTGGCATGCTAGACTAGGTCATATTAACTTTCCGTATGTTATTAAATTGCAACGTCTTGGCATGATTTCGACTAGTGATAATCAACATAGTAAATGCGATGTATGTGTCGAATCCAAGTTAACAAAGAAATCGTGTCCCCCAGTACATCGTGAAACTGAACTGCTTAGTTTAATTCATACGGACCTAGGAGATTTAAAACAAACTCCAACTAGGGGCGGGAAAAGTTATTATGTGACGTTTATAGATGAATTTTCGCGATACACTAAGGTATTTTTATTAAGACAAAAAGATGAAGCATTTGAAGCTTTTCTTTCATAAAAAGCTGAAGTCGAAAATCAATTAGATAGAAAGATTAAAAGAGTTAGATCCGATCGTGGAGGAGAATACATATCGTTTAATGATTTTTGTGAAAAGGAAGGTATAATACATGAAACAACTCCCCCCTATTCACCTGAATCTAATGGCATAGCTGAAAGGAAAAATAGGACAGTGAAAGAGATGATGAATGCTATGTTAATTAGTTCTAGTGCGCCAAACAACTTGTGGGGTGAGGCTCTATTAACTGCATGTTTTATACAAAATAGAACTCCTCATAGGAAAACCGGCAAAACCCCCTATGAACTATGGAAAAGTTATCAACCTAACTTGAAATATTTAAAAGTGTGGGGGTGCTTAGTTAAAGTTATGTTGCCTGATCCTAAGAAAAGGAAAATTGGTTGCAAAACCTCTGATTGTGTTTTTATAGGATATGCAGAACACATCGCTACTTATAGATTCCTTGTTGTGAAAAGTGATGTTCTAGATAATAATACTATCGTGGAAACTAAAAATGCTGAGTTCTTTGAAAACCTTTTTCCTTTGAAACATGATAGTATATCTACACAACCATTAGCAAGTACGAATGATGAAACTCATGAGGAACCATATCAAGAACTAAGGAGAAGTAAAAGACCAAGAAAAGAAACATCCTTCGGAAATGATTTTTATACTTATCTTGTCGAAAAAGATCCAGAAACCTTTTTTGAAGCAACTTCTTCTTCTGAGTTGAAATTTTGGAAAGAAGCCATTAAAACTGAAATAGACTCAATTTCTAAATGTAACACTTGGGCCTTAGTTGATTTACCACCTGGGGCAAAATCAATAGGATGCAAGTGGATTTTCAAAAGAAAATATAACCCTGATGGGTCTATTGATAAATACAAAGCCAGATTAGTAGCAAAAGGTTTTTCTCAAAAACAAAACATTGATTATTTTGATAGCTTTGCTCCAGTAACAAGAATTTCTTCAATTAGAGTTTTAATAGCTTTGGCTTCTATCCATAAACTAGTTATTCATCACATGGATGTTAAAACCGCTTTTTTGAACGGTGACTTAGAAGAAGAAATTTACATGAATCAACCTGAAGGATGTATAGTTTCAGGTCAAGAGAATAAAGTATGCAAACTCCTTAAGTCGTTATATGGTTTAAAACAAGCACCAAAACAATGGCATGAAAAGTTTGACAAAACTTTAACTAAAGAGGGTTTCTCCACAACTGATGTTGATAAATGTGTTTACACTAAAACTGTGTGTGGAGAACATGTGATCATATGTTTATATGTAGATGACATGCTCATATTTGGTACTTGTCTGGATATTGTTATTAAAACAAAATCCTTTCTTTCATCTAGTTTTGACATGAAAGATATGGGTGAGGCTAATGTAATATTAGGAGTTAGAATCATCAGGAAAGGTGATAGTATCACACTATCACAAGATCATTATGTGGAAAAACTTCTTAGGAAGTTTGGTCACTATGACTCAACCCCTTTGAGTACCCCCTATGAAGCTAACTCACGCTTAAAGAAAAATAGAGGTGATCCTGTTGACCAACCTCAGTATGCCCAAGTAATTGGGAGCCTACTGCATTTAATGAACTTCTCTCGACCAGACATTGCATTCGCAGTCGGTCGTCTGAGTAGGTATACTCACAATCCTGGTCAGGATCATTGGAAGGCAATTGCTCACCTTATGAGATATTTGAGAGGTACAACAACTTATGGTATTACTTATAGTGGATTGCCCGCAGTATTAGAAGGATACTGGGATGCTAACTGGATATCTGATTCAGATGAGACAAAATCAACTAGTGGTTACATTTTCACACTTGGTGGTGGTGCGGTAACTTGGAGGTCAGCCAAACAATCCATCATTGCTAGATCGACTATGGAGTCGGAATTTGTAGCTCTGGAATTGGCTGGCACTGAAGCTGAATGGTTGAAGAACCTTTTAGCTGGTATTCCTTTGGGAATAAAACCGACACCATTAGTGTCAATACATTGTGATAGTCAATCAGCAATAGCCGTTGCAAAGAATAAGACCTATAATGGCAAAAATAGACATGTGCAATTAAGACATAATGTTGTCAAACAATTGCAAAAGTATGGAGCAATATCGATCGATTATGTGAAGTCAGAAGTGAATTTGGCAGATCCTTTGACAAAACCCTTAGGGAAGAAAATGATATGTGAAACATCGAGGGGAATGGGACTAAAAGCCAACTGATATTAAAAAGTGATGGTAACCCAACCTTTGTGATTGGAGATCCCATGAATAAGGTTCAATGTGGTAAAAACAAGTTACTTCTTGATAGTGCTAGCACTGGAAGTTAATTCAAGTAATTAATTTCATTATTGTCCCTTCCTATGGTGTTATTGTGATGATGCTAGACTGCAGGGTTAAAAGGATAAGCTTAAAGCTTTTAATGATTTTCATAGCCCTTATGGGTGGTGTATGACTTGCAGCATACACTTGATGAAATCACCTATATGAGTGTCAAGTGAGGCCGCTTGCATGAGATCCTGGCGAGGTCTCTAGAGCACTCACGAATACCGAGCACGCGCAGGGCCTAGTAGCGCACCACCGCGGAAATAACAAGAATTGTGGGGGTGTAATGTGATAGTGAAACCTCTAACATATAATATGTGTCTTGGGTTCCATAGCTTGCTATACCAATTCACTGTATGTTATGTTTTATCTATCTAGGACTGGTTCCATAGCTTGCTATACAGCTTTGAAACATTACATCTACGATGTCAACCCAGAAAACCTCCTTTATAAATTTATTTTTCAACTTTTGAAATTTGTGGGGGATTGTTGTATTTTATTGAAAATAAAGTGAGAAGTCCCACATTGCTTGGCTTTGGATTCACCAAAGTCTTTATATGTAAAGCTTAATGAGAGCTAGTAAACAAGCAAGTAGAAGGGACTCCCTCGCGCGCACAAGAAGGGACCAACATGGCTTGGTTCAGTGCGAATCTTTCGACTCCCCCCCCTGCGCGCTCGACTGGCCTTGCGCTAATTTTATTAAATAAAATATTACTTTTATCAGCCTATCCGTATACGCCCAATTATGGGTTGAACTGTTTTACGAAATAATTTGTAACGGAAAGTTCAGGTCGAAAACTGAAAGTTGGTCGAACTGATTGGCAAAACAATCTGGTCGAAAACTGAAAGTTGGTCGAACTGGATTGCGAAATAATTTTGTAACGGAAAATTAATTTCCTCAATTTTGTAACCGTGATTTTCTTACAACAGCTCTTTTCACTTATTACAATTTATTTTGTAACTGCAAAAATTAATCCGACTTGATTGCTGTTGAATTTTTCAACGGCCTTTGACTGGCCATTGATTGCTGGAGCCTATACTGTAAACGGCTATATTCATAAGCCTATATAAACAGCTTCCAGTGGCACTTGGAATATATCTCAAAAACTATTTTCCACTTTTATATAGAAAGAGCTCTGGGTTGCTCTCCTGTTAATATCCAGTTCTTCTTGCTAGTTCTGATACCTCTTTCGCTACTGCGATTGAGAAGACCCAGTTGTACCTCGGGGAATTTGTGCTGTAGAGGCGGATAAATTCTTCAGGGCAGTCGTAAGACGCTTCCGGTTGTTTATCTAACATTTCTGTGTTTGCAGGTTTATTTTCGACAGCAGTGCAATTCGACAGCAGCTAGTTCGACTTCGACAGCTTCTGTTTCTGCACTTTTGATTCGCAGCAGTCCTTGCTACTCAACAGCATCAGTCGAATTTGTCTTCTGCATTTCAACTGCAGAAATTCGACTTCAGCCATTTCTGCTATTTTTGACAACATCTATTGATGTTTCAACAGTTGATGTGACTAAGGAAAAATTATAAAACTCGTAATGTCATATTCTAATTTGCACTCAAACAGTTGCAGAGAATGATGTTTCTACACAAGAAGATCTTGGTGGCAATGCTGTAACACCCCTTTTCTACCCCTTAATTTACACGTCATTATCAGAGTATTTTCATTTTCGAAAATAATATTTAATTAGTAGAAAAGAAATGTCACATCTTCATTTATAAAAACTCATCGCCTGCACCATTAAAATTTGTGCAACAACGCAATCGTCATAAAAGTTAAACTTCAGAATAATCTCATCACAGCGGAAATAGCAATAACTCACCAAAGTCGCTCAAACACGTCTCAAAACATCAATAAAATCATTAAACAGCTATTTAAATAATTTATCGACTTCAACCCCGCCCCCTAGGTGCTACAATATCAGAGAGCGACTCAAAACATCCCAACAGCTAATCAAGAAGGCAGCAGGACCTTCACTCGCGGTTACCTGCAGCGTTGCCACGATAGAGCAACATTCCAAGCAGAAGGGGTGAGAATTTCAATAAAACATAATCAAGTGCATAATGGAGAATGAGAACAAGCAATTACACAATATCATCACACAACATCATCATCATCACCACGTCACTATCACAAACACCAGCTCAAACCACGAACAATAACAACTCACAGTCATGATTATGCATGTAAATGCAACCCACACCTGGGTATATGCATGATGGTACCATCTCGTCATAAAAAGCCACTCAAGGCATATCATCATCAAAAACCACTCAAGGCATATCATCATCAATAAGAGGCCGAAGCCTATTCGTCATAGTATGCACATGCCATGAGACTCTATGAACGCATGTGCAACTCATCAAACACTCACCTGGAGTACTCATCATCATCATAAAACACTCATAGAGTGTATTCGTCATAATCATCAAAATCATATATATCACATCATCATAATCACTTATAGAGTGAACTCGTCATATTCATCAAAGTCATATAGATCACATCGTCATAATCACTCATAGAGTGAACTCGTCATATTCATCAAAATCATATAGATCACATCATCATAATCACTCATAGAGTGAACTCGTCATATTCATCAAAATCATATAGATCACATCATCATAATCACTCATAGAGTGAACTCGTCATATTCATCGGAATCATATTGCAACATCATTATAGTTATACATACCATCATCAACATTAAGTATATATATATATGTATATTTCAGTTATCTTTTAGCTTAGCGTGTTATAAAATAGTAAACTGACCTTAGTGGTAAACCACAGTCTAGCCATAGTCAATGAGTACACTAGTAGTATAACGTTTCACAGAGACTCATTTATATAAACATAGCATCACAATTTTTCATCTGAGGAATCGTCACAATTTCAATTCGAGAAAACACCTCATTTTTAAGCTTAGACACCCCACATTTGAAAAAGAGGAGACATCACATTTTTAATAGTGGCAGGAACACCTTTTTATAAAGGAAACATCATAATTCAAGTTTGAGATAACATCATAGTTTTAATTGGAAAAACTTCACATTTTAAATGAGGGAACGTCACCTTATTATTGGAAAAATGTCACATTTGAAAGTAGAGAACATAGTGTGAAAACAGCAGGAAAAGAAGCAGTGGAGAAAACAGTCATATTCACATCATGAATTCTTTTCCAATCATCACCAACCTCAAAACACGATTTGTTCATCACACAACTCATCAAAAGTTCATCAAGGAATCATCACAATGTTCATCAAGAAATCATCAAATGCTCATCAAGAAATCATCAAAAATTCATCAAAACGAAATCAAAACTCTTCGACAATATCAATTTCATCACAATATCAATTTCATCACAATATCAAAATAACATTAACAACATCGAAAGGGCATCAACAACATCAAAATAACATCAATGACATCAAAATAATATCGATAACATCAAAACCCCCAAAACCCCAATTACATACCCAATTATATCAAATCGAAACGCTCACCCTTACCTTAGGTTTTCACGAAGACAAGAGATCACTACAAGTCACCTACGAAACAACAGCAACAATCCACGCGATCTGCACTTCTTCTCTCCTTCTCACAATCGCAAGTTCTCTCTCTCTTAGATTGTAGGGAGATTAATTTTCGTTCTCACCACTTCTGGATTCTAACTCTGGAATTGCTCTCCTATCGAAGCCCTCTGCGATACGAGAAGAACGCAACAAACGGCGTCACAATCGGAGCTCCAGAGACAAAGATATGATAAAAAGAGTGAAAACAGCAAGAAAATGCCCTAGCTGCGCAGAAACGCAGCTATATACGCGAACTCGCGCTCGGAGCGCAAGCCAGGCGCGACTTGGGCGCGAAATGGCAGTAACTCACGCTGCTCACGCACAGCACTTGCGCTTGGGGCGCGACTTGAGCGTGACTCAGGCGCAGAATGGCAGCAACAACAGCGTACATGCGCAGACTACTCTTTTCTTCCTTCTCTTGATTAAAATAGCAAACGACATCGGATTTTAACAAATGACCACTCGTTGGAAAGCTCTCGGAGTGTAGTTTCTATCTATGATTTTTAATTTCCAAAATAAGTAACCATTTGGTACAGATTTTCAATATACTACAATGAGGTACCAAACTTGGACAGAACTTCTTACTCAACTTGCAACCAAACTTCCTTTCTCATTTCTTAATGAAATTTGATGAAACCAGTGCCTACTTTGTAGGGAATTCAGTCTACTTTCAAACTAAACAATAACCATACAAAACGGAGTTCAATTGAGAATGCAAAACCTGCAAAACTGAACCTCAATTCTAATCATTTCTACCATGGTTCCCATGCCAATAACTCTCTAATTTCTTCAATCATTCTACCAATTCATCTCAAAAATAGATTTTAATAAAATTGGGGCGTTACAAATGCTGTCGTATCTGAACCCTTAACCCAATCAATCCTAGCATCACCTCAGAGGGAGTTTTACCAAGCAAACACTTCATCACCTATTGTCAAACACTGCATGATATTCAGGATGTGATTGAGAATCAAATAAGGAAGACTTGTTGGTTCCATTCTAAGCAGGTGATAGATGACAAGAAGATCGGTATTGGTTTCTTCTTCATGGTATGCACTTCTTAGAAATAGATTGTGCATACATAGTTTGTGCAGAATTTTGACATGATCAAGAAAATTCTGTTAAGGAAAAATCCCTAAGTTATGTTTTCATGAGAACAAACAGTTTTGATAATCTTCTTAAGCTTCTGATTTATTAGTAATATAATGAGTTCTCTTGAGTGATCTTATAGACATGTACATATTGTTACATCTCAAGAAGAACACGTGCTAGGAATTAGCACGTCATGAGAAGATAGATTGAGCTTTAGGTAAAGCTCAAAGTGGTGCTCAAAAGACAATAGTAAGGAAACAATACAGTATGGCCTGACATGAAGCAAAGTATTGTATGGAAAAATAACATATATTTTTGAATAACATTAAAACAAGTTGGAAAGACTCAGAAGATATTTCAGAAAGCATTCTGAATGTATCTCAGAAAGTCATTGAGAAGACAATGTTCAGAAGCTATTATAGAAGCTTCTGACTCATGAAGAAAAATTACCATGCTTCTCTCAACTGTCAAAATGACACATCAACAATGGTAATGTTCAAAGAAGAAGGGTTCCAAGTAAAATAAGCCATCGCAAAAGCGTTTCATGGGTTGACAAGCTCAGAAGCTCTCAACGGTCACCTACAGCAATGTACGAAGCCTACTGCAGTGTACCCGTCTAGGCACTAAAGGTACAATGGATATAATTCTCTTTGTTAAAGCATTCCAATGGCTCTTTTAAAGTAATTGGGCTATAAATACACCATTGAGACCTCAACACTTCTCAAGGGAGACTGCACAAAAATTGGTCAAGACATTAGATGCTTCTCAGCAGCTTCTGAGTAAGTCTACATTCTCTCTTATACACACTCACTGCAAATCAAGATATTTGGGACTTTGTTGAGTGTGCTCATAGCTTTGTGTCAATAGTTAAATGTATTTTACATAAGCTATCTTTTATCCCAATTCAGAACTAAACATATATTTATGTTTGTACCTTCTAAGCAATAAGCATAGGTTGCTGTATTGTTAGGGAAGAGGGCTAAGAAAGTTTTTCTTAGAGGTTAAGTTGCTAGACTTGGAAAAAACTAGTGGGACAGTTGATAGAGCTGTGTTAAGAAAACTATCAGGGTGTTGCCATTTGTTGGCATGTAATAAAACTATTTGTGAAATAGTGAAAATCTCACTGGGTGTGAGGAGTGGACGTAGCCCTTGGCGAGTTGGGTGAAGGACTATAAATCTCTGTGTGATCTTTACAGCATTCTTTACTGTCTTTATCACTCATAACTTTTCTAAAGCTAATAGTAACTTAAACAAATTCTTTAAGAAACAAATTATATCTTCCAAACACACACATAACTTTTAAAGTCATCTTTAAATCAACCAAACAAGTTTTTGGAAGAATTTGTGTCTAGAGAAGGATTTTAAAATGTGTCACAGGTCAAACCCCTCCTTTCTTGTGACTTATATTTGTCTTCAATTGGCATCAGGGCAATGCCTTTGGTTGAACACATTAAAAAAATGTCAGAGGAAAGATCTTAGAAGAAGTCATGACCAGACCAAATTCTGTTACATTTCTACCAGAAGGAGCATCTTCAAACAGACCTCCAGGATTCAATGGAGAACATTATTACTACTAGAAGAATCAAATGAAGCTATACATGGACTCCCGAGACACATACATCTGGGATATCATTCAAAATGGTCCTTATGTTCCAAAGGTAACCTATGATGATGGAAGAGTTACTGACAAACCAAAGGAAACATGGACTATAGATGACAAACGCCTAATCCTGCTGAACTCAAACGCAAAGTACTATCTCACTTGTGCTTTAAGCAGAAGTGAATATAACAAAGTTGTTAAGAAAGAAACTGCCAAGGAAATATGGGATACACTACAAGTAGCTCATGAAGGAACATATCAGACCAAGGAAGCCAAAACGGGAATTCTAGTCAGAGAATTTTAAATGTTCACTATGAATGAAGATGAACCAATTGAGAGTTTGGTTCCGCGGAATTAGTTAATCTATTTGATTTTAGTGTTATGCATTTTTAAAGATTTTTTTTTGAATTCATTAATTTATCGTGAAGAACTCATGTGGTATCAGCGAAGCAGAGCCAAATGGATGCATGATGGGGATCGAAACACGAAATATTACCAGCTTAAAGCAGCAACTCGCAAAAGGAAGAATAGAATTTTAATGTTGCGTGATGATGCGGGACATTGGATGAAAGATGAGGCTCATATTCAGAATCATATTAATCCCTTTTTTAGAACCTTGTTTACTGATGAGGATAGTGACACGGTTAATTCTCTTGGTGGGGATGTTACTACGGTGGAAATTGATAGAGCAGTGTTTGACATGCAACCGTGGAAGGCTTCGGGCCTGGACAGTTATCAGGCAGGTTTTTATTAGGTGAATTGGGATCAGGTTCGTACAGACTGCTATGAGTTAGTGAAGACTGCTTTGACTCACCCTGAAAAGGTATGTAGAGTCAATGAAACTGATATTTGTCTTATTCCTAAGGTTTCTAAACTTGAGTTCATTACTCAGTTTCGGCCCATCTCACTTTGCAATGTCAACTACAAGGTAATTACTAAGATTATTGTGAATAGGTTGAAGCCGCATTTGCCCCATATAATTTCTCCCTACCAAACGGGGTTTATACCTACCAAGCGCATTCATGAAAATATTGTTGTGGCCCAAGAATTACTTCATTCTATGCGAAGAATGCGAGGAAGGACTGGTTTCTTTGTTATAAAGGTTGATCTTGCTAAGGCTTATGACAAGATTCGTTGGAATTTTATTGATATGGTTCTCACCGAGCTTGGTGTGCCTCCTTCTTTGCAAGCTCTGATTATGCAGTGTATCACTTATATATCTACTAATGTTTTGTGGAATGGTAGAAGAGCTGAGAGGTTTGCTCCTCAGCGTGGTATTCCGCTGACGCATTTAATTGAGGAAGAGGTTGTTCATAAGAGATGGACTCCTATCCGTGCGGGTAGGAGTGGCCCCAACATCTCGCACCTCATGTTTGCAGATGACTTACTCTTATTTGGAAAGGCAAATGATGAGAATATGTGAAGTGTGTTGCTGCCCTTAATAGCTTTTGTGACATGTCTGGCCAAATGGTGAGTATAGAGAAAACTAATATTTTCTTTTCAAAGAATGTTCCTACAGCAACTCGAAGAAGGCTAGGGACCAAGTCCGGTTTTAATACTACATTGGCTCTGGGTAAGTATCTTGGTATTCCTTTGTTAGGCCGTGCGCCTAAGCAGCAAGATTATAATTATTTGTTGGAGAATGTGCATCGAAGACTTTCAGGTTGGAAGGCCAGCCACCCCTCCTTTGCCGGGTGTGTAACGCTTGCTGAATCACCTAAATCGGTGATTCAAGAAATTCCGATTTATACAATGATGACGAATCCCATTCCAAAGGGGTGTTTGAAAGAGATAGAAAAGATTCAAAGAAGTTTCATTTGAGGTGATAGGGATGAGGCTCGGCGAATGCACCTTATTAAGTGGGACACCGAGCTCTAGTGGATATGAACAAGGCTTGTTTAATGAAAATAGCTTGGAATCTCAAGTCGGATGAAAAAAAATTCTGGAGTCTAGTTCTAATTGGGAGGAATGGGCGTAGCTCATGGGCTGTGGGTGAATTGGGTTGCAAAGGTTCAGATTCATATATTTGGAAAGATATATATCAGTGTTGGAGTGAAATTAAGGATGCAGAGGCCTAGGCTTTGGGGGATGGAACAACCACTAGATTTTGGCTGGATAGATGGCTTGATGCCAATAATACTCTTGCTGATCTTGTTAATCATGTTCCTACTCATCTCCAAGATTGTAAGGTGACTGACTTTGTGTATGGGAGCAGACAGTGGCGCTTTAGAGATTTACTTCTGGACAGGCTTGTTAACAAGTTACTTGTGTGAATATATGCTTTGACAGGTTTTGATGATTGACAAAAAGGCAAAAAGGACTAAACTGCAAAAAGGACTAAACTGCAAAAAGCGGAAAAATGCAATCAAGATCAAGTCAAGAGATGGTTCATGGTTGTGTGTGTTTAGGATATTATTGTAAGTGAAAATAAAGCTCTCAAATATAAAATAAATCACACACTCACAAAAGATTTCATAAAAATGATTTTTTGCATGAAAATATCCTTCATGAAATAGGAGAAGCACATATAATGTGAAAATAACTTTTTAGAAAACCTATAATCGATTATGCCATGCATATAATCGATTATTGATATATAAGGAAGTTTTCCATGCTATTAGGAAGCCAATAATCGATTACACACTTCATTCCTTCAAACCTATAATCGATTACTCTTCTCTCATTTTTTAAAGCCACTAATCGATTACCTCCTTGTTTCATTGAAGCACATAATCGATTAAATCTATTTTAGGAAGGCACTAATCGATTATCACATCCAAAACCTTTCAAGAGATAATCGATTTTCTCATTTTATAGATCCAAATCTAGATCTCTCCTAAGCCTATAAATAGGACCTCATTCACCACTCTTTTTCACACCAATTCATACGCATTTCACACTCTTCTCTATCACTCTCATACTACTCTTTCACTTGCTAATATTTTATTTTTTGAGAGCTTTATAATTCACATAGTTTGATATTGTATTATTCGAGCTTCAACTTGTTTTATCCACACATTTGAGTGTGCTATCAAATCTTTTATATTTCTTATTTTTGGGTGTGATCCCAAGATAATCAAGAGAGGTGATATCTCTTGGTTGGGTGAGATCCCAAGGTATTCAAGAGAGGTGATATCTCTTGGTGTTTTCTAGAGAGGTGATATCTCTAGGTTTTAAAGGTTTTACATAGGGAGGTGATATCCCGGTATTGTAAGTTCTCTTGTTGTAAAGGTTTCTAGCTGAACCTGTTTTAAAAGCTAGTGATTAGTTGAAATCCCTTGGAGCATTCCTCGGGGACTAGACGCAGGTCTGTGGTTTGGCCGAACCAGTATAAATCTCTTTGTGTCATCTTCTTTCCCTTCATCTCTTTAATTTTCTTTACAAGTTAATCTTATTGTTTTATCATTGTTATTGCAATTCAAACTTTCTTAAGCACTTTATTTTTGAAGTCTTAATTTTTAAGTGCTATTTTTAATTTCACAATTCACCCTCTTGTGTTTGAAGTCACTTGGTCAACAAGTGGTACCAGAGCTAGACTCTTGGTCAAGACTAACTGTCTCAAGAGGCAAGATGACTTCAAATGACTCCTTAAACAGACCCCCATCTTTCAATGGTGAAGGGTATGATTATTGGAAAACAAGAATGAAAATTTTCATTGAGGGAGTAGATTGTGATATTTGGGATGCTGTCATAAATGGTCCATTTGTTCCCACTCATCTCGTTAATGATGAAATGGGGAACAAACCTAGATTTCTTTGGACCAAAGAGGAAAAAGAAAAGGTTCAATACAATTTGAAAGCTAAGAACATCATCACAACTGCTTTAAGCATCGATGAGTTCTATCGCGTATCAAATTGTAAAACCGCCAAGGAAATGTGGGACGCCCTTCAAGTAACCCATGAAGGTACTACCGAGGTCAAAAGAGCTAGAATGAACACATTAACTCATGAGTATGAACTATTTAAGATGAAACCGGGTGAAACCATCCAAGAACTAAACAAACGTTTCATCCACATAGTTAACCATCTCAGAGGCCTTGGAAAATCCTTCGAAAATGCGGATTTGACCAATAAAGTGCTACGATGCCTAAATAGAAATTGGCAACCCAAAGTGACGGCTATCTCGGAATCAAGAGACATATCCTCTATGGACTTAACTACTCTGTTTGGAAAATTGCAGGAACACGAGCTCGAACTGAATCGACTAACTGAAAGCGAGGAAGGTGAAAAGAAAAATAAAGGACTTGCTCTAAAAGCATGTACCAAAGAAAGTGACACGGAAGAGTATGATAGCAATGATGAAGACATGAGCCTAATGGTGCGAAGATTCAACAACTTCATGAAGCGCAAAGGAAAATCAAAACAATGGGCTAATCCTCAAGAGAAGAATGAGGAAGGAACCTCCTTCAATCCAACATGCTACAAATGTGGTAAGAAGGGGCACATAAAGCCAAACTGCCCTCAAAGTAAAAAATATGAGAAACCGGACAGAAAACCCCAAAGGGAATCAAGAGGAAGAAGGCCATACATCACTTGGGAAGAAAATGACATGGAGTCATCCGATGAATCTGAAGAAGAGGAAGCAAAACTATGTCTCATGGCAGAGCATGAGGAAGATGAGGTAAACTCTGTTGAAACTGAGTATGATTTAACTTATAATGAACTGCTTAGTATTTGTGAAGAACTAAATAATGAATCAACCAAACTTAGAAAGATTGTTTCCACTTCTAAGAAAACTATTTCCACTCTTCACTCTAAAATCGAAATTTTAAACAAGGAAATAGACATTCTTAAAGAAAAACAAATTTTTGTAAGTGAAGTCTGTAACACCCCGGTATTTTTATTTAGTAAAAATACCCAAGTGTACCATCCCTAGAACATCAGAGATATATTTCCTGCTTAGACACTGAATATCACTATAAATTTTTCGCTGAATATAACCCAAACAGTCTTATTTACAACAAGACAATATGGTTCTCAGACCATATTCCATCAGCACCTATAGTATTCAGTATCATACAAGAAAGCGGAAGAACGATATACACTAAATACATAATGTCTTAGTATACAGACAACAAAAGGGAAATAAGCTTAAACATAAAGCTTGGCTATTAGCAACCAGTCCGAGCTCAACCAACTCGTGCCTCTTGGATTTCCGCTGTCCCTGTGTCTCTGTAAAACAACAACATTTAAACAGTGAGATACAATCTGAGTGAGTTCTACCGAGACCCCTACTAACACTCTCGGTTCAATTATGAAATTCTGTTTAACTCAACACGACACCGACTGCGCGAACGCTACTCCCGATGAACCGCATTATTTACACATAGCATTCCACCGACTGCGCGAACGCTACTCCCGGCGAACCTGCTATAACTCAGTACGACACCGACTGCGCGAACGCTACTCCCGGTGACTCGTATTGTAGTTTAATTTATAAATCAAGACTCTATAACTTAGCACGACACCGACCGCGCGAACGCTACTCCCGGTGAATCGTACCACATAACCGTTAACACGACATCGACTGCAAAACATTGCTACTCCCTGAATGTCGTAAAATAAACAAAGCACGGCACCGACTGCAGAACATTGCTAATCCCGGTGTATCGTGCAACAAACAAAGTACGGCACCGACTGCAGAACATTGCTAATCCCGGTGTATCGTACAATAATCTTTAACATAACACCGACTGCAGAACATTGCTAATCCCGGTGAACCCCCTACCAATAGTACATTCTCCCATTGGCATGGAGCCTAGGGAAGGGGATCATGACTGCCCCGCCTAGTATGTTACACATGGGTCGTCACCCAACTCGATATATAAACATATATCTACAGTACTATGAACCCACGGTCCATCAAATCAGACAATCAATGAAACACTTTAATCCACATTTTATAAAATCCAGGTTCACACTCGCATTCTAGTTGACCACTTTTCGACACAATTTTCAATATCAAAAACAGTTCATTTTGCCTTAAAAATAGAATATTCAGTTAGGCCTCTGAATAAGCTTTCCAACACATCTTAGAACACCTCAATCGGGTTCCCGGATCAAAAGTTATCGCGAAACGAAAAACAGTGTTTGGTTGCTGAAAATCTGCAAAGTGGCGCGCGAGTGGCGCGAGGCGCGCGAGTGGCGCGCGAGCTGACAGTAGGATCTGTCAAGTGGCGCGCGAGTGGCGCGCGGCGCGCAAGTGGCGCGTGGACTGACAGTAGGGGGGTCTGTCAAGTGCAGAATTTGGCGGTTTCGCGCGAAAACCGCGATTTCGCTTAATTCCGATTCTCGTTCCGATTGAAAACAGTCCAAACAAACAGAAAAACAGATTCAACCAATATCACACAATCATTCAAATCAATCAATGTCTCATTCAAAACGGTTTTTATCAAAAACGACATATTTTCCAATTAACGGTTTTTAAGTCAAAATCATTCGAAACCAAATCACCAAAAATTCCTTTTCAAGACGACACAGCTCGAGACTCGCTCCGATCGATTCCTAACCCGAAACAGACAATATCAAGTAATATTCCAGACCAGCGAAAGCGATAAAACGATCAATCAATTAATTCGAAAAACAAAATCCTAAACGTGAGTAGAACTCACCCTTGACGCGTGATCCACGATCGAGCCGAAATCACCGAGTAGCCACACGAACGCTCCCCGCTCCGGCGACACCCAATCCGCTTCCAAAACTTCCCACTCGATCACGAAACCTCTTTTGACCGAAATACCAAATTCCTCGAAATCCTCCATGGACACTATTCATCATCCCTAACCTCCAAAACTACTATTCACACATAAACCCAATTTTGATTTTCAACCCCAAATCACCTAACTAGCTTCCAATCTTTCAATCGAACTTTAATACTCGAGCAATCCACCTTGGGTTCGTTCCTAATCGAACTTAAACCTTCAAAACCAACCCAAAATCGGATTTCCCTCAAAACCTCCAAAACTCGAAAATGGCAAAGTGAGAGAGAGTGAGTTGATCGTCACGAAATTGGTACCAAAACGAAGAGGAAGGAACGCCGAACATTTTTCGTGTTGGAAGGAAGTCGTTTTGGTGAAGTCTTCTCTCTCCCTCTTCTCTTCTCCCTCACGCCATTCTCTTCCTTTCTCCCTTTCTCTCCTCTCTGTAACTCTCTCTCTCTCTCTCTCTCGCATTCTTTCTTTTCTTCCTTCTTTCTTCCATTCTTTCCTTTCTTTTCTTTAATTAATTCTTTCTCTCCTTCACTCACACCCACACACGTATACATATATATATTTATTTAATATATACGTGGTAACGTGGTCCAATTACCATATTGATCTAAATCTCTTATTTCGATTCCAAAACTTCCTTGACCCGTATTATCCGGTTAACGATCCGGTGACAAGCAATAAATAATTTTAGCACTCAATAAATTTACCAGTAAAGTACTAAATTAATTCAATTGGGTTAACATCCAAATAATTCGGTTAATTATTTTGCGGATGTTACAAAGTCTCCTCTTGCAACTCTTATGAAAATAAAAAGGAGAGTACTCTCAAATGTGAAGAGTGCAACGTTTTGAAAAAGAAAGTTGATGACTTGCACAACACTCTTGCGAAATTCACCAGGGGAAGAGATAATCTAAATATTATTTTAGGAAATCAAAGGGGAACATATGATAAAGCTGGGTTGGGCTATCAACCAAAGAATCATGAAAAACCGTTCAAAAAGTTTTTTAGCCCAAACAAAACTTCTAGTAGCCCTTTTTCAAAATGCTATTATTGTGGTAGAAAAGGTCATACATCTTCTATTTGTAATGCTAGAAAGAATATTGATATGAATGACAAATGGAAGTGGATTCCAAAGGGCACTGTTCCCAAGACTAACCCAAAAGGACCCAAAATGATTTGGGTACCAAAAATTAAAACTTGATGCTGTGTTGCAGGTGTGCTTGAAAGCCAAGAGCTCAAAGTGGTATCTAGACAGCGGCTGTTCAAAGCACATGACAGGGGACAAAGAAAAGTTCTCTCACTTGACTCCTAAAATTAGTGGTTTTGTGTCTTATGGTGACAACACAAAAGGTAAAATAATTGGTGTCGGCACTATCGGTAAGAAACCAAACCCAGTGATTGAAAATGTTTTATTAGTGGATGGCTTGAAACATAACTTGCTAAGTATTAGTCAATTGTGCGACAAAGGTAATAAAGTTGTGTTTAATTCTTCTGTTTGCAAGGTAAAAAATACTGTGGACAAGCAAATCCTTTTTACTGGTGAAAGAGTTGGAAACACTTATACTGTTGATCTAAATGATCTACCCTCAAATGATGCATGCTGTCTTATTAGTAAAGAGGATGAAACTTGGCTATGGCATAGGAGAGCAGCCCACATCCACATGGATCTTTTAAATAAACTTGCTCGTAAGGAATTAGTAATTGGCCTACCAAAGCTACATTTTGAAAAAGATAAATTATGCGATGCGTGCCAAAAAGGAAAACAAGTAAAGGTCTCTTTTAAACCAAAAAATGTTATTTCTACAAACCGACCTTTACAACTTTTACACATGGATTTATTTTGCCCATCTAGAACTATGAGTCTTGGTGGCAATTACTATGCACTTGTTATTGTGGATGACTACTCTCGCTATACATGGACCTTGTTCATTTCTCATAAAAATGACGCTTTTGAAGCTTTTCGAAAACTTGCTAAGATTATTTAAAACGAAAAAGGTTTAACTATAGCATCTATCCTAAGTGATCACGGTGGTGAGTTTCAAAACGAGGCTTTTGAAACCTTTTGCAATGAAAATGGTATTGACCACACCTTTTCCTCCCCACGAACTCCTCAACAAAATGGAGTAGTGGAAAGGAAAAATAGGTCCCTTGAAGAGCTAGGGAGGACGATGCTCAATGAAACAAACCTTCCTAAGTATTTCTGGGCAGACGCGGTAAGCACCGCATGCTATGTAATGAATAGAGTCCTCATAAGGCCTATTCTAAAACAAACGCCCTATGAAATTTACAAAGGAAGAAAGCCAAATATCTCCCACTTTCACGTATTCGGATGTAAGTGCTTTGTTTTGAATAATGGGAAGGACAATCTTGGTAAGTTTGATACTAAAGCTGATGAGGGAATTTTTCTTGGATATTCCAACTCTAGTAAAGCTTTTAGAATTTATAATAAAAGAACCTTGTCTATAGAAGAATCAGTGCATGTCACTTTTGATGAAACTAACCCCAAAATTGTAGTAGAAAAGAATGTTGATGATCTTGCAGAAATTTTGGGAAACAGTCTTCTAAAAGAACAGGACAAAAACAAGGAAGTTGAAGATCAATCACCTCATCAAGATCTACCTAAAGAATGGAGAATGCAAAAGGACCATCCTCTTGACAAAGTGATAGGTGATATCACAAAAGGGTTAACTACTCGAAACTCTTTAAAGAATGCCAAAAGGGGGAGAGTTACTTGATTTGCATATTTCAGGGGGAGTAATTTTTAAATGTTTGCATATAGAAAGGGGGAGTAAAATCTGCGCTCATCTCTGATATATACTTAGTTATCAAATATGATTATCTAACCCCTTCATTGAGCAAATCCCTCCTAATGATGTTTGTCATCATCAAAAAGGGGGAGAATGTGAATATATGCTTTGACAGGTTTTGATGATTGACAAAAAGGCGAAAAGGACTAAACTGCAAAAAAGGACTAAACTGCAAAAAGCGGAAAAATGCAATCAAGATCAAGTCAAGAGATGGTTCATGGTTGTGTAGGGATGTCAAAACGGGCGGCCCGGCCCGACCCGTTAAGCGTTAAGCCCGCGAAAAAATGGGCGGCCCGGCCCGTTAACCGAACGCGGGCCCAAAATTCATGCCCTGCCCGCGAAGTGGCGGGCTGGCCTGTCAATTTACACTGAAATTAAAAAAAAAAGCTAAACGGGCGGTTTGGCCCGCCACAGTATTTAGCCCGCGGGCTGGCGGGCATCAATACCTTAGCCCTGCCCTCCTTATTTTGGTGGGCCAACGGGCCGGCCTGGCGGGCCAGGCCCGTTTTGACATCCCTATGGTTGTGTGTGTTTAGGATATTATTGTAAGTGAAAATAAAGCTCTCAAATATAAAATAAATCACACACTCACAAAAGATTTCATAAAAATGATTTTTTGCATGAAAATATCCTTCATGAAATAGGAGAAGCACATATAATGTGAAAATAACTTTTTAGAAAACCTATAATCGATTATGCCATGCATATAATCGATTATTGATATATAAGGAAGTTTTCCATGCTATTAGGAAGCCAATAATCGATTACACACTTCATTCCTTCAAACCTATAATCGATTACTCTTCTCTCATTTTTTAAAGCCACTAATCGATTACCTCCTTGTTTCATTGAAGCACATAATCGATTAAATCTATTTTAGGAAGGCACTAATCGATTATCACATCCAAAACCTTTCAAGAGATAATCGATTATCTCATTTTATAGATCCAAATCTAGATCTCTCCTAAGCCTATAAATAGGACCTCATTCACCACTCTTTTTCACACCAATTCATACACATTTCACACTCTTCTCTATCACTCTCATACTACTCTTTCACTTGCTAATATTTTATTTTTTGAGAGCTTTATAATTCACATAGTTTGATATTGTATTATTCGAGCTTCAACTTGTTTTATCCACACATTTGAGTGTGCTATCAAATCTTTTATGTGAACACCCAATTTTAACCGGTACATTTTTAGTTTTTCAAAAAAAATCACAAAAATCTGTTTCTCGCGTATATTTGTTTCCTAATCCCTCAAATAGGTCATTTTGCGCTAATTTACTAGTTTTGCGTTATTATTACTTTTTTTAGTGGTTAAACAAAAATTAAAAAAAATATATGCTAATTCAAAAAATTTACAAAGTAGATTTAATTTATTTTTCTTGTTACAATATCTTTAATTAAAAACGAAAATAAAAAAATAAATAGATAAGAAATAATACAAATTACAAAAGAAAATAAAAAAGGGGAGGTGCAATAAAAAAATTATTATTACAAAAAGTAGTCGCTTTTGGGTATTTTCGGGTCTTAGTTTTTAGCCACTATGCGAAAGCAATTTCTCTCTCCTCGGACCTCGTTTTGACGATCCGAACGGTGAAAGTGGAGACACATGTCCCACGAACCTGCTGTCAAAAAACAAAGATGATCCAACGGTTAACGAATCCGGAATCGCACCTTTACGGTGAGAGGTTTGAGAAAAAACAGACCAAAAACTGCAGCTCTTGCGAAGGCAATTTCTCTCTCCTCAGACTTCGTTTCGACGATCCGAACGGTGAAAGTGAAGATATATGTCTCACGAACCTGCTGTCAAAAAACAAAGACGATCCAACGGTTAACGAATCCGGAATCGCGCTTTTACGGTGACAGGTTTGAGAAAAACGAGAATTGTGTTCTCTAAGTGGGAATTGCTTTCTCTATCTTGTTTTAGTCCCACATTGCTTGCAAGAAACAACAACCCTATAGCAATTGACTAGAAAAGAGGTTGAGGGGTGAAGGTTTGGAGGGGGGAGTCATTGGCAGATTAAGTGATCTTTTGGGCTAGCCTTTGCGGTCCAGACACTAAAAGTCTGTCTTTGATTAGTTTGTAATTTTTTTGAACCGGTTTTTTTTCGGTTCTCAAAGCAGTCCGGTTTGGAGTTGACCTGGTCAGACTGCTCGGTTCGGTTCGGCGTTCCTCGCGTTCATCGGCTTGAGGTTAGTTTTGTAATTATTTATTTACTTATATCTATTTGTTTATTTATTTATTTATTTATTTATGTAGATATTTATTGATTACTTATTTATTGTTTGTTTATTTCTGGATATATTTATTTATATTTTTTAGGTGTATAGTTATGTTTTTTCTTATCTTTCCTTTTTAATTATTATTATTATTATTGTTATTGTTATCTATTATTATTTATATTATTATTATTGTTATCTATTTCTAAAAATGAATTAAAACATCAATAAAAATGGCTTTGATCGAGATGTACGTCTTATCAAACCCGCAACCCGGTTAAGACGCCTGAGTTGTACAACTTGGTAATCTCAAACGCCTTCAAAATATTAAAATCAACAAAACAAACAAATATTTCCAAGAAGAACTACGTAGCCTTTGATTCTCCGCACACGGAGATACGTAGGAGCGAGGCCTCCCCGTCAAGCTAAATTAGTCTTTTCCTAAATAATCCAATTTCTTTTCTTTAACACCTATTTTCTAAAAAAAAATACAAAAAAAGGGATTGGCTGAGATGTGACATCTTGTCAATCCCGGTTTAAGAGACTTTAGCTGTACGGCTTTGATCTTAAACCCCTTCAAAAAATAAAATCAACCAACCAACAAAATTTTTTAGGAAGAACTACGTGACTTTTGAGTTCCTCATTGCACCGGAGGATACGTAGGAGCGGGGCTTCCCCGTCAAGTCAAAATTAAACTTTTCTAAATTAGCCCTTATTTTTCTCTACTATTTTATTTTTGGGTAAAACAAATAAATTCGTAATTTATATTTGCACAATCAGATTTAGGGTAACTGTCTTAGGACGGATGTACTAGGGGTGTAGTGGAATTAAGTTTTCGCCCTTCCCTATGCATAACCGACTCCCGAATCCAACCTAGTTCACGCAGACCATTAATTTTAAGGTAGGTTTTTCTCAAATTTCCCTGTTTAATAAATTGGGTGGCGACTCCCTGAAATATCGAATTTTGGGCCGTCTAAGTCGGGACCACGGTCACGACAGATGGCGACTCCACTGGGGATGGTGAGAGTCAAGCCTGTTTAATTTATTTGTGCAATATATTTCTGAGTTATTATTTTGTTTACCCTATGCTTAATTGTTGTATATACTCGTCTATTATGTTGCTCAAACCCTAGGGTAGAGGATTTTGAATATTGTTGCTTGGTTGTATCTTTACAATCGTTTGCAGGTGTTTCTTGGTTTTTTATTAGGGTTTGAGGTTTGTACGTTCCCTTCACACACTACACATACACTGTGAGCACACACACGATGAGTTGGGCTTATACCGGAGCCTAAAGATAAACACTTAGATTAGAACGAGGTTGTGTAGTGGTGGTCATTTTGGATGTACATCTTGGTGTCCACCATGAATTCCTCATCTAGAGTACGATTCTCCCCTGCGGGTATTCACATTTTGGATGTACATCCTGGTGTGTTTAACCTTTCTAGGAGAATACTTGACTCTAGAGACCTGAAATCTTTGTAGGTTATAGTTGCTAACCTAGTGAGTGTTCACAATAGAAAGACAATAGGAGCTATTTTTCCTCTTATCCTTGTTTTTGATTGTATATATATTTTTCTCGTTATAGGTCAAAAAAAAATGAAAAAAATCATATTGCATTTCATGCATAAAAAAACATAAAAAAAACACCCCATATTGCATTTCATGCATGAAAGAGCAAAGAAAAAATCATGTTGCATTTAGAAGTTCATTCCATGTAAAGACAAAACTAAAATTTAACCGATCTTATTTTCCGCGTGTCATTCATTTGCATTTTGCATTGCATATGTCCTTAGAAAAATTGCATGCAGCGCACATTTCCATTTCATTGTCATTCATCATACTCATTTGTAAAAAAATAAATATAAAAATCATTCATCATAAAAATTCCTCCATATTTCATTTTTTTCTTCGCATGTATGTAAAAATCTTTGCATAAGTAAATAAAAAAATTATCATTGCCATTTGTAAATTTTCATAGCATATTCCCTTCAAAAAGGGCAATTGCATTGCATTTTATGCATAAAACAATGAAAAAAAAATTACAAAACAAATGCATATTGCATCTTAGGATGAGTGCGTGCATACATACCATGCATTTCATAACATCTTGTTCTCTTTGACTCATTCTCATATAGCATAATTTTTTCTCTCTTTAAATAAAATCAATAAAAAAAGAGTTTTGAAGTCATTAAGTCTTCATTCATGTTGAATTTTTGTGCTTGCGTGAATATGGATACCAATCAAGCTTAGACTCATAGAATTAGATCATTCCCTTGAAAGTTGTTGAGAAGATTTGTCATTCGAGGATTAGGGAAGTAAGGTGAGAGGAAAGATATCAGGGAGCACTATATTGGGGCATTTTGGGAAAGATGAAAAAAAAGAGAGACATAAGGTTGGCAATCAGTTCTCGGATAAATAAATAAAAGAGTGGGAAAAGATGATTGTCATTAGCACTTGTTTAGTCATGTAAGCTTGAAACCAAGTTAACTTAGTTGAAGCTTTACACTAATGGATTTGCATGTATTTAAAAACCCATCTCCATCCTTTCTCCCCGTGTCCCCTTAAAACACCAACCCATTTTGAGTTCTTGCCTCAAGTGATAATTCTTAAAGCCCTTTTAGTTGCGTCATTCAGGGATGAACCGGTGAGCGAATATCGGATATCAAATGTCCATTTCCCCCAAAAAAAAAAAACAAAGAAAAAAAATCGAAAGAAATGAAGAGCAAAGAATGTGTAAAAGAGTAGATGTTATTACAAAATTAAAATTTTGCAAACGTGGAATCATGATTTCAAATGAAGAGTGGTCGTCTTTCTCTATCCCAAACAAAATATATCCCTTACCATCCCCTTTGAGCCTGTAACGTCCCTTCACTAAACATTGGACAAGGATCGACACTACAATAGAATTTAGTGCATTCAGTTTTCCAAAGTTATGAAATCAAAGAGATGGTGGAAAAAGTTCAAAAGAAAAGAAAAAGAGAAAAATGAATAAAGCCCGCAAGACTGAAAGCAAGTATTGTCAGTCTTGGCAAAAATTAGGGCACAAAAGAAAGAGTGATCAAAAAGCAGAGGGGGTAAAAAAAAGTAATAAAAAAAAAGTGAATGATATGAGGTCTGGGGAACACAATAGAAAGCTGAATGCACTAAAGATCCTTGATCCATTCCCATAACCCATAACCTAAAACCTTTCTTTGAGCCCTCTATTCATTTGTCTCCCATAGCATGTAACCCATACTCGCAAAACATTTCTTTGAACCTTCTACTCATTTCCCTTCCATAACCCATAATCCATGCCTGTAAAGCATTCCTTTAAGCCTCCCAATCAATCCATCCCGATAACCTGTTACTCATGCCCGGTCTTTGAACCTTCTAACCATCTTTCTTCCATAGCCCATAACTCATGCCCGTAAGACGTTTCCTTGAGCATTCTAATCGTCTTTCTTTCATAACCCATAACCCATAGTCACATTACAAGCCTCCAAAATCCCACTCTGATTGATGAATGATCGTTTTCATTTTCTTAATGTTAATTTTGAGATAAATCATTTGCTTCTTCTAAATTATTCTTTGCTCTAATAAAAAAGGAAGTGAAAAAAATCCCGCTAGATTGAAAACCCGAAAGGGCGGTCTAGGCAAAAATTAGGAAGAATAAAAGAAAAATAAAGCCCGCTAGACTGAAAACCTGCAAAGACAGTCTAGGCAAAAATTAGGGCACAAAAGGGGAATGAGACTTACAATGAGAAGCTTATGTAGTTCACTGGGAAATTTCTTCTACTTGGGCCACACAATAGTGTACATTTGGGCAACTTTGTGAAGGATAAGTTTGAGAGTCTCGAGAAAACCCCACACTGGGGCAAGTTTCGTAAGACCTTTAAGAGTCAAATGTTTCTTGTTACATCAGGTAGTATTCTCTCAGGGCAATGTCTTTCACCAGAATGAGGCAAAATCCTTACCATACCCTACATCCGTCAAGTTTGCCACACCAGTGAACTCTTGTGAGCAACAACTTTCACCAGTACTGGGGCAAAACCTGTGTAAGACCCGTCATGAGTCAACACTTTCTTTTCCACACCTGAGCTGTTTGAAGCAAAATCTTTGCAGGTCCTTTCATGAGTCAAACTTTGTTTCGTACACCCGTGTAGCCTTCTCTTGGGGCAATACCTTCTACTAACACCGGGGCAAAAGTGTTTGTATAACCGTGAGTTAGATTTTGCTTACTACCTCTGGAAGTCTCCCCTATGGTAAAACTTGTTTCCAATACCCAGCCAATTCCCAGCAAGTCAGGCACCTCAAGTAAATGGAATCCCCAATAAACTCGAGGTTGCCATAATACCTTTTTTCCCTACCATCCTGTGTCGCCTTTGTCTTCCCTATGTTTTCCCTCCAAAATACCCTCCACTTTCAAACCAAAAATCCAAACCCAAAAAGTTCCAGCTCTTAAATACCTGTGAATCCATGCATGCTCATTAAATAATGCTTCAAAAATAGTCAACTTAGAATCAGTAATGTGATTTAGAGAGCTAATGACAATAAAAAAAAAAGAAGAGAGAGAAGGTCAAATTTGAGGGTAATTTACTTGAAAGGAGAGAAATGGTCATAAAAAGAGAAAAAGGGCATAAGCAAGTTAGCTGTGTTGAGGATAAACTTCCATATGAGGACAAGCTTGATTGGTTTCAAATAAAGCCTGCACAAAAAGAAAAAATTCTCAGTGAATCCAGCTTTCAAGACAAGTGCATCTTAATTTCAACTCAAGATCATGCATAATTCATGCATTTCATGTCATAGTTTGCATACATTTCATGTCCATCCATGCATTCCACTTCATGATTAGAATCATAGATTTGTGTTCAGTACTTTGTAAATAAAGTAATAAAAAAAGAGTCCTCCAAAGCAAGACGTGCATTGGCACTGCTTTACTTTTCATGCTAACGGTTCAGCCCTGGCATTGTCTTTTAAATTTCGTGCTAACGGTTTAGCCCTGGCACAGCTTTACCTTTCATGCTATCGGTCTCGCCCTGGCATTTGTCTCTAATTTTCATGCTATCGGTCTTGCCCTGGCATTGTTTTTAATTTTCATGCTATCGGTCTTGCCCTGGCATTGTTTTTAATTTTCATGCTATCGGTCTCGCCCTGGCATTTGTCTTTAATTTTCATGCTATCGGTCTCGCCCTGGCATTGTTTTTAATTTTCATGCTATCGGTCTCGCCCTGGCATTTGTCTCCAATTTTCATGCTATCGGTCTCGCCCTGGCATTGTTTTTAATTTTTATGCTATCGGTCTCGCCCTGGCATCGTCTTTAATTTTCATGCTATCGGTCTCGCCCTGGCATTGTTTTTAATTTTCATGCTATCGGTCTCGCCCTGGCATTATCTTTAATTTTCATGCTATCGGTCTCGCCCTGACATTGTCTTTAATTTTCATGCTATCGGTCTTGCCCTGGCATTGTTTTTTAATTATCATGCTATCGGTCTTGCCCGGGCATTGTTTTTAATTTTCATGCTATCGGTCTCGCCCTGGCATTTGTCTTTAATTTTCATGCTATCGGTCTCGCCCTGGCATTGTTTTTAATTTTCATGCTATCGGTCTCGCCCTGGCATTTGTCTCTAATTTTCATGCTATCGGTCTCGCCCTGGCATTGTTTTTAATTTTTATGCTATCGGTCTCGCCCTGGCATCGTCTTTAATTTTCATGCTATCGGTCTCGCCCTGGTATTGTTTTTAATTTTCATGCTATCGGTCTCGCCCTGGCATTGTCTTTAATTTTCATGCTATCGGTCTCGCCATGGCATTGTCTTTGATTTTCATGCTATCGGTCTCGCCCTGGCATTTGTTTTTAATTTTCTGCTATCGGTTTCGCCCTGGCATTTGCTTTAATTTTCTACTATCGGTCTCGCCCTGGCATTTGTTTTTAATTTTCTGCTATCGGTCTCGCCCTGGCATTTGCTTTTAATTTTCTGCTATCGGTCTCGCCCTGGCATTTGCTTTTAATTTTCTGCTATCGGTCTCGCCCTGGCATTTGCTTTTAATTTGCTGCTATCGGTCTTGCCCTGACATTTGTTTTTAATTTTCTGCTATCGGTCTCGCCCTGGCATTTGCTTTTAATTTTCTGCTATCGGTCTCGCCCTTGCATTTATTTTTTAATTTTCTGCTATCGGTCTCGCCCTGGCATTTGTTTTTAATTTTCTGCTATCGGTCTCGCCCTGGCATTTGTTTTTAATTTTCTGCTATCGGTCTCGCCCTGGCCTTTGCTTTTAATTTGCATGCTATCGGTCTCGCCCTGGCATTGTCTTCAATTTTGTGCTATCGGTCTCACCCTGGCATTGTCTTTAATTTTCATGCTATCGGTCTCTCCCTGGCATTGTTTTTAGTTTTGTGCTATCGGCCTCGCCCTGGCATTGTCTTTAATTTTGTGCGATCGGTCTCGCCCTGGCATTGTTTTAAATTCGGTGCTATCGGTCTCGCCCTGGCACTGTCTTTCATCTTCATGTTATCGGTCTCTCCCTGGCAGTGTCTTTAATTTTCATGCTATCGGTCTCGCCCTGGCATTGTCTTTAATTTTCCTGCTATCGGTCTCGCCCTGGCAGTGTCTTTAATTTTCCTGCTATCGGTCTCGCCCTGGCATTGTCTTTAATTTTCCTGCTATCGGTCTCGCCCTGGCATTGTCTTTAATTTTCATGCTATCGGTCTCGCCCTGGCATTGTCTTTAAATTTGCATGCTATCGGTCTCTCCCTGGCATTTGTTTTGTGCTAATTTCGTGCTATCCGTTCAGCTCTAGCATGGTTACCCATTTAACTTTAACAGTCAAAAGACAATTGTGCATATTTCACCGATTAAAGTTGGGGTTCATATCTGTACTTATTCCTTACTTTGATAAAACAAGAAAACACAGTTTTATGTGTTATCTCGTAAGAAAGTAAGCACAGAGGGGCAACTGTGAACACCCAATTTTAACCAGTACATTTTTAGTTTTTCAAAAAAAATCACAAAAATGTGTTTCTCGCGTATATTTGTTTCCTAATCCCTCAAATAGGTCATTTTGCGCTAATTTACTAGTTTTGCGTTATTATTACTTTTTTTAGTGGTTAAACAAAAATTAAAAAAAATATATGCTAATTCAAAAAATTTACAAAGTAGATTTAATTTATTTTTCTTGTTACAATATCTTTAATTAAAAAACGAAAATAAAAAATAAATAGATAAGAAATAATACAAATTACAAAAGAAAATAAAAAAGGGGAGGTGCAATAAAAAAATTATTATTACAAAAAGTAGTCGCTTTTGGGTATTTTCGGGTCTTAGTTTTTAGCCACTATGCGAAAGCAATTTCTCTCTCCTCGGACCTCGTTTTGACGATCCGAACGGTGAAAGTGGAGACACATGTCCCACGAACCTGCTGTCAAAAAACAAAGATGATCCAACGGTTAACGAATCCGGAATCGCCCCTTTACGGTGAGAGGTTTGAGAAAAAACAGACCAAAAACTGCAGCTCTTGCGAAGGCAATTTCTCTCTCCTCAGACCTTGTTTCGACGATCCGAACGGTGAAAGTGAAGATATATGTCTCACGAACCTGCTGTCAAAAAACAAAGACGATCCAACGGTTAACGAATCCGGAATCGCGCTTTTACGGTGACAGGTTTGAGAAAAACGAGAATTGTGTTCTCTAAGTGGGAATTGCTTTCTCTATCTTGTTTTAGTCCCACATTGCTTGCAAGAAACAACAACCCTATAGCAATTGACTATAAAAGAGGTTGAGGGGTGAAGGTTTGGAGGGGGGAGTCATTGGCAGATTAAGTGATCTTTTGGGCTAGCCTTTGCGGTCCAGACACTAAAAGTCTGTCTTTGATTAGTTTGTAATTTTTTTGAACCGGTTTTTTTTCGGTTCTCAAAGCAGTCCGGTTTGGAGTTGACCTGGTCAGACTGCTCGGTTCGGTTCGGCGTTCCTCGCGTTCATCGGCTTGAGGTTAGTTTTGTAATTATTTATTTACTTATATCTATTTGTTTATTTATTTATTTATGTAGATATTTATTGATTACTTATTTATTGTTTGTTTATTTCTGGATATATTTATTTATATTTTTTAGGTGTATAGTTATGTTTTTTCTTATCTTTCCTTTTTAATTATTATTATTATTATTATTATTATTATTATTATTATTATTATTGTTATTGTTATTGTTATCTATTATTATTTATATTATTATTATTGTTATCTATTTCTAAAAATGAATTAAAACATCAATAAAAATGGCTTTGATCGAGATGTACGTCTTATCAAACCCGCGACCCGGTTAAGACGTCTGAGTTGTACAACTTGGTGATCTCAAACGCCTTCAAAATATTAAAATCAACAAAACAAACAAATATTTCCAAGAAGAACTACGTAGCCTTTAATTCTCCGCACACGGAGATACGTAGGAGCGGGGCCTCCCCGTCAAGCTAAATTAGTCTTTTCCTAAATAATCCAATTTCTTTTCTTTAACACCTATTTTCTAAAAAAAAAATACAAAAAAAGGGATTGGCTGAGATGTGACATCTTGTCAATCCCGGTTTAAGAGACTTTAGCTGTACGGCTTTGATCTTAAACCCCTTCAAAAAATAAAATCAACCAACCAACAAAATTTTTTAGGAAGAACTACGTGACTTTTGAGTTCCTCATTGCACCGGAGGATACGTAGGAGCGGGGCTTCCCCGTCAAGTCAAAATTAAACTTTTCTAAATTAGCCCTTATTTTTCTCTACTATTTTATTTTTGGGTAAAACAAATAAATTCGTAATTTATATTTGCACAATCAGATTTAGGGTAACTGTCTTAGGACAGATGTACTAGGGGTGTAGTGGAATTAAGTTTTCGCCCTTCCCTATGCATAACCGACTCCCGAATCCAACCTAGTTCACGCAGACCATTAATTTTAAGGTAGGTTTTTCTCAATTTTCCCTATTTAATAAATTGGGTGGCGACTCCCTGAAATATCGAATTTTGGGCCGTCTAAGTCGGGACCACGGTCACGACATTTTATATTTCTTATTTTTGGGTGTGATCCCAAGATAATCAAGAGAGGTGATATCTCTTGGTTGGGTGAGATCCCAAGGTATTCAAGAGAGGTGATATCTCTTGGTGTTTTCTAGAGAGGTGATATCTCTAGGTTTTAAAGGTTTTACATAGGGAGGTGATATCCCGGTATTGTAAGTTCTCTTGTTGTAAAGGTTTCTAGCTGAACCTGTTTTAAAAGCTAGTGATTAGTTGAAATCCCTTGGAGCATTCCTCGGGGACTGGACGTAGGCCTGTGGTTTGGCCGAACCAGTATAAATCTCTTTGTGTCATCTTCTTTCCCTTCATCTCTTTAATTTTCTTTACAAGTTAATCTTATTGTTTTATCATTGTTATTGCAATTCAAACTTTCTTAAGCACTTTATTTTTGAAGTCTTAATTTTTAAGTGCTATTTTTAATTTCACAATTCACCCCCCTCTTGTGTTTGAAGTCACTTGGTCAACAACTTGCATGCCCCGCGCCGGATTCTTCCTTGGGGCCCGATGTTACTTATTGGCCAGGTAAGAGATATGGCGCGTTCTCGGTGTCTAGTGCGTATTATTATCTACGTGAGGGTATTACTTATACTCCCTCTCCTCTTTGGAAGTGTGTGTGGTGGTCGGATGTTCCTGAGCGTGTCAGGAGTTTTGCTTGGCAAGTGTTGCATGGAAAATTGCCAACAAAGGCGTATTGCAGTCGTTGGAGTGGTGATAGTGACGATTGTTGTCATTAGGTTGGTGTGACTGAAACTGTATTGCATGTCCTAAGGGATTGTCCGTGTGCTATTTCGGTTTGGCGAAGATTAGTGCCAAGTGTGTTGCGTTCGGATTTCTACGGTCTTCCATTTATGGTTTGGGTTAAATTCAATGTTGGTAGCGAGGAAGGGGATTCTTGGAGGAGTATATGGGGTACTATGTGTTACTTTTTATGGAAATGGCGAAACAACATGGTGCATGATCCTGAGTTTGTTTGGCTGTGTGCTGCAGGGGTGATTATCAGGCAATATGTGGATAATTATTATAAGAGAAAGAAGAATTTTAGTCCTAATGAGAAGCATGCTAAGGTTAGCGTGGATGTTTCTTGGAAACCGGCGGAGGAGGGGTTTATTACTATTAATTCTGATGGAGCTTCAAAGGATGGCAACAGTGTTGGGGGTTGTGGTGGTGTTTTGCGTGATGCTCATGGTAGGTGGCTCAGAGGTTTCATGCGTCATTTGGGGGTAGCCAACTCTTATATTGCAGAGCTTTGGGAGATTTGGAAGGGCTTAGCTTGGCGTGGAGTAGAGGATACAAGCAGGTGGAGATTCAAATGGACTCGCAGGTGGTGGTTTATCTGCTAAATGGGGATGGTCCAGGTAACATGGAAGGGCGAAGTCTTCTTATGCGTATTCGTCAGGTTCTTCAATTTGAATGGAGAGTTCGAATCATTCATGTTTTTCGGGAAGCAAATATGGTTGGCGATGGTTTGGCTTCTATGGCATGTGAGGTGGTAGATGGCCTTAGGATTCTTTAGGATCCTCCTAGTAGTATTTTGCATTTATTGCATGATGATTGTATTGGAGTTATTACTCCTAGACTTGTGTCGATGTAACTCGTGTTTCTCGCTTTGGGCTTTTTAGCCCCTATTAATCTCAAAAAAATAAAATAAAGTGATTGCACTACTATTTTAGATGTGTATAGTGAAGAAAATATAACAATTAATACTTGGATGTTTAAATTTTCTTCATCCTTTATTATTATTTGATTGCTGTTATAGAATTAAGGCTAAAGTGCTCCCGGGGTCCCTTATCTTTATTTAAAGTAATGAATTGGTCCTTTATCTTTTTTTGTCCCAAATCAGTCCTTTATGTTTTACATTTTTGACACATAAATCCTTTTCTGTCCCAAATCAGTCCTTTATGTTTCAAATTTTTAACACATAAATCTTTTTTTTTGACACATAAATCAGCACTGTTAACGGAAAAGGATTTATGTGTCAAAAATTTGAAAGATAAAGGACTTATTTGGGACAAAAAAAACATAAAGGACTAATTCGTTACTTTAAATAAAGACAAGGGACCCCGGGAGCACTTTAGCCTAGAATTAACGTTGTAAATTAATATTGTTTTTTTTATCATGGGTGGGAGAAATTTAAATCGTTGAAAATATGAACCTCGGTATTTAAGAGTCAGCCTTTAGCGTTGAATTCTTGTATGTATAACAATAGTTTTACTTGATACCGAGAATTTCGGGGACAAAATTCCTTAAGGAGGGAAGAAATGTAACATCCCAAAATCTTAGAGTAGGAATGATTAGAATTTGAAGTCATAAGATAGTAATTTATTAGCTGTTACGATCGGTTTCCCTTGGAGGAAAATGACCGAACACGAGAATAATGATAATTACACTAGAGTATGAGAAAATGGAATTGAGATCCATTAATTGGCTTTATAGGGCGTATATTTATAGTACAATGGTGATAAATTCACATAATTACAATTGATGGTCGAGTTGACCATTACAGACAAATGGGAGGGGAATCAGGGATTTTCCCCAATGATTATGCTTCATTACATATTGGGAGAGGTGGAGGCGAGATATTTATGGCCGATTGGTCAGTCATGCAGAGGGGTCTTTCCGTTGCCGAGCGTATGCGTATACCGGCCGGTCCGGTTGGGAACAGAGCCTTTGGAGCGGCAAACGTGGAGCGCGAATTCGTTCAAAGCAAGAGGAGCTCGACTATTTCAGCCCTTCGGTTGTGGGACCAAAATCTTCGGCTTCCTAGCCCTTCGGCCAGTGTTGAGCGCCTCCGGACACTTAGTCCATCGGCTTATATTAAGGGCCTCCAGACGCTTAGTCCTTCGGCTCATGGGAGGTGCTCCTCGGTGTTTACTGTAGTTGATTGGTTAATCGGTCATGTGATTGATTTGATAGCTTTTGATCGTTTGATTTTTGACTCTGACTTGACCGCATCGGTTTCTTCAGTTTGACTGTCGTTTTTTGTGCGTCATAAATGCCTGGTCTCGTAACCGACCTCATACTGGTGTTATATAAAAATGGGTGAGGCTTCTTGAGTGGGTACTTCAGACTTTCTTTCTGTCATTTCGTGTCATGTTTTGCTGCTATTATGCTGGGACCAAATATCCTTCTTCTAGTTCTCTGAGTATTCCCGCAGGTATTTTGGTGCGCGACAGAAATGCCAGAGAGTTTGAGGTGGGAGTCCTTGATCTGCGGGAGCCATGGATCATTGTCAGTTGTTTTCTTTGTTTTCCTGTAGGAATGTTCAGAGAATTCAACGTGCTTGCCTTCATCTGGGTAGAGCGCCTGGTCGTCCGTCCCCGACCCACTGCTTTCTTCTACTGGAGGTTCTCGAGGAGGAGCTTTTTGCTGCAGTGAGGGAAGTGGGGGTATTCCCTGGCTCCTTGATAACTCTCAGAAATGTGAGTTATCTATGTCAAAACAAATGAGAATTATTCTTAAGAGTAATTTATGTAAATAAATGTGAAGTTTGTACATAATTGGCTAAAAGTATGTTTTTGTATGGAAATTATATTTTGGGCACTTTTAGTGCCATTTTGGGATTTCACCCGGGTGCTAATTGTGCAGGAGTCAGTAGCTTTGGTCCTGTGGTAGCATCGTGGCACTTAGCTCGCGTGTGGCGAGGAATTAAAGTCATCTCAGGTGGTATAATAAGGAAAGAGGTGTTTTGTCTTTATTAAGTAATCTGCGCATTTATTGGGCCGCAAAAAGACAAACTGTCCTTGATTTTAGGGTTGTCATTACATGGCAGCAAAAGCAAAAAGGCCCAATTGGTACTTGGAGAGAGAATGCACTATAAATAGGTACTTTACCCTAGAAGTACACACACAGTTCAGCTTCCACGAATCCCTAGGTCAGAGAGTACACCTTCCACCTTCCATACACTGTACCATCGTTTTCCCCAACCATCTTTCCACCATTTTTAGTGCTGAAGCTCATTTATGAAGCTGGATCTCACAATTCTGCCGCATCGTTCTTCATCTCAGCAGCACAAAGGCTTTGTAGCAGATTTGCAGCATTGAGAGCTAACTTTGAGCTCCTCATTGTTTGTAATTTCTGTATTCCTTTGTGTATCCTTGATTTCAGCTGTAATTGCTATTTTCATGACTTTATTTATGATGTTCTCGTACGCTTTTATCATGACTAAGCTCTTCATGAGCTAATTTCCTTTTTAGTCAAAATTTTGGTGATGTAATTATGGATCTATGTTAAATGTTGTGAATAGTGCGTGAAGCTTCATTAACTCATGCGATTTAATGCTATATACTCTTTTTGAACTTGATCACTTTAAATAGGGTAACGTGTTTTGATATCCGAAAGGAATTAAAGTGCTGATTTCATGAGTTAATATGGTTAAAAAGTTAATAGGAATATTGGTTTTCCTAGTGAAGAATAAGAATATGAAGCTAGGGCCATAGTATGATCTGAAGCATGCTTTACAAACTTCAGAATAGACCAAATGGGAGCTTAGGAATAAGGGAACCTTTGCGATATTTTGATCTTAAAACTGGAAGGTTTAATTTCAATTCTGCAGACTGAATGCTATCACAGCACTGAACACAACACTGTTACATAGTTAAGTAATTACGGATCCTGGTCTTGACTAATACCCTTTCTTTGATTTAGTACCTCGTGTTACTGTTTTTATTACCATTTGCAATTTAATTATTGTTAAACACCATGAATTTTTACCATGCTTTACTTTTTATTTTTCCCTTACTAATTCGTGTACTAGTAAATAGATCTAGAATTTAGACTACACAATCCTTGTGGGAGCGATATTTTCTTATCACTTTATTACTTGTTTGACTGTGTATACTTGCACACATTTTTACACAACAAGTTTTTGGCGCCGTTGCTGGGGATTATTAGATTTAATTTCTAAAATCTTTGAATTAGTACTTGTTTGAGTAAGTTTTTGCTTCTCATTTTTGTGTTGTGCAATTTTCAGTTTTAGGTGACTATTTATGAACAAAAACAATGAACTAGAATTTCCATTAGATCCTGAAATTGAAAGGACAGCTAGGAGGTTGAGAAGAGAGGCTAGAAAAAGGATAGCAGCTATCAGAGAACCTATTAATGACCATCAGGTCATTCAAGTTGATGAAGAAGGTCAAGCAATTGTTGTCCCTTCTCCCACTAACATTGATATGTCAAATGAAAGGGACAGGCGGCCTATGAGGGATTATGCTGTTTTTGATCCCACTACCATGGATACTGGCATTGTTACCCCACCTATCAATGCTGCACATTTTGAGTTCAAACATATGATGTTTCAAATGTTGCAAGCAGTAGGGCAATTTGGAGGTGGACCCTCTGAAGATCCCCACTTGCACTTAAGACAATATCTTGAAGTGTGTGTAGTAACTTTAGAATGCCAGGGGTTACTGAGTACCTCGTGTTACTGTTTTTATTACCATTTGCAATTTACTTACTATTAAACACCATGAATTTTTACCATGCTTTACTTTTTATTTTTCCCTTACTAATTCGAGTACTAGTGAATAGATCTAGAATTTAAACTACATAATCCTCGTGGGAACGATCTTTTCTTATCACTTTATTACTTGTTTGACTGTGTATACTTGCACACGTTTTTACACAACACTCCTCGACTCTGGATCACACCTGAGGGCGTCGTGGAGAGCAGGGATGGAGATACACGTGTTTCCCTGAAGGACCGCCGCGTGTGGTTGCTTCTTCCGAGCACTTGTCTTGGGAGAGCCTTCTTGAAATAGAGGACGGAGAAAGCCTCAGCGACGGCTCGGTGGGTGACCGACCAACCTCAAGATTAGAATGCACATTCCATGTATTAATGCAAATATATTTTTTATTTCTCTTTATGATGTATGTGTGGTATGAACCTATTTGTAAGTCATTTTGATAAATAAAGCTATGTTTTGAGTCATACCTTATTTTTTGTTTCACCGCCCAGTTTAGGTAGTGCTCGAGCACCAATCGGTTATTCTAATCTTCTGATTTGACGCTTCGATTTGACTAATATGGTGCGAATTTTGATTTGTAATCATCACGCCTGTTCCCAAGAGAGGTCATGTCATAACTACCCCCGTCGCAACTTGACACGTGTCTTCATCTGACGATGGTATGCGAAAAGGTGAGCCGATCTGTGTCGCTCGCTCCGCGCTCCCCCCTCACCGTTAGATGGAGCGTGGACAGTGGATCTGCTCCGTTCGTTTGAATTCCTTCACCGTTAGATGGAGCGTGGACAGTGGATCTGCTCCGTTCGTTTGAATTCTCCACGAACGTATATTAACATTCCTTCGTGTGTGACAGTTTGCTTTTCCCCATTTTCCCTATTCACACGTCTTCTTCCTTATTTCCCCTGGGTTTCCTTTTTTCTCCGTTTTTGCTCTTGCGAGGCTGTTCGTGTTGATTTGGTGCTTGAAGCATATCCAAACCATTCTTCTTTCACACTTTGTTCGTCTGAATCAAGGTACGTTCTTGATTCGATTTCCCTTTAGTTTTTACTGTTTCCGAGTCTTGCATGTTTCTTGCTTTTTGTTTTTCTTGCTCTTAGCATTCTTGGGGTTAGTTCCTGCAACAATGTCAGTTGTATTCATAAGTAGCGATAGCGACACAGAAGTTACCTCTTTCTTTAGATATTGTAGGAGAAACAATTGTTCTGGGAGGTGTGTTGAATGTTTGTTGGTTGGGGAAACTTTTAATATCTGAACTTAGGTAACTTGTGGATACTAATGGTGGGTCTTTATATGCCTCCTTAGGGTCTTTGTATGCCTCCTTGTGGATACTAACGGTGCCCTTTGGTTGGGTGAAGGCAGAAGTGAGGGAGGCGTGTTCGGACATCAATACTGAGGAAGAGATCACAGAGGTCTAAGGGCTTTTGTGCAACACAGTAGACATCGGTGCTGCTACCGCTCGACCATTTAGTGTGGACGGGCATGTTTGTCACGTCCCAGCAGCAGCCGGGCTTCCCCCCTTTACTTATATGTACAAAACCCTGGTTAAAGACCCTGGGGTTCGGGTCCCTATTACCCCTACTACTGCCACGTGCTTCAGACTTTGAACGTTGCCCCCTCCAAACTTCACCCGAACGGTTGGGCCTCCATGCGGTTGTTTTAGTTATTGTGTGAGTGCTTGAGTATAGAGCCGACGTCCGAGAAGTTCTTGAGTATCTTTAGGGTGCAGGCACTGAGGCCACAGACCCAGGTTTCTCTGTGCAATATTCAACAACACCCATTTATGTCTGTTTATAAGAGCAGCTACAAGAATTTAAGGAGAGCTTTTTCAAGTTGGAGGCAGGACCGTCCTGTTCCAGACTATTGTTAGATGAACAAGGTGAGGAGCGGTACCCCATCTATTGGACTCGTAAACCCTGAAAGGGGAGGTTGGTAGATGTGCGAGACCTTTCTGCTTTCGTCCGGGCGGACATCGAGCGTCGTTGGGAGGGTGCACCGAGCAAATCTTCTCTCCTGCTTAGTACTGTGGATTTGGAAACTCCTTTAATTTCAGACTCGAGTAATTCCCTTTCTCTTATCTGCTCCTTTTGACTTGCCTGTTTTTTTTGTGCTGATCATTTTTTCTCTTCTATTTGCAGCGTCTTTGGGTATGTCTCCGATGAGCGTAGAAGAGAGGAAGTTCCTTCGAGCCGAACAAAGGAAGAAGCAAGGTATACTTAAGCTACTCCTTTGATTGTTGCCTCCCCTGCTGCCACTGTGATTGAAGTCTTTGGCGGCTGCCCATCCTCCAAGCCAGCCTCTCCTTCCAAGCAATCTGCAAAGAAACAAAAGGCTGATACCTCCGGGCTTTCTGCCTTGGTTCAAGCTGGTGCTAATGATCCTCCCACCGACCCCTCATGGCGCAAACATTTGAAGGCTATGACGACCGCTACTACTGAAAGGTCGGTCAAGATAGCGTGAGACTCTCGATATCCTTTGAACAGAGTGCTGAATGCGGTTCTTCCCCCACTGATGCAGAAAAGGCTACTACTATGGGCTTTGGTCCTGCCATGGCAGCTATCAAGACATACGGTATCTGGAGCTCTTTTATGGCTCATCTTGTGGAGACTTCTTTCAGAAAGTCGGTGGAGGAGCATGGCCGGTTGGAGGAGGAGGTGAATCGAGTGCAAAAGAGGGTGACCGACCTTCAGATTGACTTGCAGAAACATGAGGCCTACAAGAGTATGCTGGAGGGGAAGTTGACGAAGTAGGCCAGGGAGGTTAAGGAATCATCGGCAAAGATTAAGACTTCGGAGGGTGATCTACGTGAAGCTCAAGAGAAATTGAGAGTTGCCCAAAAGGATCTTAAGAAGGCTGAGGCTGCCATGGTTCCGGAGTCCGAGAAGATCCAAACTCTGCGAGCAGGCCTGGAGGAGTACAAGCTAGAGTGCGTTACCAACTTTGACGGTAGTTTCAATACTGCTGTTGCCCAAATCCAGGTCCTTCAGCTTATATTTCTAGCTTTTTTTTATTTGTGTTTGAGCACGTCTTGTTTTGTTGACGTCCCCCACCTCAGGGGAGGGGGTGTTCGGGCATGTCTTGTTTTGTTGAAGTCCTCCACCTCAGGGGAGGGGGTGTTCGGGCATGTCTTGTTTTGTTGACGTCCCCAACCTCAGGGGAGGGGATTGTCTGCAAGTTTTCCTGTCTGTCTTGTAACCGCTTGTTCTGCCCCCTGTCCCACAGGTTGAGAGATGGTGAGTGATACCGTGCCTTCGGAGGAAGCAGGCTTCCCTGGCTTTGTCATTACCTCTTCTAATGATGATCTGCTTTTTGAGCATGAGGTGGTGGAGATTCTTCTATGCTGCCTACGACAAAGTGATTGGCCACGTTCATTGTTTATATCCGGAAGCCGTTCTAGAGTCGAGCCTCCTTTGATTTGATCATGAGGTCTTTTTCAGGCTTGACTCTCTTGATTATAACAGGCATGCGCTGGATGGCCCCGGGCGCAAGTCATCACCTTGTGCATCTGAATGAATAATCTCTTATTGCCTCGTGGCACAGTTAACTCTTGGGGGCAGTTCATCAGAACTCGGTCTGACTTTTAACTCCCGTCAGAGGTTGCGACCATATTCGATGCCGCTTCGCACCTCATGGGACTCTGGGGGAGTTTATTCAGATCTCGGTCCGAATTTTAACTTCCGTCAGAAGTTGCGACTTCGATGCCGCTTCGCACCTCGTGGGACTCTAGGGGAGTTTATTCAGATCTCGGTCTGAATTTAGCTTCCGTCAGAGGTTGCGACTTCGATGCCGCTTCGCACCTCGTGGGACTCTGGGGGAGTTTATTCAGATCTCGGTCTGAATTTAACTTCCGTCAGAGGTTGCGACTTCGATGCCGCTTCGCACCTCGTGGGACTCTGGGGGAGTTTATTCAGATCTCGGTCTGAATTTAACTCCCGTCAGAGGTTGCGACTTCGATGGTGATCCCCAGTGGTGCCTCTGGTGGATATTGACTTGGTTCCACCGTTGTCCCCCAAGTTGAGTTTATCTTGAGGGATGGTCTTGACTCGACGTCGTCGTTTAGGATGCACTCGTAGGTGAGGTCGCCCTTTCGGCTCGTGCGTTGTCGGGCCTGCTAATTTCGTCAGCTGATCACAGCAACTTTCCCGTTTGGTTCCCTTTCCTGCTCCTTTGGTGATCTATTCTCCTATATCAATGAAGTATGCTATCTTTATGCTATCCCCTTTGAGACGCCCTCCGGGTCACCTTAATGAGAGGGAGGTCGAGGGTAGGTGTCCCGCCCTGGCATGTATTTCACCGTTTAGGCCATCAAGACATCAGAATTTGGTTTTGAGCGTAACTGAAAAACTGTAGCTCTGCTTCTTGGCTTTCCAACGTATACTCGCACGCCTCCATCGAATAAACAAAGATGAGGTTATGGTCTACAGACTTGACAATGCCCTTGTAGGTGGATATCCTTGGTGTTCGTGACCTCGTGGTCTCATGCCTGCTTGATCTTTGCGTCTTTCTAAGACCTCATGGTCTCATGCTTTGCGGGTGCTTTCGTATGAGTGCCTTTATTGTACTTGGGATTTTTTTCAAGATAGTTGCTAAGTTTGGCTTGCTTTAGGCAGTTAGGTTGCCGACGCCTACCGGGTCAATTTGTCATGAAGAATACCCCCGGCACCTTTTACCAAGACTCGGCTTCGATAGAACTCATCCAAGGGATTGTGACCACCTAAGTCAGTTTGAAATAATAGGCACCCTAACTGCGGATTTGGACCGTTTTTCTTTATTGATCTTAAGGAATTTTCTTTGGGGCAAGTGTTAATGCTTAGTGAGCAAACTGTAACTGCAAAATGAACTTCGTTAATTACTCACATCGAGCTTACTTTTCGCATTCGCGCCTCAACAACAAGATTCTCAACCGGTCCTAGCCCTAGGCTCAGGTCCTGATGCTCTGCTTCCTATTCAGAGTCACGACTGGCTGCTTCTTTATTGGTGCCCTGCCAGGCGCCCTCATAGGGGCTGGCTGCTCTTCATTGGCACCCTGCCAGGCGCCCTCATGGGTGCTGGCTGCTCTTCATTGGCGCCGTGCCAGGCGCCCTCATGGGCGCTGGGTGCCTCTTCATTGGCGTCCTTCCAGGCGCCCTCATGGGCGTTGGCTGCCTCTTCATTGGCGCCCGGATCACCTCTGGCATCCCAGTGCGTCATTTTAACCTCTGCTTCTTCTCTGGATCCACCGCCTGGGTTTCTCACCTCAGTAGTTTCTCTTTCGTCTTTAGGGATAATATAGAGATATCTACGCGTTGCTCCCAGGTCCGCCTGAAGGGTCACAACCTTATTCTCTAAACTGTAGAATTTCATCTTCAGATGAACCGTCGAGGTGACTGCCTCTAGCTTGCCCAGTGTGGGTCTCCCAATGATGCATTGGTGGACCGACTTGCATGGTAGGACTAGGAATGGTGTTTTCACAATTCTGAACAAAGGTGGTTTACTATCGGGGTCTCCATAGGTGACCATCAGGTCCAGTTGGCCCAAGGGTTTAGTCTTCAACCTGTTGAACCCGGTTAAAGCCCCCCCTCAGTAGGGATTCAGGTCGCCGGGGGAGATGTTCAGTGCGTGCAGTAAGTCTTCAAAGATGATGTCTACCGCGCTTCCCTGGTCGACCATGATTCTCCTTACCTCAACGTTGGCCATAATGGCAGTGATGAGCAACGAGACGTGTTTGTTCGGTTTTCCAAACAGCAAATCATTATCATCGAAGGATAAGGGCGGCCGGGTAGGTCCCTTCCTGGGGGCTGAGGTTGATGCAACGCTCAAGATTTTTTTCCACTTCCTTTTCAATGACTTGAGAGACCCCCAATCATCATGGGGGCTTCTTCCGTGAATCACCATGGCCACTGGCCTTCCTTTGGACCTTCGGGTGTCCTCTTTCTCGGTAGATGTACTGTCGTCGTTTTTGACCCCTTCGCTGTCTGGGGCCTTTCCCTTCCTCGGGGACTTGGATCTTTTTGCGGGGGATCAGGCTCTTTTGGGGAGCTATTTGGTTCCCCCACCCTTTTTACGTACTGCGACAGTTTCCCTCTCTGAATCATTTTCTCAATATTGTCTTTCAAAGCTTGGCAGCCATTGGTGTCGTGGCCTCCGCATTGATGATAGCGGCACCATCCCCTCGGGGGGTTTTGGCCATCTTTTAGCACCAAAGGCGCTGGTCTCTTCACGCTCTTGAACTCAGTGTTAGCGCATTCAGCTAAAATTTGCGCCCGGTATGTGCGGGAGCGCCCCTCATGGTCCCTGCTTCCTGCTACCTTTCACTGGTGGACCTCCTGGGTGTCTTCATCGATGCCCCCTACCTTGGCTGCCTTGCGGTAAGCCAACTCATCCTCTTCATAATTCATGTATTTCTGGGATCTTTGAAGGAACTCGCCCAAGTCCCTGGGCTTGTTGATACCTACATCAATCTGGAATGGGCTTCCCTTTCTCAACCCGTGTTTCATCCAGAACAACCTTTGTTTGTTCTTCAAACCTCTAACACACGAAGCCTCCTTGTTGAAGCGCTCAATGTACTCTCTCAGCGTCTCGTGGTTATGCATCCTGACGGCTCCCAGTACTTCTTCAGACTTGGGTTTTAGCCGGGAGGCAGTGAAACGAGCTGTGAACGTTCTCGCCAGCTGCCCCCATGAGGAGATGGAGTTCGGTCTCAGCTCTTGAAACCACTCTAATGCGGAATTCTCGAGAGTGAGGGGGAAGATTTTACAGTGGACGGGTTCTTTTGCCCCTCGGTAATGCATCATGACTGAGAAGTAGGCCAGATGCATGTTAGGGTCCCCAGTCCCGTCATACGTTTTGAGGGTCGGGAGTTTCTCTAAGGTCCTCGGAATTGGGCAGTCGTCAATCTTCCTAGTGAAGGGTCCTTCATTGGAGGTCCATCGCGAGTTGTGAGGTGACCAGTCCCCGAGATCCATGTCTCGACGGCCACGTCGGGCTGAAGATCTCCTCGACGTAGATCTATGGCGATGTGAGGTCCATCGTGAGTTGTGAGGTGACCAGTCCCCGAGATCTATGTCTCGACGGTCACGTCGGGCTGAAGATCTCCTCTAGGTAGATCTATGGCGATGTGAGGTCCATCGTGAGTTGTGAGGTGACTAGTCCCCGAGATCCATGTCTCGACGGTCACGTCGGGCTGAAGATCTCCTCGAGGTAGATCTATGGCGATGTGAGGTCCATCGCGAGTTATGAGGTGACCCGTCCCCGAGATCCATGTCTCGACGGTCACGTCGGGCTGAAGATTTCCTCGAGGTAGATCTGTGGCGATGTGAGGTCCATCGTGAGTTGTGAGGTGACCCGTCCCCGAGATCCATGTCTCGACATTCGCGTCGGGCTGAAGATCTCCTCGAGGTAGATCTATGGCGATGTGAGGTCCATCGTGAGTTGTGAGGTGACCCGTCCCCGAGATCCATGTCTCGACGGTCGCATCGGGCTGAAGATCTCCTCGAGGTAGATCTATGGCGATGTCTCTTATGGGACTTGGCTCGGCTCTGCAACCTCTTGCGAGAATCGGAGGCTTGGAGTGATGAGGTTGTGGAGGGAGACTCCTCAGGCCAAAATGTACTATCAGGCGAAGTTGGAGGGGTGCTTGGAGATGGACCCGATCCTTGGTACCTGCCACGTCGAGGAGGGGAGTGGCGAGCTCGCTTCCGTCTAGGTGGAGAGCGATGATTGCGGTGACCCCTGGGTGGATATCTGCGGCGCCTGGAGCTCCTTTTCCTTGGGGAAGGAGTGTTCCAGTGAGGATGGGGTTGCTCAGGCATGGCTACCATTCTTGCTTCTTACTGCAACATAGTCTGGGGTGCGGTTGCACAGTAGGTCCAAGAGCTTGCGGATGGTCGCCGCATCCTCAGGGTGGACGGGGATCCGAACCGAGGCTGACTGGGGTGCCGGGACCTGAATTCCTTGGTCCGGCATGGAACCAGCGATGCCTTCGGGAGTGCCCTCTCGTTGGGGTTGCGGAGTGACAATGCTTTGAATCCGGGGTCTGCCTCTGGGAGCCACGGAGTAGCGAGAGAAAAGTTTGAGTTATGATTGTGTGAAAGATAGAAATCTCCCACTGTGGTCGCCAATGTTCTGTACCGAGCAGCTTTTTGGTAGGCTGCTGTTGGTAGGTCTCTTGCTGCCCTGACAGTAGGTCAGTGAGCGCCCGGGGGGGGGGGGGGGGGTACCTGCAAGCCACTCCGACGCTCAAGTCAGTATGAGAGTAAGACAGTGTATATGTAAAGGAAGAGTGTGTACCACGTGAATGGCTATGAGAGCCGGAATTTATAGGAAATTGCTGTTCATTGTGGATCGTCGGATTAGAGGAGGTGATCTGGACCCTCCAAGCGTGATGGGCTTGCATGTTGTGGATATGGGCTGGATCGATTGGGATGATCCATATCTCATCGCTAATCGCACCCCCTGGTATTGCTAATTGGACCTCTTGGTTGACTCCAGAACAACTTGCAATTAGTCCATCTATTGAAATTTCAGAATTTGGTCCCATTCCTCCTGTCCAAGATGTCCCCAAGCCTGCTACTTCAACATCTTCTGATGACTCATCCCCTTCGAAGTAGCTGCTTAATCTGGTCTCTGCCCTCTACCTTTTGATTGACGACAAAAGGGGCAGAAGGATAGATTAAGTTTTATAGGTTTCTTAGTGGGTTATAAGTTAGATAGGATAAGAATTTTTTTGTATATATTATGTATTGCATATCTGTGCTATAAAGAGCACTTGTTTTGCGAAGCCGAAGCTGCCTATTAACTAGTTGTATGTTTTTAACTTTTATGTTATATGCTCCAGAACTGTGAGCTAAAAATGTATGATTTTGCTTCACTATCAATGAATCTATTCTGGTCCCAATTGTCTTTGTGCAATATCATCTGTGTTTAAATGTAAAAACTTTAGCATGAATTAAGGGGGAGCATATTAACTATTTTAATACAAATGTTATATCAAAAAACCTTAAAAACTTATCAAAAGGATTTGTCATCATCAAAAAGGGGGAGATTGTTAAGGCAAAATCCCTAAGTTATGTTTTGATGAGAACAAAAAGTTTTGATAAGCTTCTTAAGCTTTCTGATTTATTAGAGATCTAATGAGTTCTCTTGAGTGATCTTAGACAGGTACATATTGTTACATCTCATGAAGAACATGTGCTAGGAAATAGCACATCATGAGAAGATAGATTGAGCTTTAGATAAAGCTCAAAGAGGTGCTTAAAAGACCATGGTAAGGAAACAATACAGTATGGCCTGACATGAAGCAAATGAATGTATGGAAAATAACATATTCGTCTGAATAACATCAGAACAAGTTGGAATAACTCAAAATATTTCAGAAGGCATTCTGAATGTATCTCAGAAGGTAATTCAGAAGACAGTGTTCAGAAGCTACTATATAAGCTTCTGAAGCATGAAGAAAAATTATCATCCTTCTCTTAACAGTCAAAATGACACATCAACAATGGTAATATTTTAAGAAGGATTCCAAGTAAAATAAGCCATCGCAAAAGAGTTTCATGGGTTAACGAGCTCAGAAGCTCTCAACGGTCACCCGCAGCAATGTACAGAGCCTACTACAGTGTACCCGTCTAGGCACTAAAGGTACAATAGATATAATTCTCTTTGCTAAAGCATTCCAACAGCTCTTTTGAAACAATTGGGCTATAAATACACCATTGAGACCTCGACACTTCTCAAGGGAGACTACACAAAAATTGGTTAAGACATCAGAAGTTTCTCAGCAGCTTCTGAGTAATTCTACACTCTCTCCTAAACACACTCACTAAATCAATAAATCTGGGACTTTGTTGAGTGTGTTCATAGATTTGTGTCAATAGTCAAATGTATTTTACATAAGCTATCTTTTATCCCAATTTAGAACTAAGCATATTTTTATGTTTGTACCTTCTAAGCAATAAGCACAGGTTGCTGTATTGTTAGGGAAGAGGGCTAAGAAAGTTTTTCTTAGAGGTTAAGTTGCTAGACTTGGAAAAAACTAGTGGGATAGTTGATACTTGATAGAGCTGTGTTAAGAAAACTTTCAGGGTGTAGCCATTTGTTGGCTTGTAAAACTATTTGTGAAATAGTGAAAATCTCACTAGGTGTGACGAGTGGACGTAGCCATTGGCGAGTTGGGTGAACCACTATAAATCTCTGTGTGATCTTTACAACTTTCTTTATTGTCTTTATCACTCATAAATTTTCTAAAGCTAATAGTAACTTAAACAAATTATATCTTCCAAACATACACATAACTTTTAAAGTCATCTTTAAATCATCCAAACAAGTTTTTGAAAGAATTTGTGTCTAGAAAATGATTTTAAAATGTGTCACAATTCGAACCCCCTTTTTTATGACTTATATTTGACTTCAGATTTGAGGCGGTCAGTCTATATGAAGGATCATTGAGAATGCAAGAATGAGAAGGAGAGAAATCAAACCAATCAGCTTCGAAGATTTTTTTTGTTCTCAGTGGGAATTTCAAGAGCTTCTGCAAATAGGTCTTTTGTGAAATGGATTTCTTTGTCACCAGCATAGGTGACACTTCCTGTTTTGAAATCATCTTGTTGGGCATTGTGGTAGAAATATCAAACTAGCAAAGGATACTCTTTTTCTTTGATTTGAACAAAGTTTTCCCATTTCTGTATAGCCAGATATGGAGAGATGATGACCTTGGTTTCTTAGATATTCTAAGTTAAAGACTTTTCCTGTTTTTATGCTCCTTTTGGTCCAAAAGATTTCAGCAAACAATTCATCATATGAAGATTGTGAATTTGTGGTTTCTTTTAGAGTACACTCTACGCTTCCTATCATGATAGTATTTGGCGTTGGAGAAATAGGAGAAGGTTTATGACTAGAGGACTGAAGTCTAGATGATTGTGGCTGAGTAGAAAATGTTCCCTAAGACATTTCAAATCTTTGAAGAGAAGAATTTTAAGAGATAAGAGAGATATGATGAGAGTAAATATGTGAAGCTAAACGAGCATGAGCGCTCATTTTCTAGAAAGGGAATGTATTCTCATCATCGGGTAGCCGTTGGAATTGTACGGACGTGACAATCTTGATTTGACATGTATCCATTAAGAATGTTCAACGATTATTTTATCTGTTTTGAGATTATTTTCAACAATTAAGCTGTAATAAAATGAAGAAGGGACTACACATTGATTAAAATATGTAAGCGAGAGATTTTAGATCATGAATAGTGCATGCCTACTGACCATCAGAAGGTATCATACTTCATGAGTCTTCTGAGAGGCACATAGTCTGAGCAGAAGAATTTATTTTTTGTAAAAGAAATCCCATCTTATCCTATTCTTGATGTATTTAGTTTATCATATAAATTACGCTCTCAGAAGCTCCTAGCTTTTTACTCTTTCATATTTTCTAGAAGGTGGTTATGAAATTTTCAGAGATTATAGAACATGTTGAAGAAAAGAATTTTTAATTTTAATTTTGAATGCAACAGAAAAGGACATGGGATTTTGCCTTTCAAGTTTCTGTTGGCCCATTTTAAAACACATCAACATGATACTAATATGATAGTTAGCATGTAAGACATTATTTGAACCAGTCAATGTTTATGATATATGCATAATGTTTTAACACAAGCTTAAGTAATGAATCTATTAGTTAGAGCTATGTTTAACAATGCTTCTAAATACATAAAGCACTAAGGCTATTTCATTTTAGCCTGAGTGATATACATAATAATTTTGATTTGAACATAGCACATGCATGTTTAATTTCTGAGTATAACATGAAGCATGTAGTTTTGGCAGTTTTACATATTGAACATTTTAGCATGCATTCATGATATATAGAGACCAAAACAATTTATCTTATCTAGTAGAAAAAAGTCAGAAGACTTCAAACAATGCATAGATAAGATTTTGAGATTTGAATATGCCTTTGAATGACTCCTTTCAGCATCTCCTTTGTGGATATTTGTATGATGTCAGAAGATTGGAAATCTTTGTTGAATTCTCTTGACATTGGATAATGCATTTTTAGAGTTGCTTTGTAGATCAAAATCATCTTGTAATAATGATCTGTAATCTTGCAACTCATGAACTACTTCATTTCTTTCTTTTTAGCTCATTTCTCCTTATATCATTGTTACTTGCAACTTCATTTCTTCTTTGATGGTCTTGTATTTCCTTTTATCATCACTTTGTCAATGAAGCGCATTTTGTTCATGGTATTTGATTGGTAATCCTTCAAGAGAAGAAACAGATAATTTTGGTGCCCAAGACTTATTGGATCCTTAAACTATTAGTGTACCTCTTCTCAAGATCAGTGTGGTATCATTATATGAACTCAATCAAAATGATATAACATAAACATACATTATTGGTCATTTGATGCATGACAGAGAATAATGGTTAATGAGAGCATATGCCAGCATGTACTCTGTTGACTCTCAGATATGGCTAAAGCTAGATAGAAAGAATTTAGCATAATGATCATACATCATTGGTTTTTAAGATGTTTCTACAACTCAATTTTTTTATGAGATATTTTCATAGTGTATGGGTTGAAATCTTAGAAGGTAAACTGATGGGCATTTTTATCCTAAGATGCTTAGCACATAGCAAACATGATTATGTATGACAATTAAGCATAATCCTCAAAAGATGCTTACTCGAGACAAGCAAAAGATGAAACCTTTGCATGTTCTGTAAGTATCATCTCAACTCTAATAATCATGTGTGAATGTCATTTAAATGTGCATGAGAACCATGATTGTTGATCAGAATTTTCTAAAGGGAATTTTTGGAAAACAGTTGTTTGATAAGTGTAGCTTTTGAATCATGTGTACTCAACTTTTTGTCTTCAAAAGAGAACTTGGCATAAAAATAAGAAAATAATATGCAGCCAGATAATTATGCAAGTAGATGTAAAGATTTTGCACTTTTACATCATTTTCCCTAATGAAGTCTTTTGAAATCACCAACTTTGCAAGGAATGTGTATTGGCAAGCCTTTTGATAGATTGTGAGATGAGAGACTTCTGACTTTCCAATTTTTGATTCAAGTTGAATTCTTGCTTCTGAGATTTGCCCTTTGTACTTCTGCAGCTTTGTCTAATGATTTTCTCTCTTCTTTTCAATCTGCCCTTGTTGACCTTTTTGGTCAATCTTCTTAACCCTTCCTCATCACATAGTTTATCTGAAGAGGCATAAGACAATTTGATGCAGCCTTCTGAAACATGTTCTTGATACTTGGTTGATCATTGCTTCATCCAGAATCTTCTTCTCTTCACACTGTTAATGAATGTCAACTGGAGCCTGATGCTCTGATAGCAATTGAAGTCACTGAATGTCAACTCGAGTCACGAGAAGGAAGGGGGGGGGGGTTAAATTGTGACCCTTTTTAAACTTTGAATTGAATCAACCAAAACTCTTAAGTAATAGAACATGTATTACTTCCTTAAGAGTAACATATGAGGAGCATCAGAAGATAGAACCTATCTTATGAGTTTATCATTGAGCAGAATGCATATAGATAAGGTTGAATAGAGTAGGTGATGATACTAAGATGTATAGAGTATGTATATGGATAATGTAATTGTCTTCTTAGATATTGGATGGTGTAAGTAAGATGAGATGATTGAAAGTGATGTTCAATCTTCTTACACAAATGATCTGGCTGTCTTATTGTGTAGCTTGTATAGGAAGATGAGATGGATGTAGGAATTTGATAGGAGATAGCTCAATCTAGCTTGATTATAGATTGTAGGGGAATTCCTACAATGGAGTGGAAGGAAGCTTTTCTTTAAGAATGGGTTGCTGTGTAGAGTATACTATAAAGAAAAGTAGTAAAGATCACACAGGAGTTATAGTGGTTCACCCAAATCACATGGGCTACATCCACTCCTCACACCAAGTGAGAATTACACTTTTTCCAATTAGTTTACAAGCCAATCACTGGCTACAACACTGATAGTTTCTTCCACAGCCCTATCAATTGTTCCACTAGTTTTCTTCTACAGCACTAGCAACTGTATTACCCCTAAGCAACACCCGAGGCATCTTCACTAACATTTCCAGCAACCAATGCCATGTTAGGAAGGGAATAACCCCTAAGACCTACTTAGGTTTCTTCATTAACAATCTGGCAATCGATGCCTTGTTAAGAAGGTACAAAAATAAGGTAGTATTTGGGTTCTGTTTGGGAACTACACTTGCTTGGAGAATTACATGGTTTCTATCATTCTACACTTTCCAAAGCTATTACATACTCAGAATATTCCCAGAATGAAAGTGAAAGCACACTGAGTATGGTTGAGAGAGATGATAGATCTTCAGAAGCTATTTAAGAAGCCGTATGAAGGGAAGTATTGGTGCAGGCTTGCAATCTACTCTCACACGTTGAATGAGATAATCTATTGGGTATTTATAGAATGTTCTACCTAATAGATCTGTTGCATATCTTCTCCCAAGATTTCAAGTAGCTGTTGAGAGCTTCCAAGGTAAATCGGGTCCACTTTCTACGCCTGTGCAGATCCGTACACTATCACAGCAGGTGTCCGTTGGAAGTTTCTGAGCAATGTGGCGTTTGAACGCTGTAGCTTCTGAACTTGTTCAAGTGCTTTGATAATGGCTTCTAAGACTTGAATACCAATCTTCTGAGTATTGAATAAAACATTGTAGGTGTTGTTTTATGAAGAGTTGGTCTGGTCACATAATTGTACTTTCATATCTTTGATGTATTTTCTGAGAAGATCTACAGAACATGTCACCTTTAGTATCTTCTGAACTCTGTCTTCTGAAGTTCCTACTTGAAGAGTCTTCTGAACGTCTTCTGAAGATCTTTTGAGTCACTTATCTCTCTATAACAAGATTAATCTTGTTAGTTTCTTGTCTTTCTTTGATTGTGCCTTTAACACATGACCTTATGAGTTCATTTAATGTTCAAAAGAGGTTTATTCTGATGATTGCATCTTCTGAACATTTCCTTCATCTTGACATGTATCTTCTGAAGAACTGAGCTTTATAGGTTGATTATCTTGACAGTGTATAAGTTTTTATACTCTGTCTATCTGATAGATGCTTCATCTGTCACTCCAAGAATGTAGGTCCATGCACACTTGCCTTGACATTTTCATAGGATGCTTTTGGAGAATTCTCAAACTATTGTTTAAGAGTCCTTTTACTTTATTATCTTATGATAATGTGTATAAGATATCATCTTCTTATTTTGAAAAGTCTTTGGCTAAAACTGCTATGCCATAAGAAGATTCTTACTGTTGCTTTATAGGCTTATGAAGAGTGTCTTCTTACTGAATAGAGTTTCTCAGCTGGATATCACTTATGAAGTTCACCGGGCTTTAATCATTGATTCTCTTATCTTGAGGATTTGCTTGTAAGGCTTCTTCCCTGTTGAAGAACATATCTTCTCATTTTTTAGAAGAATTTGATCTTATCTTTCTCCATGTCTTCTTGTTAATCATCATTCAGTTCTTGTTTAGACACATGTTTGTGTCTTCTTGATCTATTCAGGATTTTTCTCAGAGGATAGTCTTCTTAAAGCTACTGTAAATTCAATGTTTCCTTCTTTCAGTTCATCCTCAAACCCTTCTTAAATAATGCTCTTCTAGCATATTACATTCTTGAAGGCTTATTTAAAATGAGGAAAGTGAAAGAAGGAAACATTCTGAGAGCATAATTTATATGACAGGCCAATTTACCGGAAGTCTTACCCCGAGTGGGTGGACTGATTGGTGGATCTGCCCAGAGGACTCAAGACACCTTACTTTGCCACGTTTTTCGGAGACGATGGCAAATCAACCATGGAACACATAGACCGATTAACAGCCCAATGTGGGGAAGGAAACCCGAACGAGTACCACAAGCCGCAGTTGTTCCCTTTGTCATTGGCAGGGACCACATTCACTAGGTATTGCTCCCTTCAACCCAATGCAATTCAGATTTGGGAAGACATGGAGAGGTGCTTCCATGACAGGTTCTATTGACCACAAACAAAAGTCACTGTTGTCGATCTCATGAATTTATGGCAGAAGGTGGATGAATCAGTGGTTGAGTTCATTGAAAGGTTCAGAAAGATGGTCGGAAAATGCTCCGTTCAATTTCCTGAATCGCATCTTACTTCCATGACCATCTCTAGAATGCACCCACAATTGAAAGAGAAGCTTGTGGGACAAGCTTGCACAAACCACAACAGCTTAACATCTAGGGCTGTTCAAATAGAACAGTTCATACAATATAAGTAGAAAAGAAGGGTTGCTAGAGGCCGAGGACCCCATTTGGTGGTCGTAGTCGATGCCGAGGATGACTCCGACTATGATGACTCAGCTGGACCCACGATAGCTCTGAAGAAAGCTAAGGGTAAAGAGAAGGACGAGCCAAATAATAAGACTAAATATTCCTTTGACATCTCTAAGGTAGATCAAATCTTTGACTACCTTCTGATGGATAAGCAGATTTGGCTATTTGATGGCCATAAGATACCACCTCCCAAAGAGCTAAAAGGAAAGAAATACTATAAGTGGCATAATTCCTATAACCATGCCACATCTAATTACATTGTGTTCAGAAGGGCCATTCAAAAGGCTATTAAGGAGGGAAGGTTCAAATTGGCCGACAAGGAGGTGGCCTGAAATGACTGTGGACACCGACCCTTTTTCTACAATGGGTATTAAGTATTAACATGGTATCTTTCTCACCTTGAACAAACTTCTTAGGCCTAACATGTTTGTTGTAGGTGCGGGCCGTTTTAATCTTATTGAGTTCTAACCTACTGAGGGCAGCCAATCTATCATCGCCCACCGAGTCTAACTCCATTAACATATCTTGCTCGTATTCATCAAAGTTGAGTGAGTGTTGCCGAGCCACCCTCAATGACGCAACACTGATCTCGAGCGGCAACACTGCATCTTGCTTGTATACCAATCGGTAAAGGGTTATTCCAGTGGCCATACACTTTGAGTTTCTCACAGCTCACAAGACCCATTCTTAACTTTGAAATCAGCCCCAGTAGAAGGGTTTCACAAATAATCCGCTAACATCCTCATCCATGCATCGGTTGGGTCTTGCTCGGCCGCCGCTACGACGTCCAGATGCATGACTTCCACATCCATGTCTTTGTATCCAGAAGCCTGCTGAGTGAGGTCATTTACTTCTTAATCTTCATCACCGAGGACGTACATAATGACGACATCGGAAAACAGCTTGAACAAGCTATAAGCTCATGCCCACAGCTCCCTAAACTTAGCGTTATAGCATTTGTACTCACTAGTGGTTTGCTTAATCGCTAGCTGAGAGTCCCCTTTTATTTCTACATAATTATCCTTCATGGAAGCCATAATATAAAGTCCAATGATCAAGGCTTCGTATTCAACCTGATTATTAAATGCTTGATCCTCTATCATGCACATGAACCTCCATGTCTTGCCACATGGGCTAGATATGACTACTCCAACACCTGCCTCCGTTTGAGTGCTCGTGCCATCAAACAGGAGAACCCAAAGCTTTAAGCCGATGTAATTAACAGGCTCGGCTAGGGGATCATGAACTTCCACACATGGGTGTTGGGCGAGAAAATTGGCAAGGGTTTGTCCTTTGACAGCCTTTAAAGGTACATAAGATAAAGCAAAAACATTCAATTTATTGGCCCACTTTACAGGTCTACCTGCATGACAGACTGATTAAGAAGGTACCCTACAATGTAAACTTTGCATACAACTAGAACTTTTTTGGGCCACAAATAATATTCCAATTTAGTACAACATTAAACAATGACAAACAAATTTTTTCAATTGGAGAATCTCTTGTCTCTGCATTAATGAGAATCATACTAAGATAATAAATAGCTCGCTCGGCGCCGTTGTCATCATCTTGAGCCAGGAGGCAGCTGATGGCTTGGTCCTCAGTCGCAATGTAGAGCTTCAATGGACTTCCAGGCAAAGGAGGGTCTAGGACTGAAGGATTAGTCTAGGTAGCCTTGATTTGATCAAAGGCTTCCTGCTGCTTTGTTCCTCATACCATCTCCTTGGAGCTCCTCAACCTCCGCAAGGGTGAAAAAGCCTTCATTTTTCCTGCTGAGTTAGCAATGAACCTCCTTAAGAAGTTAATCTTGCTGAGGAGGCTTTGCAGCTCCTTCTTAGTCGTGGGTGGCCTAGCATCCAAAAGGGCTCGGGCTTTTTTCTTGTCTACCTTGATACCTTGGTTATGCCCCAAGAAGCCCGGGAAGTTACCTGCAGACACACTGAACGCACACTTAGTGGGAATCATTTTGAGATTGTGGAGACTCACAAGTTTTAGAGCTTGCTCGAGCTCGGTCAGATGTGCCTCAAAGATTTTGGACTTGACTACCAAATCATCAATGTATACCTCCATGATTTTGCCGATTAAGTCATGGAAGATCGCGCTCATCACCCTTTGATAAGTGGCTCTTGAATTCTTGAGGCCAAAAGGCATGACCAACCACTCATAGATGCCTAAGGCGCCGGGGGCCCTAAAGGCAGTCTTATGAGTGTCCGCCTCGGCCACATAAGTTTGGTTATACCTAGAGTAGCCATCCATAAAAGTTAGGATGACATTGTTAGCCGCGACTTCGACTAGCATATCGACCACTCACATACCATACTCATCCTTTGGTGTGGTCAAGTTCAGGTTTTTGTAATCGATACAAACCCTCACTTCACCATTATTTTTGATTACTGGCACTATATTGAATAACCACTCAACGTACCTGGCGGTTCTTATGATTCCTACCTTCAGCAACCTCTCTCTCTCTCTCTCTCAGCTTTGATCCGAGGCATCAGCTAAGGGTTGAGCCTCCTCGGTGGCTGTTTGTGGGGCCTGCATCCGTCCTTGACGGGTAGCCGATGTTCTTCTAGAGCTCTATCTAAACCTGACATCTCATGGTAATCCCATGCAAAGCAGTGGCGGTACTCCTTTATCAACTCTATCACCTTGTTCCTTTGCTGTACACTCAGCATACCACTAATCTTGGTCATCGTCGGTTCCCAGGTTAACCTCTATCAGAGGATCCTGAGCCTCAAAGGTAGGAATCCTTCGCCGAATAGGTTCAATGTGAGGAGGATTGACCAACTTTCTTGCTTCGGCGTCATCCGATACCCACGTGTGCAGATTTTCTTGGAGCTCATTCTCCTCATACACTGCACCAAACATAACTTCCTCGATGCCGGACTCTACCTGAAGAAGGTGTAGCATGTCCAGTAGGCTCTGCAGTTCTGGTGGAATATCAATCATCAGACTCATTGTCAGGCTGTGGATCGGCAAACATTTTAAGCCTGAACCCTTCCTGGTCCATTCGAATGGTTCCACTCCTCCTTCTTTGTAGCCTATTGATATGGAGTTGGGGCCCATCCGAGGAGAGTAGAAAATGGCCTCGAACATCTTAACTTCAGCAAGGAAGGTGTTTGGATCAGCTTCCAGTATCTCCACCTTATCACCAATCCATATCATCAATTTCTGGTAACACATTCACTTGTATGGATCCAATCCCTACCGAGGATCACGACATACGATGGCTTCCCTTCTATAACTAAGAAAGACGATCGCGTTACCTTTGACCTGACTGTTACATCGGCCACCAACACACCCAAGGCATGAGAAGGGTGACCCATGAAACTAGTCATGGTCATGGTGGTTGGGATGAGATCTTCTGCGTTCTTGTCGAGCTTCTTCATCGTGGCCATTGACATGATGTTTAACACAGCTCCACCATCCACGAATACCTTGTTGAAGAGCTTCCCGTTTAGACGGGCCTTGGTATACAATGGCTTCAAATGCTTCACCATGTCCGCCATAGGCTTCTCAAATTCTATCAAGGCAGCCCATTCAGCCTCCTTGCAAAAACATCACCCTCAAGTTTCCTGGGTTGTCCCTCGGCTCCCCAAAACTCTAGTGGAAGCAGTCCCACCATTTCTATATCGGCGAGGAAACTTTCACTTTCCTCATTTAATATATCGTCCAGGATGGAATCACTTATTGGCTCGTCTTCAAAGACAGGCGGCCCAAACGGGACTTTCGCTTCAGCACCCATATATACGTCCACAGCGCTCACGACCAAATGCTTAAGTTCCTCTTTAGGAGAGGAAGCCTTTGCGTTGGCTTCTGGTGCCTAGTACTTCTTAGGACTATGAGGGACATATAGGCAATTCACAACTACATCGGTGAGTGGACTACCGGTTACTTCGCCGACCCCGATCATATTGTTGAGCTCGGTTCCCTCTTTAGGAATGGTGTCGAGTGTGAGTGTCGTCGCCGCAGGTGCAACATTGGTGCTGGCCTCGGCGGGTCTAGGAAAAGCCTGTTCCGACGCAGTGGCTATAGAGGCCACCAGGGTCTTCTGTGTATCCCTTTCCTGGTTGCGATCAACATTTGCAACATGCCTTTCATCTTCTGAATCGACTTTGCCCTTTGCAACCTCCTGTTTTGAGAGCGTGTCAGAGGGGCTGCTGTGGGCACTGATTCTCTAGACACCCTTTGTGTCATCCCCTTATCGTGGGGGACTTCCAAGGGTGGTCTCACCGTCTTAGTTGCACTTAACTCCCTGAAATCAAGGTGTTCCAGCCAACCATTAATGAAACGGAAAGGCTTCGATCCCTAATCTTTAGAATCCCTAAGTAACCAAATTGGACAATGATCTGAGATATCCCTATCCCCCACCCATTGACCATAAATATTCCAAGCATCAATCAACCCCTCTAACAACAAAAATTGGTCTAGCCTGCTCCTGGACATACCATCAGAACAAAACCAAGTAAAACTCTTCCCACTCACCGGCATATCAACCAAAACCATCGCAGAAATAAAATTAATAAACTCTATCATATCCGGTCTACGCAACTGAGCACTACTACCTTGACGTTCCTCCAAAGAGGTCACCAAATTAAAATCCCCCACCACACACCATTCTCCATCTGCCACCCTACTCTTCAACTCTACAATATCATTCCAAACCATCACCTTATCCGCCAAAGAGCTAGGCATATAAACATTAACCACATGCACTACAATATGTTTCCACACACAACTAATACCAACAAACCCAGAACCCACAAAATTGTTATTAACCGCCACAGTGTTTTTATTCCACATCAACAAAATACCCCCCAACAATCCTACCGGCGGCTTAGCAATCCAATCGAAACTAATATCCCTCCACATATTGCGTAATAAACAATCATTCAACTACTCCCTCTTGGTTTCTTGAATACAAACAATATCAAATTTACCTCTATTGATGAGAGCGCCCAAATGTCTTCTCTTGGTACTATCACCCAACCCTCTTACATTGATTGACAATATATTCATGGAACATGGTTGTCTTAAAAGACAGACATGAACAAGAACAGTTCATAGACAAGGAAAACACTGAGAGAGGAATTGTGAGGGGGTGCGAAAGAACTCACTGAGATTTGTAATCTCCCTGTTTTTATGTGGTGTTTTCAGATGTGCAGGGTAAAACAAAGCAGATTGAGGAAAAGTAGCAAAGGCCTTAGCTACTTAGTTAGAGGGAAGATCCATTAGATTTAAATCCTTGAATTGTAATCAAGGTCATGTAGCGCTTTATAACCTTGTCTTATATATGGACCATAGCCATGTGTATTTTATCAAATATGTACCTTTTGAGTACTTATTTCGGAAGTGAAATTGAGAAATTTTTTTATCTCAAAGTTATGTAAGTGGAATTAATCCGCTTTAGTTTTTATTTGGTCCATTATTATGAGCAGGTTATACTCTGTTTGTTTATGATTATGTTAATCATTTTGGTTCACCTAGTTATGAATTTAAGCTGTTACAATAGCCCGCATTATTGTGAGTTTTTTTAAATGTTTAAAAGGACCATTTTATGCCGGTTGTTAGACGAACCCGCATTAAGAGTCCAACTTACTACGCTCGTGGAACTACACCGGTGTATAAAGTACGATATAACCGGTGTTGCATCCCTTTCTGTACTAATGAAATTCCTAAGCCGGTATCAATACTTGCATGAAAATGTATCACCTTGACTTAGTCATCACAACTGATTCCATATGCTCTATAATAAAAATTGGTTTGACCTAATACCAAAAAAAAATTGGTTTGACTCCGAAAATCTGTTGGAGAAATTTGGTTTTTAAAAGTTACTTCTTTCTCTTTTTTTTTGAAATCCCATTTTTCCCTTTCTAAATTAAATGTTCTTTCAAAAGTTACTCGTTTTGCTCTTAAAATTAAGGTTTAAATACGTTTTTACCCCCTGCAAATAGGGGCTGTTTTGCTTTTACCCCCTACAAAATTTTTTTATTTAAAAAACACTTTGCAAAATTCAACATTTTGGCGTTAGCCCCTCTGTTAGTTACACGTTACAAAAAATCCTACGTGTCACACATTTGGCATTTATATTTAGTTTTCTTTTATTTTATTTGCTAATTTGGCATTTAAAATTATTTTAACCCTATTATTCTCTTTCTTCTCCACTCTTTTTTCTCTTCTCTCCTTCTCTCACCAATACAACCACCACACCACCACTCTCTTCTCTCTCTCACCCACACCAACAACCACCACACCACCACCACCACCACCACCACCACAACCACTCTCATCTCTCTCTCACCCACACCACAACCACCACACCACCACCACCACCACCACAACCACTCTCTTCTCTCTCACCCACACCACAATTCGAAAAAATCCTCATCTTCTACCTCATGTTATTCTGTTACTACTCTCCACCACAACTCCTCTTCACTTAAACCCTAACAGCTCCAAATCTGGTGTGCTTCGATCGAATGCCATCTTCAAAAACGAAAACGAATCTGGGCAGTAGAAGATGAACAGTAGGTGAACGAAATCGAATCAATGGCTTCAGATCTATGTTCATGCTCCTCTTTATCTCTGTTTCCGTTCTCTCCCTCACCACACTATCATTTCTGTTTCGATTCTTTCCCTCACCACCGTACCACGCCCATACCCAGTTCGTCTTCTTCAATAAATGTTGACGAGGGCAGAAACGAACTGAGCGATGAACCAAAAACGAACATTGAAACCAGTTCGTCTTTTTAAATGTGCAGCGCCCAGATCTGGAAGAACAAACACGAAAAGGAACAGATCTAAAAGAACAAACACGGAATGGAACAGATCTAAAAGAACAAACACGAAATGGAACAGATCTGGAATTCATTTTTAAGTAGATCTGGAACAAACACGAAATGGAACAGATCTGGAACAGATACGAAAAGTTTAGGTTTTTTCCTTTACTGTTTAAAGATCTAATGGAATTAAGGTTTTGAGATAATAGCCCTTCCGGCGAGCCCAGATTCCGTGGAGGAGTGGGAGGGTTGGGTAGTCGGAGAGAAGAGAGTGGAGGAGGAGAGGAGAGGAGAATTGGGGAAGAGGATGATGTGGCATATACAATCAACATTTAAAATGGATTCATTAATGACGTGGCATATACAATCAGCTATTAAAATAAAAGAAAACGAAATAAAAATGCCAAATCAGCAATATGTTAGACACGTAGGCTGTTTTTGTAACTTTTATTTAACAGAAGGACTAATATCAAAATGTTGAATTTTGAAAGGTGTTTTTTAAAAAAAAATTTGTAGCGGATAAAAGCATATTTAAAGCTAAAATTAATAATTATCCTTACTTTTAAAAATACTAGTGTGTATGACCCGTGCGATGCACGGGTATACATCATATTTTAGTAATTTATAAAATTTAAATATTATTTGAAAAAAATGTTTAAGAAATCTGTAAATAAATTAAGTAATTACTTATTACTGAAACAAATTGACTCGAAAAAAAAAATTGTATACTCAATCATACCTGAATTAATATAAATCTTACACATAAAATATACCACAAAAAGATTACATGAATTTTAAATTTATATATAATAATTATAAAATATAATTAAGATATTAACAATATATTTTTTTATCAGTATTAACAATATATATATATATATATATATATATATATATACACACAATTTTTAATTATGATGTGTATCTAGTTGATTAAGAAAAATGTAGAAACGACAACGAAACCCGTCCCAATGAGTACCCATCCGACCATGACTTGAGTGTCATGGGGGAAAACTCGTATTGGACTGAGGAGGATTTGGGGACATCGATACCCTCCCCGCCTCCGCCTTGAGGATTTGAGTACTATAGCCACTACACGTGGCAAACAAAATTTTGAGAAACAACCCATGCATTTCATAATTAAATCTTGTTTGATTAGGAAATCCAGAGTATCCCTTACTGCAAGCTTTTTGTTCCATGAGAAACAAAATCTTGTTGTTCTCATCTATAATCTATAGTATCCCTTTTTTTATAGTGTCCTTTTTTTTATCCCCACTGCATATCAAATTTAAGAAGCACATTATTGAATATCATTAATATAATCCAGATTAAAAAAAGTTCCATGTATAATTGTTCCTTCAAGAAGCACATTATTTTTAAAGGCTTTGAGAGCTCTGTAACATGTGATTGTTCATTCAATTACAATTATTCTTCTCATGCTGTAAATATGTACTTGGCTTTCTCTTCTCCATCTTTGTCTCCATGTTTCCTACAATGTATTTTTGGATCCAATCTCTTGATTGTGTATAATATGTCTGACCAATTGTGTTTCATAAATTGTACAATTAGATTGTCCTCAGGCTATGTGGTAGTATCTCATTATCTGTTGCAAACTAAGAGGGTTGACATATCTGAACCATCAAATGAAGCTTCCCTTAAAACAGGTCAATAGAAATATGCAAATTTCACTCCTATTCCCCTATATAACTGCTCATTAGTGTCACAAAATATTTTCTATGTAATATTTTAGTTTTTAGACTTAGGCATTTTAAAAACTAATTCAAATATTTAAACTGAGCACACCTACAATTTCTGTGCTAATTTGAGATCAAGATACTTATTTTGAAACTCACACAACATCAATGACTGGTCTAAAAATTGTAGCTGCTATTTCTGCCCATTTGGTAAGCTATATTGATAGAAAATTCTATTGGTACTAATAGCTTATTAAATTTTCCATTGCTAAAACATACCTTTGTATAAATTAACAAAAAACTTGATCACACTTTGACATTGTGTAATTTCAAAAGCAAAGTCAGTTTAAGGATAGGACGAAAGCTCTGAACATCTAATTATATATAAAAACCAAGCCCAATAACTTGAGTCATCATTTTAGTATGCTACCTAACTATGAATTAAAGGTTTACTTCAAGCACACCCCTGAAAATGATAAACAAAAATATAACATTAGAAGCGTTGTCATCAAATATAAATCACGAACGGTAGTAATTTCAAAAGTAATTTCAGTCTAAGGGTAGGATGCAAACTTTGTTGTGATGCATCACTTGTATGTAGGCTTTGAATTTCAATTGGGATGTACATTATCTGAAAGAAACAATAGACTCAGTATAACAACCTTAAATTATAAGCTTGATAAGACATAAAACGTAAAGCAAAATGAACCCAAACAAAACATCGAACATTTTATAATATATACACAAACAAACTCATTCTTTAACTTGAGTGATCATTTTAGTAAGTTACCTAACTTTGGATTAAAGGTTTGCTTCAGCACACCCCTGAAAAGGATAAACAAAAATGTAGTATTAGAAATGTTGTCATCAGATATGAATCATGCATAAAACAAAAAATAAATAAATGTAAGAAATCAAACCAAAACACAAATAGCAATGCAAGGTTGATCATTTTTACAAAAATGAAAAGAAAAATATTAACAAAAACTTGAAAACATATAGAAAAATAGAAGAGGAGGGAAAAAGTGTTAGCAGGCCATGGTGGGTGGTTAAATGGCCACCATATAGATTCCAATTGCTTCCTATTCACCTCTCAAATAATCTAAAATACCACACTATAGAGTCACAGCCACCCATGAATCACTATAGAGAAGTGGAAGACATTACGAATACATTATAAGATCACCTCAGTTCTTATTAAAGACTCATCAGTGCTATGATTTGAAAGCCAAATTTAGTGCTCAAGTTTCTGATGGACTAAAAGATTCATCAGTGGAAATCATGTAACACCCCGGTGTTTCTAACAAGTAGAAATGCATAAGTGCACCATCCCTAATACATCAGAGATATTATGTCCTGTCTAGATACTGAACACCACTATAAAATTTTCGCTGAATAATCAACAAAACAGTCTTAATCATAAATAGGACCATAACGGTTCCCTGACCATCAATATCAGCAAGATATAGTGTTCAATATCATACAAGAAAGCGCGGACACAAATACATAATGTTTACATCCGATACAAACATAATGTTATGATACAAAGCTAACAAGGGAAAACATAAACTTAAGCATAAAAGCTAAGTCTTCAGCAACCATCCGAGTACAATCTACTCGTGCCTCTTGGATCTCCACTTTCCCTGTTTCTCTGTAAAACAACAACATATAAATAATGAGATACAATCTCAGTGAGTCCTACCGAGACCCCTATCTACGCTCTCGGTCCAATTAAGAATTCTATTTAACTTAACCGACACCGACTGCGCGAACGCTAACCCCGGTGAACCGTATTATAGAACTTTCTTTTATTCGTGGTTCAATTCATAACCACGTACATTATCAATCAACACGAAATTCATTTTCAAAACGAAATAAAACTAAACGTGAGTAAAACTCACCTATCGTGATGAAAATCACAAAACACCGAGACTTTCCTCAAAATTGCATTTCTGACATAATCACACGAACGTTCCCCGAATCAACTCCACGTTCCGACGACGCCCAAATCTGCTTCCAAAGCTTTCCGTTCCACCATGAGACATCTTTGAAGCACTATTCATCATCTTCAAGCTTCAATCACTATTCAACCATAAACCCCAAATTTTGGTTCACTAACCTTAACTCTCCTAAGCTTGATTCCTTCACCACAAACCAATAATTAAACTCCTCCCTAAACTTCTACAACTCCAAGATTCATGAATGGAGTGACAACACTTCAAACCTCCTCTTTTATGCATCAAATTCGAAAATGGCAAGATGAGAGTGAGTGAGTTGTAAGTGATGATTTTGGTACCAAATTGAAGAGGATAAAATGGTGATCAACTTTCGTGTAGGATGGATGATGATTTCGTGAGCCTATCTTTCCCTTGCTCCTCTTCTTCCTTCGTGACCCACTTTCTTATCACTCTCCATTTCTTCTTCTTTTCTTTCCTTATCTCACGGTTCTCTCTTTCTTTTCTTTTCTTATATTTATAATATAAGTTTAAGTGAGGGTGTGGGGGCAGTTTACCTCTATGCCCTCATTTAACTCTAATAGCCCAAAAAATACCCATTTCTATCAATTACTCATTTAAAAACCTTACACCAATTAATAATTAATCTAACACTTAATTAATAAAATTATTAATTACACAAAATTAAATTAATTGAGTCAAGCGTCGAAATAATTAAACTAATTATTTCGAGATGTTACATTACACCCCAACTTGAAAGATTTTTGTCCTCAAAAATTCGTCCAGTCTTACAATTGACTAACCGAGAATTGATATTCTCAGAAAGATCTTAACCCGTTGGAAAACAGTCTTGAATTAACGAAATGAGTATAGAAACTCTTCCCTAGTTGGCACGTCAATCTCTAAGTATGACCCACTACTACCCTAGAACGCTCTAAGCTTATAGTCTGAACTCTCTTGTTACGAATCAACACGAGAAACTCATCATTCGCCTACATAGGCTTGGTACCGCGTTTTGAAAACACTTCCGTAACTTTATTCCAATTATCCTCGTTTACACCCCAACTTTGATTAATCTAAATCAAAGGGTTTAACATGAGACGCTTAACAAAAAGTACAGGTTGAAAATGAGGTCCACATATTGGTACTCCTCGATAGAGGTAAGAACAAGCATGATTTTCTTGAATGGTGTAAACACGTTCTCAACAAATTTTCTAAAAATCCATAACAGTTCTCGTACACATTGAAAAATGTGACGGAAAAGTCACTGAAATTCCTTGACTCGCTTCCAAGTTTTCGAGGTAAAACTTTTTCAAAAAGGTGGAAGGAGGGTTTTACTAGAAACTTTGGCCTTACACGTATAAATAAGCCGCGAGGACATCAAATAAATTTGAAAACAATCAAATCACCTCAAAGTTGTTTTCAAAACAACTATTAAACTGAACTCAGAGTTTCCTCTTTTTTTTCTCTATTGTAACTTTCCTTACAATATTATTATCTACAACGCACCCAATTCCTTTCTGAATTGGTCAATAGCGTTGAGAGTTTCCCCTCAACCTAAGTACGCCTACTAGGATTTTCCTCAATCTGTTAACTGCAAGCAGATCCATCAATTAATCTTTTGATGGATACCCACAATCATGAAAAACAGTCAGCAGTCACCTCACTTTCATATTCTTATTCACATTAGACTTGTCAAACGGAATCACATAATACAATCTAATTGTTAACCTTTGCAAGCGAAAGGCTAACACCAAAACCTTGCCACTAAAGTGGAAACTTATGGATGTACTCCGTCTTAGAGCTAAAAGATTCTAACAATTCCATTTCATGCATCATTAACTCTACTGTGTGAAGCGATTCCCTACTCAGCGCATCAGCTACAACATTGGCCTCTCCTGGATGATACTTCAACTCAAAGTCATAATCTTTCAGAAACTCAACCCATATCCTTTGCCCGTTATTTAGTTCTTTTTGATCAAATAGATACTATAAGCTTTTGTGATCACTAAAGACTTCGAAACGAGACCTATACAGGGAATGTCTCCAAATCTTCAGTGCATACACAATAGCTGCCAAATCCAAATCATGAGCCGGATAATTCTCCTAATGAGACTTCAATTGCCTGGACGCATAAGCCACCACTTGTTGATTCTGCATGAGCACACATCCTAAACCCTTCCCAGAAGCATCGCTGTAAATCTGGAACCCCAAAGACGGATCCGAAAGAATTAGGATTGGAGCAGAAGTCAACTGAGTTTTCAATTCTTGAAAGCATTCTTCAAAATCGGCATCCCACGTAAACGACTGACCCTTACGAGTTAACCGAGTAAGTGGAAGAACTAACTGTGAGAACCCTCGAATAAATCTCCTATAGTAACCAGCTAGACCCAAGAAACTTCTTATCTCTATGACTGATGTTGGTCGTTCCCAATTTAACACAGCTTCCACTTAACTGGGATCTACAGCAACTCCCGATTGGGAGATTACATGTTCCAAAAACTTGTAACATCCGCAAAACAATTAATAGAATTATTTGGATGTTAACCCAATTAAATTAATTTAGTACTTGACTGGTAAATTTATTGAGTGCTAAAATTATTTATTGGTTGTCATCGGATCGTTAACCGGATAATACGGGTCAAGAAAGTTTTGGAATCGAAATAAGAGGTTTAGATCAATATGGTAGTTGGACCACGTTACCGCGTATATATTAATAAATATATGTGTGTGCACGTGAAAGAAGGGAAAAGAAAGAAAGGAATTAAAAGAAAGAAAGAAGGCAGCGAAAGAAGAGAAGAGAAACAGAGAGAAAAGAGAGGAAAAAGAAAAGAAGAGAAAAGAAAGGGTAAGGAGGAAGAAGAGGAAAAAGGGAAAATTTCGGTTCATCAAAACGACTTCCTTCCAACACGAAAAACGTTTAGCGTTACTTCCTCTTCGATTTGGTACCAACATCTTCATCATCAACTCACTCTACACAAATCCACCATTTTCGAATTTGATGGAGAGATGAGGGATGTTGAGTTCTCTCTTCCATTTCTTGTGATGAAGGTTAGGAAAGTTCAAATATAAGGTTGATTGCTAGCTTGGAGTGAAGGAATCAAGGCTTGGGTGAGCTAGGTTTGAAAAATCAAGATTTGGGGTTTTTGTGAATAGTGGCTTGAGGTTGAAGAAGAAGATGAATAGTGTTCGGGGAAGATTTCGAGGAATTCGGTATTTCGGTCAAAAAGAGGTTTCGTGATCGAGTGGAAAGCTTTGGAAGCGGATTGGGTGTCGCCGGAGCGGGGAGCGTTCGTGTGGTTACTCGGTGATTTCGGCTCGATCGTGGATCACGCGTCAAGGGTGAGTTCTACTCACGTTTAAGATTTTTGTTTTTCGAATTAATTGATTGATCGTTTTATCGCTTTCGCTGGTCTGGAATATTACTTGACATTGTCTGTTTCGGGTTAGGAATCGATCGGAGCGAGTCTCGAGTTGTGTCGTGTTGAAATGGAATTTTTAGTGATTTGATTTCGAAAGATTTTGACTTAAAAACCGTTAATTGGAAAATATGTCGTTTTTGATAAAATCTGTTTTGATTGAGTTTTTGATTGGGTTGATTGATTGTGTGGTTTTAGTTGGGTCTATTTTGTTGGTTGTTTGGTCTGTTTTCAATCGGAACAAGAATCGGATTTGAGCGGAATAGCGAATTTCGCAAGAAAACGGAAAACCTGCACTTTTCTGCAGATGGTCGCGTCGCGACCCGTCCCCTTCGCGTCGCGACCGGGCCCAGTTTTGTCACGCAAATATTTCTGTCGCTTTTCGCGTCGCGACAGTAGCTGTTCGCGTCGCGACGCTTTGCAGATTTTTAACTACTATTCACTGATTTTATTTTCGCGATATCTTTTGATTCGGGAACCCGATTGAGGTGTTCTAAGATGCGTTTTAAAGCCTATTCCGAGGCCTAACTAAATATACAATTTAAAAAGGTAAAAAGAACTGTTTTTGAAGTTCAAATTGTTTCGAAAGACCGAATAATTGTACAGTGTGCGGATATGTTTTATTAATAATAAAGCGGACTATGAGTCCTACGTGGGATGGTATAACTGACGCGGGATGATTATTATTTATTCGTCTAAACCGGTCTACGATTCACGATATATATATTATATCGACTATAGGAAACGGCCCGATGCAGGTATTATGTTCGATTAACAGTCAAATGTAGATGGACTAAATGTTCATTGAGTATAGGTGAACTAACAGGTCATCGAGTGTAGATATATTTAATATATATCGAGTTGGGTGACGACCCATGTTAACATACTGGGCGAGGAAGTCATGATCCTTTACCCTAGACCCGTATACCATTAGGGAAAGTACTATTGGTAAGGGGGTTCACCGGGATTAGCAGTGCGTGCAGTCGGTGTTATGTTAAAAAGTTATGTGTTACGTTCACCAGGATTAGCAGTGCGTGCAGTCGGTGGTACGTAAAATGGTCTTTGTGGTACGGATCACCGGGATTGGCAGTGCGTGCAGTCGGTGTCCTACCAAGTTAGAATTCTATCACACGGTTCACCGGGATTAGCAGTGTGTGCAGTCGGTGTCGTGTTAAGTTAAACAGGAAATATAATTGGGCTGAGAGTGTTAGTAGGGGTCTCGGTAGTGTTGCGCCCGAAAAATCCGGTTTGGGACTTTTTGTTTGACAACGTGTAAAAAGTTTGGAGCCGCCACCAATATTTTAATTTTAAGACCAAAACATTGAAAAAAAAGTCTTTCGAACAAGGCGGATGGTCTTTTGAAAACTAAAGATATAGGTTCGGGGGTCGATTACGTGCGAGGAAGGTGTTAGCACCGCGCACATCCTTTCTACCGAAAGGGAACCTCTAATTAAATGTGTGGTTTTAACGTTTGATTTGAAAAAAATATCTAGATTTGCCTATTTATTTGTTGTTTGAAGATGAATGGAAAACTTAATGGAAATTTTATTTTAGGTGAGAAAGGGGGAAAAACAGGTTTTTTAGAAAAAGTGCTTGACGGGACATGGCCCGCTCCTACGTATCTCCCGGTGCGATGGAGAATTCAAAGCTACGTAGTTCTTGGTTGTCATGAAAAGGTTTTTATTTTTTTATCTTTTTAGTGAATTTTCGAAATAGGACGAGTATTCAGCGAACGATTAAACTAACAGAGGTTATGGGTAATCACCGCTAAATACTCAAAAAAGAGAGTTGTACCGCTAGTCAAACGAACAAAGGTTCTGATGGACTGTTTGATAACAACTCGTTTTTATTATCTTTTTTGAAAGTGATTTTCGAAAGAGATTGATTCGCACGATGATCAAACTAACAAAGGTTATGATGGATCATCGTTTATTATTCTTATGAGAAAAGGACATTGCCACTAATAGCTAAACGAATAAAAGGCTCTGATGAGCTACTAGCAACAATGGGTTTGAAAATGATTCTTTTTGTTTGTTTTATAAAAATGATTTGTTTATGGTTGCGAAAAGGATTTTTATTTGTTGCGCTTGACGAGAACGAGACTCGCTCCTACGTATCCCAAATGGGAATCAAAGCGACGTAGTTCTAAGTCTTTGAGAAACTTTAAGCGTGTTATTGATCTTAGAAAGAATTTGATTGTCTTATGAAAACAACTTGAGAAAAATTGAGCTTTGGAAAAAGCTTTGGAAAAGAATTGATTTGAAGAAAGGGGAAGAGAGTTTGAGGGTGATATTGATCACAAAGAGTTTGTTGGGATGGCGTGGCATCCAAAAGAAAAAGAAGTAGAGAATTCAATCAATTTTCAAGTCAAGAACCAAAGTGCGAATTTTAACAAATTGCAAGCAAATCAATCATCAATGCAAGCATAGGCATACACATTGCCAATTATAACATTTGCGCACAAGGATGACAATTAGTCTCCAACATTTAATGGCATGCATATGCAAGATCAACACTAACCACATAACTTGCAAGAAAGAGTACATAAAGTGGTGATGCAAAAATTCAAATCAATCTAGGTATCAACACATGATAAGGCACGAGGTTGAATCCCTTTTGGTAATCCTTGACACTTGGAACAATGCACAAGTGCATAAGTGTCTAGTCCTCTAACCAAATCATCAACACTAAAAACAAATTATAGACCTAGAATGGATATCACATTTGTAAGACTACAAATGACCAAATGAAAGCACTTACAAGTTATTTTTATGATCAAGATTAAAGCCTAATTTCAAGTAAATACAAGATTACACAACCAAACCCATCACAAATCTCTAAACCCTAATTTATTTGAAAACTGCGAAATGAACATAGACTCTAAACTTCATTTTATTCATGAAAACAACAAAACCAAAAACTTGATAGCCCCACAAGTGCACGGGTCGTATCGCGTAATAAAAGAGTATCGGTCCACATGGAGAGCCTAAGTGAATACCAATTTAATTTTTCAAAGTTGATTAACTGAAAAGAAAGTGTTTTTAGAAAGAAGGAAAGTTTTAGTAAAGTCTACTCACTCATGATCATTGTGGACAAAAGAGGAGAAAAGAAAATAAAAGAAGAAAACATAAAGTTAAATAGCGAGAAATAAAAGAAAGCGGTAAAGTGCAAAATCATAAATAGCGGAATTGTAAATGACAAGAAAATAAATTGCTTGAAAAGTAAATTGCAAGTAATTTAAATGACTTGGAAAGTTAAAGAGCAAGGAAAGTAAATGAGCAAGAAAGTAAATGACTTGGAAAATAAAAGTGCAAGAAAGTAAATAACTTGGAAAATAAAGGTGCAAGAAATTAAATAGCAAGAAAAGTAAATGACTTGAAAAATAAAGGTGCAAGAAATTAAAGGAGCAAGAAAGTAAATGACTTGAAAAATAAAGGTGCAAGAAATTAAAGGAGCAAGAAAGTAAATGACTTGGAAAATAAAGGTGCAAGAAAGTAAATAACATGGAAAATAAAGGTGCAAGAAATTAAATAGCAAGAAAAGTAAATGACTTGACAAATAAAGGTGCAAGAAATTAAAGGAGCAAGAAAGTAAATGACTTGGAAAATAAAGGTGCAAGAAAGTAAATGACTTGGAAAATAAAAGGGCAAGAAAATAAATAGCAAGAATTTAAAGGGCAAGAAAGTAAATAAACAAGAATAGTAAACTAAGATGAGGTTGAATCATATTTTGTAATCCTCTCACTTAAATTATGGTGCTCCAAGCACAAGTGAGAATCAAGTTGCAAAATCATCAACAAACAAGAGTAGTAAACTAAGATGAGGTTGAATCATATTTTGCAATCCTCTCACTTAAATTATGGTGCTCCAAGCACAAGTGAGGATCAAGTTGCAAAATCATCAACAAACAAGAGTAGTAAACTAAGATGAGGTTGAATCATATTTTGCAATCCTCTCACTTAAATTATGGTGCTCCAAGCACAAGTGAGAATCAAATTGCAAAATCATCAACAAACAAGAGTAGTAAACTAAGATGAGGTTGAATCATGTCTTGCAATCCTCTCACTTAAATTATGATGCTCTAAGCACAAGTGAGAATCAAGTTGCAAAATCATCAACAACACAAGTATTTGCAAGTAATATGGACTAAAAGTCACATTTAACACAATGATTTAAATACTAATAACAAGGCTGATCAACATCAAGTAAAAAGGAACAACAAGATAAATTAAAACCCCAAAGAAAATGCGAACCACATAGGAGACAAAATCACATGTTTATTCCATTAAAATGCAAAGATCAACACAAAATAACAACAAACTACATTTTAAGATGAAAATGATGAGTATGCGAAAATGATGAAGAGAATATGAATTTTGATGCAAAGTATTGTAAATGATGTAAGGGTTTTAGAGATTCACCTAGGATCCAAACTAGTAGAAGTAGGAAATGAAGAAAAGATAACCAAATCAACTAGAATCTTCAAGAAATAAATGGTGAAAGGAGGAGGATCTATGAAGGAGGAGTGGATTTGAGGTGATTTTGTGGTGTTTGGGTGAAAGGAACAAAAGAAATGGAGGAGAGGAGAGTGAGGGAAGGCTACGCATATGAGAGGGGGAGGAGAGGAGGAGAATTATGTTGATTTCAAGTGAGAAAATGAATGAGTAAAAAGTTGTGATGTGTGGAGAATGAAAGGGTATTTATAGGATTGGTGAAGAGCTAGGGTTAAAATGGTAATCAAACCAATTAAATCAATTAATATTCAGCTGAATATTAATAAATAAAATTAATTTGAACTTGGTCACCAAGTTAGAGGGTATTTTAGTCATTGGCTTTGAGAGGTGCATTAGGATTAGACTTTGAATTTGAATGGAGGGTGGAGATGTATCATCACATGGATTGAGGGTGTTGAAGAAACACAAAAATGTGAGAGTATGGAGAGTGGGGGGGGGGGGGGGGGGGGCGAAATTTAGAGGAAAGAAAAAGGAAAAGAAAAATGAATTTCTTATTTTAGAAGAGATATTTTATGTGAAGTAGGGTTAAGGGCATTTTAGGGGAGAATTGTTACCAAAGAAGGAACTTTGGGTTTTCTTATGAATAGGTTAGTGTGAGTGAGTGGAGTAATTTACCAAAGAGGGTATAATGGAAAAGTGTGGAAAAAATTGGAGAGAGAGAGAGAGAATTCGTAGGTGGGGAGAGGAGGGAAGAAAAAAAAACTTGTTTTTGGTATTTTGTCTTATTGAAGACACTTCCCTTTTTTGAGTTTTTGAAATTAAAATTTTTGGGCATGGGAAATAATGGGAATGCAACTATTGAAGATGTGTTACATGTTTTTGGGCACCATAAAATATTCCCTCTAGTCACCTATGACAATAAAAATTGTCACTTAAAAATTAAGGAATATTTAATGGTCCCTTTTTATTTTTCTATGCACTAAGATGAGAAAATACATTTTTAATTATTTTGACTAGGGTCTTCTTCCTAAAAAATTGTACAAAAATTATCCTTGATAGAATAAAAATGTACCTTTTGAGGATGTGCATTTTTGGCGAGAAAATCATCTTTTTGCGAAAAGTGACCAAAATGCCCTTTTTGACCCTAAAACCCTAATTTGCCTAAAAAGTGCATTCCAACCCTAAAAATGATTTTAAAGACCTTGGATGAGCACAGAGGGCTCAGGGGGAGCACAGAGGGCTCAGGGGGAGCACAGAGGGTTCAGGGGGGAGCACAGAGGGCTCAGGAGGGAGCACAGAGGGCTCAGGGGGGAGCACAGAGGGCTCAGGATGAGCACAGAGGGCTCAGGGGGAGCACAGAGGGCTCAGGAGGGAGCATAGAGGGCTCACAAATTCTGTTGATTGGTTGATTTGAAATGACCGATGCTGCTGCATTGGATTGAGGTACCTGCATACGTTAGTTAATGCAAGGAATAGTGCATGGAGTATGGGTGCATGTTATGCGAGGGCATGTTATGCGGATGCATGCAATGCTCATGATTTTGGTGTGATGATGAATGCAATGGGATGCTATTCTTGATTCTTCGTTTCTTTTGTCAGCTTTCTTTTTTTCTGACTGTTTGTTTTTTCTTGGCTTTTCATTCTTTGCTCAGCTTTCTTTTTTCCGACTGTTTTTTTTTTGAATGATTTTGCCTGATCAGCTTTCTTTTTTCTGATCATCTGTTTTTTTGTTTGCTCTTTTGCTCTTTTGGCTTATTTTCTTTTGCTGGTTCGACCAACCCATGACGAGACTGAGGAACCCATTAGAATTGTGGTGGCGCATAAGCCAAGTGCCGATCGTCTTGTGATTTGCCATCTGAAATGGCCTATGAGTGCAATTCTTTTCTCGTAAGCTTAATTCGCTCTGAGAAGTTGTTCCCTTCCCATGACTTTTAGAAATTTCACAATGATTGTGATGCTCTATGATTTATGCACATGTTTTACAGGTCAGTGTTATCATCATCATAAAACGTTTATTTTGAGCAGAAAAAGCAGAAAATAGAAAAGCTAACAGATCGTGAGAAAAATGGAACTTTATTGATGTGAAGACCGGTCGTACAGAAAGTTACGCCGACTGTTCATTACATTTGAAAGTTTAAACTGCAAAAAGACACGAAAAACAGAGCGAAGCTAATTTCTGACTGTCCGTTTCTGGGGAACAGTGCTAAGCACTTATGTCCTTGACCTTGACCACCCCTTTATCCCAAAGCTTCAGGAGTGCTGTATGCCTTTGCTCATTTTCATGCCCAAGCTTTCTGACCCTAATTTTTGCCTGGATCGCCCTTTGCGGGTTTTCAATCCACCGGGTCGCTCTGATTTTGCCTAGGTCGCCCTTTCGGGTTTTCAACCTAGCGAGCTAATTCTTGCTTGGCTTATCTTTCTCTTTTTTCGTCTATTTCTTTAGGCATAATACTTCTTCACTGAATCAGAATTGACTGGGTTCCTGAGATCTTCGCCGTCCATATTTGTGAGTATCAGCGCTCCTCCGGAAAATGCTTTCTTGACCACGTAAGGTCCGTCATAGTTGGGCGTCCACTTCCCACGGGGATCGCTCTGAATGGGCAGGATCTTCTTGAGTACTAGATCTGCTTCATTGAATTCTCGGGGACGAACCTTCTTGTCAAAAGCGGTCTTCATCCTTTGTTGGTACAGTTACCCATGACATAAGGCTGCAATTCTCTTTTCCTCGATGAGATTTAACTGATCTAGATGGGCCTGCACCCACTCTGCTTCTTCCAACTTGGTTTCCATTAGTACCCACAAGGAAGGTATTTCAACCTCAATAGGGAGTACTGCTTCTGATCCATATACTAGAGAAAAAGGGGTTGCTCCAGTCGATGTACGCACTGAGGTACGATAGCCATGTAGGGCAAAAGGGAGCATTTCGTGCCAATCTTTGTAGGTCACCACCATTTTCTGCACTATCTTCTTGATGTTCTTATTGGCCGCTTCAACTGCCCCATTCATCTTGGGCCTATAAGGTGAAGAATTGTGATGCTGAATCTTGAACTCTGTGCACAGGTCCTTCATCATTTTGCTGTTCAAGTTGCTGCCATTATCAGTAATGATCTTATCTGGAAGCCCATAGCGGCAAATCAGATCTTTCTTCACAAACTTTGCAACCACAGTGCTAGTGATATTGGAGTATGAGGCAGCTTCAACCCACTTCGTGAAATAGTCAATGGCGACCAAGATGAAGCGGTGCCCATTTGATGCTTTGGGTTCAATGGGACCGATGACATCCATTCCCCACATTGAAAACGGCCAGGATGCAGTCAGAACATTCAATTTGGCAGGCGGCACATGAATGTGGTCAGCGTAGATTTGGCACTTGTGGCACTTTCGGACAAAGCTGTAGCAGTCACCTTCCATCTGCAACCAGTAATAGCCCGCCCTTAAAATCTGTCTAGCCATAGTATGCGCACTGGAATGAGTTCCGAATGAGCCCTCGTGTACATCTTTCATGATTCTTTCAGCTTCTTCTTTAGCAACACACCTTAGGAGGACCATGTCATAATTCCTTTTGTAGAGAACCTCACCGCTGAGGAAGAAATTCCTTGACAGTCGCCGAAGAGTTCTCTTGTCATTTTCAGATGCCCCAGGAGGGTATTCTCTACTGATGATGTACTGTTTGACATCATGATACCACGGCTTGTCATCCGGCTCTTCATCTATGGCTGTGCAGTAGTGATGCGCAGGTAGACTCCGGTGCTGGATTGTGACATGAGTCAAGCTTTTATCACAATTGATATTGAACATGGATGATAAAGTTGCCAATGCATCAGCCAACTGGTTTTCGCCTCGGGGAATATGCTGGAAAGTGATCTCATCAAAAGATCCCATCAACTCTTGGACATAATTGCAATAAGGGATCAACTTGGGATCTCTGGTCTCCCAATCGCCTTTCACCTGATGAACGACCAAAGCCGAATCGCCATACACATCAAGCCTTTTAACTTTCCATTCGAGGGCTGCCTGAATACCCAGTATGCATGCTTCATATTCTGCGATGTTATTAGTGACATAAAAGCTCAACCTGGCAGTGACTGGAACAAAGCGGTTATCATGGGAGATTAACACTGCCCCCGCTCCGTGTCCCCACACATTGGATGCACCGTCAAATATCATCCTCCACCTTTCATTTTCTTGAGACTTCCTTTCATCAAACAGTGCCATGATGTCCTCATCGGGAAAATCATACTGCATCGACTGATAATCTTGAATTGGCTGACATGCTAAATACTCAGCAAGTGCGCTGCCCTTGACTGCTTTCTGTGTGACATATAGGATATCATACTCTGATAATAACATCTGCCACCGAGCGATCCGTCCTGTGAGGGCTGGCTTTTCAAAAATGTACTTGATTGGATCCATTTTAGATACCAACCAGGTTGTATGACTCAACATGTACTGCCTTAAGCGATGGGCGGCCCAGGCTAAGGCACAACAAGTCTTTTCAAGCATTGAGTATCTCGTCTCACAATCAGTGAACTTTTTACTCAAGTAGTATATAGCATGCTCTTTCTTTCCCGATTCGTCGTGTTGCCTCAGTACACACCCCATTGAACTATTCAACACAGTTAGATACAGGATAAGCGGTCTACTGGACACCGGCGGCATCAAAATTGGCGGATTCTGCAGATAGTCCTTAATTCTTTCAAAGGATCTTTGGCAATCATCATTCCACTCTGCTTTCTGGTTCTTGCACAACAACTTGAAGAGAGGCTCGCAAGTGGCGGTCAATTGGGATATGAATCTTGAGATGTAGTTCAATCTCCCAAGGAACCCACAGACCTCTTTTTCAGTCTTTGGCACTGGCATTTCGAGGATTGCTTTAACTTTGTCTGGATCAACTTCTATCCCCTTCTGACTGACGATAAATCCCAGTAATTTTCCGGATCTTACACCGAAGGTGCATTTTGCTGGGTTTGTCTGAGTTTGAACTTCCGTAGACGCTCAAAGAGCTTTTGCAGGTTGACAATGTGTCCTTCATTCGTCTTGGACTTTGCAATCATATCATCTACATACACCTCAATTTCTTTGTGCATCATATCGTGGAATAATGTCACCATTGCCCTTTGATAAGTCGCGCCGGCATTCTTGAGTCCAAAAGGCATCACTTTATAGCAGAATGTGCCCCAGAGAGTTATGAAGGTGGTTTTCTCCATATCTTCCGGAGCCATCTTTATCTGATTGTACCCTGAATACCCGTCCATGAAGGAGAACAATGAGTGTTGGGCCGTGCTGTCTACCAGAATGTCAATATGAGGCAGAGGGAAATCATCCTTGGGACTAGCTCTGTTCAGATCTCTGTAGTCGACGCACATTCTGACCTTACCGTCTTTTTTCGGAACAGGGACGATGTTGGCTACCCATTGTGGATACTTCGCGACCGCTAGGAACCCGGCATCAAACTGTTTCTTTACCTCATCCCGTATCTTCAGTGACATCTCTGGTTTCATTCTTCTCAATTTCTGCTTGACTGGCGGCCACTCCGGCTTCACTGGTAACCTGTGTTCAACAATGTCGGTGTCTAGCCCTAGCATATCTTTGTACGACCACGCAAAGACATCAGCGTAATTATGCAAGAGTTGGATTAGTCTTTTGCGTTCACTCTCTTCCATGGCGGTACCGACCTTAACCTCTCTTCTATCCTCTTCTGTACCCAGGTTGATGATCTCAATCGACTCCCCATGAGGTTGAATAACCTTCTCTTCCTGTTTTATTAATCTCATCAATTCTGGAGGAGCTTCCCAGTTTTCATCAACATCCCCCTCGGCTTGGTTAACTGGAGGATCAAAGTCAAAGTTTGGACTGCTAGCACTGTTGTTCTTAGAGACAATTGCTGTATGTCTGCATTTTGCCAAAGCGCAAAAGCAGAATGAAAAACGAAACAAGCAAACAAGCAATAACAAAGCAATAAAAAAACGCATGAAATGAAGAGAAATGGATTTTTATTGATTGAAAATTCAGAACAAACGTTTTTATTTAATGATGATAACTCTGAAAATAAAAACATGTTTGCCCCTAGCAACCTGTCCTATGGCCTTGGGCAGAGCCACAGGGCTGCATTACAATCATTACTTTGAAATAAAAGCGATGGGCAAGTCCACAGCTTCCCAATTTTTGAGCTTCTCCTCAGCATGGCAACGGCGAACTAAACTGGTCCCACCCACTTCAGATCCATCCTCGATGGCAGCAATGCGGTTAGGATCCAACAATCCGGCACTGGTAAAGCTCTGTCTGATATCACAAATGGGAATCCTTTTGGGCCAGGGGTCTTGACCTCTCAGCTTAGCCAATCTTTCATCTCTTCTCTCTTCAGACAACTTCTTTTTCTCCTCTTCATTAGGGCAGTATCCCAAACCACAACGACCCTTGTTCTCTTTCAGCTGCACTGGGGCAAGAATTCCTTGTCCTACCTTTCCAAGACCGCGTCCTAGCTGATAACCTTGGTCCATCATAATTCTCGCGACCATCTCTCCACTCCTTGACAGCTTTATCACGGGCGATGACGATCCACATCCACCAAGCACAGCATTGGCAATTTCAAGAGATTGGAAAGAAGTCTCCAAAGACTCTTCAGCTGCTTCCACATAAGGGAACGGAGAAGACTTGTTAACTAGCATCTCTTCTTCTCCATACACCACCACAACTTTGTCATTAACCACAAATTTAACTCTCTGGTGTAGAGATGAAGGAATAGCTCCAGCCATATGGATCCATGGCCTCCCGAGTAAACAACTGTATGAGGAGGATATGTCCATGACTTGAAATTTGATATTAAAAATTTCTGGTCCTATTTGAATGGGGAATTCCATCTCCCCTATCACTTCTTTCTTTGACCCATCAAACGCCCTCACCAGAGTTGAGCTTGGCTTCATAAAGGAACAATCAACATCCAATTTGCTTACAGTTGACTGGGGCATCACATTCAAAGAAGAGCCGTTGTCAATGAGTACTCGCGCCAACACGAAATCTCCGCATTTGACTGAGATGTGCAAAGCTTGATTGTGTTTTCTTCCCTCCGGGGGAAGCTCTTCATCTGTGAAGGTCAGATGGTTGGCAGCTACAATATTCCCAACTACTTCATCAAATTGGCCAACAGAGATAGTCTGAGCAACATGTGCTTCATTCAGCACTTTCATGAGGGCAGTTCTATGCGCTTCTGAACTCATCAACAAAGACAGCATCGAAATCTTGGCCGGAGTTTGGTTCATCTGATCGACCACTTTATAATCACTTTGTCTCACGATCTTGAGAAACTCATCTGTTTCAGGCTCTGCCCCTTTCTTCTTCTGAATATTCTCTGCCTCCTTTTCTTTACCCTTACGGGCTCTATCTTCGGCTTCCTTGGAGGACTCAATTCGACCAAACTCAGGAGCATACATCCGACCTCTCCTTGTCATCCCGCTCGACCCAGTTATATTTGTAACAGTGGTGCTTGGAGAAACCCCTACTGAAGGTAAGGTGTTGTACTTCCACGGTACGACGCTATCTTTCTCATAAGGAAATGGAGCTGGGATTTCAATAACCAACGGCTGTGGTTTGACTTGGACCGGCTTCGAATTATACAGTATCTCAATTGGCTTTCTGGCCTCTTTGCCATCATTGAACTGCAGCATTAGCACACTTTCTTCTTTCTCAACTACTTCCAACCGAACCACATAACGGTCCATCAAATCCTGCAAAACAGACTTAAAATCTTCACAAGCACCTGCACATGCAGGGTCAGCACACACACAACCTTTCTGAATTACCCCACAGCGACATAACTCAGCATGTATGTCTTCCAAAGGAGTCTTGATACTCTCAACGTTCTTTATCATGATCTGGCTCCCAGAATCTTCTATAGCATTGGCAGACGGTGCCCCATGACCCGGCAAGGGATTAGTTGTCGTGCTCGGATTGTTCGGTTTAAAAGATAGTCAGTTGGCATCAATTAGGTCTTGAACTATAAACTTAAACGCATAGCAATCTTCCACCGTGTGACCGACCCCTCCATTATGGAAAATACATGTGGCGTCAGCATTATATCCTCTGGGGAAGGGTGGTTGCACAGGCCTCATAGGGCGAGTCTTGACTAGATTCTTTGCAATGAGATGATTAAACAGCTCAGTATAAGTGATGGGAATTGGATCAAAATTGGTACGTTTCCTTTCTTGGTGATTGAGTCCTGTGACCTGGATTATTCTGCGGCGGCTGAGCTGGAACAGAGAACGGAACTTTCTGCGGTGGAGCGTTGAAGGACGGACCTCCCCCTGCTGTAATGACATTTGTCTCCCCCTCTTTCTTCTTAGGGAAATTTGAAAAAGGTTTCTTCTGCCCACCAGAATTGCCAAAACTCCGGCAATTTTCCCACTACGCAATCCATGTTCCAGACGTTCCCCAATGATCACCATATCAGAGAAACTAGAAGAGACACTACCCACCAATCGATCATAGTATATTCCTGGGAGAGTTTCCATGAACATATACACCATTTCCTTTTCCGTCAATGGTGGCTTCACTTGGGCTGCTACACTTCTCCACTTCTGGGCATATTCTTTAAATGATTCCCTGTCACCCTTGCTCATGAGTTGCAGTTGAGATCTGTCAGGTGCCAGATCCATATTGTACTGATATTGTTTAAGAAATGCCTCTGAGAGATCCTTCCAACTATGGATGTCGGAGGATTGCAGTTGCATATACCAGTCTAGAGACGCTCCGGTCAGACTGTTCTGAAAGAAATGGATCAGCACCTTATCATCATGGGCATAAGCTGCCATCTTTCTGACATACATCGTTAGATGGCTGGAGGGACAGCCAGTGCCGCGGTACTTGTCGAAATCTGGCGCCTTGAATTTGGGAGGTATAACAACACCTGGGACAAGACACAGGTCCCGTGCATCTTTAGCCCTTGTACCTGACCCTTCCATTGCTCTCAACCACTCTTCTAGCAAGTGATATCTGTCTCTTGGTTGTGAACTTTCAACCATCTGGCCCTGAGGATAGCTCCCTGGACTGAAATAATAACCCCCATATTGAGCGGGGTTTCCCATTTGATAAACAGCATTTGGAGGATTCACAGCAACCTCCGGAGCAGGAGTAGGCTGACTTGTCACCACAGGAATGGCTTCAGCAGTGGGTGGTGTATAATTCGTGGGCATCCCCCATGGATATATTTGTGCACTTGGTTGTCTCTGACCGCTTGTCCCCAGGGAACCACCAACTTCTGGCCTGGGAGGAGGATGAACAGCTATAGCTTCAGCTGATGTAGGAGGAGAAACAAAGGTAACGACCCCTTCTGGATTTACGACTGCGGCGGCCCCAGCAGCGGCCCCACTTCTCAGAGTTTGCAGCATATTCATTACCTCAGCCATCTGGGCCTCCATAGCGCCCACCTTATCTCTCAAGACCTGATTCTCCTGAGCCAGCTGCTCAGGGTTGAGTATCGTTATAACTGGGTCGCCCGAAATCCCATGATTCTCATTCTCGAACTGTAGATCCTCTGGAATACTCGCCATTAATCTTTCTTGAAGGCGCGTGTTGTAGCGGTGGAAGCGAACCAGCGTGCCTTTCGTTTCTGTTGGTAGAACATTTTTATGAGTACAAGTATGAATGCGTAAATGAATGCAATGCATATGCATATGGCCTTATATTATTTTTGTGTTTAGCGCCAGGAATTGTGAGATAACTCGCTCTTGTCATAAGCAAACATCGAAACATTTTAAGAGTGTGACGAACATTGGGATCAACAAGCGAGATAAGCATACTTCATTCAAACATCATTTCTTTAACCATCCCAAGAGAAGAACAAGATACAATATCCTTAAATGCAATACAACGCTTTGAAAAGAAAAACACAACATTCTTTAAGAAAAGAAAAATTACAATTTCCTAGTGAACATTCTAAAAAAAAGGAATTTAAATCTTAAAACCCTATTGCCTTCATCTTCTCTTGGTTCCTCTTCTTTTTGCTAGCTGCAGCAGCTTCTCTTGCCCTTTCCATGAGTTCTTCAGTCAGAGACCTACAGTACTCCACAAATTCATATACTCGCACCGGAGTGTTGTAAGGCAGCATCTCAGCTTCTGCCTTTCTCAACCTCTTGGGAACATCCCTCACCGCCTGGTTAGTCAACCATGCCAATTTGGAGAACTTGTTCTTCCACTGTTGAATTTCTGCCCTCATTTCAACTATGATCTCTTGCTTTTCAATCCTATCCATTAGCTCGAGAAGACGGTATTCCCAGTACTGACTCTCCTCTCTCACCTGTCGGTAAGCATCACTAATGTGCCTCAGATTCCTTCTTAGCTCATCTGAATTCTCTTGCTCCATCCTTAAAGCCTGCTGATACTCTCTAAGGATGTTTACAATGGCATCTCTATCTTGTCTGATGCACCCTATTTGACTTTCAAGCTCACACGTCACAGACTGAGACTTTTTCTTGAATTCCTCTAGTGATTCCTTTGTAGCTCTCTCACTTTGCGCAGACTTCTTCCTCCATTCGTTTGCTCTAACCATGGCCTCACCCACCTTGGCATTCGACCTTTTCAACTCATCCTTGGCACTTTTTACATATTCCTTCATTTTTTGATTACTTTCCTCTTCTTGCTTAAGCTTCTTGCTGCTTTCTTTGAGGGCTTCGGCCTTGCATTCGTTCTCGCTCTCTAACTTTCTCTTCTCAGAAATTACTTTCCCCAACTTATCTTGTAAGGCTTTCTTTTCTTCTTCTACCTTGAACAAAGCAGACTTGACCTCACTTAGTTCTTTGAGACTTGGAACGTGAAGCTCTGGGACTTCTTTCCCAACTGACGATGAATTCTGACGAGGCGGGCCAACATTTTGAATTCTTTGGTGAAGCCATTGGTAGAAAGTAACATCACCCGTTTTCTTTGTGATCTCCACTTTATCCTTGTAAACTACACCCTCCCAAGCCTTTGAAATTTTCTGAAGCAAGCCTTGGTTCTTTGAATCTTCTTTATCGAGAAAAATTGGGGCCAACATGTCTTCAGTGGGTGCATTCTTCATAGGATACCCAAGTTGTCTGATGGTGAGAGAAGGATTGTAATTGATGTAGCCTTGGGTTCCCATTAAGGGCACATTCTGGAAATTGCCACACCGGAACAGTATTGAAGGCCTATCTTTCCAACACGGATGATTGAACCAACAGACTTTGAGGACACTGAGATTCTCTAAAGTGTGCACCCATTCTTGTGCACATCTGGCTTCTACATCACAACACAGGGCATATTCTACTAAGTCCGCAGCTTTCCTCTTATGAGTGACAACATGGTTGAGGAACCAGGTGTAGAGAACATGGAAAGAGCAAGCAACCTTCTTCTTTCCTAACACACGGTGATGAGTGAAGGAATAGTAGGTATCTGCAAGGATTGTTGGTACAGGGTTAATCGGATTTTCTTTACTTATGAATGCTAGAAAAAGCCCAATAGCGGTCTCATCAATGAACTTCTCGACCTGAGGGAAAAGGACGATCCCGAAAATAGTTAGGGCTAACAGCTGCTTGAAAGGACCCCACTTCTTATTCTGGGCATAAAACCTCAATAAACCTTCGAAATAACTTAGCGGGAAACCCCTGATACGGTTCTTCTTTTCCTTATGAAGCCCTAATTCCTTCACACTAACTTGCAACAACAAAGAGAGTCTCTGGTCTGAATACTGATGTTTCTGATATTGGTAAGGTGCTAACTCTGATTTCGAGAACCCCAGAATCTGTTCATACTCCTCGAGAGTTGGTGATAACTGAAAGTTTTTGAAGAGAAAGCATCGAATGTCCGGATCATAGAATCGGCTGAGGGCCATAATAGCACTCTCTTGGACATCTAACTGTAGCAATCTGAGGAGGTTACCATAAGCCTTCCCGAATAGATCCCTCTCTTCTGACTCCATCAAGGAAACAAACTCTTTCAAACCCTCTACATCTATTCTCCTGACAACCGGGAACCTCGAATTAAGTACAATCTCGCTTCTTGATCCCATGTTGCTTTATCTTTCCCGCCTAAAACAAGATTCCAAGTTACTTTACAATCCCGGCAAACAACTTAGATGTGTGACGAAGGAGTTTCAAAATTGGATTTTATTTAATGCAGATGATGCAAATGACGTAATGATGCAATGATGCCATGATGCAGGATGTGATGATGCTTCTTTTCGTGTTTTTACAGAAAGAAGATATTTACAGGTGGTGATTTTGAAAATTTTCACACTATATACCACCTCATATAGGCGTTTTATTGAAGAGGAAAAGCACATCTTTTTTTGATTTTCGAAAATTCTGAGGGAAAATTGATTGAACTGAATGCACGATGCAGCACACAATTTGGAAAGCCCTTGTGACCTAAAATGGGGTATAACCTATGATCTAAGACACTTTAGGGATAATCTTCTCATGTAGCTCTATTCACACCCTCACAAAGGTCATCAGAGCCACAGTCTCTTTCACGAAATTCCTTATAAATGCAGCAAACTGCTAGGTACAAGGTATCATGGAAGAGCACAACTCTGATTGAAACTTTCGCGAGTAGCCAAACGGACAAAGGTCCTGATGGGCTCCCACTACTCGAATCCACTCATCCTAAGATACCCTAACAGACCTGGGTTATGGTCTCTTTCTCTAATCATAAAATCTCGGGGTACAAGTGGTGTGTGCGAAGGGCATTTCCTCAAAACTACCCCACCTGCAAATGAAAATCCAGACAGTCCAGACAATAGCATGTCGTCTACCCTAGGGTTCAATATCATTCAAATACAACTAGCCTAGGGTACCAACAACAAACACATTACCTATTTCAGAAAGGGAGCTGAGAAGAAGGGAACATGGGGATTGGAAGAATGCATGGGCATAAGCGATAAAAGAAAAGGAATAAAAGATGAGACAGGGAATCATAGAAGAACACAAATGCATACGCCTACAATCAATGATAAGAAAGAAAGGCAAACAAGGTTTTAATCAAATCAACAATACATTAAACCACACATTTAAATTAGTTAGGCCTGACCCTCGTCTTTTAAAAAGTGTCCCCAGTGGAGTCGCCAGCTGTTGCGCCCGAAAAATCCGGTTTGGGACTTTTCGTTTGACAACGTGTAAAAAGTTTGGAGCCGCCACCAATATTTTAATTTTAAGACCAAAACATTGAAAAAAAAGTCTTTTGAACAAGGCGGATGGTCTTTTGAAAACTAGAGATATAGGTTCGGGGGTCGATTACGTGCGAGGAAGGTGTTAGCACCGCGCACATCCTTTCTACCGAAAGGGAACCTCTAATTAAATGTGTGGTTTTAACGTTTGATTTGAAAAAAATATCTAGATTTGCCTATTTATTTGTTGTTTGAAGATGAATGGAAAACTTAATGGAAATTTTATTTTTGGTGAGAAAGGGAGGAAAACAGGTTTTTTAGAAAAAGTGCTTGACGAGACATGGCCTGCTCCTACGTATCTCCCGGTGCGATGGAGAATTCAAAGCTACGTAGTTCTTGGTTGTCATGAAAAGGTTTTTATTTTTTTATCTTTTTAGTGAATTTTCGAAATAGGACGAGTATTCAGCGAACGATTAAACTAACAGAGGTTATGGGTAATCACCGCTAAATACTCAAAAAAGAGAGTTGTACCGCTAGTCAAACGAACAAAGGTTCTGATGGACTGTTTGATAACAACTCGTTTTTATTATCTTTTTTGAAAGTGATTTTCGAAAGAGATTGATTCGCACGATGATCAAACTAACAAAGGTTATGATGGATCATCGTTTATTATTCTTATGAAAAAAGGACATTGCCACTAATAGCTAAACGAACAAAAGGCTCTGATGAGCTACTAGCAACAATGGGTTTGAAAATGATTCTTTTTGTTTGTTTTATAAAAATGATTTGTTTATGGTTGCGAAAAGGATTTTTATTTGTTGCGCTTGACGAGAACGAGACTCGCTCCTACGTATCCCAAATGGGAATCAAAGCGACGTAGTTCTAAGTCTTTGAGAAACTTTAGGCGTGTTATTGATCTTAGAAAGAATTTGATTGTCTTATGAAAACAACTTGAGAAAAATTGAGCTTTTGAAAAAGCTTTGGAAAAGAATTGATTTGAAGAAAGGGGAAGAGAGTTTGAGGGTGATATTGATCACAAAGAGTTTGTTGGGATGGCGTGGCATCCAAAAGAAAAAGAAGTAGAGAATTCAATCAATTTCCAAGTCAAGAACCAAAGTGCGAATTTTAACAAATTGCAAGCAAATCAATCATCAATGCAAGCATAGGCATACACATTGCCAATTATAACATTTGCGCACAAGGATGACAATTAGTCTCCAACATTCAATGGCATGCATATGCAAGATCAACACTAACCACATAACTTGCAAGAAAGAGTACATAAAGTGGTGATGCAAAAATTCAAATCAATCTAGGTATCAACACATGATAAGGCACGAGGTTGAATCCCATTTGGTAATCCTTGACACTTGGAACAATGCACAAGTGCATAAGTGTCTAGTCCTCTTACCAAATCATCAACACTAAAAACAAATTATAGACCTAGAATGGATATCACATTTGCAAGACTACAAATGACCAAATGAAAGCACTTACAAGTTATTTTTATGATCAAGATTAAAGCCTAATTTCAAGTAAATACAAGATTACACAACCAAACCCATCACAAATCTCTAAACCCTAATTTATTTGAAAACTGCGAAATGAACATAGACTCTAAACTTCATTTTATTCATGAAAACAACAAAACCAAAAACTTGATAGCCCCACAAGTGCACGGGTCGTATCGCGTAATAAAAGAGTATCGGTCCACATGGAGAGCCTAAGTGAATACCAATTTAATTTTTCAAAGTTGATTAACTGAAAAGAAAGTGTTTTTAGAAAGAAGGAAAGTTTTAGTAAAGTCTACTCACTCATGATCATTGTGGACAAAAGAGGAGAAAAGAAAATAAAAGAAGAAAACATAAAGTTAAATAGCGAGAAATAAAAGAAAGCGGTAAAGTGCAAAATCATAAATAGCGGAATTGTAAATGACAAGAAAATAAATTGCTTGAAAAGTAAATTGCAAGTAATTTAAATGACTTGGAAAGTTAAAGAGCAAGGAAAGTAAATGAGCAAGAAAGTAAATGACTTGGAAAATAAAAGTGCAAGAAAGTAAATAACTTGGAAAATAAAGGTGCAAGAAATTAAATAGCAAGAAAAGTAAATGACTTGAAAAATAAAGGTGCAAGAAATTAAAGGAGCAAGAAAGTAAATGACTTGGAAAATAAAGGTGCATGAAAGTAAATAACTTGGAAAATAAAGGTGCAAGAAATTAAATAGCAAGAAAAGTAAATGACTTGACAAATAAAGGTGCAAGAAATTAAAGGAGCAAGAAAGTAAATGACTTGGAAAATAAAGGTGCAAGAAAGTAAATGACTTGGAAAATAAAAGGGCAAGAAAATAAATAGCAAGAATTTAAAGGGCAAGAAAGTAAATAAACAAGAATAGTAAACTAAGATGAGGTTGAATCATATTTTGTAATCCTCTCACTTAAATTATGGTGCTCCAAGCACAAGTGAGAATCAAGTTGCAAAATCATCAACAAACAAGAGTAGTAAACTAAGATGAGGTTGAATCATATTTTGCAATCCTCTCACTTAAATTATGGTGCTCCAAGCACAAGTGAGGATCAAGTTGCAAAATCATCAACAAACAAGAGTAGTAAACTAAGATGAGGTTGAATCATATTTTGCAATCCTCTCACTTAAATTATGGTGCTCCAAGCACAAGTGAGAATCAAATTGCAAAATCATCAACAAACAAGAGTAGTAAACTAAGATGAGGTTGAATCATGTCTTGCAATCCTCTCACTTAAATTATGATGCTCTAAGCACAAGTGAGAATCAAGTTGCAAAATCATCAACAACACAAGTATTTGCAAGTAATATGGACTAAAAGTCACATTTAACACAATGATTTAAATACTAATAACAAGGCTGATCAACATCAAGTAAAAAGGAACAACAAGATAAATTAAAACCCCAAAGAAAATGCGAACCACATAGGAGACAAAATCACATGTTTATTCCATTAAAATGCAAAGATCAACACAAAATAACAACAAACTACATTTTAAGATGAAAATGATGAGTATGCGAAAATGATGAAGAGAATATGAATTTTGATGCAAAGTATTGTAAATGATGTAAGGGTTTTAGAGATTCACCTAGGATCCAAACTAGTAGAAGTAGGAAATGAAGAAAAGATAACCAAATCAACTAGAATCTTCAAGAAATAAATGGTGAAAGGAGGAGGATCTATGAAGGAGGAGTGGATTTGAGGTGATTTTGTGGTGTTTGGGTGAAAGGAACAAAAGAAATGGAGGAGAGGAGAGTGAGGGAAGGCTACGCATATGAGAGGGGGAGGAGAGGAGGAGAATTATGTTGATTTCAAGTGAGAAAATGAATGAGTAAAAAGTTGTGATGTGTGGAGAATGAAAGGGTATTTATAGGATTGGTGAAGAGCTAGGGTTAAAATGGTAATCAAACCAATTAAATCAATTAATATTCAGCTGAATATTAATAAATAAAATTAATTTGAACTTGGTCACCAAGTTAGAGGGTATTTTAGTCATTGGCTTTGAGAGGTGCATTAGGATTAGACTTTGAATTTGAATGGAGGGTGGAGATGCATCATCACATGGATTGAGGGTGTTGAAGAAACACAAAAATGTGAGAGTATGGAGAGTGGGGGGGGGGGGGGGGCGAAATTTAGAGGAAAGAAAAAGGAAAAGAAAAATGAATTTCTTATTTTAGAAGAGATATTTTATGTGAAGTAGGGTTAAGGGCATTTTAGGGGAGAATTGTTACCAAAGAAGGAACTTTGGGTTTTCTTATGAATAGGTTAGTGTGAGTGAGTGGAGTAATTTACCAAAGAGGGTATAATGGAAAAGTGTGGAAAAAATTGGAGAGAGAGAGAGAGAATTCGTAGGTGGGGAGAGGAGGGAAGAAAAAAAAACTTGTTTTTGGTATTTTGTCTTATTGAAGACACTTCCCTTTTTTGAGTTTTTGAAATTAAAATTTTTGGGCATGGGAAATAATGGGAATGCAACTATTGAAGATGTGTTACATGTTTTTGGGCACCATAAAATATTCCCTCTAGTCACCTATGACAATAAAAATTGTCACTTAAAAATTGAGGAATATTTAATGGTCCCTTTTTATTTTTCTATGCACTAAGATGAGAAAATACATTTTTAATTATTTTGACTAGGGTCTTCTTCCTAAAAAATTGTACAAAAATTATCCTTGATAGAATAAAAATGTACCTTTTGAGGATGTGCATTTTTGGCGAGAAAATCATCTTTTTGCGAAAAGTGACCAAAATGCCCTTTTTGACCCTAAAACCCTAATTTGCCTAAAAAGTGCATTCCAACCCTAAAAATGATTTTAAAGACCTTGGAATGACTTCTAGGACCCAAAATGCAATGCATGATGCTTTTCATTCTTCAATTTATTTATTTATTATCTTTTGTGGAAAATTAGGGTTTTGACCTAAACCGGACAAAATTGGGGTATGACAGCTGCCCCTCTTTATCTGAATTTTAACGAGGAATATGGATTGGCTGAAACATATTCCGAGGCAAAATAGAGATAAAGAATTCAGGAATTATACCGATTTTGTCTCCTTAGGTAAAAACCCGAATTTTCCCATTTTTCTTTTCTCATTTTTTTTGGTTTTTGTTGATGTTAGATGAAAAATGCAATATGCATGCAAAAACAGATTAGTTTTTTTTTTTGAATCACCACTTGGCGTGCTAGTGTAAAAACCACGATTTGTGAGTTTAACACTTGGCGTGCAAAAGCAGGAAATAAAGCGGTAAAGAACGCGGTAAAGAAAGCAGTAAAGAAGGAGCACTGAGGGCTCAGGATGAGCACAGAGGGCTCAGGAGGAGCACAGAGGGCTCAGGATGAGCACAGAGGGCTCAGGGGGAACACAGAGGGCTCAGGGGGGAGCACAGAGGGCTCAGGATGAGCACAGAGGGCTCAGGGGGGGAGCACAGAGGGCTCGGGGGGGAGCACAGAGGGCTCAGGATGAGCACAGAGGGCTCAGGGGGAGCACAGAGGGCTCAGGGGGAGCACAGAGGGCTCAGGGGGGAGCACAGAGGGCTCAGGAGGAGCACAGAGGGCTCAGGAGGAGCACAGAGGGCTCAGGATGAGCACAGTGGGCTCAGGGGGAGCACAGAGGGCTTAGGGGGAGCACAGAGGGCTCAGGGGGGAGCACAGAGGGCTCAGGAGGGAGCACAGAGGGCTCAGGGGGGGAGCACAGAGGGCTTAGGATGAGCACAGAGGGCTCAGGGGGAGCACAGAGGGCTCAGGAGGGAGCACAGAGGGCTCAGGAGGGGAGCACAGAGGGCTCAGGGGGGAGCACAGAGGGCTCAGGAGGGAGCACAGAGGGCTCAGGATGAGCACAGGGGGCTCAGGGGGAGCACAGAGGGCTCAGGAGGGAGCACAGAAGGCTCAGGAGGGAGCACAGAGGGCTCAGGAGGGAGCACAGAGGGCTCAGGGAGGAGCACAGGGGGCTCAGGGGGGAGCACAGAGGGCTCAAGATGAGCACAGAGGGCTCAAGGGGGAGCACAGAGGGCTCAGGATGAGCACAGAGGGCTCAGGGGGAGCACAGAGGGCTCATGGGGGAGCACAGAGGGCTCAGGAGGAGCACAGAGGGCTCAGGAGGAGCACAGAGGGCTCAGGAGGAGCACAGAGGGCTCAGGAGGAGCACAGAGGGCTCAGGATGAGCACAGAGGGCTCAGGGGGAGCACAGAGGGCTCAGGGGGAGCACAGAGGGTTTAGGGGGGAGCACAGAGGGCTCAGGAGGGAGCACAGAGGGCTCAGGGGGGAGCACAGAGGGCTCAGGATGAGCACAGAGGGCTCAGGGGGAGCACAGAGGGCTCAGGAGGGAGCATAGAGGGCTCACAAATTCTGTTGATTGGTTGATTTGAAATGACCGATGCTGCTGCATTGGATTGAGGTACCTGCATACGTTAGTTAATGCAAGGAATAGTGCATGGAGTATGGGTGCATGTTATGCGAGGGCATGTTATGCGGATGCATGCAATGCTCATGATTTTGGTGTGATGATGAATGCAATGGGATGCTATTCTTGATTCTTCGTTTCTTTTGTCAGCTTTCTTTTTTTCTGACTGTTTGTTTTTTCTTGGCTTTTCATTCTTTGCTCAGCTTTCTTTTTTCCGACTGTTTTTTTTTGAATGATTTTGCCTGATCAGCTTTCTTTTTTCTGATCATCTGTTTTTTTGTTTGCTCTTTTGCTCTTTTGGCTTATTTTCTTTTGCTGGTTCGACCAACCCATGACGAGACTGAGGAACCCATTAGAATTGTGGTGGCGCATAAGCCAAGTGCCGATCGTCTTGTGATTTGCCATCTGAAATGGCCTATGAGTGCAATTCTTTTCTCGTAAGCTTAATTCGCTCTGAGAAGTTGTTCCCTTCCCATGACTTTTAGAAATTTCACAATGATTGTGATGCTCTATGATTTATGCACATGTTTTACAGGTCAGTGTTATCATCATCATAAAACGTTTATTTTGAGCAGAAAAAGCAGAAAATAGAAAAGCTAACAGATCGTGAGAAAAATGGAACTTTATTGATGTGAAGACCGGTCGTACAGAAAGTTACGCCGACTGTTCATTACATTTGAAAGTTTAAACTGCAAAAAGACACGAAAAACAGAGCGAAGCTAATTTCTGACTGTCCGTTTCTGGGGAACAGTGCTAAGCACTTATGTCCTTGACCTTGACCACCCCTTTATCCCAAAGCTTCAGGAGTGCTGTATGCCTTTGCTCATTTTCATGCCCAAGCTTTCTGACCCTAATTTTTGCCTGGATCGCCCTTTGCGGGTTTTCAATCCACCGGGTCGCTCTGATTTTGCCTAGGTCGCCCTTTCGGGTTTTCAACCTAGCGAGCTAATTCTTGCTTGGCTTATCTTTCTCTTTTTTCGTCTATTTCTTTAGGCATAATACTTCTTCACTGAATCAGAATTGACTGGGTTCCTGAGATCTTCGCCGTCCATATTTGTGAGTATCAGCGCTCCTCCGGAAAATGCTTTCTTGACCACGTAAGGTCCGTCATAGTTGGGCGTCCACTTCCCACGGGGATCGCTCTGAATGGGCAGGATCTTCTTGAGTACTAGATCTGCTTCATTGAATTCTCGGGGACGAACCTTCTTGTCAAAAGCGGTCTTCATCCTTTGTTGGTACAGTTACCCATGACATAAGGCTGCAATTCTCTTTTCCTCGATGAGATTTAACTGATCTAGATGGGCCTGCACCCACTCTGCTTCTTCCAACTTGGTTTCCATTAGTACCCACAAGGAAGGTATTTCAACCTCAATAGGGAGTACTGCTTCTGATCCATATACTAGAGAAAAAGGGGTTGCTCCAGTCGATGTACGCACTGAGGTACGATAGCCATGTAGGGCAAAAGGGAGCATTTCGTGCCAATCTTTGTAGGTCACCACCATTTTCTGCACTATCTTCTTGATGTTCTTATTGGCCGCTTCAACTGCCCCATTCATCTTGGGCCTATAAGGTGAAGAATTGTGATGCTGAATCTTGAACTCTGTGCACAGGTCCTTCATCATTTTGCTGTTCAAGTTGCTGCCATTATCAGTAATGATCTTATCTGGAAGCCCATAGCGGCAAATCAGATCTTTCTTCACAAACTTTGCAACCACAGTGCTAGTGATATTGGAGTATGAGGCAGCTTCAACCCACTTCGTGAAATAGTCAATGGCGACCAAGATGAAGCGGTGCCCATTTGATGCTTTGGGTTCAATGGGACCGATGACATCCATTCCCCACATTGAAAACGGCCAGGATGCAGTCAGAACATTCAATTTGGCAGGCGGCACATGAATGTGGTCAGCGTAGATTTGGCACTTGTGGCACTTTCGGACAAAGCTGTAGCAGTCACCTTCCATCTGCAACCAGTAATAGCCCGCCCTTAAAATCTGTCTAGCCATAGTATGCGCACTGGAATGAGTTCCGAATGAGCCCTCGTGTACATCTTTCATGATTCTTTCAGCTTCTTCTTTAGCAACACACCTTAGGAGGACCATGTCATAATTCCTTTTGTAGAGAACCTCACCGCTGAGGAAGAAATTCCTTGACAGTCGCCGAAGAGTTCTCTTGTCATTTTCAGATGCCCCAGGAGGGTATTCTCTACTGATGATGTACTGTTTGACATCATGATACCACGGCTTGTCATCCGGCTCTTCATCTATGGCTGTGCAGTAGTGATGCGCAGGTAGACTCCGGTGCTGGATTGTGACATGAGTCAAGCTTTTATCACAATTGATATTGAACATGGATGATAAAGTTGCCAATGCATCAGCCAACTGGTTTTCGCCTCGGGGAATATGCTGGAAAGTGATCTCATCAAAAGATCCCATCAACTCTTGGACATAATTGCAATAAGGGATCAACTTGGGATCTCTGGTCTCCCAATCGCCTTTCACCTGATGAACGACCAAAGCCGAATCGCCATACACATCAAGCCTTTTAACTTTCCATTCGAGGGCTGCCTGAATACCCAGTATGCATGCTTCATATTCTGCGATGTTATTAGTGACATAAAAGCTCAACCTGGCAGTGACTGGAACAAAGCGGTTATCATGGGAGATTAACACTGCCCCCGCTCCGTGTCCCCACACATTGGATGCACCGTCAAATATCATCCTCCACCTTTCATTTTCTTGAGACTTCCTTTCATCAAACAGTGCCATGATGTCCTCATCGGGAAAATCATACTGCATCGACTGATAATCTTGAATTGGCTGACATGCTAAATACTCAGCAAGTGCGCTGCCCTTGACTGCTTTCTGTGTGACATATAGGATATCATACTCTGATAATAACATCTGCCACCGAGCGATCCGTCCTGTGAGGGCTGGCTTTTCAAAAATGTACTTGATTGGATCCATTTTAGATACCAACCAGGTTGTATGACTCAACATGTACTGCCTTAAGCGATGGGCGGCCCAGGCTAAGGCACAACAAGTCTTTTCAAGCATTGAGTATCTCGTCTCACAATCAGTGAACTTTTTACTCAAGTAGTATATAGCATGCTCTTTCTTTCCCGATTCGTCGTGTTGCCCCAGTACACACCCCATTGAACTATTCAACACAGTTAGATACAGGATAAGCGGTCTACTGGACACCGGCGGCATCAAAATTGGCGGATTCTGCAGATAGTCCTTAATTCTTTCAAAGGCTCTTTGGCAATCATCATTCCACTCTGCTTTCTGGTTCTTGCACAACAACTTGAAGAGAGGCTCGCAAGTGGCGGTCAATTGGGATATGAATCTTGAGATGTAGTTCAATCTCCCAAGGAACCCACAGACCTCTTTTTCAGTCTTTGGCACTGGCATTTCGAGGATTGCTTTAACTTTGTCTGGATCAACTTCTATCCCCTTCTGACTGACGATAAATCCCAGTAATTTTCCGGATCTTACACCGAAGGTGCATTTTGCTGGGTTTAGTCTGAGTTTGAACTTCCGTAGACGCTCAAAGAGCTTTTGCAGGTTGACAATGTGTCCTTCATTCGTCTTGGACTTTGCAATCATATCATCTACATACACCTCAATTTCTTTGTGCATCATATCGTGGAATAATGTCACCATTGCCCTTTGATAAGTCGCGCCGGCATTCTTGAGTCCAAAAGGCATCACTTTATAGCAGAATGTGCCCCAGAGAGTTATGAAGGTGGTTTTCTCCATATCTTCCGGAGCCATCTTTATCTGATTGTACCCTGAATACCCGTCCATGAAGGAGAACAATGAGTGTTGGGCCGTGCTGTCTACCAGAATGTCAATATGAGGCAGAGGGAAATCATCCTTGGGACTAGCTCTGTTCAGATCTCTGTAGTCGACGCACATTCTGACCTTACCGTCTTTTTTCGGAACAGGGACGATGTTGGCTACCCATTGTGGATACTTCGCGACCGCTAGGAACCCGGCATCAAACTGTTTCTTTACCTCATCCCATATCTTCAGTGACATCTCTGGTTTCATTCTTCTCAATTTCTGCTTGACTGGCGGCCACTCCGGCTTCACTGGTAACCTGTGTTCAACAATGTCGGTGTCTAGCCCTAGCATATCTTTGTACGACCACGCAAAGACATCAGCGTAATTATGCAAGAGTTGGATTAGTCTTTTGCGTTCACTCTCTTCCATGGCGGTACCGACCTTAACCTCTCTTCTATCCTCTTCTGTACCCAGGTTGATGATCTCAATCGACTCCCCATGAGGTTGAATAACCTTCTCTTCCTGTTTTATTAATCTCATCAATTCTGGAGGAGCTTCCCAGTTTTCATCAACATCCCCCTCGGCTTGGTTAACTGGAGGATCAAAGTCAAAGTTTGGACTGCTAGCACTGTTGTTCTTAGAGACAATTGCTGTATGTCTGCATTTTGCCAAAGCGCAAAAGCAGAATGAAAAACGAAACAAGCAAACAAGCAATAACAAAGCAATAAAAAAACGCATGAAATGAAGAGAAATGGATTTTTATTGATTGAAAATTCAGAACAAACGTTTTTATTTAATGATGATAACTCTGAAAATAAAAACATGTTTGCCCCTAGCAACCTGTCCTATGGCCTTGGGCAGAGCCACAGGGCTGCATTACAATCATTACTTTGAAATAAAAGCGATGGGCAAGTCCACAGCTTCCCAATTTTTGAGCTTCTCCTCAGCATGGCAACGGCGAACTAAACTGGTCCCACCCACTTCAGATCCATCCTCGATGGCAGCAATGCGGTTAGGATCCAACAATCCGGCACTGGTAAAGCTCTGTCTGATATCACAAATGGGAATCCTTTTGGGCCAGGGGTCTTGACCTCTCAGCTTAGCCAATCTTTCATCTCTTCTCTCTTCAGACAACTTCTTTTTCTCCTCTTCATTAGGGCAGTATCCCAAACCACAACGACCCTTGTTCTCTTTCAGCTGCACTGGGGCAAGAATTCCTTGTCCTACCTTTCCAAGACCGCGTCCTAGCTGATAACCTTGGTCCATCATAATTCTCGCGACCATCTCTCCACTCCTTGACAGCTTTATCACGGGCGATGACGATCCACATCCACCAAGCACAGCATTGGCAATTTCAAGAGATTGGAAAGAAGTCTCCAAAGACTCTTCAGCTGCTTCCACATAAGGGAACGGAGAAGACTTGTTAACTAGCATCTCTTCTTCTCCATACACCACCACAACTTTGTCATTAACCACAAATTTAACTCTCTGGTGTAGAGATGAAGGAATAGCTCCAGCCATATGGATCCATGGCCTCCCGAGTAAACAACTGTATGAGGAGGATATGTCCATGACTTGAAATTTGATATTAAAAATTTCTGGTCCTATTTGAATGGGGAATTCCATCTCCCCTATCACTTCTTTCTTTGACCCATCAAACGCCCTCACCAGAGTTGAGCTTGGCTTCATAAAGGAACAATCAACATCCAATTTGCTTACAGTTGACTGGGGCATCACATTCAAAGAAGAGCCGTTGTCAATGAGTACTCGCGCCAACACGAAATCTCCGCATTTGACTGAGATGTGCAAAGCTTGATTGTGTTTTCTTCCCTCCGGGGGAAGCTCTTCATCTGTGAAGGTCAGATGGTTGGCAGCTACAATATTCCCAACTACTTCATCAAATTGGCCAACAGAGATAGTCTGAGCAACATGTGCTTCATTCAGCACTTTCATGAGGGCAGTTCTATGCGCTTCTGAACTCATCAACAAAGACAGCATCGAAATCTTGGCCGGAGTTTGGTTCATCTGATCGACCACTTTATAATCACTTTGTCTCACGATCTTGAGAAACTCATCTGTTTCAGGCTCTGCCCCTTTCTTCTTCTGAATATTCTCTGCCTCCTTTTCTTTACCCTTACGGGCTCTATCTTCGGCTTCTTTGGAGGACTCAATTCGACCAAACTCAGGAGCATACATCCGACCTCTCCTTGTCATCCCGCTCGACCCAGTTATATTTGTAACAGTGGTGCTTGGAGAAACCCCTACTGAAGGTAAGGTGTTGTACTTCCACGGTACGACGCTATCTTTCTCATAAGGAAATGGAGCTGGGATTTCAATAACCAACGGCTGTGGTTTGGCTTGGACCGGCTTCGAATTATACAGTATCTCAATTGGCTTTCTGGCCTCTTTGCCATCATTGAACTGCAGCATTAGCACACTTTCTTCTTTCTCAACTACTTCCAACCGAACCACATAACGGTCCATCAAATCCTGCAAAACAGACTTAAAATCTTCACAAGCACCTGCACATGCAGGGTCAGCACACACACAACCTTTCTGAATTACCCCACAGCGACATAACTCAGCATGTATGTCTTCCAAAGGAGTCTTGATACTCTCAACGTTCTTTATCATGATCTGGCTCCCAGAATCTTCTATAGCATTGGCAGACGGTGCCCCATGACCCGGCAAGGGATTAGTTGTCGTGCTCGGATTGTTCGGTTTAAAAGATAGTCAGTTGGCATCAATTAGGTCTTGAACTATAAACTTAAACGCATAGCAATCTTCCACCGTGTGACCGACCCCTCCATTATGGAAAATACATGTGGCGTCAGCATTATATCCTCTGGGGAAGGGTGGTTGCACAGGCCTCATAGGGCGAGTCTTGACTAGATTCTTTGCAATGAGATGATTAAACAGCTCAGTATAAGTGATGGGAATTGGATCAAAATTGGTACGTTTCCTTTCTTGGTGATTGAGTCCTGTGACCTGGATTATTCTGCGGCGGCTGAGCTGGAACAGAGAACGGAACTTTCTGCGGTGGAGCGTTGAAGGACGGACCTCCCCCTGCTGTAATGACATTTGTCTCCCCCTCTTTCTTCTTAGGGAAATTTGAAAAAGGTTTCTTCTGCCCACCAGAATTGCCAAAACTCCGGCAATTTTCCCACTACGCAATCCATGTTCCAGACGTTCCCCAATGATCACCATATCAGAGAAACTAGAAGAGACACTACCCACCAATCGATCATAGTATATTCCTGGGAGAGTTTCCATGAACATATACACCATTTCCTTTTCCGTCAATGGTGGCTTCACTTGGGCTGCTACACTTCTCCACTTCTGGGCATATTCTTTAAATGATTCCCTGTCACCCTTGCTCATGAGTTGCAGTTGAGATCTGTCAGGTGCCAGATCCATATTGTACTGATATTGTTTAAGAAATGCCTCTGAGAGATCCTTCCAACTATGGATGTCGGAGGATTGCAGTTGCATATACCAGTCTAGAGACGCTCCGGTCAGACTGTTCTGAAAGAAATGGATCAGCACCTTATCATCATGGGCATAAGCTGCCATCTTTCTGACATACATCGTTAGATGGCTGGAGGGACAGCCAGTGCCGCGGTACTTGTCGAAATCTGGCGCCTTGAATTTGGGAGGTATAACAACACCTGGGACAAGACACAGGTCCCGTGCATCTTTAGCCCTTGTACCTGACCCTTCCATTGCTCTCAACCACTCTTCTAGCAAGTGATATCTGTCTCTTGGTTGTGAACTTTCAACCATCTGGCCCTGAGGATAGCTCCCTGGACTGAAATAATAACCCCCATATTGAGCGGGGTTTCCCATTTGATAAACAGCATTTGGAGGATTCACAGCAACCTCCGGAGCAGGAGTAGGCTGACTTGTCACCACAGGAATGGCTTCAGCAGTGGGTGGTGTATAATTCGTGGGCATCCCCCATGGATATATTTGTGCACTTGGTTGTCTCTGACCGCTTGTCCCCAGGGAACCACCAACTTCTGGCCTGGGAGGAGGATGAACAGCTATAGCTTCAGCTGATGTAGGAGGAGAAACAAAGGTAACGACCCCTTCTGGATTTACGACTGCGGCGGCCCCAGCAGCGGCCCCACTTCTCAGAGTTTGCAGCATATTCATTACCTCAGCCATCTGGGCCTCCATAGCGCCCACCTTATCTCTCAAGACCTGATTCTCCTGAGCCAGCTGCTCAGGGTTGAGTATCGTTATAACTGGGTCGCCCGAAATCCCATGATTCTCATTCTCGAACTGTAGATCCTCTGGAATACTCGCCATTAATCTTTCTTGAAGGCGCGTGTTGTAGCGGTGGAAGCGAACCAGCGTGCCTTTCGTTTCTGTTGGTAGAACATTTTTATGAGTACAAGTATGAATGCGTAAATGAATGCAATGCATATGCATATGGCCTTATATTATTTTTGTGTTTAGCGCCAGGAATTGTGAGATAACTCGCTCTTGTCATAAGCAAACATCGAAACATTTTAAGAGTGTGACGAACATTGGGATCAACAAGCGAGATAAGCATACTTCATTCAAACATCATTTCTTTAACCATCCCAAGAGAAGAACAAGATACAATATCCTTAAATGCAATACAACGCTTTGAAAAGAAAAACACAACATTCTTTAAGAAAAGAAAAATTACAATTTCCTAGTGAACATTCTAAAAAAAAGGAATTTAAATCTTAAAACCCTATTGCCTTCATCTTCTCTTGGTTCCTCTTCTTTTTGCTAGCTGCAGCAGCTTCTCTTGCCCTTTCCATGAGTTCTTCAGTCAGAGACCTACAGTACTCCACAAATTCATATACTCGCACCGGAGTGTTGTAAGGCAGCATCTCAGCTTCTGCCTTTCTCAACCTCTTGGGAACATCCCTCACCGCCTGGTTAGTCAACCATGCCAATTTGGAGAACTTGTTCTTCCACTGTTGAATTTCTGCCCTCATTTCAACTATGATCTCTTGCTTTTCAATCCTATCCATTAGCTCGAGAAGACGGTATTCCCAGTACTGACTCTCCTCTCTCACCTGTCGGTAAGCATCACTAATGTGCCTCAGATTCCTTCTTAGCTCATCTGAATTCTCTTGCTCCATCCTTAAAGCCTGCTGATACTCTCTAAGGATGTTTACAATGGCATCTCTATCTTGTCTGATGCACCCTATTTGACTTTCAAGCTCACACGTCACAGACTGAGACTTTTTCTTGAATTCCTCTAGTGATTCCTTTGTAGCTCTCTCACTTTGCGCAGACTTCTTCCTCCATTCGTTTGCTCTAACCATGGCCTCACCCACCTTGGCATTCGACCTTTTCAACTCATCCTTGGCACTTTTTACATATTCCTTCATTTTTTGATTACTTTCCTCTTCTTGCTTAAGCTTCTTGCTGCTTTCTTTGAGGGCTTCGGCCTTGCATTCGTTCTCGCTCTCTAACTTTCTCTTCTCAGAAATTACTTTCCCCAACTTATCTTGTAAGGCTTTCTTTTCTTCTTCTACCTTGAACAAAGCAGACTTGACCTCACTTAGTTCTTTGAGACTTGGAACGTGAAGCTCTGGGACTTCTTTCCCAACTGACGATGAATTCTGACGAGGCGGGCCAACATTTTGAATTCTTTGGTGAAGCCATTGGTAGAAAGTAACATCACCCGTTTTCTTTGTGATCTCCACTTTATCCTTGTAAACTACACCCTCCCAAGCCTTTGAAATTTTCTGAAGCAAGCCTTGGTTCTTTGAATCTTCTTTATCGAGAAAAATTGGGGCCAACATGTCTTCAGTGGGTGCATTCTTCATAGGATACCCAAGTTGTCTGATGGTGAGAGAAGGATTGTAATTGATGTAGCCTTGGGTTCCCATTAAGGGCACATTCTGGAAATTGCCACACCGGAACAGTATTGAAGGCCTATCTTTCCAACACGGATGATTGAACCAACAGACTTTGAGGACACTGAGATTCTCTAAAGTGTGCACCCATTCTTGTGCACATCTGGCTTCTACATCACAACACAGGGCATATTCTACTAAGTCCGCAGCTTTCGTCTTATGAGTGACAACATGGTTGAGGAACCAGGTGTAGAGAACATGGAAAGAGCAAGCAACCTTCTTCTTTCCTAACACACGGTGACGAGTGAAGGAATAGTAGGTATCTGCAAGGATTGTTGGTACAGGGTTAATCGGATTTTCTTTACTTATGAATGCTAGAAAAAGCCCAATAGCGGTCTCATCAATGAACTTCTCGACCTGAGGGAAAAGGACGATCCCGAAAATAGTTAGGGCTAACAGCTGCTTGAAAGGACCCCACTTCTTATTCTGGGCATAAAACCTCAATAAACCTTCGAAATAACTTAGCGGGAAACCCCTGATACGGTTCTTCTTTTCCTTATGAAGCCCTAATTCCTTCACACTAACTTGCAACAACAAAGAGAGTCTCTGGTCTGAATACTGATGTTTCTGATATTGGTAAGGTGCTAACTCTGATTTCGAGAACCCCAGAATCTGTTCATACTCCTCGAGAGTTGGTGATAACTGAAAGTTTTTGAAGAGAAAGCATCGAATGTCCGGATCATAGAATCGGCTGAGGGCCATAATAGCACTCTCTTGGACATCTAACTGTAGCAATCTGAGGAGGTTACCATAAGCCTTCCCGAATAGATCCCTCTCTTCTGACTCCATCAAGGAAACAAACTCTTTCAAACCCTCTACATCTATTCTCCTGACAACCGGGAACCTCGAATTAAGTACAATCTCGCTTCTTGATCCCATGTTGCTTTATCTTTCCCGCCTAAAACAAGATTCCAAGTTACTTTACAATCCCGGCAAACAACTTAGATGTGTGACGAATGAGTTTCAAAATTGGATTTTATTTAATGCAGATGATGCAAATGACGTAATGATGCAATGATGCCATGATGCAGGATGTGATGATGCTTCTTTTCGTGTTTTTACAGAAAGAAGATATTTACAGGTGGTGATTTTGAAAATTTTCACACTATATACCACCTCATATAGGCGTTTTATTGAAGAGGAAAAGCACATCTTTTTTTGATTTTCGAAAATTCTGAGGGAAAATTGATTGAACTGAATGCACGATGCAGCACACAATTTGGAAAGCCCTTGTGACCTAAAATGGGGTATAACCTATGATCTAAGACACTTTAGGGATAATCTTCTCATGTAGCTCTATTCACACCCTCACAAAGGTCATCAGAGCCACAGTCTCTTTCACGAAATTCCTTATAAATGCAGCAAACTGCTAGGTACAAGGTATCATGGAAGAGCACAACTCTGATTGAAACTTTCGCGAGTAGCCAAACGGACAAAGGTCCTGATGGGCTCCCACTACTCGAATCCACTCATCCTAAGATACCCTAACAGACCTGGGTTATGGTCTCTTTCTCTAATCATAAAATCTCGGGGTACAAGTGGTGTGTGCGAAGGGCATTTCCTCAAAACTACCCCACCTGCAAATGAAAATCCAGACAGTCCAGACAATAGCATGTCGTCTACCCTAGGGTTCAATATCATTCAAATACAACTAGCCTAGGGTACCAACAACAAACACATTACCTATTTCAGAAAGGGAGCTGAGAAGAAGGGAACATGGGGATTGGAAGAATGCATGGGCATAAGCGATAAAAGAAAAGGAATAAAAGATGAGACAGGGAATCATAGAAGAACACAAATGCATACGCCTACAATCAATGATAAGAAAGAAAGGCAAACAAGGTTTTAATCAAATCAACAATACATTAAACCACACATTTAAATTAGTTAGGCCTGACCCTCGTCTTTTAAAAAGTGTCCCCAGTGGAGTCGCCAGCTGTTGCGCCCGAAAAATCCGGTTTGGGACTTTTCGTTTGACAACGTGTAAAAAGTTTGGAGCCGCCACCAATATTTTAATTTTAAGACCAAAACATTGAAAAAAAAGTCTTTTGAACAAGGCGGATGGTCTTTTGAAAACTAGAGATATAGGTTCGGGGGTCGATTACGTGCGAGGAAGGTGTTAGCACCGCGCACATCCTTTCTACCGAAAGGGAACCTCTAATTAAATGTGTGGTTTTAACGTTTGATTTGAAAAAAATATCTAGATTTGCCTATTTATTTGTTGTTTGAAGATGAATGGAAAACTTAATGGAAATTTTATTTTTGGTGAGAAAGGGAGGAAAACAGGTTTTTTAGAAAAAGTGCTTGACGAGACATGGCCTGCTCCTACGTATCTCCCGGTGCGATGGAGAATTCAAAGCTACGTAGTTCTTGGTTGTCATGAAAAGGTTTTTATTTTTTTATCTTTTTAGTGAATTTTCGAAATAGGACGAGTATTCAGCGAACGATTAAACTAACAGAGGTTATGGGTAATCACCGCTAAATACTCAAAAAAGAGAGTTGTACCGCTAGTCAAACGAACAAAGGTTCTGATGGACTGTTTGATAACAACTCGTTTTTATTATCTTTTTTGAAAGTGATTTTCGAAAGAGATTGATTCGCACGATGATCAAACTAACAAAGGTTATGATGGATCATCGTTTATTATTCTTATGAAAAAAGGACATTGCCACTAATAGCTAAACGAACAAAAGGCTCTGATGAGCTACTAGCAACAATGGGTTTGAAAATGATTCTTTTTGTTTGTTTTATAAAAATGATTTGTTTATGGTTGCGAAAAGGATTTTTATTTGTTGCGCTTGACGAGAACGAGACTCGCTCCTACGTATCCCAAATGGGAATCAAAGCGACGTAGTTCTAAGTCTTTGAGAAACTTTAGGCGTGTTATTGATCTTAGAAAGAATTTGATTGTCTTATGAAAACAACTTGAGAAAAATTGAGCTTTTGAAAAAGCTTTGGAAAAGAATTGATTTGAAGAAAGGGGAAGAGAGTTTGAGGGTGATATTGATCACAAAGAGTTTGTTGGGATGGCGTGGCATCCAAAAGAAAAAGAAGTAGAGAATTCAATCAATTTCCAAGTCAAGAACCAAAGTGCGAATTTTAACAAATTGCAAGCAAATCAATCATCAATGCAAGCATAGGCATACACATTGCCAATTATAACATTTGCGCACAAGGATGACAATTAGTCTCCAACATTCAATGGCATGCATATGCAAGATCAACACTAACCACATAACTTGCAAGAAAGAGTACATAAAGTGGTGATGCAAAAATTCAAATCAATCTAGGTATCAACACATGATAAGGCACGAGGTTGAATCCCATTTGGTAATCCTTGACACTTGGAACAATGCACAAGTGCATAAGTGTCTAGTCCTCTTACCAAATCATCAACACTAAAAACAAATTATAGACCTAGAATGGATATCACATTTGCAAGACTACAAATGACCAAATGAAAGCACTTACAAGTTATTTTTATGATCAAGATTAAAGCCTAATTTCAAGTAAATACAAGATTACACAACCAAACCCATCACAAATCTCTAAACCCTAATTTATTTGAAAACTGCGAAATGAACATAGACTCTAAACTTCATTTTATTCATGAAAACAACAAAACCAAAAACTTGATAGCCCCACAAGTGCACGGGTCGTATCGCGTAATAAAAGAGTATCGGTCCACATGGAGAGCCTAAGTGAATACCAATTTAATTTTTCAAAGTTGATTAACTGAAAAGAAAGTGTTTTTAGAAAGAAGGAAAGTTTTAGTAAAGTCTACTCACTCATGATCATTGTGGACAAAAGAGGAGAAAAGAAAATAAAAGAAGAAAACATAAAGTTAAATAGCGAGAAATAAAAGAAAGCGGTAAAGTGCAAAATCATAAATAGCGGAATTGTAAATGACAAGAAAATAAATTGCTTGAAAAGTAAATTGCAAGTAATTTAAATGACTTGGAAAGTTAAAGAGCAAGGAAAGTAAATGAGCAAGAAAGTAAATGACTTGGAAAATAAAAGTGCAAGAAAGTAAATAACTTGGAAAATAAAGGTGCAAGAAATTAAATAGCAAGAAAAGTAAATGACTTGAAAAATAAAGGTGCAAGAAATTAAAGGAGCAAGAAAGTAAATGACTTGGAAAATAAAGGTGCAAGAAAGTAAATAACTTGGAAAATAAAGGTGCAAGAAATTAAATAGCAAGAAAAGTAAATGACTTGACAAATAAAGGTGCAAGAAATTAAAGGAGCAAGAAAGTAAATGACTTGGAAAATAAAGGTGCAAGAAAGTAAATGACTTGGAAAATAAAAGGGCAAGAAAATAAATAGCAAGAATTTAAAGGGCAAGAAAGTAAATAAACAAGAATAGTAAACTAAGATGAGGTTGAATCATATTTTGTAATCCTCTCACTTAAATTATGGTGCTCCAAGCACAAGTGAGAATCAAGTTGCAAAATCATCAACAAACAAGAGTAGTAAACTAAGATGAGGTTGAATCATATTTTGCAATCCTCTCACTTAAATTATGGTGCTCCAAGCACAAGTGAGGATCAAGTTGCAAAATCATCAACAAACAAGAGTAGTAAACTAAGATGAGGTTGAATCATATTTTGCAATCCTCTCACTTAAATTATGGTGCTCCAAGCACAAGTGAGAATCAAATTGCAAAATCATCAACAAACAAGAGTAGTAAACTAAGATGAGGTTGAATCATGTCTTGCAATCCTCTCACTTAAATTATGATGCTCTAAGCACAAGTGAGAATCAAGTTGCAAAATCATCAACAACACAAGTATTTGCAAGTAATATGGACTAAAAGTCACATTTAACACAATGATTTAAATACTAATAACAAGGCTGATCAACATCAAGTAAAAAGGAACAACAAGATAAATTAAAACCCCAAAGAAAATGCGAACCACATAGGAGACAAAATCATATGTTTATTCCATTAAAATGCAAAGATCAACACAAAATAACAACAAACTACATTTTAAGATGAAAATGATGAGTATGCGAAAATGATGAAGAGAATATGAATTTTGATGCAAAGTATTGTAAATGATGTAAGGGTTTTAGAGATTCACCTGGGATCCAAACTAGTAGAAGTAGGGAATGAAGAAAAGATAACCAAATCAACTAGAATCTTCAAGAAATAAATGGTGAAAGGAGGAGGATCTATGAAGGAGGAGTGGATTTGAGGTGATTTTGTGGTGTTTGGGTGAAAGGAACAAAAGAAATGGAGGAGAGGAGAGTGAGGGAAGGCTACGCATATGAGAGGGGGAGGAGAGGAGGAGAATTATGTTGATTTCAAGTGAGAAAATGAATGAGTAAAAAGTTGTGATGTGTGGAGAATGAAAGGGTATTTATAGGATTGGTGAAGAGCTAGGGTTAAAATGGTAATCAAACCAATTAAATCAATTAATATTCAGCTGAATATTAATAAATAAAATTAATTTGAACTTGGTCACCAAGTTAGAGGGTATTTTAGTCATTGGCTTTGAGAGGTGCATTAGGATTAGACTTTGAATTTGAATGGAGGGTGGAGATGCATCATCACATGGATTGAGGGTGTTGAAGAAACACAAAAATGTGAGAGTATGGAGAGTGGGGGGGGGGGGCGAAATTTAGAGGAAAGAAAAAGGAAAAGAAAAATGAATTTCTTATTTTAGAAGAGATATTTTATGTGAAGTAGGGTTAAGGGCATTTTAGGGGAGAATTGTTACCAAAGAGGGAACTTTGGGTTTTCTTATGAATAGGTTAGTGTGAGTGAGTGGAGTAATTTACCAAAGAGGGTATAATGGAAAAGTGTGGAAAAAATTGGAGAGAGAGAGAGAGAATTCGTAGGTGGGGAGAGGAGGGAAGAAAAAAAAAACTTGTTTTTGGTATTTTGTCTTATTGAAGACACTTCCCTTTTTTGAGTTTTTGAAATTAAAATTTTTGGGCATGGAAAATAATGGGAATGCAACTATTGAAGATGTGTTACATGTTTTTGGGCACCATAAAATATTCCCTCTAGTCACCTATGACAATAAAAATTGTCACTTAAAAATTGAGGAATATTTAATGGTCCCTTTTTATTTTTCTATGCACTAAGATGAGAAAATACATTTTTAATTATTTTGACTAGGGTCTTCTTCCTAAAAAATTGTACAAAAATTATCCTTGATAGAATAAAAATGTACCTTTTGAGGATGTGCATTTTTTGGCGAGAAAATCATCTTTTTGCGAAAAATGACCAAAATGCCCTTTTTGACCCTAAAACCCTAATTTGCCTAAAAAGTGCATTCCAACCCTAAAAATGATTTTAAAGACCTTGGAATGACTTCTAGGACCCAAAATGCAATGCATGATGCTTTTCATTCTTCAACTTATTTATTTATTATCTTTTGTGGAAAATTAGGGTTTTGACCTAAACCGGACAAAATTGGGGTATGACAGGTAGAACTCACTGAGATTGTATCTCACTGTTTATATGTTGTTGTTTTACAGAGACACAGGGATAGCGGAAATCCAAGAGGCACGAGTAGGTTGAGGTCGGACTGGTTGCTGATAGCTTAGCTTTATGCTTAAGTTTGCACTTCCTTTATGTTGTCTATGTATTACAACTCATTGTATTGGTATTATAATTTTATTCCGCTTTCTTGTATGATATTGAGCACTATAGTTTGCTTAAGATTACGGTCAGAAAACCTGTTCGGTCTTATTTGTATTTAAGACTGTTTTGTTGTTACTCAGCGAGAACTATATTGCAGTGTTCAGTATCTATGCAGGAATTTTATACCTCTGATTATTTTATGATGGTACACTTGGGTATTTTTACATGTTAAAAATACCGGGGTGTTACAAAACTTTACCTCAGGCATCCAGAAATCACACTTCGAAGGTTTTGCGTACAACTTATTTTCTCGGAGTACCTTCAGACAATGCGGAGATGTTGAACATGCTTCTCAATTCTCTTCGAGTACACCAAGATATCATTGATGAAAACGACTACAAACTGATCCAGGTACGTGTGGAAGACTCGGTTCATGTAATCCATGAATACCACTGGAGCATTATTCAAACCGAAGGGCATCACTACGAATTCGTAATGTCCGTACCTAGTACGGAAAGATGTCTTCGGAATATCTAAGGCTCTATCTTTTATTTGATGATAACCTGACCTTGGATCAATTTTTTGAAAACACTGCAGCACCTCGAAGTTGATCAAGAAAATCATTTATCCTTGGTAAGGGATATTTACTCTTGATCGTCACTTTGTTGAGTTGTCGATAATCAATGCACAATCTCATGCTACCATCTTCCTTTTTGACTAACAACACCGGAGCACCCCATGGAGAAGCACTCGGTCGAATAAACTTCTTTGATATCAACTCTTCAAGTTGGGATTTCAATTCCTTTAATTCTAAAGGAGACATTCGATAAGGAGCAATAGATATTGATCCTGTGTCAGGAACCAATTCTATAGAAAACTCTACCTCTCGATCTAGAGGTATTGAAGAAACTTCATCCGAAAAAACATCCAGAAATTCATTCACAACTTGAACAGATGACAAATCTAAACCAGTTTCAGTGGATGCAGATAACATAATAACATAAGCTTCCGCACCTTGGAATAATGACTGGTTTGCTGAGGTGAAAGAGATAACTGCTTCGGAATTTGCCTTCCTCAATTCCACGGGTTCAGAGGCGAAATTGATAGTTCGCTTAGCACAGTCGATTGTAACATGATTTGCAGTCATCCAATTCATATCCAGAATGATGTCCATACTTCTCATAGGCAAACAAATAAATTCTACAACGAAATTTCTGCCTCCTATGACAACTAGACAATTTGACACAAAGACTGGTCCTAGACACGACCCTTAGCAGCAGTTAAAATAGTTATCGACTCGGATAGCGGAGATAACGCTAGTCCCAACCGATCCACACATGATTGAGCTATAAAACAGTGGGTTGCACCCAAATCATATAATATACTGACGGGTTTATTGAAAAGAGATCCCATACCCCTCAGTAAATTGTCAGCAGTTGTAACTGTCTGACCGTTCAAAGTGTTGACGCGTCCTTGCCTTGGAGCCGCTTGCAACTCCTTCGAACTCTTCCTTGCAGGGCACTCATTTGCACAGTGACCCTCTTCATTACAATAATAGCACCGATTGATCTTTGCTGACAATCACCACGGTGATGCTTTCCATAGTTAGAACATCTTCTGACCTTTGAAGAATCGAAGAATTGCACCTGCTTTTCCTTTGATGAAATTATCTTAGGACTTTGCATTCGGAGTTGATAACTCAACTACCTTCTTTCCTTTCCAGTACTATCTTTGAGATCATCCTTGGCGACATAGGCTGGTTGCACAAAGGCAGCATAATTGGTGAGAGTATAAGAACTGAGACCCTGAGTCATATAAGCACGAAGGCCCATCTTATACATCTGCATCCTCCATTCCTCATTCGGAGCATACTTTACCACTTGGTAAAGCTGAGACAACTTCTCAAACTTAGCGATGTATTCTTCCACTGTCATGTCACCTTTCCTGAGGATGCACCGGTTGGAGATTCTGGTCTTGACTGAGGATTGCGTCTTGATCATCCTGCCATAATTCCGCTTATGATGCACTAAGTATTGAGCTGATCAGGCTCAATGTCTCTTAGCATCACAAGTATAATTACAACAAGGATTAACAAGGAATCGACTCAACCCTAAACTAAGTCCAACTAGGTCGAACTACTCTGATACCAACTGTAACACCCCGGTGTTTCTAACGAGTAGAAATGCCTAAGTGCACCATCCTTAATACACCAGAGATATTATTTCCTGTCTAGATACTGAACACCACTATAAAATTTTCGCTGAATAATCAACAAAACAGTGTTAATCATAAATAAGACCATAACAGTTCCCTGACCATCAATATCAGCAAGATATAGTGTTCAATATCATACAAGAAAGCGCAGACACAAATACATAATGTTTACATCCGATACAAACATAATGTTATGCTACAAAGCTAACAAGGGAAAACATAAACTTAAGCATAAAAGCTAATGTAGATATCTTGTACTGTAGGACTTGTATTGCAGGTCAAAGTTTTGATGATGAAAAAGACCAGAGCTAAAGGTGATAAGAGTAAAAGTTGACCAAATCCAAAGTTGATGGCCAAAGGTGATGAAAGTGACAAAGTATCAAAGTCACAATCCAAGACAATCAACCTCAAGAATTGAAGTTTCAAGATATAAGGGTAGTCCTTATAAATAAGGGTAGTCCTTAGGGTTTGGGTGTGTCTTACGAAAAAGTGTAAGCTCTTACGAAGGTCAGCTCATCTCTCAAAGTCTCACGTTTTTCAAAATGCATGCATGCACACGTAATCACAAAAAGCATTTTTGAAAAACCATTAAAATCGATTTCTAACTAAATGTGAAAATGCATAATCGATTTTACTCAGCATGAAATCGATTTACCAGTGTTTTTCAAAAAGAAAGAATCGATTCACTATCTTTTAAACTAAACATCAATTCGATTTTTTAACACAATGAGAAAGTATATAATCGATTTATATAAGCATGCAATCGATTCCCATTGTTTCCATAAAAGAAAGAATCGATTCATAATGTTTCATATTGAATACATAATCGATTATACACTTAGAATGTAATAGGCACATAATCGATTCTGACCTTAGTGCATTCAGGCACTAAATCGATTATCCACCGGAGTATTCTAAAACATATAATCGATTATTCACTTTAGTGCATTCAGGCACATAATCGATTCTCACATTTCCATAAATAGTTCAACGTTAATATTTTTCTCATTGCCTATAAATAGAGGCTTCATAGTTCTCATTTCTCACAACCCATTTTCACGATAAATCGCATCATTTGAAAAACCCTTTACATTTTCATTTCTGCTCTTCACGCACTGTTGGTGTGTCAGAGCTGATCTCTCGCAAGGGTTAGTCAAGGGTTGGAATCTTCAAAATGTATTATCTACCTACGTAAGAGGTATTTCAGTCTTTATGTTTGTAATTGTTTAATTGTTGTGATTTGTACTAGGGTGTGGGGTATCTCTCTAGGGTAGCTGTTTGGACTAGGAAGTGGGGTATCTTTCTGGGGCAGCTTGTTGTAACAAGGGTGGGGTATCTCTTGTTGTATTGTGGTTAGATTTGAGGGCTCTTCAATAGGTGGGGTATCCTAGGTGAAGAATGTCTGAGTCTGTAAAGGTTTTCCAAGGCACCTGTAAGCCTTGTTTTGTGTTAGTAGAAAATCTCACAAGAGTGTGAGGACTGGACGTAGGTCACTAGGAGGTGACCGAACCGAGATAAATCTCTGTATGCTTTATTGCTTTATTTTCTAATTCCTTCGCTTTCACTTAACCTGCCCAAAAATTAATCTAAGTCATTGAAAAGGGGAAAAAGTTTTCAAAAGTTTTTAAATCTCAATTCACCCCCCCTCTTGAGACTGAAGCCACTTGGCAACAAATGGTATCAGAGCAAGACTCTTGTATAAAGGGCCTAGCAGCTTCAAGAGAAATGGCTTCAGGTTGGTCTACGCAAGAGGGTACTTCTCTTACCCGTCCTCCGGGATTCAACGGGAAAGATTACGCATATTGGAAAGAAAGAATGAGAATCTTTATTGAAGGGTAGACTTAGATGTTTGGGATGCTGTGGAAAAAGGACCCTTCGTCCCCACGCACACGGTAAATGGTATTCTTACAACAAAGGGTAGAAATGAATGGTCTGATGAGGAGAAAAGAAAAGTTCAACATAATCTGCGGGCTAAAAACATAATTACTTCTGCTTTAAGTCCTGATGAATTTTTTAGAGTTTCAAACTGTAAATCTGCTCAAGAAATGTGGGATAATCTCCAAGTAGCTCATGAGGGTACAAGTGAGGTTTAAAGAGCAACAACCAACACTCTTATCAGAGAGTACGAGCTGTTCAGAATGAATACAGGTGAAACTATACCTGACATGCAAAAGAGGTTCACTCACATGGTGAATCAACTAAGCTTGTTAGGAAAGTCTTTCCCAGCTGAGGATCAAATCAACAAAGTTTTGAGGTGTTTGAATCAAGAATGGAAGCCCAAGGTAACTGCTATGGCTGAATCGAGAAATTTAGCTACAATGTCACTTGCCACTCTGTTTGGAAAGCTTCAAGAACATGAACTAGAGCTCACCCGTCTGGCTGAGCATGAAAATTCAGATAAGAAAAAGAAAAGCTTGGCTCTGAAAGTATCCAGTTCAAGTCAACGTTGTGACAGGGAAGATTCAAACGATGAGGATGATGAAAATGAATAAAGTATGGCTCTTATGGTTCGAGGGTTCAAGCGGTTTATGAAACAGAAAAATTATTCTAAAAGGAACTTCAACCCTAAGAGGAGAGAAAGCTCATCCGGTCCTCTTACTTGCTATGAATGTGGGAAACCCGGGCATATGAAGGTGGAATGTCCTAATCTACAAAGAAAAGAATCAAAATTTGAAAAGAGGGCATCCAAACAAAACAAAGGGAGAAAAGCCTACATCGCATGGGAAGATAACTGCATGGATTCATCAGATGAATCAGAGGATGAAGAAGCTCAAGTTCCATTAATGGCTGATCATGACAGCAACGACGAAAATGAGGTATCTTCTAACTCTGAATCTTTACAAGATGCTTATGATGAATTATATGAAGCTTTTACTGAATTGCATGATAAATCTTCAAAACTAGCTAAAGCACTAAGCAAATCTAAGAAAGTTATCACTCATCTTGAAAATGATATTACTGCTTTAACTAAAGAAAAATTAGAGCTTAGAAAAGAAAATGATAGCCTTGCATGCTTTAAAGAAAATTATACTTGTGATAAATGTGCTGATTTTGAAAAGAAAATTCATGAATTGGAATGGACTGTTGGGAAATTGTGTAGTTTACAAAATGTGCATCATAGATTTCCTAGAAACAAACCCATAGAAAAGCATGTTCATTACAAACCAAAATTTTCCACTAGACCTTATATTAAATGTTATTATTGTGGTAAACCTGGACATACTGCTTTCGTTTGCAGAGAAAGAGGTAAACAAACTATGAAAAAGGTATGGGTTCCCAAAAAGACCATACCAAGCACTAACCCACAAGAACCCAAAGAGATTTGGGTACCTAAAACCTTGTTTTGATCTACCGCAGGTATGCTTCAAGGTACGGGGGTCTGATTGGTACCTTGACAGCGGATGCTCAAAGCACATGACTGGAGATATTACAAAGTTCTTAACTCTTACCCCCAGGTCAAGCGGTCATGTGACTTATGGCGACAATAACAGAGGTAGAATCCTCGGTGAATGTAAAGTTGGTAAAGACCTATCTACTGCTATTGAGAATGTGCTTTATGTTGAAGGTCTTAAACAGAACTTGTTAAGTATTAGCCAACTATGTGATAAAGGAAATTGAGTAATATTTGATTCAGGTTCATGCATCATTTAGGATAAAATAAGTAAACAAGTTAGAATGATAGGAAACAGAGTAGAAAACATATACATGATGAGTCTTGATAGTGTTTCATCCCATAAAGCATGCTGTCTCATTAGTAAGGAAGAAAATTCTTGGTTATGGCATCGTAGAGCAGCTCATATTCATATGGATCATCTTAACAAGTTAGTGTCTAAGGATCTAGTTAGTGGTCTTCCAAATATCAAGTTTGAAAACAATAAACTGTGTGATGCATGCCAAAAAGGTAAACAGGTTAAAGTGTCTTTCAAATCAAAGAATATTATGTCTACTAACAAACCACTGCAGCTGTTACACATGGATCTATTCGGTCCCTCAAGGACAAAAAATTACGGTGGAAACTACTATGCTTTTGTTATAGTAGATGATTATTCAAGGTTCACTTGGACACTCTTTCTCGCAAATAAGAGTAATGCATTTGGAGCATTCAAGAAGCTTGCTCGTAGTACTCAAAATGATAAAGAATTGAAAATCATCTACATTCGATCCGATCACGGTGGAGAGTTTGAAAATGAAAGGTTTGAAAGCTTGTGTGAAGAACTTGGTATTAATCACAACTTCTCAGCACCTAGAACTCCTCAACAAAATGGAGTCGTTGAAAGGAAGAATCGATCATTGGAAGAACTTGCCAGAACAATGCTAAATGATCTCGACGACGTCCCAAAATACTTTTGGGCGGATGCTGTAAGTACTGCTTGTTATGTTATGAATAGAGTTTTGATTAGGCCTATTTTAAAGAAAACCCCCTATGAACTCTACAAGGGGAGAAAACCAAATATTTCACACTTACACACTTTTGGTTGCAAATGCTTTGTATTAAATAATGGAAAGGATAACTTAGGAAAATTTGATGCTAAGGCTGATGAAGGAATTTTTCTCGATTACTCTTTATCTAGCAAGGCCTTTAGAATTTTCAACAAAAGAAATAAAGTAATTGAGGAATCTGTGCATGTTACATTTGATGAGACTAACCCCAGAGGGCTCGGAAAGGTTATTGATAATGTTGCAGATGAACCAGAAGTATCAAACACTATTACAATTTAGGCTTTTCGCATCGGTTAAAAATCACTTTTCGCATCGGTTCCGCGTCCGTTACAGATTTAGGCGTTGTTAAAAGTAAGCACCTTTTACATCAGTTACAGACCTGATGCGAAAAATATTTTTAACATCGGTCCGTACAAAAAACCGATGCCAAAAGCCTGTTTTGATTAGATTTTATCGTGTTTTTGGCATCGGCTCTGCCAAACAACTGATGTTAAATATACATTTCGCATCGGGTTTCTATAAGGACCGATGTTAAATAATGCTTTATTAACATCAGGTTCTCTCTGGAACCGATGTTAAAACTATTTTTTTTTTTTGCTTATACAGCACCACAGAATCTCATATCTAGTAACCTATATAAGCCTCCTATACAACACAATCTCATATAATTAAAAGATGCAACCACAGAAAGGTACATTATAATCCATTTCTTGCTTGACCACTAAACAAAACATGCGATAAACTCAATTACGCCTTAAACTGCTATTCAAATCTAAGTATCCATTAGTCAGGTATGCAAGTGCAAAAAAATTTATAACAGAAATTCTGCAAGTAGGCTGACAACTAGTAAACTCTGGAATGTCAGTTGACATTTACAACAAGTTTTGAACAGACCTAAATCTCAAGTCCTAAGAGAAACTGCAGATACCATGCATAATGCATTATGCTAAAGATACAGTCCAAAAAAAGAAAACAGTCAATTTCACCTCCAAACAGAAGAGGTAACCAAATCTCTCTTCATCCAACCAAGATAAAGAGCACCATCTCTCTGCTCAAGCCTATAATTTTGATGGAAGTCCTTCAAGAGTTCGTGGGCAGCAGCCATCACTGAAGAACTCAATTGGCATTATTATCCAGGCTGTTCTTGGGCAGCAGCCATAACATAATACCAAACCTATTAGCCTATTATGACTCAATAATACGATTTGGATAAAGATCAAGAAATAGTGTTGCCCAACGATACCGGATGTCGTAAAGATCCTCTTCGGTGAATGGATTTGTAGTGTTGAATCTCTACAATATGAAATAACATATATAAGACTAAATACAAAAAACAAAAGTTAAATTTTTATAGGCAAAGAAGTTTGAGGTATCAAATAAGGCATAGGAACTGGCATATAGATGGTGCTGTAACAACACTGATATATAATCTGTAACAACACTGATATATAATCTGTAACAATCTGGAATATGTCAAGAGCTTAGGTTGTCAAGAACATTATTCCAGCTTATGCTTAGCTAGATTCTTTCTGAACATGGCTTTATTCTTCTCCTGCCGCTATTTTTTTTTTCTATTAAATTAAAAAACTTTCTTTCAAAACAACAAAAACCAAACAAGTCCTATGCTGTTCTGAGTTCTCAGATTTGTCTTCTGCTCTCTCTTTCTTCCTTCAACTACTGGAGTTATAACTTGTAAGAATATTAAAGGTGCCACCTTTACTCTTTTTTTCATCTTTCTATTTCTAATTATTTGACTTTTTTAGTATTATTATGCTTGATTATTAGTAGAAAGCTCATTACTTTCTTTTCCTTCTTGTACCACAGATCTTCCTAAAATCAAAGGATCCAATTTTGGAAGGAGAAAAAAAGGCATTTTCAGTGGTTTTTCCTTTAATTTCTAGATGCCATGGTGATGAATTGGAGAAAACTTGGTTTGTTTATCACTGCTATATATATCTTTCCCTTTGCATGTTTTTGTGCCACTTTTGTTCCAACAGATAATTACCTTATAAATTGTGGAGCACCTTCAGTGTTGTTACAGATCCTTAGTTGATTGTATTGCACCAGATTATGACCATTTGATGTGAATCAAGAAGCATCATTGTTTCTATATAATACTAATTTAATTTCAAGTGTTCCATTATATAATCATTGTTTACTACATCTGTTTGTGAATACTGCCTAGGCCATTTCTCTAGTTTGGATTGGTTAAGATTTCACCATCCTTTACCTATTAACCACAACCAATCAAGTATTACCCCTGCAAAAATACCTCCTGTAACATCCTCAAAATAATTAATGGAATTATTTGGATGTTAACCCAATTAAATTAATTTAGTACTTGACTGGTAAATTTATTGAGTGCTAAAATTATTTATTGGTGGTCAACGGATCGTTAACCGGAAAATACGGATCAACGAAGTTTTGGGATCGAAATAAGAGATTTCGATCAATATGGTAATTTGACCGCGTTACAGCTTATATATTAAATAAATATGTATATGTGTACGTGTGTGTGTGTAACATCCTCAAAATAATTAATCGAATTAATTGGATGTAAACCCAATTGAATTAATTTGGTACTTAATTGGTAAAATTTTTGAGTGCTAAAATTAATTATCGGCTGTCACAGGGTCGTTGACCGAATAATACGGACCAAGGAAGTTTTGGAATCGAAATAAGGAATTTGGGTCAATATGGTAATTGGACCACGCCACCACTTATTTATTAGTTAAATAAATATGTGTGTGTGTGTTAATTAAAAGAAAGGAAAGAAAGAAAAGAAAAAAGGAAAGAAAGCGCAGAAGAGAAGAAACAGAGAAAGGAAGAAGAGAAAAGAAGAAGGAAAAAGAAGAAGGAAAAAGAGAAGAAGAAGAAGAATCCTCAACCTCCAAGCTCCAAACTCCATCATCTTCATCACCTCCTCTCCCTCATCAAAACCCATAACTTTGGTAAGCCTCCCTTCCATTTTTCCCCTTTTATTTGACTTCGAAAATTGAGGGTTTGTGGGGAGAATTTGTTGAAATCAAGGATTAATAGGTTGTGATGGTGATTGGGTTATGCTTAGGATCGAAGCTAGGAGCGGATTGAACGCGATTGGAAGCTCGGAACGAAGTTAGGAGCGGTTCGTTGTTGTTTGGGTTCGATTCGGTGATTTCGACGTCTCGGCAAATTCGGTTCGATATCGGCTCTCGCTTCAAGGGTGAGTTTTACTCACGTTTAGGTTTATTCCGTTTTGGTATAATTTGTTTGTTGATTGGTTCCGATAAATTTTGAGTCAAAAACCGTTATTCGAAAAATAGCGTTTTGGATAGAAATCCATTTAAATTACGTTTTGGATTGGATTGATTGATTGTGTGATTTGTATTGGATTCATTATACTGGTTGTTGGATCTGTTTTCAATCGGAACTGAAATCGGAATTGAACGGAATAGCGGATTTTGCGAAAATCGCAAAATCTGCACCAGACAGGTCTCCATCGCGTCGCGACCCGCAGGGCATCGCGTCGCGACCATACACAGTTTTGTCACGCAAAATGTTTCTGTCATTTTTCGCGTCGCGACGGTAGCAGTTCGCGTCGCGACGTTTTGCAGATTTTCAACTGTTTTTCACTGTTTTTCGTTTTGCGATAACTTTTGATCCGGGAACCCGATTGAGGCGTTCTAAGATGCGTTGGAAAGCTTATTCAGAGGCCTAACTGAATATTCTAGTTTTAAGGCAAAATGAACTGTTTTTGATATTGAAAATTGTGTCGAAAAGCGGTCAACTAGAGTGCGAGTGTGAACTTGGATTTTATAAAATATGGATTGTCTGATTTGATGGACCGTGGGTTCATGGTACTGTAGATATATATGTTTATATGTATATCGAGTTGGGTGACGACCCATGTTTTGACATACTAGGCGGGGCAGTCATGCTCCCCCAACCTAGGCTCCGTGCCAATAGGAGAATGTACTATTGGTAAGGGGGTTCACCGGGATTAGCACTGGATTTGCAGTCGGTGTTATGTCATGAGTTTGTTGTACGTTCACCGGGATTAGCACTGGATTTGCAGTCGGTGTCGTACTGTGCGATACACCGGGATTAGCACTGGATTTGCAGTCGGTGCCGCACTTTGTTTGTTCACGTTCACCGGGATTAGCACTGGATTTGCAGTCGGTGTCGTGTTGGTTTTAAAAAGGATTATTAATTGAACCGAGAGAGTTAGTAGGGGTCTCGGTAGAACTCACTGAGATTGTATCTCACTGTTTAAATGTTGTTGTTTTACAGATAAACAGGGACAGAAGAAAACTCAGAGGCACGAGTAGGTGGCCCCGAGAGATGGACGATGACTTAGTTTTACGTTTAAGTTTATTTCCCTTCTGTTGTCTGTGTATCACAATACTATGGCATTAGTATTATGTTATCTTTCATTCCGCTTTCTTGTATGACTCTGACTACCATAGTTGCTGACAGGTTATGGTCTTGTTTGTATATAAGACTGTTTTGTTTTATTCAGCGAAAAATTTATAATGGTATTCAGTGTCTGAACAGGAAATAATATCTCTGATGTATGTTTAATGTGCACTTGGGTGTTTTTAACAAATAAAAATACCAGGGTGTTACAGTTGGTATCAGAGCGGTTCGACCTAGTCGGACTTAGCTTATAGGGTCTTTGCTTTTTCCAGTCGTGATTTTCTTAGTATGCTATTAGACATTGAGCTTGATCAACTTAATACTTTGTGCATATTTCGCAGAATCATGGCCAGAAGAGGTAGAGGCGTTCCCCCTCCTGTTGATCCAAATTTTGAGTGGATGCAGAATGTCATTGAGAACCAGCAGAAAATGATGCAAGACATGATGCTTATGCATCAGCAGCAACAAATCCTACAGCAAAATGCTCAGCAGCATCAAGCCCCAGAGCCACAAGTGAACCCAAGGAGAATTTTCACAGAATTCCTGAAAATGAAGCCCTCCGAGTTTAGAGGCGGGCCGGATGTCATGAGAGCACAACATTGGCTGGATGACATTGAAAAGATCTTTGTAACAATGCAAGTGACCGATGAAGACAAGTTGAGGTTGGCATCCCATATGTTGAAGGGGGAGGCCAATAACTGGTGGACAAATGCTAGGGCCATGATGGAGACAATGGGAACTTCCCCGACTTGGGACAATTTCCGAACATCATTTTTAGAACAATTCTTCCCCACGGCTATGAGGTTGGATAAGGAAAATGAGTTTTTGACTTTTACACAAGGAGGCTTGACCGTGGGCCAATACACGGCTAAATTTGAAGAGTTGTATCAATTCTTCGGTTTAGCTGGATATGCCCCAAGTGACCAATGGAAAACTGACAGGTACAAATATGGGTTGAGAGAAGATATTGCTCAAAGTCTTAGTTCTTTTCCGAGAACCAACTATGCAGCCATGGTACAACAAGCTTATATCGCCGAAAGTGATTTTTCAAGGTTGTATGCAAGCAGAAAGGCATTCCATCAGAGCAAGAGGAACACTGGATCATCTAGTTCTCAGATGGGTCCCAGGCATGACTCGGGGAAAGGAGGTAAGTACAAAGGGAAGCAGGTGCAATCGTCTGACTCTGCACAATTCAGGAATTGTAGACTTTGTGGAAGACATCACCGCGGAGAGTGTCCGCCAAGGCCCGATCGGTGCTATGTTTGCAATGAAGAGGGGCACTATGCAAATAAGTGCCCAACAAAGAAGAATCCGCAAAGAGCACCAAATGCTCCTGGTCAGGGGCGAATCAACACATTAGATACTCGAACCATCACTCCTTCTGATAATCTTCTGAGGGGTACGGGATCTCTTTTTAATAATTCAGTCAATATTTTATATGATTCTGGTGCAACTCACTGTTTTATCTCACAAGCATGTGTGGATCGGTTGGGATTAGCATTGTCTGAGCTATCCGAACCGATAACTATTTTAACTGCTGCCAAGGGTCGTGTCCAGACCCAATCATTATGTGAAAATTGCCTACTTGTCATAGGCGACAGACAGTTTGTTGTGAAATTTATTTGCTTGCCTATGAGAAGCATGGACATTGTTCTGGGTATGAATTGGATGGCTGAAAATCATGTAACAATCAACTGTGCCGATCGAACTATTAGCTTCGCCTCCGAATCCGTAGGATTGACACAGGCAGATGCTGAGGCGACGATATCTTACACCGAAGCAAGCCAGTCATTATTCCAAGGTGCGGAAGCTATTCTTATTATGTTATCTGCATCTACTGAAACGGGTTTAGATTTGTCATCTGTGCAAGTGGTAAATGAATTTCTAGATGTCTTTCCAGAAGAAGTTTCATCCTTACCTCCTGACCGAGAGGTAGAATTCTCAATAGAATTGATTCCTGGTACAGGATCAATCTCTATTGCTCCTTATAGAATGTCTCCTTTAGAGTTGAAGGAACTGAAGTCTCAACTTGAGGAATTGATATCGAAAAGGTTTATCCGACCGAGTGCTTCTCCATGGGGTGCTCCGGTGTTGCTAGTCAAAAAGAAGGATGGTAGCATGAGATTGTGCATAGATTATCGACAACTCAACAAAGTGACGATCAAGAATAAATATCCATTGCCAAGGATAGACGATTTGCTCGACCAACTTCGGGGTGCCGTGGTATTTTCAAAAATTGATCTAAGGTCGGGTTATCATCAAATAAAGGTACGAGCCTTAGATATTCCGAAGACAGCTTTCCGTACGAGGTATGGACATTACGAGTTCGTAGTGATGCCCTTCGGTTTGACTAATGCTCCAGCGGTATTCATGGATTACATGAACCGAGTGTTTCACACGTACCTTGATCAGTTTGTGGTAGTTTTTATTGATGATATTTTGGTGTACTCTAAGACCATTGAGGACCATGTTCAACATCTCCGCATCGTTCTGAACGTACTCCGAGAAAAGAAATTGTTTGCCAAGCCGTCGAAGTGTGACTTCTGGATGCCGGAAGTGAAGTTTTTGGGACACGTGATTTCCCAATCGGGAGTTGCGGTGGATCCCAGTAAAGTAGAAGCGGTGTTGAACTGGGAACGACCAACATCTGTCACCGAAATAAGAAGTTTCTTGGGTCTAGCCGGTTACTACAGAAGGTTTATCCAAGGTTTTTCACAATTGGTTCTTCCACTTACTCGGTTGACTCGCAAGGCCCAACCGTTTATATGGAATGCCGATTGTGAGGAATGTTTTCAAGAGTTGAAGGTTAGGTTGACTTCTGCTCCAATCCTAATTCTTCCAGATCCGTCTTTGGATTTTCAAATTTACAGCGATGCTTCTGGGAAGGGTTTGGGGTGTGTTCTCATGCAGAACCAACAAGTTGTAGCTTATGCCTCCAGACAGTTGAAGACTCATGAAGAGAATTATCCGACTCATGATCTAGAGCTGGCAGCTATTGTGTACGCACTAAAGATTTGGAGACATTACCGGTACGGGTCTCGTTTCGAAGTCTTTAGTGATCATAAAAGCTTGAAATATTTGTTCGATCAGAAGGAGCTGAATAACAGACAAAGAAGGTGGGTGGAATTTCTGAAGGATTATGACTTCGAATTGAAGTATCATCCGGGAAAAGCTAATGTTGTGGCTGATGCACTAAGTAGGAAATCCATTCACATAGCAGGGTTAATGATGCATGAAATGGAATTGTTGGAGTCTTTCCGGGACTTAAATTTGGATTCAAAGCCAAAAAGGAACCGGTTGGTGTTGAGCCACATGAGGATCTCTAGTTCCATAAGGGATTCTATTCGCTTAGCACAAGAAATCGATGTGAAGCTACAATCACAGAAAGTGTTGCCAGACTTTACCGAAGATAGTGATGGAGTTATTTGTTTCAACGGTAGGATTTGTGTGCCTGACGATGAGAGTATTAAAAAGCAAGTGCTAGAGGAAGCACACCGGAGTTTATTTTCTGTACATCCTGGATCCACCAAGATGTATAGAGATTTAAAACAGATGTATTGGTGGCCGGGAATGAAGTTAGAAATTGCTGAATTCGTATCACAATGCTTAACTTGTCAAAAAGTTAAGATAGAACATCAGAAGCCTGCTGGTCTACTACGGTCACTAGACGTGCCAGTGTGGAAATGGGAAGACATTTCTATGGATTTTGTAATGGCGTTGCCAAGGTCTCAAGCCGGTAACGACTCCATTTGGGTAGTTGTGGATCGGTTAACTAAATCAGCTCATTTTATTCCAGTTCGTTCGAGCAGTAAAGTGTCCAAGTTAGCTGAGGTGTATTTGATGACCATAGTAAGGTTACATGGGGTTCCTACCAGTATAGTGTCGGATCGAGATCCGAAATTCACTTCTCGATTTTGGAAAGCTATGAATGAAGCAATGGGGACTAAAGTACTTCTTAGTACCGCTTATCACCCACAAACAGATGGTCAAACCGAGAGAACTATCCAGACATTAGAGGATATGCTTAGAGCTTCGGTACTTGATAACGGGAAGAAATGGGAGGATCATCTTCCATTGGTGGAATTCTCATATAACAACAGTTATCATTCCAGTATCGGAATGGCACCTTATGAAGCCTTGTATGGTAGGAAATGCAGGACTCCATTGTGTTGGTGGGAAGTAGGTGAGAACCGATTGTTAGGGCCCGAAATGATTCACGACACTACTGAGAAGATCCGCCAGATCAGGGATAGAATGAAAACTGCTCAGAGCAGGCAAAAGAGCTATGCTGATAAAAGAAGAAGGCCGTTGGAATTTGAGTCGGGCGATCATGTGTTTTTGAGATTATCACCAACAATTGGCACAGGTTGGGCATTACGGGTGAAGAAACTCAGTCCTCGGTATATTGGACCCTTCCAGATTATTGAGCGAATAGGGCCTCTTGCATACCGTATTGCTTTGCCTCCACCATTGTCAAATCTGCATGATGTATTCCATGTGTCTCAGCTGCGGAAGTACATTCCCGATCCTAGTCAACCGTTAGATTTTGAAACGATCGACCTTCGACCGGACTTGTCCTTCCAACCTAATCCGAATTACATCATGGAACGTGGCGAGGGGACGCTACGGACAAAGTCAATTCCCATTGTCAAGGTGGTATGGGATGGTTTTTCCGCCGAGGAAGCTACTTGGGAGCTGGAGGACAATATGCGGACTCGGTATCCGTATTTATTCCCTTGAGGTATGTTGTGTTTAATTTTGAGGACAAAATTCTTTCAAGTTGGGGAGAATGTAACATCCTCAAAATAATTAATCGAATTAATTGGATGTAAACCCAATTGAATTAATTTGGTACTTAATTGGTAAAATTTTTGAGTGCTAAAATTAATTATCGGCTGTCACAGGGTCGTTGACCGAATAATACGGACCAAGGAAGTTTTGGAATCGAAATAAGGAATTTGGGTCAATATGGTAATTAGACCACGCCACCACTTATTTATTAGTTAAATAAATATGTGTGTGTGTGTTAATTAAAAGAAAGGAAAGAAAGAAAAGAAAAAAGGAAAGAAAGCGCAGAAGAGAAGAAACATGGAAAGGAAGAAGAGAAAAGAAGAAGGAAAAAGAAGAAGGAAAAAGAGAAGAAGAAGAAGAATCCTCAACCTCCAAGCTCCAAACTCCATCATCTTCATCACCTCCTCTCCCTCATCAAAACCCATAACTTTGGTAAGCCTCCCTTCCATTTTTCCCCTTCTATTTGACTTCGAAAATTGAGGGTTTGTGGGGAGAATTTGTTGAAATCAAGGATTAATAGGTTGTGATGGTGATTGGGTTATGCTTAGGATCGAAGCTAGGAGCGGATTGAACGCGATTGGAAGCTCGGAACGAAGTTAGGAGCGGTTCGTTGTTGTTTGGGTTCGATTCGGTGATTTCGACGTCTCGGCAAATTCGGTTCGATATCGGCTCTCGCTTCAAGGGTGAGTTTTACTCACGTTTAGGTTTATTCCGTTTTGGTATAATTTGTTTGTTGATTGGTTCCGATAAATTTTGAGTCAAAAACCGTTATTCGAAAAATAGCGTTTTGGATAGAAATCCATTTAAATTACGTTTTGGATTGGATTGATTGATTGTGTGATTTGTATTGGATTCATTATACTGGTTGTTGGATCTGTTTTCAATCGGAACTGAAATCGGAATTGAACGGAATAGCGGATTTTGCGAAAATCGCAAAATCTGCACCAGACAGGTCTCCTTCGCGTCGCGACCCGCAGGGCATCGCGTCGCGACCATACACAGTTTTGTCACGCAAAATGTTTCTGTCGTTTTTCGCGTCGCGACGGTAGCAGTTCGCGTCGCGACGTTTTGCAGATTTTCAACTGTTTTCACTGTTTTTCGTTTTGCGATAACTTTTGATCCGGGAACCCGATTGAGGCGTTCTAAGATGCGTTGGAAAGCTTATTCAGAGGCCTAACTGAATATTCTAGTTTTAAGGCAAAATGAACTGTTTTTGATATTGAAAATTGTGTCGAAAAGCGGTCAACTAGAGTGCGAGTGTGAACTTGGATTTTATAAGATATGGATTGTCTGATTTGATGGACCGTGGGTTCATGGTACTGTAGATATATATGTTTATATGTATATCGAGTTGGGTGACGACCCATGTTTTGACATACTAGGCGGGGCAGTCATGCTCCCCCAACCTAGGCTCCGTGCCAATAGGAGAATGTACTATTGGTAAAGGGGTTCACCGGGATTAGCACTGGATTTGCAGTCGGTGTTATGTCATGAGTTTGTTGTACGTTCACCAGGATTAGCACGGGATTTGCAGTCGGTGTCGTACTGTGCGATACACCGGGATTAGCACTGGATTTGCAGTCGGTGCCGCACTTTGTTTGTTCACGTTCACCGGGATTAGCACTGGATTTGCAGTCGGTGTCGTGTTGGTTTTAAAAAGGATTATTAATTGAACCGAGAGAGTTAGTAGGGGTCTCGGTAGAACTCACTGAGATTGTATCTCACTGTTTAAATGTTGTTGTTTTACAGATAAACAGGGACAGAAGAAAACTCAGAGGCACGAGTAGGTGGCCCCGAGAGATGGACGATGACTTAGTTTTACGTTTAAGTTTATTTCCCTTCTGTTGTCTGTGTATCACAATACTATGGCATTAGTATTATGTTATCTTTCATTCCGCTTTCTTGTATGACTCTGACTACCATAGTTGCTGACAGGTTATGGTCTTGTTTGTATATAAGACTGTTTTGTTTTATTCAGCGAAAAATTTATAATGGTATTCAGTGTCTGAACAGGAAATAATATCTCTGATGTATGTTTAATGTGCACTTGGGTGTTTTTAACAAATAAAAATACCAGGGTGTTACAGTGTGTGTGTTAAATAGGAAAGAAGAGAATTAATTAAGAAAGAAAAGAAAGAAGAATGCGAGAGAGAGTTACAGAAAGGAGAAAGAGAGAAAAGAAGAGAATGGGTTAGTGAGGAAGAAGAGGAGCTAGAGAGAGATTGGCTCACCGAAACGACTTCCTTCCAACACGAAAAATGTTCGGCATTCCTTCCTCTTCGTTTTGGTACCAAAATCTTCATCATCAACTCACTCTCCTCAAATCCACCATTTTCAAAATTTGGAGAAAAGTGGAGGTTTTGTTGTTCAAGCTCAAAGGGAAGCTTTGGATGGTGTTTGGGAGCGAGCTCAAGGTGGATAGCGCAAATATTGAAGTCCGATTTGGAGTTTGTGAAGAATCAAGGGGTTAGGGAGCAAATTGAGGTTTTGTGAATAGTGTTCATGAAGAATTTCGGGAAATCGGTAATTCGGTCAAAAGCGGTTTCGTGATCGAGTGGGAAGCTTTGGAAGCGGATTGGGTGTCGCCGGAGCGGGGAGCGTTCGTGTGGCTACTCGGTGATTTCGGCTCGATCGTGGTTCACGCTTCAAGGGTGAGTTCTACTCACGCTTAGGATTTTATGTTTCGAATTAATTAATTAACTGTTTTACTGCTTTCGCTGGACTGGAATATTATTTGGTAATCGAGTTTGAGAAATTTTGGGTTGAAAACCGATAATTGGAAAATATGTCGTTTTTGATAAAATCCGTTTTGAATGAGTTTTTGATTAACTTGAATGATTGTGTGATTTTGATTGGAACTGTTTTTATGGTTGTCAAATCTGTTTTTAATCGGAACAAGAATCGGAATTGAGCGGAATCGCGGTTTTCGTGCGAAATAGTCAAAATCTGCCTTAACAGACCCCCCGTTCTGCCTGTTCGCGCCTCACCTGCGCTCCAGCGCGACTTCAGCGCAGTTTGGCAGAACTTTCTGCCAGTTCGCGCGCAACTCGCGCGCCAGCGCGACTTCAGCGCAGTTTGGCAGAATTTCAGCAACCAAATACTGTTTTTCGTTTTGCGATATCTTTTGATCCGGGAACCCGATTGAGGTGTTCTAAGATGCGTTGGAAAGCTTATTCAGAGGCCTAACTGAATATTCTATTTTTAAGGCAAAATGAACTGTTTTTGATATTGAAAATTGTGCCTAAAAGTGGTCAACTAGAGTGCGAGTGTGAACTTGAATTTTATAAAGCATGGATTAAAGTGTTTCATCGATTGTCTGATTTGATGGACCGTGGGTTCATAGTGCTGTATATATATACATATATATATTATATCGAGTTTGGGTGACGACCCATGTTGACATACTAGGCGGGGCAGTCATGATCCCTTACCCTAGGCTCTGTGCCATTAGGAAACACTATTGGCTATGGGGTTCGCCGCAGCTTAGCGTTCGCGCAGTCGGTGTTATGTTAAATTGTTGTTGTGCGATACACCGCAGCTTAGCGTTCGCACAGTCGGTGTCGTACAGTGCGGTTCACCGCAGCTTAGCGTTCGCGCAGTCGGTGCCGTACCGGGTTATAACATGTTAGCCGTAGCTTAGCGTTCGCGCAGTCGGCCTTATATTTAAAGTTAAAGAATGTGGTACACCGCAGCTTAGCGTTCGCGCAGTCGGTGTAACGTTCAAACAATCATAAAATTGGACCGAGAGTGTTAGTAGGGGTTCCGGTAGAACTCACTGAGATTGTATCTCACTGTTTAATTGTTGTTGTTTTACAGATAAACAGGGACAGAAGAAATCTCAGAGGCACGAGTAGGTGGCCCCGGGAGGAGAATAATGACTTAGCTTTATGTTCAAGTTTATTTTCCTTCTGTTGCCCATGTATTACAACACTATGGCATTAGTGTTTTGTTTATCCTTTTCCGCTTTCTTGTATGACTCTGATTACCACAGTTGCTGACAGTTATGGTCTGAGTACCGTATGATCTTATTTGTGTATAAGATGGTTATGTCGTATTTCAGCAAAATTTTATGTTGGTATTCAGTGTCTAAACAGGAATTTGTTATCTCTGATGTTTATATTTTGGCATGCTTTGGTATTTTTACAAGTTGAATATACCGGGGTGTTACAGTTGGTATCAAAGCAGTTCGACCTAGTCGGACTTAGTTTAGGGTTGAGTCGATTCCTTGCTAGTCCCTTTTGTAGTTACACTTGTGATGCTAAGAGACATTGAGCCTGATCAACTTAATACTTAGTGCATCATAAGCGGAATTATGACTGGATGATCAAGATGCAATCCTTGACCACAATCGGAATCTTCAACCGGTGCATCCTTAGGAAAGGTGGCATAACGGTGGAAGAATACACCGCTAAGTTTGAGAAGTTGTCTCAGTTTTACCAAGTGGTAAAGTAAGCTTCGGATGACGAACGGAGAATGCAGAAGTATAAGACGGGCATAAGTGTTTTTATGATTTATGGTCTCAGTTCTTATACTGCTACAAATTATGTTGCCTTGGTGCACTCATCCTATGTCGCCGAGGATGATCTCATAGGAAATATGGGAAAGGAAAGAAGGTAGTTGAAATATCAACTCCGACTGTAAAGTCCTGAGATGATTTCATCAAAGGAAAAGCAGATGCAATTCTTTGATTCTCCAAAGGGTCAAGATATTCTAATTGTGGAAAGCAACACAATTGAGAAATAGTAGTATATGCGGAAGAGGGTCACTATGCAAAAGAGTGCCCTGCGAGGAAGAGTTCCCGGGAGTCACAAGCAGCTCCAAGACGAGGACGAGTCAACATTCTGGATGTTTAGACAGTTATGACTGCAGACAATTTACTGAGGGGTATGAGATCAGTTTTCAATAACTCTGTCAGTATGTTATACGATTCGGGTGCAACCTATGCTGTATATCCCGATCGCGTGTGAATCGATTGGGATTAGCCTTATCATCGCTATCCGAGCCGATGACTATTTTAACTGTTGCTAAGGGTCGTGTACAGACCTAATCTTTGTATAGGATTGTCTACTTGTCATAGGAGGCAGAGATTTCGTTGTAGAGTTTATTGTTTGCCTATGAGAAGTGTGGACACCATTTTGGGTATGAATTGGATGACTGCAAATCATGTTGCAATCAATTGTGTTAATCAACTATCAGCTTCGCTTCAGGAACAATTGAATTGTCTAGGACAAATTCTGAAGCGGTTACCCAGTTCACCTTAGACGGTCAATCTTCATTCCAAGATGCGGAAGCACATGTTAGTATGTTATCTGCATCCACTGGAACTAGTTTGGATTGGGCGAACGTTCAGGTCGTGAATGACTTTATGGATGTCTTCACAATGAAGTTTCTTCCGAACCTCCAGAGCGAGAGGTAGAGCTTACTGTAGAATTGATTCCTAGCACGGGATCAATATCTATTGTTTCTTATTGAAGGTTTCTTGAGAATTAAAGGAAATGGAGTCTCGACTTGAAGAGTCGGTGATAAAGAATTTATTCGACTGAGTGCTGTTCTAGGGAGTACTCTGGTGTGATTAGTCAAAAGGAAATATATAGTAGCATGAGATTGTACATCGGTTATCGACAACTTAACAAAGTGACGATCAGGAATAAATGTCCCTTACCAAGGATAGATTTGCTTGAGCAATTTGAGGCGCTGCTGTGTTTTCTAAGAATCGACCTGAGGTCAGGATGTCATCAAATAAAAGTTAGAGCCTTAGATATTCCGAAGACAGCTTTCCGTACTAGGTATGGACACTAAGAGTTAGTAGTGATGCCTTTCGGTCTACCTGATGCTCCAGCGGTATTCGTGGATACATGAACCGAGTTTTCCACGCGTACCTTGATCAGTTTGTAGTCATTTTCATTGATGGTATCTCGATGTGCTCGAAGACCATTGAGGAGCATGTCCAACATCTCCGCATTGTTCTGAGTGTACTCCGAGAAAATAAGTTGTACTTGAAATCTTCGAAGTGTAATTTTTGGGTGTCAGAGGTAAATTCTTTGAGACGGGTGATTTCCCAAGTCGGGAGTTTCTGTAGATCCCAGTAAGAAGGAAGTGGTGTTGAATGGGAGTGACCAACATCAGTCGCAGAGATCAAAAGTTTCTGGATCTAGCCGGTTACTGTAAGAGGTTTGTTAAAGGGTTCTCACAGTTAGTTGTCCACTTACTCGGTTAACTCATAAGGGTCAACCTTTTACGCGGGATGCTGATTGTGAAGAATGTTTTCAAGAATTGAAGGTTTGGTTGACTTCTGCTCCATTCCTGATTCTTCCGGATCCGTCTTTGAAATTTCAAATTTACGGCGATGTTTTTGGGAAGGGTTTAGGAGGTGTTCTCGTGCAGAATCAACAAGAGGTAGCTTATGCGTCCAGACAATTGAAGACTCATGAGGAGAATTATCCGACTCATGATTTGTAATTGGCATCTATTGTGTATGCACTGAAGATTTGGAGACGTTACCTGTATGGGTCTCGTTTCGAAGTCTTTAGTGATCACAAAAGTTTAAAGTATCTGTTTGATCAGAAAGAACTGAATAGCAGCCAGAGAAGTGTGTTGACTTTCTGGAGGATTATGAATTTGTGCTGATGTAGCATTCAAGAGAGGTCAGTGTTGTAACTGATGCACTGAGTAGGAAGTCCATCCACATGGCTGAGTTTATTGATGCATGAGATGGAATCATCGGAGTCTTTTAGAGACTTAAATCTGAATTCAAGATCGAGAGGAACCTGTTAGTGTTGAGCCATATGAGGATCTCTAGTTCCCTAAGGGATTCTATACGCTTGGCACAGGAAGTTGATGTGAAGCTACAATCACGAAAGGTAATTCCAAATTTTTCCATGGATAGTGATGGAGTCAGTTGTTTCAACGGTAGAATCTGTGCGCCCGATGATGAGAACAATAAAAGGCAAGTGTTAGAGGAAGCACACCGAAGTTTATATTCTGTTCCAGGGTGTACAGAATATAAAGCAGATGTATTAGTGGCGAGGTATTGGTTGGTTAACCTCTCCTTGGTGAAGGTTAACAAGGAGATAGTATTATGTGATTCCGTTTGACAAGTCGAACGTGAATACAAATATGTAAGTGGGGTAACTGCTGACTGTTTTCACGTTGCGAATAGCCCTCAAAGGATTAATTGATGGATCTGCTGCAAGGGGCTAAAATTTCCAAAGTGAGGCTTGGCGTGCGGTGTAATAGTTTTGAAAAATCGTTTTGTGAAAACCCGCATGCTAAAGTTAATTTTGGGAACGAATTAAGAGGCTAATAGGATATGATTAGGAGGAAAATCCAAGGAGGATTACTTAGGTTGAGGGGAAGCTCTCAACGCTACTAACTAATTCGGAAAGGAGCTCTGAGTTCTGTTTGATAGTTGTTTGGAGAACAACTGAGGTGATTTTCTTTACGTTCAATTTATTTGATGTCCCCGTAGTTTATTTCTACGTTTAAGGTCAGAGCTTTTGATAAAACCCAAATCTCATCTTTTTGAAAAAGTTTTACCTCGAAGACTTGGAAGCGAGTCAAGAAGTTTCACAGGTGACTTTTTCGTCACATTGTCGGTATGTACGAGAACCGTTAAGGATATTAGAAGAATTGTTGAGAACGTGTTTATTCCCTTCGAAGAAATTGTGTTTGTTTTTACCTTTGCCGGGGAGTACTAGTTTGTGGATCTCATTTTCAACATATATTTCTATCAAGCGTCTTGTATTAGACCCTTTGATTTAGATTAATCAAAGTTGGGAAGTAAACGAGGATAACTAGAATGAAGCTTCAGAAGTGTTTTCAAATGCGGTGCCGAGCTTATGTAGGCGAAAGAGGAGTTTCTCATGTCGATTCGTAATAAGGGAGTTCGGACTGTAATCTTAGAAGCGTTCTGGGGTAGTAGTGGATCATACCTGGAGATTGATGTGCCAACTTGGGAAGCTTTTCTACCCTCATTTCGTTAATTCAAGAATGTTTTCTAGCAAATTTAGACCTTTCTGGGAATGTCAACCCTCGGTAAGTCGGATGAAAGACTTAGCGAAATTTTGAGGACAAAATTCTTTCAAGTTGGGGAGAATGTAACATCCTCAAAATAATTAATGGAATTATTTGGATGTTAACCCAATTAAATTAATTTAGTACTTGACTGGTAAATTTATTGAGTGCTAAAATTATTTATTGGTGGTCAACGGATCGTTAACCGGAAAATACGGATCAACGAAGTTTTGGGATCGAAATAAGAGATTTCGATCAATATGGTAATTTGACCGCGTTACAGCTTATATATTAAATAAATATGTATATGTGTACGTGTGTGTGTGTGTTAAATAGGAAAGAAGAGAATTAATTAAGAAAGAAAAGAAAGAAGAATGCGAGAGAGAGTTACAGAAAGGAGAAAGAGAGAAAAGAAGAGAATGGGTTAGTGAGGAAGAAGAGGAGCTAGAGAGAGATTGGCTCACCGAAACGACTTCCTTCCAACACGAAAAATGTTCGGCATTCCTTCCTCTTCGTTTTGGTACCAAAATCTTCATCATCAACTCACTCTCCTCAAATCCACCATTTTCGAAATTTGGAGAAAAGTGGAGGTTTTGTTGTTCAAGCTCAAAGGGAAGCTTTGGATGGTGTTTGGGAGCGAGCTCAAGGTGGATAGCGCAAATATTGAAGTCCGATTTGGAGTTTGTGAAGAATCAAGGGGTTAGGGAGCAAATTGGGGTTTTGTGAATAGTGTTCATGAAGAATTTCGGGAAATCGGTAATTCGGTCAAAAGCGGTTTCGTGATCGAGTGGGAAGCTTTGGAAGCGGATTGGGTGTCGCCAGAGCGGGGAGCGTTCGTGTGGCTACTCGGTGATTTCGGCTCGATCGTGGAAAATATTATTTGGATTTTATGTTTCGAATTAATTAATTAACTGTTTTACTGCTTTCGCTGGACTGGAATATTATTTGGTAATCGAGTTTGAGAAATTTTGGGTTGAAAACCGATAATTGGAAAATATGTCGTTTTTGATAAAATCCGTTTTGAATGAGTTTTTGATTGACTTGAATGATTGTGTGATTTTGATTGGAACTGTTTTTATGGTTGTCAAATCTGTTTTTAATCGGAACAAGAATCGGAATTGAGCGGAATCGCGGTTTTCGTGCGAAATCGTCAAAATCTGCCTTAACAGACCCCCCGTTTTGCCTGTTCGCGCCTCACCTGCGCTCCAGCGCGACTTCAGCGCAGTTTGGCAGAACTTTCTGCCAGTTCGCGCGCAACTCGCGCGCCAGCGCGACTTCAGCGCAGTTTGGCAGAATTTCAGCAACCAAATACTGTTTTTCGTTTTGCGATATCTTTTGATCCGGGAACCCGATTGAGGTGTTCTAAGATGCGTTGGAAAGCTTATTCAGAGGCCTAACTGAATATTCTATTTTTAAGGCAAAATGAACTGTTTTTGATATTGAAAATTGTGCCTAAAAGTGGTCAACTAGAGTGCGAGTGTGAACTTGAATTTTATAAAGCATGGATTAAAGTGTTTCATCGATTGTCTGATTTGATGGACCGTGGGTTCATAGTGCTGTATATATATACATATATATATTATATCGAGTTTGGGTGACGACCCATGTTGACATACTAGGCGGGGCAGTCATGATCCCTTACCCTAGGCTCCGTGCCATTAGGAAACACTATTGGTTATGGGGTTCGCCGCAGCTTAGCGTTCGCGCAGTCGGTGTTATGTTAAATTGTTGTTGTGCGATACACCGCAGCTTAGCGTTCGCGCAGTCGGTGTCGTACAGTGCGGTTCACCGCAGCTTAGCGTTCGCGCAGTCGGTGCCGTACCGGGTTATAACATGTTAGCCGTAGCTTAGCGTTCGCGCAGTCGGCCTTATATTTAAAGTTAAAGAATGTGGTACACCGCAGCCTAGCGTTCGCGCAGTCGGTGTAACGTTCAAACAATCATAAAATTGGACCGAGAGTGTTAGTAGGGGTTCCGGTAGAACTCACTGAGATTGTATCTCACTGTTTAATTGTTGTTGTTTTACAGATAAACAGGGACAGAAGAAATCTCAGAGGCACGAGTAGGTGGCCCCGGGAGGAGAATAATGACTTAGCTTTATGTTCAAGTTTATTTTCCTTCTGTTGCCCATGTATTACAACACTATGGCATTAGTGTTTTGTTTATCCTTTTCCGCTTTCTTGTATGACTCTGATTACCACAGTTGCTGACAGTTATGGTCTGAGTACCGTATGATCTTATTTGTGTATAAGATGGTTATGTCGTATTTCAGCAAAATTTTATGTTGGTATTCAGTGTCTAAACAGGAATTTGTTATCTCTGATGTTTATATTTTGGCACGCTTTGGTATTTTTACAAGTTGAATATACCGGGGTGTTACACCTCCAAGAAGACACAACAACAAGAGATGCTTCCAGCACTGATTTAGACTCTATATATGCTTCTATATATGTATACACACACATGCATACTAGTAAAACAAGTTCTAATGTTAAAAAATTTATTACGTACCTCTTCCCATAAATCAACAATACTTGCAGAGACAATATTGAACATATGTTTCATAACATAAAATCCGCACTCAGTTCCCCCAGATTGCTTTCGCGACTACAAATGAATAATCTTAATTAGTAAATATTATATGTCATAATAAGTATTATATAGTAACAATACATTATAAGTTGAAATTAAAACTCAAGAGTTAAACTACTTTACATTGGGGAAAATCCATCTAGGTGTCTTCTTTCTATAGCCCATCAACTTATTATATCCCTCCATAGCACTAATACAAAAAATGAAAGACATCATACAAGCTTACATAAAAAGGAACACAATCTCTGACTTTTCTACAAATGATATATGATAAATGAGAGCTTACGTATTAACTTTAAGCTTGAGGGTTGCATTCAGTTTCGTTTCAAAAAGCGAACAAAGGAAGACAACTTCATTACTCCTAGGACAAATGATCATCAGTTGCCAATGGTCTCTACACATGGAGAACAATTAGTTACAAGCCACATAGAATTTTAAAATAATTGATAAAAATGCATGTACTTACGAATCCAAGTAAGGCGCTAGGTAAAACTCTTTGTTGCCTTTGTGTAGCCTTTCTTGAATGAAGGTATCAATACGTGTTGAGTAATTTGCTAGAGTCAAAATATGTTGAGGGTCAATGAAACCATACAAATGACTATTGCCCTTCAAGGTACATTGGCGGTGCAAATACCTAAGATCAACCAGAATTGTACAACACTTAAGGTAAGCATTCACTACAAAGATAAGGTAAGCAGAATTGTACAACATTTAAGGTAAGCATTCACTTAAGGTGTAGCCTTCACTTACATCAACCAGAATTGTACAACACTTAAGGAAAGCATTTGGTTACCAGTACAAAGATCCATTACTTCACTCAGTGAGAGATAAAAAGCTTCAAGAGTAGGATCATGTTCCAATTTTAGTTGTATAGGATTTTTAATAGGCACCATCAATATCATCAACTCTTGAATTGGATTAAATTGAGGTCTTGAACTTTTGACTGGAACATCCTTTCTAGATTCGACAAGATCCTAAACAACAAAGATAATGCTTAGTAAGTCTTCTCAACCATTACCAAGTTAAGTTATTTCAAGAGTAAATATAGAAAGGACTAAGTAATGAGAACCTTATTTGAAAAAGGTTTAAGAAGTCTTCTCGGCCACTGAATAAAACTGTTGAGGGCTTGTCTCACTGTTTGAACCTCCTCAGTGGGCATAGGAACTTGAGCACCTCCATGTAGAACCTCTTCAACCACCACCCTCACCATATCATTCTCTAAACTCTTGTTATGAATGACTGGGCCCAAGTTGAATACACGACCAATTGCCACTAAATGATAAGGATTATCAACATACAAATCACACCGATTTTGGATATCATCAAATGGATTCGGGTTATCATCAATCTGATCCCGAAAATCATCAACCTTCTTCGGGATAACATCAAACTCATTCTCCTTAAAAGTTTGTTCAGCAACAGAACAACTTCCCTTATTACTATCTGGGCTTTGTTGGGAGTAACCCATAGATGTCCACTCCTGCATCAAATTTCATAAAAATTAAATATAATCTTTTTACTCTTTACTAGCAGTGGTAATTTATATATCCACCTGCATCAGATCCTGTTTGATTTTCTTAGTAAGTTGCTCTGTGAGGTCTTGAGTAAGTTTCTCAGAGAAGATAGTTAAGTCTTCTTTGGTGACAACTTCTAAGGTGCGTCTATAATGAGAACGGGGTCCAAAGTAACTTCGAATACCCACACCTCGTCCAATACCACGGACACGACCGGGGGGCTCGGGACACCCAATGGCAGTAGCTAGTATATCTTCACGTCCATGTGGAACAAAGGTTCCTTGCGAGGACTGCTCTTTAAGAGAATCCTACAGCAGTTGCAAATGAACATAAAATATCTGTAACAGTTGTAGTATAACATAAGTTAATTTATGTTAATTAAGCAAGTCTCCTTGTATATGTGTGCATGTGGTAACTATTTAGTTGACAGTAAGTGTGAAACTGCTTGTTACTCTTTACTGTGTTGTCCTCATTAATGGTTTCTGAACTTCTCATATGTTTTTCTTCTTTGGACCACTGTCCTTCTGGGAATCTGTACGTTTTCATCACTCACCATTTTTCATTCTCCTTATATTATATGCTGCTGCTCAATAATTTCATCATCACCTCTTTCTTTCCTAGTACTACTACTTGTTTTTCTCAACTTCCCACCTATCTTGGGTTAATAACCAAAAACACTTTCTTCTCTAATTTTAGTTTTTTCCCTATTTCTCTTATCACACAAGACAACTGACTCATTTCATTTTTCAATCTTTTTTCTCCTTTCTTATTATAGCAATACTCATATATTATATATTTATAAAACATGCACTACCCTCTTTTATTTATGTTACCTTTAATGAAGCTTATTTAAAATCTATTTCAGGGATGTTGTGGAGGATTACATTTTAGTGATGTTATATGCTTGGACATTGAAAAAATGGAATGGAGCAAGGTTGTTACAACTGGTGAAAAACCAGGTGCAAGAGACAGTCACAGTGCTATTGTTGTAGGACACAAAATGATAGTTTTTGGTGGTACAAATGGGTTCAAGAAAGTGAATGACATTCTAAGTTAATGGTGATTATATATATGACAAAACTAACTTAATGGTGCCTGCTTCTAAGTTCTAATTAGAGCCCACATCAGCTGCTGCGTAAACAAATAAAAAGGAATTAAAATTACAATTAATATTACTTACAATCTTCTCAGCAACAACTTGTGCTCTTTCAGATGTATAATTACCATTTCTCCTTTGTCTGGCTCTCTTCCACAGTTCATGGCGTTCGGGTGATGATGGGGGCTTGACAACTAGTGAAAAATCAGATTGAGATGCTTCTTGAATTTGTTTCTCCTTTTCTTCCAATATCTTTTCACGAAGAAGACCATAACCCCCACGAGACAATGTGTGCGGGTAGAGATTCTTTGACTGAACCTCTTGTGCTTGTTTTCTTTTCTCCTGGTAACAATAACATACCAATAAGAAAGGCAATAATGTTGGACACAATAATGAAATTAAACTAATCAATTCATTCAAGACAATATGCATCATTTCAATTCATTCAAGACACACATTTAGTTTAGAGAATATGTATCATTTCAACTTACTTTAAAGTTGGTTGTCAGTCGAGACTGAACAAACTTATTCCACGTCTCATCATCAATGAATGCATACTTCTCACAAGGAGATTCGTCCTTTCGTTTTCCAAATACATATTCGCTAGTGAGACGTGTTTTAAATCCCTTCCAAAGCTCACCCGCATGTTCCAATACTTTCTTCTTTATAAATTCAGTATTTTGAACGACATCAAAGGTCTCCTACATGATAGTGTCCCATATTAATAATATGATTAAACACAATAGATAATATTATAGAGCGTAATAGTGAAATACCAAGATAGTTTCCCATATCTTATTCTTAACATCGCCATCAACATCGGCCCACTCCATATCCAATATACTAGCCTTGCTTCGAGCTTGGATGCCCAAGAAACTTATGAATCTCTTTGCATTTGGCCCTTTTGCATTGGCAGTCAATTCATCAAACTCAATCACGGGCTTTTGATCACCAACACGGTCACGAGTTAGATCCTTTAGCTTTGTGGCACGTCTACCCTTTCTTTTGGTTGGAAGGATGTTTGATGGATCATCCATGGGTCTGTTTAAACAAAAACAATAAAGTATGAATAATAAAGAAATAGCATCATACATACAAGAATGTTAACAATTAAATAAATAAATAAATAAAATCCTGCTCATAGGTAGTATTGTAAGGTTTATTGGTTCACTGCCGAATCAACAATCAATCGTAAATAATTACTTTGTCTATTCCCATATTCCTTCATGATGATCATTACGAGTTGCATGAACGTCATCCACTTCACTTTCATCAATGAAAATAGGCAGACGTGATAAGAAAGAAGGAGTTTCAGAAATATGAAGAGTTGAATCTTGGTTTTGATCACTACCATGGAGAACCACATACCATCTTTGGCTAGAAGGATCATTAACATAAAATACTTGTTTTGCATGGGATGCCATGATAAAAGGCTCTTCCTTATGAGCTACCTTGTTGAGGTCCACCAATGTATATCCTAGTTCATCAATTTGTACACCACTATTACTATCAACCGACTTACATTTAAAAATAGGCACAGTAAATTTAGTGTAGTCGACTTCCCAAATATCTTCAGTGACTCCAAAATAAGATATGGATGCCATAACTGGGCTTTTATCTTTTGAACTAGAAAAGTGCATCGATTCAGCCACAACCATAACCCCACTGTTTTGCATGGTACTCTTATCATCTTGGGACTTTGTATAGAATGAAAACTTGTTGATATCATATCCACCCCAACATATGACATCAAAGCTAGGCCCAAGTGCTAGCCATTCTAATGTTTCAGAAACACTATCATCATTAACAATTTGTTGTTTAAACCAGTTTAGGAAATTCTTGTTATGCTCAGTCAACAACCATTTTTCACTCATTCGAGGATACTTCTCCTTGACAATGATTTTATGAGTAGATAAGTAAGGTTGAACCTCAGCAGTGTTATTCAATATATACATATGTGCTTGAAGAACTTCTGCCCGACTCATGCTTTTTATAGTCAAGCCCCGTGTACCCTTTCCTGCACATCTTCCCTCATGACGAGACCTAGGAATCCCTATAGGTTCTGTCTTTGACAAGTAATCTGAACAAAACTCGATAGCTTCTTCTGCAACATACCTCTGAACAATAGATGCCTCAGGACGATATTGGTTCTTCACATACCCTTTCAAAATTTTCATGTAACGCTCAACCGGGTACATCCACCTTAAATAAACGGGCCCACACAATCTAATCTCCCTCACTAGATGAACAATTAGGTGGACCATGATGTCAAAAAATGAAGGAGGAAAATACATCTCCAATTGGCACAAAATAATGGAAGCCTCATTCTCCAAGCCATCCAACTTTTGGGGGTCAATGGTTTTGCTACAGATAGTATTGAAGAATATGCACAACCTAGTTATGGCATGTTGAACCTTTTTAGGCAAAATGTCACGAATAGCCACTGGTAGTAGTTGTTGCATCAAGACATGACAATCATGAGACTTTAGGCCAACTAATTTGAGATCTTTCATCGAGACAAGTCTCTTGATATTTGAGGAGTAACCTTGTGGTACTTTGACACCCCGTAAACACTCACAAAAACTTCTTTTCTCTTTTTTGGACAATGTATAACATGCTGGGGGGAGATATGTGCCTTTACCTTTTTGCTGCGGAGCTAACTGCTCTCTTATACCCATCACAACCAAATCTAATCGAGCATTCACACCATCCTTTGTCTTTCCCTGAATATTGAGAAGCGTTCCAATAATACTATCACATACATTTTTCTCCACGTGCATGACGTCAATACAATGTCTAACATCAAGTTTGGACCAGTATGGAAGATCAAAGAACACTGACCTCTTCTTCCATTTATTTTTCTCATTAGATTGTTTTTGCTTTTTTCCAAATATAACCTTGATGTCCTTAATTCGTTGATAAACTTCTTCTCCAGTTAAGGCTTTCGGAGCAATTTCATTCTCTTGACATCCATTAAAAGCTTTTTTCAACCTACGATACGGATGATTACGTCTGAGAAATCTACGATGTCCAAGGTAAACAGTTTTCCTTCCATGTTGCAGTTGATCATAGTGTGTGTTTTCTTCACAGATAGGGCATGCTGTATGCCCCTTAACACTATACCCAGACAAGTTCCCGTATGCGGGAAAGTCATTGATTGTACAAAATAACATGGCACGCATCTTGAAATGTTCATTTCTATATCCGTCAAACACATCAACGCCTTCCTCCCATAGCATTCTCAAATCTTCAATCAAGGGACTTAGGTAAACATCTATGTCATTCCCAGGCTGTTTTGGGCCCGAAATCATCATAGATAACATCATGTATTTGCGCTTCATGCACAACCAAGGGGATAGATTGTAAATTATCAAGAGAACGGGCCATGAACTATGGTTACTACTTAAGTTACCGTACGGATTCATTCCATCCGTAGCAAGTCCAAGTCTAAGGTTTCTTGGTTCATTGCCGAATTCTGGAAACAAACGATTAATTTTCTTCCATTGCAAAGAGTCAGCTGGATGGCGAAGCTGTCCATCACTAATGCGTTCATCTGAATGCCACGTAATATTCTTTGAGTCATTAGCATTAGCAAACAATCGCTTGAATCTTGGAATTATTGGAAGATACCATAACACTTTTGCTGGAGAACCCTTCGTGCTCACATCACAACTAGAATCATCACCTTGCACTTTGTAGCGTGATGCCCCACAAGTAGGACACGCATGTTTATCTTTAAACTCTTTCTTATACAATATGCAATCTTTAGGACATGCGTGTATTTTTTCATACTCCATACCCATAGGACATAATATCTTCTTTGCCTCATAGTTACGGTCTGGCAATGTGTTACCTTCTGGAAGCATGTCTTTCAGCAACTCAAGCAATTCTGTGAAACTTTTATCAGTCCACCCGTTTCTGGCCTTTAGGTTGACCAATTTTAACACAGCTGACAATCGTGTGAACTTGGTGCACCCCGGATACAACGACTCTACATTGTCGTTGCACAAAGTATCATACATACATGTTTGCTTAAAAGATTCTGGTCCAAGATCTCGAATCATATCTTCAATTCTGTCGTTCATATCTACATTAACCTCCTCTCTTTGGGAAGTGCTTGGTATTCCTGAGGATTCACCATGCCATATCCACCTTGTATAACTCTTGCTAAAGCCATCACAACGAAGATGATTACGTATGTCCTTAACAACTAGTTTGTCATTATTCAAACAATTAACACAAGGACAATAAAACTTACAATTAAGACAAGGACAAATAAACTTTCCATTACTTTTTGGACAAGTTTTTTTAGCAAATTCTAGAAACTCTTCCACGCCCTTCTCATACTCATCACTTAGGCGGCTAGTATTGATCCAACTACGATCCATAATTACTTGCGCGGCTAGTATTGATCCAACAATTAAACTCTACAACCGTATTGCACCTCCACCTCCCACTACCAATATCCTTTGTCGGTTTGAGATAAGCTAAAAAATATACGTGAGTGAAACTTTTAGTGAGTTACAAAGGTACTAAAATGAAAACTCTAAAATGCACAGCGAATTATATAAAAGCAAAAAACTAATTTGCTAATGGAAATCATAATTTGGGCAACAAAAGACTTCAAGAATTAGGGTAAGTCAAAGGCATAGTCCACAATTAGGGTACGAATGGAGAACGATACATACATCAGCGTCTAGAGGGTTTCAACTATTTCAATCTTTCACATTCAATTTCACTCAAAGAATGAAGAAAAATAGCATACGTATGATAAGTGTGCTGCTATTTCTTTTACTATGCTACAAGGCTTGAAACTCATACACAGAATCATGCTACAAGACTTGGACCTACCAATTGTTTGGACCTTATCTCAATTACCATATGACAAATGTAGCTGAAATATTGGAGGTGAAAGCCAACATCCCTATTTGAACTTTAAAAAGATAAATAAACACGTTGGGAAGATGGGTGTATTGATATATAGTTTATTTTTTGAATGAATCTTTTGCCACTTATGTATTTAGTAGTATATTTTTAATAAAAGGATTCCCATAACATCAAACAATATAATCCAATTTTTAACGTTCCTTAAAAAAACAGACCAGAATTTATAACAATTGATTATCAGCATGCTACCCTGGATTTGAAGAAATTATGAAGTAATAGAAATCAGGGGAGGAGAAAAGTGATGAAAAGCCATAGCCACAAACTTAAAGAATGAGCAAAAAAATTCAAGTAATCATAATTGAAGTTAAGCTATGTATAAAAGAGCTTATTGCATTAACAAACTAACTAACCTTACCTAACCTTTATTTGACACAAACAAACAGGGAGGTTTATAAGGAAGAAATGGCAATCATCATATCTACGTAGCCTTGAATTTCCTAGATGACAGCACAATGAAGATAAATTGTTTTACTGAAAAAAGAAGCAGTTCACATGTTTCTCGTTCACACAGTTGAACAAAGTCTTGCAAAATGTTGAATTCATCCGTTATGTGTACATTTTATGTAATGTGATGTAGATAAGTTAACAATTAAATATGCTCTAAGTAAAGCGCTGGACGGAGTAACTGGCGTCTTCACCTCCTAGACTATGGGTAGCCATTTGTGATGTGGGCGTGGCTGATAATCCAGGGAATATAGTATAATGCTGCAGAGTTTTGTCTTCTTCAGAGGTTTTATTGGGAATACATATTAATCCATTCATGATTTCCTTTCACTGCCGTAAATCAAGATTTGGTTCGTCCATTGTCACATAGACTCACATCTCAATTGGAGTTTGGCAATGGCACGTTTGGTGAAGAATGGAGTTGGCGCATCACAGTCTGCAATACCTCCATCAGCATATCTACCCCCCATTTAAGATGAATAAAGTATCAGAAGTCTACATTTTATGTTATGTTTTACAAGTTCTCCATGGATTTGCCAAATAGACAATAATATGACTTTCTGTTGTTCCCAGTACCAGAAATATAACTATGCTTAATCGTGCAGTATGTTAGCAGTTTGTGATTATATGTAACTATAACCCCTTCTAGAAGAAAAATAAAAGTTAAATGACCTTCTTTGATTACTGTTATCTGTTTTATATTCTTCGGGGGTAAAATCTATTTCATTCTGACAAGTTGGTAGAAAAATATTTCAAGAGCAGATGCTGGTTTCCATTTGGTCCTTCCGTAGAAGAGAACCGACTACATAATGCAGATGTGCAGGCAGATAATTTTGTACAAAGCATCCTAATCCTAAGCAATTTAAATTATGTGAGTTTTTGGCATGCTACTATGAACAAGCATGTGAAGTTGATCCTGATTATTCCTGGACATCTAAGTCTAACAAGCAATGTCATCACACCACCGCTTATCAGGACTGTCTAAATTAGCAGTATGTCATATTACATAGTTTGTATGTATATAACAGTAGGTAACTGAAACACTCATCTAGCAAGTTTTAGGAAGTTTACTTGGAGCCAGTCTAATCAGAGCCACACACGCAAGCACATAAACAAAGGAGGTTCTATAAGCATAGTAAAAAAACAACACAAGCCTTGTAGCATGATAACTAAAAAGAAAATAAAAACAATATAAACCAGTTTATTTTAAAAGTTCAAGAAATCACCACCGAACAGAATCATATAGATTGAAACTCATACACAGAATCATGCATTTCAAAGAAAAAATGGAAGCAACATAACAATATATACATGGCATAAGCAAAACAACAGATTACACCCAAAAATTTAAAGAACAAATCAAAGAAAAAGAGATTGAAATAGTGTGACTTACAACTATAACGGCGAATGAACGAGAAGTGTGGAGCGTAGAACCGGTTCGGACCTAAAGAACAAATCAATGAAAAAGAGATTGAAATAGTGTGACTTACAACTATAACGGCGAATGAACGAGAAGTGTGGAGCGAGAAGTGTGACTTACAACTATAGTGAGAGTGAGTGGGTTTCGCGAGAGTGGTTTTTGGTTTCAGAGTGAGAGTGCTTCACGAAGAGAGAAGGACGGCGTGAATGGGAGCGATGGAATCTTGTGCGTGAACGGCGTGAACTTTGTGCGTGAACGGCGTGGATGCGTGAACGGCGGACGGTCTTGGTTACAGAGTGAGCGTGTTTCGCGAGGAGGGTTTTGGTTGCAGAGTTAGTGTGTAACGAAGAGGGGTTTTTGGTTGAAGAGGGTGAGTGTACGCTTCGCGAAGGGTTTTAGGAAATGGATTTTTCACATCGGGTGCAACAATAGAACTGATATTAAAAGTGTAATCATGACTTTCTACATCGGTTCCTATATCAACCGATGCGAATAATGTTCACAAAATTTCTAAATTGCCAGCGCCTTTTTATCCACATCGGTTAGTTACTGAACCGATGCGAAAAATGTTTAAATAATTTCAAAAATGCCACCGCCTTGGTATCCACATCAGTTAGTATTTGAACCGATGCGAATTCATGATGTAAAATCCATTTTTTCTACTAGTGAAAGTTAGATGAAAAGGAGAAAGAAAAAGAGGAAGGGACTAAGTCCACTTCTCAAGAAAGAACTGAGGAAGAATCAAGCAGTGAGCTACCAAAGGAATGGAGAATTCCCAGGGACCACTCGCTTGAAAACATTTTAGAGTGAGTTTGAAATGTCAATGATGGGAGAACTCAACTTCTTCCTTGGGCTTCAAATAAAACAAACCAACAATGGCATCTTCATCTCTCAATGAAAATATTGCAAAGAACTACTTAAGAGATTTGAAATGGACAAAGCAAAAGAAATGTCCACTCCAATGAGCACTTCATGCTACTTAGACAAAGATGAAGAAGGTAAACCGGTAGAACTAAGCTAGTATCGAGGTATGGTTGGATCTCTTCTCTATTTAACTGCTAGGAGACCGGATATCATGTTTAGTGTTTGCATGTGTGCTAGATATCAAGCAAATCCAAAAGAGTCGCATTTAGTAGCTGTCAAAAGAATAATGAGATATCTTGTAGGAACACAAAATGTTGGTCTGTGGTACCCCAAAGGCGCCACATGCAGCCTTATAGGATATTCAGACTCTAATTTTGCAGGTTGTAAATTGGATAGAAAAAGCACTAGTGGAACATGTCACATACTAGGTAGTGCATTAGTCTCATGGCACAGTTAGAAACAAGTCAGTGTCGCACTGTCAGTTGCTGAAGCAGAATATGTTGCAGCAGGAAGTTGCTGCGCACAAATCCTCTGGATGAAGCAACAACTTCTTGGCTATGGTGTAGAACTAGATCATATCCAGATAAAAAGCGACAACACCAGCGCTATCAATCTTACAAAGAACCCCGTTCAACACTCCAGGACCAAGCATATAGAAATTAGACATCATTTTCTTAGAGATCATGTCCAAAAAGGCGATTGTGTGATTGAATTTGTTGAATCGTCAAAACAGCTAGCTGATATTTTCACGAAACCTTTACAAAAAGAAAGCTTCTTTTTCATTCGAAGAGAACTTGGAATCATTGATTCCCCTTCTATTTAAATGAAACAAATGCTGTTTCGATTCACAAACTTTATCATATGTCGACCCTTTTGATCATGACAAAAAGGGGGAGAGCAATATAGTGTTGCATTGCATTAAGCATAAAATGACCATATAAAACTGTCATAATAAAATTGTCACTTTGCATACTGTGCATCTAGTCAATAAGTCAGGGGGGAATGTAGATATCTTGTACTGCAAGACTTGTATTGCAGGTCAAAGTTTTGATGATGAAAAAGACCAGAGCTAAAGGTGATAAGAGTAAAAGTTGACCAAAGCCAAAGTTGATGGCCAAAGGTGATGAAAATGACAAAGTATCAAAGTCACAATCCAAGACAATCAAGCTCAAGAATTGAAGTTTCAAGATATAAGGGTGTCATACCCTAATTTTGTCCGCCTAGGGTCAAAACCCTAATTTTCCACAAAAAATAGTAAACTGTGAAGTGTGAAATCATTTTGTAGAGTGTAAGGAGAATTTTGCATGCATTTTTAAGGTTTTAAAGTCATCCTAGGGTTTTTAGGATCATTTTTAGAGTGGAAATGCATTTTTTGGGCAAGAAACAAGTTTTTAGGTCAAAGGGTATTTTGGTCATTTTGCAAAGTAGGATAATTTCTCATCAAGAATCATTGTGCACTTTTAAGGGAATTTATTTGGGGCAAATGTTTTGAGTTATATGTGTGTTGCGCATGCATTGTTGATTTTGTACAAAAAGTCAAATTTAAAAAGTCAACCAAAAAGGAATATTCTTCAAAAATGCAAGGAGAGGTTTTATATCAATTTTGGGCATAGTGATCTCATGAAAATGGCCCATTCATTTATATTCCTAGTATTTGGCCCAATATGGTTAGATTTTATGGATTTACCTTTTGAAAAAATAATCAAAAAAAGAGGATATTTGGAAGGGTCTCACAATAGTACAATAGTACAAGATGACAACTTGCAAAACTTGGGCACCACTCTCCCTCTCATTTTTGCATACCCCTTCTCATTCTCCTCCAAGTTTTCATTTTTTTTGCCCTTTGCAAAGTGTGATTCAATCCTTACCCTCCATTCAAATTTTAAATGAAATCCTAGAACAATGGGTGATGCACAATGACCATTATGCCCTTAAACCTAATTGCACTCTATATATACCTTGTTATGCCCATCTCTCATGACCTTGGGCCTCATTTTCCACTCTCAAATTTCAGCACAACTTTCCTCTCCTCCAAATACCCTTTTGGCCGAAGCCACCATCACCACTCCTCCTCCATATTTTTTTGATTTCCTTCGTCTTTTTCATCTCAAATTCATTTCCACTCCAAACATCTCCATCCTCTCCTACTCTAGTTCATATTTGCATCATCAAAGGCTTGTGGCTTGAAGATTTGCGTGGGGTTCTTGTGGTGTTCTATTGAAGATCATTGTTGATTTGTGTTCTTGCTCTTCATTTCTTTCATAATCTAGCTTGGGTCCAAGGTATACTCTAAAAACCATAGCATTATCTTCAACATTTGTGCATCAAAACTCATGCTCTTCCTTTCCTTCATTTCGCATACTCTCATAAATATATATAAAATGTGATTTGTTGGTTGTAGTTGGTGAGAGGAGCCTTAAACACTATTGACAAGCACTTAGGGAGGCTTGGGTGTTTAAGGTGTCTCTCACCCTTGAATAAATTGATTCATGTTGTTTTTGTGCTGATTTTGTATTTGTTGTAAAATAAAATTGTTGTTTCATGTGTTATTTAGTTCGCATATCATGTTAAAGTTGGTTTTAATTTGATTTTGTTGTTCCTATTTGCTTGATGATGCTTAATCTTGTTGTGGATTGTTGATTTTGGTGTTTTCATGCTTAGATCCTTTGTTTAAGTTTGCAAATCTCCTTTTCTTACTCATATATGTTTCGCAAAAATTAAAGAAATGAAGAATAAATGTTGATTTGAAGTTTTAGTGCTTGAATCATGTGATTAACTGTTCCTAAGTCTTGCTAGTATCTTGTGCTCGCTTGATTTTGTGAGTTTGATGAATAAATTTGTTGTTTGGCTATGTGTTGGCTTCGCAAATCATGAGAAATAATTAGGGTTTTGTTGTTTCTTGCCTATTTGGCTTGCAATTGTGCTTAAAAAATGTTTTCTCAAGTTGCTTTGATGGAATCTTGCTTGCAAGTAATTGTTATGTTGATGATTGGCAAGATGACTCTCACTTGTGCCTTGAGCACTATTCTCTAAGTGATGAGGATTGTTCAATAGGATTCAATCCCTTTTGAATTGTAATCTTACTTGTTCTTGTGGATTTGGTTTATCAATTGTTTTCAATATTGATGATGAGTAACATGACTCTCACTTGTGCCTTGGGCGCCATTTTTTAAGTGATGAGGATTACTTCAAGTGATGAGGATTACTTCAAGTGATTCAACTCTCTTTAAATTTTCAATGAACGAAATGAGAGTTTATGATTCCTTGCTTGCCAATTGTTTGTGATAGCTTGTGAATACTTTCTTTTGGTCACTTTGAGTCTTGCAAATGTGGTGCTTGTTTTAAGTCATTAATTTGTTTAAATGTTGATGATTGGTAAGAGGATTCAACATGTGCTTTCAAGCATAATTTTAAATGTTGAGGATTACTTTAAAATGATTAAACTCTTGTATACATTTTGGTGTTGAACATTTGGTAAAATGACTAGACGCTTATGCACTTGTGCATTGTTAATAAGTGTCAAGGATTACCAAAAGGAATTTAACTCTTGTGTTTTTATTGTTGATTCCTAAATTGATTCAATGAGCTACCCTTTTGTAATGGATCAATGTCTCATTTTTGTGTGACCATTCTTATTGCAACTTGTAACTAGTTTTGACAATTACATGTTCATGCCTATGCTTGCCTCTTGGATTTGTAATGCCTGCATGAATCGTAATTGAATGATTTGTATATTGGTTATGGATTTGGAGTTGATTGAAGTGTTCTACTTGTCTTCCAAAATCTTTTTCCAAATCAAACTCTTTTCTAAACTAGTTTTCAAATCAAAATCAAATGCTTTTCCAATGAAAACCCTAAGGCGTTTTCTTAAATAAATCATTAGTCATCACTCGAAGCCTTTGCTTGTTTGATCGCTAATGAGGAGTTATTAGTGGTAGTCACTCGAAGCCTTTGCTTGTTTGACTATTATGAAAGCTCCCACACTTTAACCAAACACAAACTAATTCAAATTTCAAAAACAACATGAGCTATTAGTGATAATTGTCACCGATGCTCGCCCTTTTTCAAAGCAATTTCAAAAAAAGATAATAAAACGTTGTTACTTGTAATCGCTCGAAGCCTTTGCTTGACTGGTTACCGGTTTCAACTCTTTTCTCTCAAGTTAGTAATGAACGCCATTCGAAGCCATTGCTTGTTTGGTATTCGTGAACACTTGAGTCTTATTTCAAAAGCTCCAAAAAAATTAAATAAGATAAAACACAAAAACATTTTCAAAACCAAAAGACGAGAACTACGTAGCTTTGTTCCGCTTTTCAAAGGTACCAAAAATATTCTTCTCCCCCCCCCCCCCCCGTTTTCAATAAAACAATTTGTCAAATGAAATAAAAAGAAAAGGAAAGAAAAGAAAAGAAGTAGAACAAAAATCATTTCAAATCAACTTTTCCTAAACCACACATCAAGTTAATGGTTCCCTTTCAGTAGAAAGGAGGTGCGGGATGCTAATACCTTCCCCGCACCTAACCGACCCCCGAACCTACATCTCTGAGTTTTCAAAAGACCATCCGCTTTTCCAAAAAAGGTTTTTTCAATGTTTTCCTAAATAAATATTGGTGGCGGCTCTACTATTTTTCACGTTGTCAAATGAGAAGTCCAAACCGGATTTTTCGGGGTGCAACAGCTGGCGACTCCACTGGGGACTTTTTTTAAAAGACGAGGGTCAAGCCTAGTTAACTTGATGTGTGGTTTAAATTGTTTGACTTGAAAACTTTGTTCTATCTCTTCCTTTTCTTCCCTTTCTTTTTCTTTTCTCTTCTTTCTTTGTCTGTGATGCTTGATTGTTTCTCTTGCATTATCATGTTGTTGTGTTGCATCCATGTGCATTTTCTTCTTTCTCCTTCTACGTTTGCTACTTGTTTCTTCTTCTACTTTTCTTTTTCTTTCTTTATATGCTTATGATCATGCATGCATTTCTCCAATCTCCACGTCCCCTTCTTCTCTGCTCCCTTTCTACAAGGTAATCTCACGCATTATGCCCTTATGCCCTTATGATCCCTTCCTCTTCGCTCCCTTTCTTGAGGTAAGCTATACATGATTGTTGTTGACACCTTAGGTTAGCTTATTTTGTTTTGAGATGATATTAAACCCTAGGGTAGACAACATGTTATTGCTTGCTATTGTCTGGGCTGTTCTGGTTTTCCTTGCAGGTGGGGTTGGGTAGATTTTAGGAAGTATGTCCTCGATCACACACTTTCACACCTTATGATTTGTGTGCTATGAGTGGGCTCCTATACCCGGATCCAACAAACACTTAGGGGAGTGGAGGCGATTAGTGACTGTCATTCGAGACCTTTGTCTGTCTGATACTCGTGAAAGTCTCATCCGGAGTACGCTTTCTCATGACGCCTCACACTTGGTAGCATCCTACATTTGTGGGTGTCGGTATGAGGATTCTATAGCTCCGGTAGCCATTGTGAGGGTGTGAATTAGAACTACATGGGAGGAACTTTTGAAGTTGTCCTAGAACTTAGGATTCCCACCTTTGTAGGACACGAGGGCATATGAATTGTGTGCTGGATGGTAATTTAGGACATGTTTTCCTCAAAAGGAGCTTTTCAAAGTTTTTCCTTCTTCAAATAAACCACTGCGCGAGACGAAACGTAGTGTGTCTCCTAAATTTTTGAACTTCCGTCCATATGCATCGCCTTTTTTTTCACGCGCATCATTCACATCATAATCGCATCATGCCGCATTCATTAAAACCAAATGTTGTAAATATTTGCATTCATATTGCATCCCATTTGCATTCGCTTGCCGGGGATCACCGAATAATGTACCGTCTTGTCATAGGTGCATCAGAATGGAATCGAATAGCAAGGCTTCACTTACTTCTCGCTTCCCAGTTATGAAGAAGGTTGATGTTGGTAGTCTGAGACAGTGTGCAGCTCTTATGGGCCCGATTGAAAGGGATTCCTTTGATTTGACATATGGGAATATTCGTAGGCTCTTGCGGTTGGATGTTCAAGAGGATGCCCTTGTGGCTTTGAGCCAGTTCTATGATTCTGATGTGAGATGTTTCTTCTTCAAGAACTTTCAGCTATCACCTACATTAGAGGAATATGAACAGCTTTTGGGGTTCTCCAGATCTCATGCTAGGCCCTACCAATATCAAGGACAGTACTACACTGATGAGAAGCTTGCAATGTTGCTTAGGATTGGTGTGGACAAATTGAAGTTACAAAAGTTAGAAAAAAATGGTGTAGTTGGGTATCCGCAAGAGTACTTTGAGGGCCTGATGCAATCCTATTCTTTGGCTAAGCAATGGGGTTCATTCAAGTTAGTGCTTGCTCTCACCATATTTGGGGTTGTTCTCTTTCCTCAAATAGAAAGGTATGTTGATGAAGATGTGATTGGTGCATTCTTGGCTTTCAAGGACACCAAGAACCCTGTCAATACTGTGCCCGCTGTTCTTGCTAACACATACCATGCTCTCACCCGCTACAGTCGGTTCCATAAAAAGAAGATGTGCCTTTCTTCTCATGTCCTCTATGCCTGGCTTATCATCCATGTAATCCATAACCGAATAGATGTCAGGGAGCTAATCTCTTATGCTCTAAGCCGTGATGTGAAGGTCAGAACTTCTCTGGAATGGGTTGAGTTTCTGAAAAATCTCAATGATCTCCAAATCCGGTGGTTTACAGTTGCTTGTTGGAATGACAGACCTGTGGTGGTGTTCAGCTGCGGAAGCTTTCAAAACGTGCCTCTCATGGGGACTCAGGGGTGTATCAATTACAACCCTTCATTGACCCTAAGGCAATTCGGTTACCCGATGAGGAACTCACCCTCCGAAAGCATGCTGTCCCGTGTTTACCTCTATAAGGGGATGCCTAAATGCGGTGATATGCTTCGAAGAGTTCAACAATCATGGGAATCCGTAGTGCGAAAGGGAGGTGAAGAGCTGTCAAAAAGAACCAGTGACACCACCTTCAATCAATGGCTCAAGGAGAAGCTTCAAAGGACAAAATCACTGAGTCAAGAGGCACTTCCCCTTGAGGAGGAGATACCAGAGCCCTATGTCCCTACCTATGAGGAGCTGAACGAAGTCAAATCTGTTTTAGCCAAGGTGGAAAAGGAAAAGAAAGCATTGCAGGCTAAGTTAGAGGAGATGGCTTTAGAGAAGGAAAAGCTAGAGGGAGAAAACGCTGTCAAGATGATCGCTGTGGAAGAAAGTGTTAAGCGATTCGAGAAAGAAGAGAAAAACAAGATAGAAGCCCAGAGATATCTGAAGGGAGCCAGAGAGGAGCTCCAAATGTATAAACATAAAACAAGGAAGGCACTTGAGGAAGCTCAAGAATGGAAGACAATAGCCATTGAATCAAGACAAGAATCACATCTGGTGGTAGAGTTGAGGGGTCAGCTGAGAAACCTCGAGCGAGAAAGAGGTGCTATTGATGAGATTCTCAAAGAATATCAGCAAGCCCTGAGATTTGAAAGAGAAATATCTGATGAATTGAAGAGGAACCTTCGCTGTCTAGAAGAGGCCTACAGATAGGTTCGAGATGAGAGCCAATATTGGGAAAAGCGCTTCCTAGATTTGATTGGAAGATTGAAGATCAAGAGATCATTAAGGAGCTCAGGGATGAGATCCAGCTGTGGAAGAGCAAGTTCTCGAAGCTGTCAGACCTGGCCAGTCAGGCTATGGTGGGGGTTCCCAAGAATCTGAGGATAGCTGAGGCTGAGATGCATTTCTTCAACACCCCACCCGAGGTGCACCAGTTTGTGAAGTACTGCAGAGCATTGATCACAGAGTTCAAGGAGCAATCTCAAGGTGCAAGTGTCAACAAGAAGAGGAAGGGAGTCGGGGAATTCAAAGCTATTTGTATTTGAGTCGTTTATTTGTACTCTTCATCTTGAGCATTTACTTTGAGTATTGTATTCCGGAATATTGTACTCTTTTATTTTGTTTCATTATGAATATTGTACTGTCTTTCCCCTTTGGTGAAAGTTGTTAAAGCTTTGAATTCTCGATGAATGAAGTATGTTGATTTGCTATTTCGATTCCTCGTTTACTTCACTTCCTAAATCAAAAAGAAAAAGTTTATGCGCTTATGACAAGATAAGGCATCCCGTGGTTCCCGGCATCAAGCAAACATTGTACATGCATTCATACATCCATTCATGCATTTATCTTGGTTCTTATGCAATAAATGTCTAAACAAACAGAAAAGGCACGCTGGTTCGCTTTCACCGTTACAACACACGTCTTCAAGCGAGATTAATGGCAAGCAATCCAGAGAATCCAGAGATCGAGATTGAGAATCAGGTGGATCCAGATGACCCGGTTATAGCAATACTCAACCCTGAGAAACTAGCTCAGGAGAACCAGGCTTTAAAAGATAAGATGGGTACTATGGAGGCCCAGATGGCCGAAATGATGAACATGCTACAGAGTCTGAAGAGTGGTACAACAGTTGTAAATCCTAGTGGGCCTGCCTCTGCTATCCCACCTCCTGGACCAGGGGTCCCTCATCTCGCCTACTCTCCAGGGGCAAACGGCCAGAGCCATCCAACTGTTCAAGCATATCCGTGGGGAATGCCTTTCAATTATGTGCCTCAAGTTGCTGAGTCAAACCCTTCTGGAGTTGTAGGGGCTAGTCAACCTGCTGGGGTTGTACCAAATGGAGCTGCTGGTGGACCGCAAGTTCACGCTCCTAATCCAAGTGTTGTGTTGCAAGGAGGTCCAACAAGTCCTACTCCAAGGTTTGTTCCACATCCCCAGAATGCTGCATATCAGACAGGAAATCCCGCCCAGTTTGGGGGATACTACTACGGCATGAGCAGTCACCCACCGGGACATGCGTTTGAGAATTCCCAATCCAGTGACCAGATCCGTGTGCTTGAGGAAAGACTAAGGGCTGTTGAAGGTACCAGTGTCAGGGCTAGAGACGCCCGTGATTTATGCCTTGTCCCAGATCTTGTCCTCCCTCCCAAATTCAAGTCGCCCGACTTCGATAAATACCGTGGGGCCGGTTGTCCAAACAGTCATCTTACAATGTTTGTCAGAAAGATGGGTCCTTATGCTTATGACGAGAGGCTGTTAATTCACTATTTCCAGAACAGCTTAGCCGGAGCTCCTTTAGAGTGGTATATGCAACTACAGTCCTCTGATATCCGTTGTTGGAAGAACTTGTCAGAAGCATTCGTGAAGCAGTACAAGTACAATATGGGCATGGCTCCTGACCGATCACAGCTGCAACATATGAGTAAAGGAGACAAGGAGTAGGGGTGTCAAAAAAACCCGGACCCGCGGGTAAAACCCGTCACGGGTCTGGGGCGGGTAGTTAAACGGGTACCCGCGGGCCAAATAAACAGGTATTTTGACTACCCGTCAATAAACGGGGCGGGTCCGGGTAGCGGGTTACCCAGACCCGCGGGTACCCGTACCCGTTAGTAAATCCATCACACAACTATTTTCTTCCTGTTTTTTATCATCTATTGTTGTTGTTGTTTAAGTAGATGTTTATTCACATTTTGTTGTATCTTTTATATATCCTAATATTTTGGATAATGTTTAGTTGTTATTTTTCAAGTTTCTATTATCATAATTTTAGTTTTTTTATCTCAATTCATTAACAATTATATATTAATAAATAGTTGATACGATAAATTCATATCAAAATGCGTAATTTTTTTATATAAATGAATCAAAAAAATAGTCTTAAAAAAACTAATTTTCTATGGTATTTCAAATTTTATTTTTAAAAGTTTTTTATTTATTAATTTACAAATACCCGCGGGTACCCGCGGGTACCCGTTTAAAAAAATACCCGTTTAAAACCCGTTAAACGGGTACCCGCACGGGTCCGGGACGGGTCCGGGGCCTATGTATAAAAAACGGGGCGGGTCCGGGTAGTGAGATACCCGTGCCCGCCCCGCCCCGTTGACATTCCTAACAAGGAGTCCTTCAAAGAATATGCCCAGAAATGGAGGAGTACAGCTGCGCAGGTAAAACCGCCTCTAACAGAAAAAGAGATGGTTTACATGTTTTTGGAAACTCTACCAACGGTCTATTATGACAGGTTGATTACAAGCGTCTCGTCCAGCTTCTCTGATATGGTGATTTTCGGGGAAAGACTTGAAAATGGTCTACGCAGTGGCAAGATAGCAAATCACTTTGGTAGTTCTGGAAATTCGGGCAGTTCAAGTGGACCAAAGAAGCATTCCTCCCATTTCCCAAAAAGGAAAGAAGGGGAGACTAATGTGATCTCTGGAGCAAATCCATCATTTAGTACTCCACCACAGGCGGTGCCTTTTTCTGCTCCTGTATCACCCCAGCAAAGAAATGATGGCTCTAAAGCCCAGAATTACCAATACAAGAGGCGTACAAGTTTTGATCCCATTCCGATGACCTATACTTAGTTATTCAATCATCTGATCTCAAAGAACCTAATCAATACTCGGTCCATGAAGCCTCTTCAGCCTCCATTCCCCAGAAATTATAATGCTAACGCTACCTGTAGTTTCCATGAGGGTGGAATTGGTCACACTGTGGAGGATTGCAAGGCCTTTAAGCATGTGGTTCAAGACCTAATCGATGCCAGTTGGATTTCATTCAAGCAAAATAGTCCAAGCATAACTGCAAATCCATTGCCGGGACACGAGAGGCCCTCCACTAATGCCATAGAAGATTCTGCTGGGCAAGTGATAAGAAAGGTTGAGAAAATCAGGACTCCTCCGAGTACCATTTATGATGAGTTATGCCGGTTTGGAGTCGTCAAGAAAGGGTGCTGTCAAAGAGATGAGTGTGCCGATTCCTTTTGTGTGGGAAACTGTGAGAGTTTTAAGATGATTTTGCAAGATCTGATGGATCGGTGTGTGGTCCAGGTGGGAACCCTTGTCGAAAATGATGTGTTGACTCTGCATTCTGACAAAGGTAGAGAGGTCAGAAGGCCGGTTGAAATTTTATACAATTACAAGCCAAGGTTGGTTCAACCCAAGGCTCAACCAATAGTTATCGAAGTCCCTGCTCCTTTTCCCTACGAGTCGGATAAAGCAGTCCCGTGGAAATATAGTACGCTGTCTTCGGCGGAACGCTCTCCAGGTGCCCCTGCGGTGACTAATATAGAGGGAGCAAGCGGGATTACCAGAAGTGGGAGAGTGTACGCCCCAGAAACCCTTCGGGCTGAAACTTCCAAAGATGCAGAACAGAGAGGTCGTAAGTATAAAGGGAAAGAGCCAGAAGTCGCCCAAGAAACGGTGACAGAAAAGGAGGCCAATGAATTCTTGACAATTGTCAGGCAGAGTGACTATCAAATTGTGGATCAGCTGAAGCAAACTCCTGCCAAAATTTCTATGTTGTCATTGCTACTCAGTTCGGAAGCCCATAGGACTGCGCTGATGAAGGTGCTCAGCGATGCTCATGTTGCCCAAGATATCTCAGTGAATCAGTTTGATGGAATAGTGGGAAACATCGTGGTAGCAAACCACCTGACTTTCGCTGATGATGAGTTGCCTTCCGGAGGAAAAGAACATAATCAGGCTCTGCATATCTCAGTTAAGTGTGGGGACTATGTGTTGGCTAGAGTTTTGATTGACAACGGGTCTTCATTAAATGTAATGCCGAAATCCACAATGGATAAGTTGGGCGTGGATTGTTCCTACATGAAGCCAAGCTCGACTCTGGTGCGAGCCTTTGATGGGTCTAAAAAGGAAGTGTTGGGGGAGATGGAGTTCCCCATCCAGATTGGTCCCGAGGTCTTCTATATCAACTTCCATATCATGGACATTACCTCTTCATACAGCTGTCTGCTAGGAAGACCATGGATCCACATGGCAGGAGCCATTCCTTCTTCCTTACATCAAAGGGTAAAATTTGTGGTGGACGATAAAGTTGTTGTTGTGTTTGGCGAGGAGGAAACACTGGTTAACAAGCCATCACCGTTCAAATATGTGGAGGCCGCCGAAGAATCCCTGGAAACCGCCTTTCAATCCTTGGAGATTGCAAACGCTGTATTTGGGAAGACCAAGAAAGAGGAGCAGGTTGCTAAAATCATGATAGATCAAGGGTATAAGGTTGGATCTGGTTTGGTAAAATTTGGGCAAGGAATTCTTGCGCCCATCCAGCTGAAGGAGATTAGAGATCGTTGCGGATTGGGATACACTCCAAGTCTGGCCGAAAGAAGGAAAATGGCGGAGGAAAGAAAGGGCAGATGGTTAGCTAAGTCAAAAGGCCAAGATCCATGGCCCCAGAGCATTCCTGTTTGTGATATCCGCCAGAGCTTCATGAGTGCTGGGTTGTTTGATCACAACCAAATTGCTGTCATCGGTAATGGATCCGAAGCTGAAGAAGGTGGGACTGGTCTGGTTCGTCGCTGCCTTGCCGGAGAAGAGTTGAAGAATTGGGAAGCTGCTGCCTTTCCTGTGGCAATTAATTCAATGTAATCATTGTAATGCAACCTTGTGGCTCTGCCCAAGGCCATAGGACAAGTTGTTAGGGGCAAGCATGTTTTTATTTTCAAAATCATCATCATTAATAAAAACGTTGTTTTTGAATTTCAATCAATAAAAATCAATTCATTTTCATTTCATGTGTCTTTTCCTTGCTTTATTATTGCCTGCTTGCTTGTTTCGCCTTTCATTTTGCTTTTTCGCTTCGGCAAAATGCAGATCCACAGCAATTGTCTCTCAAAATACAGTGCCAACAGTCCATATTTTGACTTTGATCACCCTATCAATCAAGCTGAGGGGGATGTTGAGGAAGACTGGGAAACTCCGCCAGAGCTCATGAGACTAATGAAACAAGAAGAAAGGGTTATTCAGCCTCACGGGGAATCCACTGAAGTGATCAATTTAGGTACAGCTGAGAACAAGAAGGAGGTCAAGGTTGGTACGGCATTGGATGAGAGTGATCGCCTGAAGTTGGTTCAGCTCTTGCACGATTACGTCGATGTGTTTGCATGGTCTTATCAAGACATGCCTGGGTTGGATACTGACATTGTGATGCATAAGTTGCCAGTCAAGCCTGAATGCCCGCCTGTAAAGCAGAAACTCAGAAGGATGAAACCTGAGATGTCCCTAAAGATTAGGGATGAGGTGAAAAAGCAGTTTGACGCCGGATTCCTAGCGGTGGCCAAGTACCCACAGTGGGTTGCCAATATTGTCCCGGTTCCGAAGAAGGACGGGAAGGTCAGAATGTGCGTTGACTACCGAGATCTGAATCGTGCTAGTCCTAAAGACGATTTTCCTTTGCCTCACATTGATGTCTTAGTGGATAGTACAGCTCAACGCTCGTTATTCTCCTTCATGGATGGATATTCGGGATATAATCAGATCAAGATGGACCCCGAAGATATGGAAAAGACAACTTTCATAACGCTCTGGGGAACATTCTGTTACAAGGTCATGCCATTCGGGCTAAAGAATGCCGGTGCAACCTACCAAAGGGCCATGATCACGCTGTTTCACGACATGATGCATAAGGAGATTGAGGTTTATGTGGACGACATGATCGCAAAATCTAAAACCGACGAAGAGCACATTGTCAATCTGTAGAAGCTCTTTGAACGGTTGAGGAAATATAAACTCAAGTTAAACCCGGCCAAGTGCATGTTTGGGGTCAGATCAGGGAAGTTGCTAGGCTTCATTGTCAGCCAGAAGGGAATCGAGGTGGATCCGGACAAAGTAAAAGCCATCCTCGAGATGCCGGTGCCCAAAACAGAGAAAGAAGTCTGTGGTTTCCTCGGAAGGTTGAATTACATCTCCCGATTCATCTTCCAGTTGACTGCTACTTGCGAGTCAATCTTCAAATTGCTGTGCAAAAATCAAGAGTTGAAGTGGAACGATCAGTGTCAAGCTGCCTTTAAGAAAATCAAGGTGTACTTGCAGAATCCACCAGTCTTGATGCCACCTGTGTCAGGCAGGCCTCTCATCCTATACCGTACAGTGCTAGATAATTCAATGGGCTGTGTGTTGGGGCAGCACGATGAATCCGGGAAAAAGGAACATGCCATATACTATCTAAGCAAAAAGTTCACCGACTGTGAGACAAGATATTCTATGCTGGAAAAGACTTGTTGTGCTCTAGTTTGGGCTGCTCACCGTTTAAGGCAGTACATGCTGAGTCACACAACTTGGTTGGTGTCAAAAATGGATCCAATCAAGTACATATTTGAGAAGCTAGCTCTTACAGGACGAATTGCCCGTTGGCAGATGCAATTATCAGAATACGATATCCTGTATGTCACAAAAAAAGCAGTTAAAGGTAGTGCACTTGCTGAGTACTTGGCATGTCAGCCGATTCCAGACTACCAACCAATGCAGCATGATTTTCCTGATGAAGATATCATGGCACTGTTCGACGAGGGGAAGTCCCAAGAAAGTGAAAGGTGGAGAATGATCTTCGATGGTGCGTCAAATGTATGGGGAATGGGGCAGTCGAGGCAGCTAACAAGAACATCAAAAGGATAGTTCAGAAAATGGTGGTCACATACAAGGATTGGCATGAAATGCTTCCCTTTGCTTTGCATGGCTACCGTACTTCAGTGCGTACCTCAACTGGGGCAACTCCTTTCTCTCTGGTATACGGGTCAGAAGCAGTCCTCCCAGTCGAGGTTGAGATACCATCCCTGCGAGTATTGATGGAAACTAAACTGGAAGAAGCGGAGTGGGTGCAAGCCCGTCTGGATCAGCTAAACCTCATTGAAGAAAAAAGGAATGCAGCTTTGTGTCATGGGCAGCTGTACCAACAGAGAATGAGAACGACTTTTGACAAAAAAGTTCGGCCTCGTGAATTCAAGCAAGGTGATCTGGGGCTTAAGAAGATCTTGCCCATCCAGACTGATCCCCGAGGGAAGTGGACACCCACTTATGACGGCCCATATGTAGTCAAGAAAGCCTTTTCTGGAGGAGCGCTGATACTCACAAACATGGACGGAGAAGATTTAAGGAACCCAGTCAATTTCGATCAAGTGAAGAAGTATTATGCCTGAAAGAAATAGACGAAAAAAGAGAAAGACAAGCCAAGTAAGACTTAGCTCGCTAGGTTGAAAACCTGCAAAGGGCGGCCTAGGCAAAATCAGAGCGACCCGGTGGATTGAAAACCCGCAAAGGGCGATCCAGGCAAAAATTAGGGTCGGAAAACTTGAGCATGAAAAGTAAAGAAAGGCATACAACTCCCCTGAACACTTGGATGAGGGAGTGATCAAGGTCAAGGACATAAATGTTTAGCACTGTTCCACAGAGACGGACAGTCAGAAATTAGCTTCTCTCTTTTTTCGTGTCTTTTTATAGTTTAGACTTTCAAGTGTAATAAGCAATCGGCGTAACTTTCTGTACGACCGATTTCCACATCAATAAAGTTCAACTTTCTCACATTTGTTCACTTTTTTATTTTCTGCTTTTTCTGCTCAAAATAAACGTTTTATAATAATGGTGATACTGACCTGTAAAACATGTGCATAAATCATAAAGAATTACAATTATTGCGAAGTCCCTAAAAGTCACAGGAAAGAAGTAATTTCTCAAAACAGACTAATTTTGCAAGGAAAAATAATTGCATTCATAGACCATTCCAGATGGCAGATCATAAAAGCAGGCCTGCACCTGGCTCGTGCGCCACAACAACTCTAATAAGTTTCTCGCCCTCGTGTTGTGTGTGTCACGGGAAGGTCGAACCAGCAAAAAGAAGAAAGGCCGAAGAGAGCAAAAGAGCGAAAAAAGGAAAAGATCATACAAAAAGAATGAAAAAACAAAAAAACAAACAGTCAGAAAAAAGAAAGCTGACCAAAGAAAAATCAAAGAGACGAAGAATCAAGAATAGCATCTCATTGCATTCATCATTCCACTAAAATCATTGCATCGCACGCATTTGCATAAAGTACATTGGCATGGCATACATTTGCATTGCATTCATGGCATGTCAAAAATAAAAATCAAAGAATAAAGCGCATCTCATGAACATCCATGTTTTTGCCAAATTGTTTTGCATCCAAATAAGTTGTTAATTTTTCACTCGAAGCCTTTGCTTGTTTGACCATTAACGGCCAAGTTAGTAGTGTTGATCACTCGAAACCGTCGTTTGTTTGATCACCATGAAAGCCCCAAGAAAAGCTGTATTCCATATGCAGGTCCTTCGGAACAGCGCACCCACGCTGGTTCCCCCCTTCTGTTACTTATTATTCAGGATTGTGCATCCTGGGACCCAAGTGTCCTCTCCAGAAATGAGGATGTGAGAAACCCTCTCAAGCTCGAGTGCTCTTTTCCAACTTCCGTGTAAGTTGCTAGCGGTCATTCGAAGCCAAGGCTCGTTTGATCACTAGGGATGAACTTTTAGTGACGATCACTCGAAACCGTTGTTTGTTTGATCCTCATGAAAGTTTGTCCGGGGACCCAAGTACCCCTGCAATCGGCGGGATACATTTATCCCCGGACCCTAGTGTCTTTGCAATCATAGGGATCTGCTAATTTCCCTTGGACCCAAGTGTCCCCCTTAACCATTTGGATTTAAGTAATCCCTTCGAGTCTGCGCACTCCCCAGAAGTTAACTCTCAAGCAAGTCGTCGGCAGTCGTCGAAACTCGTGTTCGTCAGATCACCGCAAAGATAGCCGAAGAGAAAGAAAAGTCCTGCGTCCTGGGCAGGCACCTTGGATCGGTGCGGAAGCATTGACCAAATGAAGAAAACCTTGGATTTTCGAATCCCCTTTGGACCCACGTGTCCCCCAGAAAGATTGACTTCACCTTGTATTCGAGCTGCAAGTAAGTCCATTTGACCTCAATAGGTCCAGTCGAAGAGGATAGCTGTGTTGGCCTAAAACATGGCGCAGTCCTAGGGAAATATCGAGATCTAGACTTGATATAGTACCCTCCCCCGGTCGCTCGCAAGACCACCCCTTTGGAGCCCACGTGCTCCCAGGCCCAAGTGCAAACTCGGATCGCTCGCGAATCGTTAAAAGGCTTTAGGCAGCCTCCTTCGCCGGCTTAACGAGGGTCGGCACCCTTTTTATTGCTTTCCTTTTTATTGCTTTCTTTATTGCTTTCCGCTGGCTTATTGAGGGCTGGCACCAATTGATTTCCTGTTTTGTTGGCTTAATGAGGGCTGACAATTCGTTTACCGCTTTTCGTTGGCTTAATGAGGGCTGACACCCATCTAAGGAAAACTCAGGTTTCTCTAAGTAGACAAAATTGGTATAATTTCTGAATTCTTTATCTTTATTTTGCCTCGGAATATGTTTCGGCCAATTCATATTCCTTGTTAAAATCCAGATAAAGAGGGGCAGCTGTCATACCCTAATTTTGTTCGCCTAGGGTCAAAACCCTAATTTTCCACAAAAATAGTAAACTGTGAAGTGTGAAATCATTTTGTAGAGTGTAAGGAGCATTTTGCATGCATTTTTAAGGTTTTCAAGTCATCCTAAGGTTTTTAGGATCATTTTTAGAGTGGAAATGCATTTTTTGGGCAAGAAACAAGTTTTTAGGTCAAAGGGTATTTTGGTCATTTTGCAAAGTAGGATAATTTCTCATCAAGAATCATTGTTCACTTTTAAGGGAATTTATTTGGGGCAAATGTTTTGAGTTATATGTGTGTTGCGCATGCATTGTTGATTTTGTACAAAAAGTCAAATTTAAAAAGTCAACAAAAAAGGAATATTCTTCAAAAATGCAAGGAGAGGTTTTATATCATTTTTGGGCATAGTGATCTCATGAAAATGGCCCATTCATTTATATTCCTAGTATTTGACCCAATATGGTTAGATTTTATGGATTTATCCTGTGAAAAAATAATCAAAAAAAAGAGGATATTCGGAAGGGTCTCACAATAGTACAATAGTACAAGATGACAACTTGCAAAACTTGGGCACCACTCTCCCTCTCATTTTCGCATACCCCTTCTCATTCTCCTCCAAGTTTTCATTTTTTTTGCCCTTTGCAAAGTGTGATTCAATCCTCACCCTCCATTCAAATTTTAAATGAAATCCTAGAACAATAGGTGATGCACAATGACCATTATGCCCTTAAACCTAATTGCACTCTATATATACCTTGTTAAGCCCATCTCTCATGACCTTGGGCCTCATTTTCCACTCTCAAATTTCAGCACAACTTTCCTCTCCTCCAAATACCCTCTTGGCCGAAGCCACCATCACCACTCCTCCTCCATATTTTTTCGATTTCCTTCCTCTTTTTCATCTCAAATTCATTTCCACTCCATACATCTCCATCCTCTCCTACTCTAGTTCATATTTGCATCATCAAAGGCTTGTGGCTTGAAGATTTGCGTGGGGTTCTTGTGGTGTTCTATTGAAGATCATTGTTGATTTGTGTTCTTGCTCTTCATTTCTTTCATAATCTAGCTTGGGTCCAAGGTATACTCTAAACACCATAGCATTATCTTCAACATTTGTGCATCAAAACTCATGCTCTTCCTTTCCTTCATTTCGCATACTCTCATAAATATATATAAAATGTGATTTGTTGGTTGTTGTTGGTGAGAGAAGCCTTAAACACTATTCACAAGCACTTAGGGAGGCTTGGGTGTTTAAGGTGTCTCTCACCCTTGAATAAATTGATTCATGTTGTTTTTGTGCTGATTTTGTATTTGTTGTGAAATAAAATTGTTGTTTCATGTGTTATTTAGTTCGCATATCATGTTAAAGTTGGTTTTAATTTGATTTTGTTGTTCCTATTTGCTTGATGATGCTTAATCTTGTTGTGGATACTTGATTTTGGTGTTTTCATGCTTAGATCCTTTGTTTAAGTTTGCAAATCTCCTTTTCTTACTCATATATGTTTCGCAAAAATTAAAGAAATGAAGAATAAATGTTGATTTGAAGTTTTAGTGCTTGAATCATGTGATTAATTGTTCCTAAGTCTTGCTAGTATCTTGTGCTTGCTTGATTTTGTGAGTTTGATGAATAAATTTGTTGTTTGGCTATGTGTTGGCTTCGCAAATCATGAGAAATAATTAGGGTTTTGTTGTTTCTTGTCTATTTGGCTTGCAATTGTGCTTAAAAAATGCTTTCTCAAGTTGTTTTGATGGAATCTTGCTTGCAAGTAATTGTTATGTTGATGATTGGCAAGATGACTCTCACTTGTGCCTTGAGCACTATTCTCTAAGTGATGAGGATTGTTCAATAGGATTCAATCCCTTTTGAATTGTAATCTTACTTGTTCTTGTGGATTTGGTTTGTCAATTGTTTTCAATATTGATGATGAGTAACATGACTCTCACTTGTGCCTTGGGCGCCATTTTTTAAGTGATGAGGATTACTTCAAGTGATTCAACTCTCTTTAAATTTTCAATGAACGAAATGAGAGTTTATGATTCCTTGCTTGCCAATTGTTTGTGATAGCTTGTGAATACTTTCTTTTGGTCACTTTGAGTCTTGCAAATGTGGTGCTTGTTTTAAGTCATAAATTTGTTTAAATGTTGATGATTGGTAAGAGGATTCAACATGTGCTTTCAAGCATAATTTTAAATGTTGAGGATTACTTTAAAATGATTCAACTCTTGTATACATTTTGGTGTTGAACATTTGGTAAAATGACTAGACGCTTATGCACTTGTGCATTGTTAATAAGTGTCAAGGATTACCAAAAGGAATTTAACTCTTGTGTTTTTATTGTTGATTCTTAAATTGATTCAATGAGCTACCCTTTTGTAATCGATCAATGTCTCATTTTTGTGTGACCATTCTTATTGCAACTTGTAACTAGTTTTGACAATTACATGTTCATGCCTATGCTTGCCTTTTGGATTTGTAATGCCTGCATGAATTGTAATTGAATGATTTGTATATTGGTTATGGATTTGGAGTTGATTGAAGTGTTCTACTTGTCTTCCAAAATCTTTTTCCAAATCAAACTCTTTTCTAAACTAGTTTTCAAATCAAAATCAAATGCTTTTCCAATGAAAACCCTAAGGCATTTTCTTAAATAAATCATTAGTCATCACTCGAAGCCTTTGCTTGTTTGATCGCTAATGAGGAGTTATTAGTGGTATTCACTCGAAGCCTTTGCTTGTTTGACTATTATGAAAGCTCCCACACCTTAACCAAACACAAACTAATTCAACTTTCAAAAACAACATGAGCTACTAGTGATAATTGTCACCGATGCTCGCCCTTTTTCAAAGCAATTTCAAAAAAAGATAATAAAACGTTGTTACTTGTAATCGCTCGAAGCCTTTGCTTGACTGGTTACCGGTTTTAACTCTTTTCTCTCAAGTTAGTAATGAATGCCATTCGAAGCCATTGCTTGTTTGGTATTCGTGAACACTTGAGTCTTATTTCAAAAGCTCCAAAAAAATTAAATAAGATAAAACCGAAAAACATTTTCAAAACCAAAAGACGAGAACTACGTAGCTTTGATCCCTCATCCCAGTGAGGGTACGTAGGAGCAGGTCACAGCCCGTCAAGCACCCTTTTAAAAAAAATCTTTGTTTTGTTCCGCTTTTCAAAGGTACCAAAAAAATTCTTCTCCCCCCCGTTTTCAATAAAACAATTTCTCAAATGAAATAAAAAGAAAAGGAAAGAAAAGAAAAGAAGTAGAACAAAAATCATTTCAAATCAACTTTTCCTAAACCACACATCAAGTTAATGGTTCCCTTTCAGTAGAAAGGAGGTGCGGGATGCTAATACCTTCCCCGCACCTAACCGACCCCCGAACCTACATCTCTGAGTTTTCAAAAGACCATCTGCTTTTCCAAAAAAGGTTTTTTCAATGTTTTCCTAAATAAATATTGGTGGCGGCTCTACTATTTTTCACGTTGTCAAATGAGAATTCCAAACCGGATTTTTCGGGGTGCATCAAAGGGTAGTCCTTAGGGTTAGGGTGTGTCTTAGGAAAAAGTGTAAGTTCTTACGAAGGTCAGCTCATCTCTCAAAGTCCCACGTTTTTCAAAATGCATGCATGACAACGTAATCACAAAAAGCATTTTTGAAAAACCATTATAATCGATTTCTAACTAAATGTGACATAATCGATATTACTATGCATGAAATTGATTCACAAGTGTTTTTCAAAAAGAGAGATTCGATTCACTATCTTTTAAACTAAACATCAAATCGATTTTTTAACACAATGAGAAAGTATATAATCGATTTATATAAGCATGCAATCGATTCCCATTGTTTCCATAAAAGAAAGAATTGATTCATAATGTTTCATATTGAATACATAATCGATTATACACTTAGAATGTAACAGGCACATAATCGATTCTGACCTTAGTGCATTCAGGCACTAAATCGATTATCCACCTGAGTATTCTAAAACATATAATCGATTATTCACTTTAGTGCATTCAGGCACATAATCGATTCTCACATTTTCATAAATAGTTCAACGTTAATATTTTTCTCATTGCCTATAAATAGAGGCTTCATTGTTCTCATTTCTCACAACCCATTTTCACGATAAATCGCATCATTTGAAAAACCCTTTACATTTTCATTTCTGCTCTTCACGCACTGTTGGTCCATCAGAGCTGATCTCTCACAAAGGTTAGTCAGGGGTTGGAATCTTCAAGTTGTATTATCTACCTACGTAAGAGGTATTTCAGTCTTTAAGTTTGTAATTGTTTATTTGTTGTGATTTGTACTAGGGAGTGGGGTATCTCTCTAGGGTAGCTGTTTGGACTAGGAAGTGGGGTATATTTCTGGGGCAGCTTGTTGTAACAAGGGTGGGGTATCTCTTGTTGTATTGTGGTTAGATTTGAGGGCTCTTCAATAGGTGGGGTATCCTAGGTGAAGAGTGCCTGAGTCTGTAAAGGTTTTCCAAGGCACCTGTAAGCCTTGTTTTGTGTTAGTGGAAAATCTCACAAGGGTGTGAGGACTGGACGTAGGTCACTAGGAGGTGACCGAACCAGGATAAATCTCTAAATGCTTTATTGCTTTATTTTCTAATTCCTTCGCTTCCACTTAACCTGCACAAAAATTAATCTAAGTCATTGAAAAGGGGATACAGCTAAGTCTTCAGCAACCATCCGAGTACAACCTACTCGTGCCTCTTGGATCTCCACTTTCCCTGTTTCTAGGTAAAACAACAACATATAAACAATGAGATACAATCTCAGTGAGTCCTACCGAGACCCCTATCTACGCTCTCGGTCCAAATAAGAATTCTACTTAACTTAACATGACACTGACTGCGCGAACGCTAACCCCGGTGATCCGTATTATAGAACTTTCTTTCATTCGTGGTTCAATTCATAACCACGTACATTATCAATCAACACGAAATTCATTTTCAAAACGAAATAAACCTAAACGTGAGTAAAACTCACCTATCGTGATGAAAATCACGAAACACCGAGACTTTCGTCATAATTGCATTTCTGACATAATCACACGAACGTTCCCCGAATCAAATCCGCTTCCAAAGCTTTCCGTTCCACCATGAGACATCTTTGAAGCACTATTCATCATCTTCAAGGTCCAATCACTATTCATCCATAAACCCCAAATTTTGGTTCACTAACCCTAACTCTCCTAAGCTTGATTCCTTCACCACAAAACAATAATTAAACTCCTCCCTAAACTTCTACAACTCCAAGATTCATGAATGGAGTGACAACACTTCAAACCTCCTCTTTTATGCATCAAATTCGAAAATGGCAAGATGAGAGTGAGTGAGTTGTAAATGATGATTTTGGTACCAAATTGAAGAGGATAAATGGTGATAAACTTTCGTGTAGGATGGATGATGATTTCGTGAGCCTATCTTTCCCTTGCTCATCTTCTTCCTTCGTGACCCACTTTCTTCTCACTCTCCATTTCTTCTTCTTTTCTTTCCTTATCTCACGGTTCTCTCTTTCTTTCTTTCCTTAATTCCTTTCTTTTCTTTTCTTATATTTATAATATAAGTTTAAGTGAGGGTGTGGGGGCAATTTACCTCTATGCCCTCATTTAACTCTAATAGCCCAAAAATACATCTTTCTATCAATTACTCATTTAAAAACCTTACACCAATTAATAATTAATCTAATACTTAATTAATAAAATTATTAATTAGCACTAAATTAAATTAATTGAGTCAAGCGTCGAAATAATTAAACTAATTATTTCGGGATGTTACAAATAACTTTTATCTAGCAAATGAAACTTAATAGGTACAAATTTCTCAACAATGATTTCATTCCTGTAAAAGATAACATAAATAAGGATATGTCATACTAAGTAGAAGGAGAATATACATAAGCAACTATAAAGTGAAACAAATAAGCCCAAAATGCAAAAAAACCATCAAGTAAGTAGATATCTAAGAGAGAGAAAGGCAAAGAGAAGACCACAAAAGGAAAAGTAAAGCTAAAATAAAAAAAATGTGACTATCTTAAGGCAAGATTACTAACTCCTATACTTTTTTTGGTATTGTAACTTACCTCTCAGTCTCTCACCCACTACTTTAATATAAGCTTAACTGCTTAAGTAAACTCCAATTGGGGTCCAAAAGTATCAAGAAACAGGTTCTCATGCCAACTCCAAGGGTGCCTCTGCAGCAACATGTTTTCAGTTTGAATTCATATCCATGACTATGCAAAAAGAATGAAAACAACTGAGCAAACAATAAAATGTAGTAATGTTCTCTGTAGTTAAATGCGGCGGTTGCGGCCGCAATTGCGGCTGTGCGTTGCGTCGCGCCGTTCCTCCGCCACGCTAACCACCGGTGCTTCGCGGTTTAGGGTTGCGGGAGTTGCGGATCTGTTGCGGCGCTGTTGCGTTGCGTTTCGCGGGTCATATCGCGGGTCGTATCGGACCCGGTTGCGGAGAAGACGAAGTTTTAGGGTTTTCCAGGGAAAATTTCAATTTTACCCTTATGTTAAAACGCGAAAAGACGGTAATGCCCTTAAATTTTTAACCGTTAACCCTATTACCCGTCAGTTAATATTATTATCTGTTACCTATCAGTTATTACCCTCAATCCATCCTGAATAAAACGCATTCTCCTTCACACTTCTTCACTCAACAGTCACGTAGAAACGAGAAAAATGGAAAACGCACAGCTCTCCCATGGCTTCTCCTTCTCCTTTACGAACACATAGCTTCTCCTTCTCCTTCACGAACGCACAGCTCTCGCATAGCTCTCTCCTCTGTTTTTCTTGTTTGCACAGCTCTGTTTTTTTGCTCTCACAGGTCTCTCCTCTGTTTTTCTTGCTGTCTCCTCTGTTTTTCTTGCTCTCTCCTCTATTTTTATCATGGCATCATCTTCTCAGTCTCAACAACCTGTAAACAACACAGCACCTATTGGATTGTCTAAACCCACAGGGGATAACATTGATGAAGCTTGGCAATGGAATAGTCTTAAAGACATCAACAATAGGAGGAGTGTTACATGTGATTTTTGTAAGAAAACAACTAATGGCGGCATAACCAGAGCAAGGAATCACCAAATGGGAGTGAGGGGCAATGTTGGTGCTTGCAAAAAAGTCCCCCAAGAAATAAAATTGAAGATTAAAGAAATCTATAAGAAGAAGAAGGCTGAAAGTAATGCACATGCACACTTATTTGAGGTGAATGAGGATGATGATGAACAAGATGATGTGCAAGAAATCTACAATATTCGAGCCGGAAAAGGGCCAATTTCTGTTGCTGCCCCTGCTGCCAAGAAAGGCAAATTCGTGAAAGGGCCTTTGGATTTGCTTTATTCAAGAGCTCCACCAACAAATTCGAAGCAAACAAGCATTCATGATAAGGAAGCACGAGCAAGGACCGTTCAATACATTGCTCGGTGGTTTTATAAGTGTAGCATTCCTATCAATGCAATGCGTGACAAAACCTTCAAGCTTATGATGGATGCCGTTGGCAACTATGGTCCGAACTTAAAGCTCCCAAGCTATCATGAATTTCGTGTCCCTCTATTGAAAAAAGAATTGGCGCTCACTATTGAGATGATGAAACCACATATTGTAGAGTAAGCTAAAAGTGGTTGTTCTATTATGTCCGATGCATGGACGGATCGCAAGAATAGGACATTGATCAATTTCATGGTTAATTCCCCGCGTGGGACAATGTTTGAAAAGAGAATTGACGCTTCGGGGTATGTGAAGAGTGGACAGAAGTTATATGAGCTCTTGGATGCTTTTGTGATTGACGTGGGAGAAGAAAACGTTGTGCAAGTAATCATAGACAATGGTAGCAATTATGTTTTGGCCGGTAAGCATCTTCTTTATGTTCATTTGATTTGATTGAGTTATAAATTTGTTGGTTACTTAATTAGGTTCATCTGATTGTATATTGTAGGTAGAAAATTAGAAGTGAGGAGACATAGACTCTTTTGGACACCGTGTGCTGCGCATTGCATAGATTTAATGTTGGAAGACATCGGGAAACTTCCAAGACTCAAAAAGGCATGCAAAAGAGGAGTCACTCTGGTAAGCTTCATATACAACCATACCATGACTTTAAATACAATGAGGAAATTCACAAACAAGACTGAATTGATAAGGGCTGGAATTACTCGATTTGCTACTCACTTCCTCACACTATAAAGGTTGCATAAACAAAAGAACAACCTTCGTAATATGTTCATTTCAGATGAATGGTCGAGTTTAAGTGTATCTAAGGAGACTAAAGGGAAAAAGGCTATGAACATTGTACTAATGCCATCCTTTTGGAATGATGTGCTCTATAGTATTAAGGCCATGGGACCTCTTGTGGAAGTGTTGAGGCTTGTTGATAATGAGAAAAAGCCTGCTACGGGTTACATCTATGAGGCTATGGATAGGGCCAAGGAAACAATGATGAATGCTTTTAATGGAAATGAAGACAATTACAGAGATATATTTGCCATCATTGATAAAAGATGGGAATGTCAACTTCATCATCCTTTGCATGAAGTTAATGCAGGACTTCTTAAATGCATTGAGAAGCTAAGTGCTACTCCTGAAGAAGAGGATAAAGCTACTTGTGAGCTCGCATATTATAGGAGGTCTGAAGAACTCTTTAGCTTGAAGGCTGCTATAAGAAACAGAACTGCTATGGCTCCTGGTAAATGTTTTGATTAATTTAATTAGATTTATATAAGCTTGTGTTAGCAACTTTATAATAATTCTAGTTGGTTATCTATTACAGCTGAGTGGTGGAGGACTTATGGGCATCATGTTCCAAGCTTGCAAAAAATTGCAATTAGAGTATTGAGCTTGACATGTAGTTCTTCCGGTTGTGAGCGTAATTGGAGCACTTTTGAGCAAGTAAGTATATGTGATATGATTTTAATTTTCTGAAAACATAGATTCGATTGGTATAGTGATTAACATTATTTTTTTTAAAACTATAAAATAGATACATTCCAAGAAAAGAAGCAAGTTTCTCCATGAAAAGTTGCAAGATTTGGTTTTTGTCAAGTATAACCAAACACTTAAGGAACGCTTTAACAGTCGGGACTTAATTGATCCTATTGTCTTAAAGGATATTGATATTTGCAATGAGTGGTTGACGGGAGAATTGGTTGAAGATGAAGCGGTTGGAGCTGGAGATGACTTGGTCTTTGAGGATGATACTCTAACTTGGGGGGATGTTGCTAATGTGGCTGGGGTTGGTGAGGGAGAAAGATTCACAAGGCACCAACAAAGAATGAGAAGCCAAGCTGCCCCTAGAGAGGAAGAAGAGGATGTAGAACAAATTGCACATGATGATAATGAGGAAGAGCTTGAACATGGTGATGAAGAAGAGCTTGAAGATGATGAGGATGATGATGAGCAAACACTTAGTGATACTATTTAAATGTTTTAGATGTGTTATTTTGAGCCTTAGAGGCTAAGACTTAATGACTTATTTACTATTTTGTTGATTTGTTCTTGTTTAAATGTTTTAGATGTGCTATTTTGAGCATTGGAGGCTAGAATTTGCTTACTATTTTGGTTTTTGTTATGTCTAAGTATTAGTAGCAATGAACTTTGATGATTACTTATGAATATGTGTTCATTTTTGAGTATTTTTATGTTTTTTAGCCTTTATATGTGTATAGTATAAATCTGGTATATTGTTTGCCTAGACTTCGGCGTAGCGGTTACCCGCTACACCGCAATAGCCCTTTAGGGGTCGGCCGCTACACTACGCTATTTGCTATGAACAGATAACCGCATGTAAGAACATCTTATAACCAAAAAATAAAAACAAAATCTCCTAACCTAACCTACATCATGGGAAAAACTTCTCAACCAAAAAATAAAAACAAAATTAATAATTATATTCATGTCCACACATCACCAATTTCTAATGGATTTAAAAAATTACCTGATGACCAGAAGAAGAAGAAGACGAAGAAGACGGATGAAGTAGGTGCACCGTTTTTCAAGAGCTTTAGGTTTTTGCTGGTGAAGAAAATCTCTGATAGTGTTTGCTGGGAAACAAAAACATTTGGGCAAATGGAATTTGAAGAAGGAAGAAAGGTAAACACATGAAAGAAGGTGAAGATACAGATAAAAGGAGGAGAATTTTTTTTGAATTTTTGTAGAAAACTAGGGAAAGATAAACTGTTGAGGGTAGATGGAAGGACTCAGACTATTCAAAGAAATTTGAATTTTAAAAGTGAAATGTGATTGAAGCCATGAATTTGGGGGGTACGTATTGATTCCTTGTAATTAATTACCTTTGTCATGGCTGAGTCACGGATTCCCTATAATTAATTACCTTTGTCATGGCAGAGTCACGGTTATAATTGCCAAGATTTATATTTTCGGTTGTGATTTTTTCCGAGGGTTGTGTGGCTGCCAACGGTACAGCATTTGGTGACATGTTATTTTGTCATCAATGACGTATTTTATTTTGTCTGGTGATGTGGACCGCTAATGTGTATGTTTCATGGTTGTATATTGTTAAGATAAGATTAAGATTAAAATTAAGTTTGCTTTTTAACTTTTGGATCCCTTTTAGTACCACGCATCAGGTATTAACTACAATTATGGCGTCAACAAACAATAGAATCGTACATGCTCAATCAACCCATCACAATAAAATTCAATAGAAATATATTCAAAAAATAAATAAAAAATTCAATAGAACATTGTTGCGTTAAAAACACACTTAGAGCAAGTGTACTCTTTCGCAGAAGTAGTATAAAAGATTATCGTATCCACAGGGATTAATTAACAAGTACCAAACTAGTCAAGATTATATATTGTTTAGACGAACCAATGACTTAGTTGTAATGAAAACAAATAAAAAGAAATGAATAACAAGAATTAAAATACTAGATTTAATAAATGGGGAGAGGTCTAGGGTCACGGTTTCACTTGCAAGCTTCGATTCCCCTATGTCTAATCCTACCTGAATTCCCTTATTTTACTTAATTACCAATCCCTTTACTAAAACTATTAATCTGTTTGGTCATTCGCGATTAATATTCTTTTTCCTAAATTAACCCTCGTTTGGTCATGCAAGAATTTAAATTCAGGAAAAGCATAAAGAGAAAAAATGTTGAATGATTGGAGGACTAAATTATGGTTTGGTCATGCCCTAATTATAGCCCCAATTATCCTATAGGTCCACCAACTAATTGCAGTACGGTCGCTGATCAACTAATTGATTATAAACATGCAAAGGGTAGCTAATCCTAATCATGTGATAAAAACAATAGGACAATATTAATTAAAATAAAAACAGGAATTCAAACCAAAAATTAGAACATAAAAAGGTCTCTAATCATGCAAGATCCACCTAAGACCCTAGAAGAGGATTTAGCTATCCAAAATCATAAAGAACAATAAAATAGGAATTAGAGTCATGAATTACAGAGATAAAAATAACCCGGAAATTAAAGAAATTCTTATTCTGAATATTTAGTCTCTTTTTCCTGCTCCAAAGCTCTCTCACGGTGTCAAGAACGGGTACCAAATTCTTCCCTCTCTCCTATGCGTTGCTGCTGTTCACGTTGTCTTTCTTTTCTATTGTTTGCGGCTACTCTTCTAATTGAAGCGTATAGGGTTTATCAATTTTGCTGTGCGGCTACTGTTCCTCATTCACGTTAATTCCCGCGGCTTTTCTTGTTAATTCTCTTTTATAATTGAAGCATAGGGTTCCGTCTTCAACTTATTGTCTACGGCTCTCATATGGATATGGATTTGGGCATTCATTCTTTCTTTCAAATGGGCTTGGTTGCATGCCTATTGCAGCCCATCTCATTTGTGCTATCACCATTTATCAAATAAAATAATATTTCAATGCAATTCATCTTCCTGGTCACATGAAAAATCAACAAGAATTAGTTCTTGTGCTAATGACACCCCCATTTTGCTTTAAACAATTCATTGAAACAATTTCTTTATTTATCTTCTTTCTTACAAAATAAATACTAAATTAAGTCACGTATTTATTTAAATGATAATAATTGCTCTAAAAGTGACTCAGAAATATCTCTATAAATGCACTTAATTGAAGTTTATCAACTCCCCCACACTTAACTTTTGCTTGTCCTCAAGCAAATTTCCTGGCTCAGTAAAATTTTCATATAAATAATAGAGACAGCCAAATAAAGAATCCAAAGTTAGAATTACAATGACAGACAATAGACAAATAGCACATATGAGATGTCAAAAGGTTGCCCAATCAGAGGCTCATGTCCCTGAGGAATACATTTTTGTGAACAAAGGCACTCGCTCACAATCTCTAAGTGTTTAGGGACTGGGGAAATATACACTCAAGTTTCAACAAAATGCACATTACCACATGTTTGTAATTTGACCAAATCTCCACTAAATAGTTCACATGCATGCAAAAGATTGGGTGTTAAGGGTTGTAATGGGGCCAGGGTGAATTCATGTAGGGTAGGAAATAAGAAAGAAGGGATAATCAAATGGCTAAAAACAAGAAATGAATAGTAACATTTGAAATCAAATATGGAGCTCCTATCTATTTTACAATTTTTGCCCAAACTCCAAATTAATTCCATTTCCTTCTTCACTCTTTTTCTATTGAGTAGACTCTTTTTGATTTGCCTTTTTTCTTGAGTAGGCCCTTTCATTTCATTTTTTTTTATTTGCCCTTTGGCTCTTTCATTCTTTTGATGTGCATTTTCCTCCTTATTGCTTTCCTTTTTTTTTTCAAATTTTCTTCCTATTTTTTTTTCATTTTTTTGGTGGAGGAAAAGGTAAGTACATGATTCACTCTTTTTTTTTATCCTGACAAGATAGATAACTAAAGAATAGGACAAAGTTTCAGTCCTAACAATATAGACAACTAAAAATATAGGACGAAATTGTAATTTTCAATAGTTGCTCCACATTTAATTTCAAATGGTTACCATAAAAAAAGGCTTAAATATGTTTTAGGCCCCTGCAAATATAGGGTGTTTTGGTTTAAGCCCCTGCAAAAAAAAAATTTGTTAAAAGCCCTTGTAAAATGACATATTTTGTTATAAGCCCTTCTATGACTAAAATGTTAGCCTTAACATGGAATGCTATGATTGCTGGATATGTTGAGAAGGGCTTATAACAAAATATTTCATTTTGCAAGGGCTTTTAACAAATAAATTTTTTTGCAGGGGCTTAAACCAAAACACCTTATATTTGCAGGGGCCTAAAACATACTTAAGCCTAAAAAAAAATTATATCTAGGTACCAAAGAAAAAATATAACAAATAGGCTCAAAGGGGGCAACTAATGGATAAATTCAACAAACAACTCTGAGGCCAGAAAAATACCTAAATTCCCCAAATCTTTTTATATGATGCAAATCAATTTTCGCCTTGAAATGGTCAAAAGACAAATTCTAGAATGTAGCAAATTGGGAAACACACTCATAGAAAGAAAAGGGGTAAATTTATGATTGAATAGCAATCCCCTTATGAAGGCTCAGATCTCACCTATAGAAGCTAGTTCACAAGAAGTACTCAACAGGGACAAATGCTAATTATCAGCTTTCTAAGGACATCCTCACAGTTACAATTAAGCACAAGTCTGTCAAGTAAATTGATTATGGGATCCCCTAATGGCAAGATCTCTATTTTTTTCCAGTTTTATATCCAAAACTAGCCATAAAAAATGCTATCAACACATGTAGTGGGTATATGCATTAATAGAGATGAATTGACAAAGTTAAACTCTCCTCCCCCACACTAGCCTAAAGCATGGTCCTCAATGCAAAATATCAAATAGAAACTAAGAGAAATAAATGAGAGAGAGAGAGTAAGAGTGACTTCCCTGAGAGAGCTTGCAGTCTGAGCTTATTCCTAAAAACAAAATGAAACAAAAAAAAACTGAAAATAAAACACAGGTTGCCTCCTGCGAAGCGCTTGTTTAACGTCGTGAGCCTGACGATAGTTAGTGCTTAATCAGGTGGCTCTCCAAGAGCAAATTTAACATCTAACGCAGTACACCTTCTTAGCTTTCTAACAATGTGGTTCACATTATTCTTTCTTTTTCCACGTGGTGGATGAACTTCAAAGGATGGTGAAATTTTTATTTTATCTCCATCCACCACTATGCTAGGATCCTACAAAATAAGTTTTTTTTTTCCAAAAGGTCCTGCATCTTTAATTCACAAAAAATGTTAGTTTCAACCACATCATCAAAATAAGGAGAAGTTAAAGAAGAGAAATTTTGATTGGAATTTAAAGCTTTAATAACATCATCTTCTTTACCACTCCTTAAAGTTACATTTCCCCGATGAACCTCAATCACAGCATCACCAATGGTTAAAACAATTTGCCCAAAAATGGGCGCTTTCTCCTCTTTCTCCAAATCCAGAACCATGGGATCTTTCTCACTGTCCTCACAAATGCTCCCTTTAGTAGGATCTTTTGTTTCTATATTACTCCCTTCAGTAGGAGCTACTATTTTGATTTGACTCCCTTCAGTAAGAGTCTCCTCATCTTTCTTGAGAGCTTCTTCCTCCAGATTATATTCCATGGAGACACCTTCATCTCTCGTTGGAATACTTTCTTTGTATTGCTCACCTTCTTCATTTTGGGTAGACTTAGTTTGTGAAGGAGTTTCTTGGGCCTCTTGAGATAACAAAGCAATGAGACTTGAGATTTGACCCTTCAGAATTCCAAAGTTTTCATTTGTCTGCTGCATAAACTTTGCCAATACATCATTGGTATCTTGTATCTCCTCCTCTTGCCTAAAAAGATGTAGTGGCTCATAATTATCCCAGTTGGAGGAATAGGGAGGTGGCTCATAGTCATCCCAATAGTTTGAATAAGGCTCATAAGGAGGAGGGGGAGGAGGAAATGGGATCTGACATTGAGGCATATACCAAGACGACTTCTCCAAATTCCTTTGGGCCTCTGCCTCTCCAATATAATCTCCAATTGTCTTAACAATGATTTAAACTTTTATCTGCAAAAAAAAGTGAACTGCAGCGGTCTCTTGGGAAAGTATTAGCAGCTTTTTTTTTGTATTTTTTTTTTCAATACGATAAAAAGGAATAAATAAAACTAGTGCATAAAAAAATGTCTAAAGCAATAAAAATCTTTTTCGTTTAATATTGCTAAATTAATCCCCGGCAACGGCGCCAAAAACTTGTTGTGTTAAAAACACACTTCGAGCAAGTGTACTCTTTCGTTGAAGTAGTATAAAAGATTATCGTATCCACAGGGATTAATTAACAAGTACCAAACTAGTCAAGATTATATATTGTTTAGACGAACCAATGACTTAGTTGTAATGAAAACAAATAAAAAGAAATGAATAACAAGAATTAAAATACTAGATTTAATAAATGGAGAGAGGTCTAGGGTCACGGTTTCACTTGCAAGCTTCGATTCCCCTATGTCTAATCCTACCTGAATTCCCTTATTTTACTTAATTACCAATCCCTTTACTAAAACTATTAATCCGTTTGGTCATTCGCGATTAATATTCTTTTTCCTAAATTAACGCTCGTTTGGTCATGCAAGAATTTAAATTCAGGAAAAGCATAAAGAGAAAAAATGTTGAATGATTGGAGGACTAAATTATGGTTTGGTCATGCCCTAATTATAGCCCCAATTATCCTATAGGTCCACCAACTAATTGCAGTACGGTCGCTGATCAACTAATTGATTATAAACATGCAAAGGGTAGCTAATCCTAATCATGTGATAAAAACAATAGGACAATATTAATTAAAATAAAAACAGGAATTCAAACCAAAAATTAGAACATAAAAAGGTCTCTAATCATGCAAGATCCACCTAAGACCCTAGAAGAGGATTTAGCTATCCAAAATCATAAAGAACAATAAAATAGGAATTAGAGTCATGAATTACAGAGATAAAAATAACCCAGAAATTAAAGAAATTCTTATTCTGAATATTTAGTCTCTTTTTCCTGCTCCAAAGCTCTCTCACGGTGTCAAGAACGGGTACCAAATTCTTCCCTCTGCTGTTCACGTTGTCTTTCTTTTCTATTGTTTGCGGCTACTCTTCTAACCGAAGCGTATAGGGTTTATCAATTTTGCTGTGCGGCTACTGTTCCTCATTCACGTTAATTCCCGCGGCTTTTCTTGTTAATTCTCTTTTATAATTGAAGCATAGGGTTCCGTCTTCAACTTGTTGTCTTTGGGCATTCATTCTTTCTTTCAAATGGGCTTGGTTGCATGCCTTTTGCAGCCCATCTCATTTGTGCCATCACCATTTATCAAGTAAATTAATATTTCAATGCAATTCATCTTTCTGGTCACATGAAAAACCTACAAGAATTAGTTCTTGTGCTAATGACACCCCCATTTTGCTTTAAACAATTCATTGAGACAATTTCTTTATTTATCTTCTTTCTTACAAAATAAATACTAAATTAAGTCACTTATTTATTTAAATGATAATAATTGCTCTAAAAGTGACTCAGAAATATCTCTATAAATACACTTAATTGAAGTTTATCAAACATATTCAATTCGGTCATGATACCCAAAATACCAATTAGAACACCCCCAATATTTCATATATGAGCATACAATGTAACAAAACAACAATGCACGTGTCCTTACAAAAATTACTAATTTTGAAAACACATCACAACAAACAATGAACTCATATAGTGCACATATTAAAAAAAGTAATAGTTTAGGTGCACTTTCTTACGGTTTCCTACCCGTCCTAAAAGTTTACTAGTCCACGTGAATGTCGATCCAGTCACTGGTAACCTTCAAAGTTCAATACAAAGTCCATTACCCAAATCACAAATTTTGTTGCATATTTTAGGGGTGGTAACTATAGCGGTAAGTTACTAATATAATCCCATTCTCAGTTTTACATTTTCGTTAATATTGCTTTTCTCATAAAACTTTTTATCTTTTGAGCTGATTTGTTTACCTAACGCTAGTTGTTTTTTCAAAAAATTAGTTGAACACATTAATAGTTTCAAATACATTTCCTTTTCACCAAATGTTACATTTTTATAATGATCAAAAGTGTTCTGGAAACTTTACGAAAACTTTTAATGTCTTTAAGTTTTAAACTTGTTAAAAATCCAAGCTTTTATCAAAACCTGTATCTTCCTTTGCATTATAAAACTCCAACTTCTTCCTTTCTTACTCCAACAAAGTGAAGGTTTTTTGAAAATTATATGGATTTAAGGGAAAAAAAACTACCAAAGCTTATCCAAAGAAACCATTTTTTTATCAAACATCCAATCGTACTCTATGTAAAAAAAAATTGTTTATGCGAAATAAAACTTCATTTCTATTACTTTTCTTAAAAAAATAAACTCACGACTATTAAGAAAAATGGTGTTGATTTTGATTAAAAAGAAGCATTTGATTTTTACTGATCATGGTAAATAAAGCATTAAACATGAAAAGAAATAAAAATACATCTTCTAATCCCACATTAGGGGCCACAATTTTGGCTAGGAAAAACAAAAGGCAAAAGTTTGATTCCATACATACTTACAAAGCCAGAAGAAGACGATAGCAAGGAGATGGAAGTAGGCATGGAAATGGGGCGGGGGCGGGACGGATTTTGAATTTCCCAACCCCATCCCCAAATCTCATATAGTTCCCTGTTCCCCTACCCAAACCCAGCGGGGAGGAATTATTGATCCCCATACCCGTACCCAACGGGTTCGTAGATCCCCCCCAACCCGATCCCCGTAGCCACATCAATGTTGTCTTCTTTCTTTCTTTAAATTCTATTGACATCTTCACTCTTCAAAGTGGGAAGTAACATCACTAGTCAATATTAAAACCATAATGTTGTTTTCGTTACTCAATAACCAACTTCTAGCACACATCAAAGCCTCTAATATATGAGGGAGGTGTTAGCGCTAACAAAGAAATTTAGGGTTTAGTTGAGATGTGGAGGGTTTCTAATATAAGAGGGGTAATATTGTAACTTTGTACATTTGGGAAGGGTTCGGGGTGGGGACCTATATCCTCATTACCCGCCCCGTCCCCGTACTTTGATATCGGGGAAAACCCAAACTCAAACCCAGTCAAAGCGGGGAAAACCCGTCAAATCGAGGTGGGTTCGGGTTGGTACCCATGGGTACGGGTTTTGTTGCCATGCCTAGATGGAAGTAGAGGCACGGGAAATTGAAGTTGTTGGAAGAAATCGTACAGGGAGGAAGCTAGCTTGAGTTCTAGGTGTTTTCTCCATACATGAGCTAGGTGAAAGAGGAAAGGAAATATGAGAGTGAGTTATAAAGATAGGTGTTGCACCCCGAAAAATCCCGCTTTGGGTTTCTCAATGTACAACGTGGAAAAATTTTGGAGCCGCCACCAATATTTTAATTTTAAGACCAAAACATTGAAAAAAGGTCTTTTGGACAAGGCGGATGGTCTTTTGAAAACTAGAGATATAGGTTCGGGGGTCGATTACGTGCGAGGAAGGTGTTAGCACCGCGCACGTCCTTTCTACCGAAAGAGAACCTCTAATTAAATGTGTGGTTTTAACATTCGATTTGAGAAATACCTAGATTTGCCTATTTATTTCTTGTTCGAAGATGAACGGGAAAAGTTAATGAAAATTTTATTTTTTGATGAGAAAGGGGGAAAAGAAGGTTTTTAGAAAAAGTGCTTGACGGGACATGGCCCGCTCCTACGTATCTCCCGGTGCGATGGAGAATTCAAAGCTACGTAGTTCTTGGTTGTCTTTTTGAAAAGTTTTTGTTTTTTTAACTTTTTTGGTGAGTTTTTGAAATAGGACGAGTATTAGTGAATGATTAAACTAGCAGAGGCTATGATGAAATCACTACTAAATACTCAAGAAAGAGAGTTGTACCGCTAGTCGAACGAACAAAGGTTCTGATGGACTATTGATAACAACTCATTTTTTATTATCCTTTTGGAAAGTGATTTTCGAAAGAGATTGATTTGTACGATGATCAAACTAACAAAGGTTATGATGGATCATCGTTTATTATTTTTAGGAGAAAAGGGCATTGTCACTAATAGCTAAACGAACAGAGGCTCTGATGAGCTACTAGCAACAATGGGTTTGAAAATGATTTTTGTTTGTTTTATGAAAATGATTGGTTTAGGGGGGTGAAAAGAATTTTTATTTGTTGCGCTTGACGAGAACGTGGCTCGCTCCTACGTATCCCAAACGGGAATCAAAGCGACGTAGTTCTAATGAAATTGTTTTTAAAAGGGTTTGAAAGATTTTTGGAAAAAGGGTGAAGGCACTATCAATGATTGATTACAAAAGTTCAAGCACATTCACTAATCACGAAATCATACATATGTTGAACATTTAATCAAGACTAAACATGCCAATATGATCAAAAGACCCAACTTATCAGGGATGCAAGGTAAAGTTCTCAAAGCAAGTGTGTGCGTGTAGGAAGGAGTGTATTTACCCTAATGACTCTATGCTACAACAGGCATGTAGACTTACGTCTTCATTAGGAGGTCATACAAAGCAAGTGTGTGTGTAGGAAGGAGTGTATTTACCCTAATGACTCTATGCTACAACAGGCATGTAGACTTACGTCTTCATTAGGAGGTCATACACATGGATGGAATGGCATATTGAATCGAGACATTTAAAATGCATCAAAAACAAGCAAGCAATTGATCATAGACATAGAATGGTCTTAATTAAACTGAGGAACATATGAGCAACGATTTCTCAATAACATGAACGAAAGGGAGAAATTGCATCAAGGCTAAGGTAAGCCTATCCTTTGCATTTATGAATAAGTGCCCAAAGGCTAATAACACAATCAAAGATGAGGGAGCATCAAGGTTTTGAATAACCTATCCCTTGCAATACCCCATGGACCTTAAACCATAAACCTAACTATCTTTTATTCATTAAGAAGTTAAAAAGGGGGAGGTTGAATCATCTGAAACCATCTCCACCACTTAGAACATGATGCACTAGGCATAAGTGGGAATCATGTGGTTCATCATCAACAATGGCATTATAGCTAAGTCAAATCACATAGGGCAATTTTGGCATGGATCACAATGATTAATAAATATAAAGACAGAAATACCTCTGATGAAGGCAGATACTACAACTTTGAAGAACGCAACTCCAACTAACTCTTGCAGTAGATCAGCTCTGACGGACCAACGGAACGAAGAGAGCACCAATAAAAAATAGGAGAGTTTTTCTGAAAAGATGAGATTTCCGGAAACTGCCCCTGATCTCGTGAAAGAATCCCCGTATGTGAAAAATCTGTGAAAAATGTGTCTGTAAAAATGTGTGTTCTCCTCTCTGATCTCGTAAAATCTCCTCCTGAAGATGTGTGCCAAAATGTGATTTGAGGCTGCCTATTTATAGGCTTAGGAAAGCGTAGAATTTTTTTTAAAAAACATTTATTGCAAGGATGAATCGATTGTTTGAGCCTTTGGAAATATGTAGGAATCGATTCTTTATTTTTGGAAATGATAAGATTCGATTGTATGGCCTATGGAAAAAGGTAGGAATCGATTTTCAGGACATTTGGAGATCCTGAAAATCGATTCTGTGGCCTTTAGAAATATGTAGGAATCGATTCTTTATTTTTGGAAATGATAAGAATCGATTGTATGGCCTATGGAAAAAGGGAGGAATCGATTCTTGGCTCTTTAAAATGGCCTGAAAATCGATTTCAAGGCCTATGAAAGGAGAGGGAAATCGATTTTCAGGACATTTACAACAGGTGAAAATCGATTCCATGTTTAGTTAAAGTAATGAGGAATCGATTCATGGCCTATGGAAGAGCTTGAAAATCGATTTCAAGGCCTATGAAAGAAGAGGGAAATCGATTTTCAGGACATTTATAATAGGTGAAAATCGACTCTTCACTTAGTTAAAACAATTAGGAATCGATTCATGGCCTATGGAAAGGCCTGAAAATCGATTTCAAGGCCTATGCAATATACTATAAATCGATTCTTGGCCTTTGAAACAAAATAGAAATCAATTCTTGCTTTCCAAAAAAATGCTTTTAGGTCTTTGCCATGCATGCATAAAATATTTTTCAAAGCTTGCCATGCATGCATAACATATTTTTCAAAACCCTAATTTCTTAAAAAGTGCATTCTAACCCTAAGAATGATTTCAAAAACTTTGGAGCGGTTTCTAGGATCCAAAATGCATAATTTATTTTTGTGTGGAAAATTAGGGTTTGGACCTAAGCCGGACAAAATTGGGGTATGACAGCTGCCCCTCTTTATCTGAATTTTAACGAGGAATATGAATTGGCCGAAACATATTCCAAGGCAAAATGAAGATAAAGAATTCAGAAATTATACCGATTTTGTCCATTTGGGGAAACCCGAATTTTCCTCTTTTTTTTTTTTTCTCTTTCTATGTTTTTTGAAAAGATGGGCTTGAGAACAAACGGGGAACGGTTAACACTTGGCGCATTAACCGAGAGAGAAAATGACGGATCACTCGGGATCTGAAGGAGCACTAAGGCTCTGAAAGACCACTCAGGGTCTGAGGGAACACTAAGGCTCTGAAGGACCGCTCAGGGTCTGAAGGAGCACTAAGGCTCTGAAGGACCGCTCAGGGTCTGAAGGAGCACTAGGGCTCTGAAGGTCTAATTCGCAGCTGATGCTTGGCGCATTGATTGGAGTTAAACTGAAGGACCGACGAGGTCTGAAGGGCATGCCTAAGCCTGATGGACCAATGGGTCTGATGGAGCGCAAACTAGCAACGGTACTAGTAAAACGGTCTGCTTGGGGGGGTGGCCCTTTCCGAGCAGCCATGATGGGCAAGATCAGATCCGGAACTGATATGTTGACCATGTAGGACGTCCATTGTGTCTTAGGCTGACACAACTAGTCTGAAGGACCCCTCGGGGTCTGAAGGACTTACCCGCAGCTCGAATACGAGGTGAAGTCTGCTTTTGAAGGGACACTTGGGTCCTGAAGGGATTCACGAATCCTATTGGTTGATTGATTGAAATGTTCAACTAAAGCAGACAGAAAAGTAAAATGAGCACTTGGCGTGCAAACAGAAAAGTAAATGGGCACTTGGCGTGCAAACAGCAGGAAAAATGGGCACTTGGCGTGCGAACAGAAAAGTAAATGGGCACTTGGCGTGCAAACAGAAAGGTAAAATGGGCACTTGGCGTGCAGACAAAGGTAAAATGGGCACTTGGCGTGCAGAAGCATGAAATAAAGCGGTAAAGAATGCGGTAAGGAAAGCAGTAAGGAAGGAGCACTGAGGGCTCAGGATGAGCGCGGAGGGCTCAGGATGAGCGCGGAGGGCTCAGGATGAGCGCGGAGGGCTCAGGAGGGAGCACAGAGGGCTCAGGATGAGCGCAGAGGGCTCAGGAGGAGCGCAGAGGGCTCAGGAGGAGCGTAGAGGGCTCAGGATGAGCGCAGAGGGCTCAGGAGGGAGCACAGAGGGCTCAGGAGGGAGCACAGAGGGCTCAGGGTGAGCGCAGAGGGCTCGGGGGGAGCACAGAGGGCTCAGGATGAGCGCAGAGGGCTCAGGGGGCGCACAGAGGGCTCACAGATTCTGCTGATTGGTTGATTTGAAATGACCGATGCTGCTGTATTGGATTGAGGTACCTACACACGTTAGTTGACGCAAGGAATGGTGCATGGAGTATGAGTGCATGTTATGAGTGCATGTTATGAGTGCATGTTATGCAAAGGCATGTTATGCATGTGCATGCAATGAGTGCATGTTATGCTATGATTTTGGTGTAATGATGAATGTGCAAGATGCGGTTGTGCAAATGTAATGCAGATGTATGCTACATGGATGCATGTGACGCTGATGCATGCAATGCTGGACGCTTTTGATATTCTCTTTTGGCTTTTCTTGATGGTTGCTTTTTTATTCATGAAGCGCGGGTACGCAAATGAAATGCTTGAGAGTTGTGAAATGCTTTGGTTTATTTGATGGAATGCTAAATTATGGACTCGACATTAGTCTGATTTAAGGATCACAACGAGTCTGGTTTATGGGCCGACAAGCCTGGTTTATGGAGCAATATGTGTCTGCACACTGGTTTGATTTATGGACCCTAAAGGTCTGGTTTAAGGACATAAAGGTCTGGTTTATGGATCACGATGATCTGGTTTAAGGACACAAAGGTCTGGTTTGACCGCATGGAATGCCAGTGTATGCAATGGAAGGCTTCGTTTTGTTTTTTCTATGAGATGCATGATGCAAATGCCATGATTGCTATTTTCTTCTTATGATTATTTTTATGTCTGATAAATGCATGATTTTATGCATGATGAATGTAATGCATGACTGTGTTTGTTTATTGCCCCCCTTTTTTTTTTTTTGCTGGTTCAGCCAACCCGCGACACTCATGACACGAGACTGAGGAACCTGTTGGACTTGCGGGGCTCATGGGCCAAGTGCATGTTGGTCTTGACTTTGCTGGTTTGAAGCAATCGTGGATGTAGTTGCTTTCTCTTGCATGATTGATTGATTTTGAGGGTGTGCTTTCTCTCAGGACTCTTAAGAATCTCGTAATGATTTGCAATGCTCTATGATATATGCACATGTTTTACAGTTCAGGACCATCATCATCATAAAACGTTTATTTTGAGCAGAAAAAGCAGAAAAATAAAAGAGTGAACAGATACGAGAAATTTGAACTTTATTAATGCGGAAACCGGTCGCACAAGAAGTTACGCCGATTGTTTATTGCATTTGAGAGTTTAAACTATAAAAAGACACGAAAAAAAGGGAGAAACTAAATTCTGACTGTCCGTCTCTGTGGAACAGTGCCAAACATCTATGTCCTTGACCTTGACCACTCCCTCATCCAAGCTTGTAGGAGAGTTGTATGCCTTTATTTACTTTTCATGCCTAAGTTTTTAGACCCTAATTTTTGCCTGGATCGCCCTTTGCGGGTTTTCAATCCACCGGGTCGCTCTGATTTTGCCTAGGCCGCCCTTTGTGGGTTTTCAACCTAGCGAGCTAATTCTTACTTGGCTTGTCTTTCTCTTTTTTTTTTTTATATTTCTTTCAGGCATAATACTTCTTCACTGAATTGACTGGATTCCCGAGATCTTCGCCGTCTATATTTATGAGTATCGGCGCTCCTCTGGAAAAAGCTTTCTTGACTTCATATGGACCGTCATAAGTGGGTATCAACTTCCCACGGAGTCAGTCTGGATAGGTAGGATCTTTTTGAGTACAAGGTCCCCTTCGCCGAATTCTCGAAGACGGACTTTCCTGCCGAAAGCTGCCTTCATCTTTTGTTGGTACAACTGGCCATGGCGCAGGGCAGCAATTCTTTTCCCTTTAATGAGATTCAGTTGATCTAGACGAGCTTGGGTCCATTTTGCTTCTTCTAACCTGGCCTCCATGACTACTCGTAGAGAGGGTATTTTAACGTTGATGAGAAGAACTGCTTCTGACCCATACACTAGAGAAGAAAGGGGGTTGCCCCTGTATGATTTCAATGAATGTGAGTGCGACAAGGGATGAGATAGGTGTAGGATCAATTTCCCCAATTGTAGGAGGGGTGAAGAGCGACAGGATTGCCCCACTTGGCATATTGTAAACAAATGAATTTACTTGTCCTTGAGCTAAGACTTTGAGAAAACAACAGCAATCAATCATTGATCGGAATGGACCTTTCGGGATTGTGGTGTTTTGTGGAGGAGAGATGAGTAGGCTTAATGAGGTATTTGGGGCTAATGGCAGGATGGTTTTTATTCGGTATTGGCTGTTGATCGATGATTTATGATGGTTAACTGGCTTGATGAGGTATTAGGAGGTTTTATTCCTGGCTAAGGGTCTATGGAGGGCGGGTCATCGCAGTCAAATGAGAGTGTTTGCGGTTTGTGAGAGGAGGGGTGCATGGAAATGAGAAAGTGTTTGAAGGTTTATTGAGACGAGGACCTCTTGGGTTTTGTGGTAACATGTATCAACTCACTATTTACATCTCTTTTGTATTTTTCTTTTGGTTTTGGGATTTTCCTTTTGAATGATTTTTCCTTCTTTGACTTCTTTTTCTTGAGCTTGGGTGAACTGATAAAGAACGATGCACTGTTTTTTCCGAGGTGGTCCTTGTCTAAGGTGACTTTTGGATTTTTGGCTTTTTCTTGGCCTAAGATGGCTCGGAAAGGATTATGTTTTTCTCTTTGGGATTTTCTTGGCTTAAGGTGGTTAGGAGAGGATTTTGTTTTTGGATATAGAATGGTAGTCTGACTTCATTTCAAATCATGATTGCTTAGTTCCTCAAAAATTAACTCTGGGACAATAATTCACTTATTTTCATGCACTTGCCCTTCTTCTTTATTTCCCTTTTGAGCTCTAATTTTCCTTTATTGAAGCACCCATCTTGACCTCTTTCTTGTTCTCAGCGGTCCCCAAGTTGATCACTTCAGTGGATTCCCCGTGATGCTGAATAACCCTTTTTCCTTGCTTCATTAACCTTCTGGAGGATTTTCTCGGTCTTTCTCAACGTCCCACTCTGCTTGATTGATAAGGTGATCAAAGTCAAGATATGGACCGTTGGCACTGTTATTGTGAGAGACAATTGCTGTGGATTTGCTTTTTGCCGAGGCGAAAAAGTAGAATGGAAGGTGAGACATGCAGGCAAAAATAATAAAGAAAAGAAGAGACACATGAAATGAAAAAGAATTGATTTTTATTGATTGGAATTCAAAAACAACGTTTTTATTGATGATGATGGTTTAGAAAATAAAAACATGTGCGCCCCTAACAACTGGTCCTGTGGCCTTGGGCAGAGCCACAGGGTTGCATTACAAAGGACTACTTTAAATCAAAGGTCCCAGGAGGATCAACAGTCTTTCAATTCTTTAATTCTTTCACCAGCACTGCAGCGACAAACCAGGTTTGCACCACCCTCATCCTTGATGACAGCAATTTGATCGTGTTGTTCGTCTTCCTCATCCCATCCTGTGGGCTGGATGTCTTCTATTCGGATTTGAGCACTCTCGGGAGCGTCATATCTGACCAAGTAGTCAAACTTTCCACTGGACTCCCCTAGGGTATCCCAACATCTCTCTTTCATAGGCACCGCTATTACTTCCTCATTGATTTCTTTTTCATCTTCAATATCATGGGTCCCTATCTGAACCACGCACCGATCTATCAGGTCTTGCAGGACTGACTTGAAAACTTCACAGGCACCCACACATAAAGGATCGGTGCATAACACCACGACGACACAACTCAGCATGTATATTTTCCAGAGGAAAGGGAGGTTGTATAGGCTTCATGGGGCGAGTATTGACCAAATTCTTTGAGACAAGATGATTGAACAATTCAGTATAGGTCATCGGGATCGGATCAAAATTAGCACGCCTCTTCTCTTGATAGTTCTGGGCTCTGTAGCCTGAATTAGTTTGCTGCGGAGAATTGAAAGATAATGGCACCGCCTGCTGTGGAGAGCTGAAAGATGGGCCTCCCCCTGCGGAAATAACATTGGTTTCCCCTTCTTTCTTCTTGGGGAAGTTGGGAAAGGGTTTCTTTTGTCCACTAGAATTGCCAAAACCTCCAGCAATCTTTCCGCAACGCACTCCGTGCTCTAATCGTTCCCCAATGACAACCATATCTGAGAAATTGGACGAAACGCTCCCCACCAACCTATCATAATACAGCCCTGGAAGGGTCTCCATAAACATGTACACCATCTCTTTTTCAGTCAATGGCGGCTTCACCTGAGCAGCTATGCTCCTCCATTTTGAGCGTATTCTTTGAATGACTCTCTATCTCCTTTGCTCATGTGCTGTAATTGAGACCGGTCTGGAGCAAGGTCCATGTTATACTGGTATTGTTTTAGAAAGGCTTCAGAGAGATCCTTCCAACTGTGAACTTCGGAGGATTGCAGCTGCATGTACCAATCTAGTGATGCCCCAGTCAGACTGTCTTGGAAATAATGAATGAGCACCTTGTCATCATGAGCATAAGCGGCCATTTTTCTAACATACATCGTCAAATGGCTAGATGGACACCCGGTGCCGCGATATTTATCGAAGTCAGGTGCTTTGAATTTAGGGGGGATAACAACATCTGGGACAAGGCACAAATCTCGGGCATCCCTCGCTCTAGTTCCTGATCCTTCCACAGCTCTTAAGCGCTCTTCAAGCGAGTGATACCGATCCCCATGCTGAGTGTTCCCAAACAAATGACCTTGTGGATAGTTCCCCGGACCGTGATAATAACCCCCATACTGAGCAGGGTTTCCCATATGATGGACAGCGTTCTGAGGGTTCACAGTAACTCCCAGAGTAGGACTAGGTGAACCTCTTGGCAGTATAGTATCAGGACTAGGAGTATGAATTTGTGCTCCCATAGCAGCTCCACCAGGCATAGTCGTGACCGGTTGACTCGACCCCACAGGAATAGCTTCAGCAGCAGGCGGCATATAACCCATTGGCATCCCCCAAGGATATATCGGTGCATTCAGATGACTCTGTCCGCTCGCCCCTGGAGGATGGGCAAAGTGACTGACCTCCTGTCCATAAGAAGTGTGAGTAGTTGTAACTTCAGCGGACACCGGAGGAGAAACGAAGGTAATAACCCCTTCGGGATTTACAACAGCAGCGGCCCCAGCAGTGGCCCCACCCCTCAAATTCTGTAGCATACTCATTACTTCGACCATCTGTGCTTCCATAGCCTCCACTTTAGTCTTCAAAGCTTGATTTTCTTGAGCCAGCTGCTCGGGGTTAAGAATCTCCACAACCGACTCATCTTGACCCAGGGGGTCCTCATTCTCGAGATGTTGATTGCTAGCCATCAATCTTGCTTGTAGACGGGTGGAGTATCGGTGTTGGCGAACCAGCTTGCCTTTCGTTTCTCTTGGTAGAACATTTTATAAGTACAAGTATGAATGCGTAAATGAATGCAATGCATATGGTTTTATGTTATTTTTGTATTTAGATGCATGAGGAATGCTGCATGCTGTTATGATGTAAAATGCGGGTGATGAGGATGCTTGTTATAAAGACAGATATTTACAGGTGGGGGTTTTGAAATTTTAGGGCAGTATACCCTATATGCCACCTCATATAGGTATTCATGAAAGAGAAGGAAAACATATTCTTTTTTGATTTTGTTGTTTTTTTTTTTTCAAAAAAAAAATGTTGGCGGAAATGAACTAAACTAGATGTAATAATGCAACACACAATTTTGGAAAAGCCCTTGTGACCTAAAAAAGAGGTGAGACCTATGATCTAGGGCAATTTAAAGGGTAATCCTTCCATGTAGCTCTATTCACTCCCTCACAAGGCCACCAGAGCTACAGTCCCTTTCACAAAATTCCCCACAAATGCAGCAAACTGCTAGGTGTGAGGCATCATGAAAGAGCACAACTCTGGTTGAAACTTTCGCAAGTAGCCAAACGGACAAAGGTCCTGATGGGCTCTTACTACTCGAATCCAATCTCCTAAGTTTTTGCAGACCTGGGTTATGGTCTCACTAAAAACACATAGTCACAGGGTATAAGTGTAGTGTGTGTCAAGGGCATTTTCCCTAGTACTACCCCACCTGAAATGAAAACCAGAGCAGTCCAGACAAAAGCAAGCCATAACAAGTTATCTACCCTAGGGTTCCATACCTAGAATATCTATAGACAAGGATATTGCTCACCTTAGGAAAAGGAGCCAAGAAGATGGGATCATGGGGATTGAAAAAAATGCAAGGGCATAAGCGATAAAAGAAAGGGAATAAAAGATAAGAAAGAAAGGCAAACAGGGTTTTAATCAAATCAACAATACATTAAACCACACATTTAAATTAGTTAGGCTTGACCCTCGTCTTTTTTAAAAAAGTGTCCCCAGTGGAGTCGCCAGCTGTTGCACCCCGAAAAATCCCGCTTTGGGTTTCTCAATGTACAACGTGGAAAAATTTTGGAGCCGCCACCAATATTTTAATTTTAAGACCAAAACATTGAAAAAAGGTCTTTTGGACAAGGCGGATGGTCTTTTGAAAACTAGAGATATAGGTTCGGGGGTCGATTACGTGCGAGGAAGGTGTTAGCACCGCGCACGTCCTTTCTACCGAAAGAGAACCTCTAATTAAATGTGTGGTTTTAACATTCGATTTGAGAAATACCTAGATTTGCCTATTTATTTCTTGTTCGAAGATGAACGGGAAAAGTTAATGAAAATTTTATTTTTTGATGAGAAAGGGGGAAAAGAAGGTTTTTAGAAAAAGTGCTTGACGGGACATGGCCCGCTCCTACGTATCTCCCGGTGCGATGGAGAATTCATAGCTACGTAGTTCTTGGTTGTCTTTTTGAAAAGTTTTTGTTTTTTTAACTTTTTTGGTGAGTTTTTGAAATAGGACGAGCATTAGTGAATGATTAAACTAGCAGAGGCTATGATGAAATCACTACTAAATACTCAAGAAAGAGAGTTGTACCGCTAGTCGAACGAACAAAGGTTCTGATGGACTATTGATAACAACTCGTTTTTTATTATCCTTTTGGAAAGTGATTTTCGAAAGAGATTGATTTGTACGATGATCAAACTAACAAAGGTTATGATGGATCATCGTTTATTATTTTTAGGAGAAAAGGGCATTGTCACTAATAGCTAAACGAACAGAGGCTCTGATGAGCTACTAGCAACAATGGGTTTGAAAATGATTTTTGTTTGTTTTATGAAAATGATTAGTTTAGGGGAGTGAAAAGAATTTTTATTTGTTGCGCTTGACGAGAACGTGGCTCGCTCCTACGTATCCCAAACGGGAATCAAAGCGACGTAGTTCTAATGAAATTGTTTTTAAAAGGGTTTGAAAGATTTTTGGAAAAAGGGTGAAGGCACTATCAATGATTGATTACAAAAGTTCAAGCACATTCACTAATCACGAAATCATACATATGTTGAACATTTAATCAAGACTAAACATGCCAATATGATCAAAAGACCCAACTTATCAGGGATGCAAGGTAAAGTTCTCAAAGCAAGTGTGTGCGTGTAGGAAGGAGTGTATTTACCCTAATGACTCTATGCTACAACAGGCATGTAGACTTACGTCTTCATTAGGAGGTCATACAAAGCAAGTGTGTGTGTAGGAAGGAGTGTATTTACCCTAATGACTCTATGCTACAACAGGCATGTAGACTTACGTCTTCATTAGGAGGTCATACACATGGATGGAATGGCATATTGAATCGAGACATTTAAAATGCATCAAAAACAAGCAAGCAATTGATCATAGACATAGAATGGTCTTAATTAAACTGAGGAACATATGAGCAACGATTTCTCAATAACATGAACGAAAGGGAGAAATTGCATCAAGGCTAAGGTAAGCCTATCCTTTGCATTTATGAATAAGTGCCCAAAGGCTAATAACACAATCAAAGATGAGGGAGCATCAAGGTTTTGAATAACCTATCCCTTGCAATACCCCATGGACCTTAAACCATAAACCTAACTATCTTTTATTCATTAAGAAGTTAAAAAGGGGGAGGTTGAATCATCTGAAACCATCTCCACCACTTAGAACATGATGCACTAGGCATAAGTGGGAATCATGTGGTTCATCATCAACAATGGCATTATAGCTAAGTCAAATCACATAGGGCAATTTTGGCATGGATCACAATGATTAATAAATATAAAGACAGAAATACCTCTGATGAAGGCAGATACTACAACTTTGAAGAACGCAACTCCAACTAACTCTTGCAGTAGATCAGCTCTGACGGACCAACGGAACGAAGAGAGCACCAATAAAAAATAGGAGAGTTTTTCTGAAAAGATGAGATTTCCGGAAACTGCCCCTGATCTCGTGAAAGAATCCCCGTATGTGAAAAATCTGTGAAAAATGTGTCTGTAAAAATGTGTGTTCTCCTCTCTGATCTCGTAAAATCTCCTCCTGAAGATGTGTGCCAAAATGTGATTTGAGGCTGCCTATTTATAGGCTTAGGAAAGCGTAGAATTTTTTTTAAAAAACATTTATTGCAAGGATGAATCGATTGTTTGAGCCTTTGGAAATATGTAGGAATCGATTCTTTATTTTTGGAAATGATAAGATTCGATTGTATGGCCTATGGAAAAAGGTAGGAATCGATTTTCAGGACATTTGGAGATCCTGAAAATCGATTCTGTGGCCTTTAGAAATATGTAGGAATCGATTCTTTATTTTTGGAAATGATAAGAATCGATTGTATGGCCTATGGAAAAAGGGAGGAATCGATTCTTGGCTCTTTAAAATGGCCTGAAAATCGATTTCAAGGCCTATGAAAGGAGAGGGAAATCGATTTTCAGGACATTTACAACAGGTGAAAATCGATTCCATGTTTAGTTAAAGTAATGAGGAATCGATTCATGGCCTATGGAAGAGCTTGAAAATCGATTTCAAGGCCTATGAAAGAAGAGGGAAATCGATTTTCAGGACATTTATAATAGGTGAAAATCGACTCTTCACTTAGTTAAAACAATTAGGAATCGATTCATGGCCTATGGAAAGGCCTGAAAATCGATTTCAAGGCCTATGCAATATACTATAAATCGATTCTTGGCCTTTGAAACAAAATAGAAATCAATTCTTGCTTTCCAAAAAAATGCTTTTAGGTCTTTGCCATGCATGCATAAAATATTTTTCAAAGCTTGCCATGCATGCATAACATATTTTTCAAAACCCTAATTTCTTAAAAAGTGCATTCTAACCCTAAGAATGATTTCAAAAACTTTGGAGCGGTTTCTAGGATCCAAAATGCATAATTTATTTTTGTGTGGAAAATTAGGGTTTGGACCTAAGCCGGACAAAATTGGGGTATGACAATAGGAAAAAAAATTAATTTACTGTTTGGGAGTTTGGAGGGAAGGGGAGTTGAATAAAGAGAAACATATAGAAATCTTTGGAGGTTCTTCCATCTTTAAGTGTACTGCCAATGAGTCTGATGTATCTTGTTTTAATCTAGTCTTTTGCCTAGATCATATTAATAAATTTCTACTTATCGAAAAAAATTGAGAGAGTAGTTTTGTAGACAATAATAAAATCATGCTTATGATGAATAAATATGAGCTTCGATGAGAAATGGGGGTGGTTGCCAACTGCAAGCACTCTGACGTACAAGTCAGTCAATAATAGAGATGGAGTAACTGAGGATAACATACCTTTCTTAGGAGTGTGAGTGAGTACATATAGTGAAGCAATTGGGCTTACCCTAAAAGCCCCAAAATATTAGGCTGGCTTGCAATTGAACTACTAGGCCAATTAGCTAATAGGAGTTGGATCCGGAATATAGCCCCTAAAGTCAGTTGCACATGTTGTGGAGCCGACTTGTGACCAAAGTCTTCCTCGTAGGTCATCGATCCAACCTGCAAAAGTTAGCTAACCTTAATGATAGAAATATCAATCCGCGTAACGCAACCACATATTTGTTATTGTCGTAATTTGTACACCAAACCGGCCGGGGTGTTATGGATTTTCTCCCAGCAACATTTGAGCTCTACAATGAACATAAGTCATGAAAGTGTATACCTTACTGAGAGCCGAGGTGTGTGTTCAAAATACTGAAGTCCTTATTGTCGAGCCTGTGGGCTAAAAAGTGAAGTCGGGCTTTGGAAATTGTGAAATGCGTAGCACAGATCCCGAGTTGGAGGTAGGCAATTTGCGTCTACGAGGTCTTTCTCCGTAGTCGAGGTAAGAGAAAACAGTGCAAAACAATTTGCACCGGGGGGGTCTTTTACAATATCATTAAGATATAGTTTTTAATCCTATTATAAGATAGGCTTAATTACAGTTTTGGTCCCCCTATTTTTACCAATTCACGATTTTGGTCTCTCAAGTTTTAATTTGACGATTTTGGTCCCCCTATTTTCCCAATTTGAAAAATCATAGTCCCCCTCTTAAATAAGTCAAAATTGAAACTCAGTTTGACTCACTCATCCTACGTGGCAGTCCACGTAGACTGCCACGTAGGTGCACCCCCACCTCCACTGTTCATCTTCCCCAACCACCCCCCCCCACCGTGAACCCCACTCATCCGTCAGCCACCACCCTCCCCTTCTCTGGTTCACGACCCCACTCCTCTGTCAGCCACCACCCTCCCCTTCTGTCCCACCGGATCTGGAACGAGAGAGAGAGAGATCTTCGCACAGAGAGTGAGAGAGTGAGAGATCTTCGCGCAGAGAGAGAGAGAGAGAGAGAGAGAGAGGGAGAGCGACGCATGAGGGGAGGGAGAGCGACGGGGAGGGGAGGGAGAGGGAGAGCGACGGATGAGGGGAGGGAGAGGGAGAGCGACGGGGAGGGGAGGGAGAGGGAGAGCGACGGGGAGGGGAGGGAGAGGGAGAGCGACGGGGAGGGGAGGGAGAGCGAGAGCGACGGGGAGGGGAGGGAGAGGGAGAGCGACAGGGAGGGGAGGGAGAGCGACGGGGAGGGGGGTTCACGGTGGGGGGGAGGGGAAGATGAACAGTGGAGGGGGTGGGGGGATGGGGGTGGGGGTGCGCCTACGTGGCAGTCTACGTGGACTGCCACGTAGGATGAGTGAGTCAAACTGAGTTTCAATTTTGACTTATTTAAGAGGGGGACTATGATTTTTCAAATTGGGAAAATAGGGGGACCAAAATCGTCAAATTAAAACTTGAGGGACCAAAATCGTGAAGTGGTGAAAATAGGGGGACCAAAACTGTAATTAAGCCTATAAGATATGAAACAATGCAAAATTAAATATAATTCTTGGAAAAGTTACTAAAAAATATAGCCATTTAAATATGAATTTTATATTCTAAATTATTAATCTAATAACAAAATAACTAAATTCAATTATCATGGGCATTGAATTTATAACGAAATGAATTTTTTTCTTAAATGGTGACTCAAAGTTAGTAGATATCATAAAAATATTTATTTATGTTAAAATGGATTAAAGTGTAGTATAGATTTAATTTTTTTTATACGCAAAACTATTATTAATTGGAGTACGGTACTCCAACCCGTATAAAAAAATGCATCCTTTAATTATTAAGGGAGATGATTGTAATTCAAGCATCTTTTAGGGGAAGGGAGTATAATTTACTCTAGAGTGTGTTTGGATTAAGCAATTTTTTCGGGTAAAGTAATTTATGAGGGCAATTCAAGTGCTTCAAACAAAATAAACTTGTTTGGATAATAAATGTCGATAATTTTCAAAATGAATTGATTTTATAAGGTATTTTAGTAAGAAAACTAAATTTAGAAAATTTGAAATACTCTTATCGAAAAGAAAAGAAAAGCTGAATTTGAAATACGACCTAAAAGTGAAGTATTTGGAATTCCTTTCTTGTAAAAAATTCATTTCTTGTGGAGAAATAACATTACTTGGATTTTTTCAAAAATTCCAAATTGGCCTCTCTCTCTCTCTCTCTCTCTCTCTCTCTCTCTCTCTATCTCTCTCTCTCTCTCTCTCTCTCTCTCTCTCTCTCTCTCTCTCTCTCTCATTTTCAAATGCATCAATTGAAATCATAAAAAAATGAAGAATTCAAATGCATCAATTGAAATCCTTTCGTTTTCAAATTTTTTTATTTGGATGGGATAATTAAATTTCTTCATTCTCAAAATTCCTTGTTTGGATAGAATAATTAAAATTCTTCATTTTTTTTAATATTTTTTTAAAATTCTTCACTTTACTTTGGTCAAAATAAATTCTTCACTTTACCCAAGGGTCGAATGACATGTGAGTTCAACAATCGATGGGACCGAGCCACCGGATGTCGGGCCTGATCCATTAGGAGTGGACCGGTCCTGACCTGCCGAGTTAGAGGCGGCAAAGTAGGCTACCCAACCCTTGTTGGGCTTGGGCCTTTTCGGGCTAGGCTAACAAGCCCAATTTGAAATTCAGGTTGAGTCTTTAAAACCCAAACCCTGCTCTATGTTGGCCGCGGGCTTTTCGGACTATCTCACATTTTATATAGTGCTAATTGAAAAGGATGATTTTTTTAAAAATATAACATATACTCACTGTTATGTTGAATTGAATTTCTTAAAAAATAAAACCCATGTAATGCTATAACCATATACGCTATTAATTATAAGATCTCGTATGATTGTTTCCTGTTTAGTTAAAGATCACAGAAGATATTGTAATTAAAGACGTGACTTGAACCGTTAATTTTAATCTGAATTTAATGTTCTCGTGTTCTCACAATAACCAAGTGTTCACTAGTGCAAAAAGGGGATTTAAAGTCAGGCGAAAAGGGGATTTAAAACCAGGCGCCCGCTTGACTTTTATTAAGTCGACTTTGTATGTCAGGAGTTTCAAAGTCAATCGATAGCCTGACTTCGTATGTCTGATTTAAAGTCAAGCATTTATTTCGCCTGACTTCGTATGCCTGATTTAAAGTCAAGCATTTATTTCGCCTGACTTCGTAAGTCTGTTTTAAAGTCAAGCATTTAATCTTGCCTGACTTCATAAGTATGATTTAAAGTCAGGCATTTATTCTTGCCTGACTTCGTAAGTGTGTTTTAAAGTCAGGCATTTATTCTTGCCTGACTTCGTAAGTATGATTTAAAGTCAGGCATTTGTTCTTGCCTGACTTCGTAAGTATGATTTAAAGTCAAGCATTTATTAATGCCTGACTTCGTAAGTATGATTTAAAGTCAAGCATTATTGCGCCTGACTTCGTTAGTATGATTTAAAGTCAATCATTATTGCGCTTGACCTTAAAAGTTTTTTTTTGTTTCAAATTTTGGTTATTAATACACCCTGGTTATATGCATTATTGGTCATTCATTCTACTATAACTAAAATTCATTCATTCTACTATATGTCATACCCCAATTTTGTCCGGCTTAGGTCCAAACCCTAATTTTCCACACCAAAAAATATATAATAAATTATGCACTGCATTTTGGGTCCTAGAAACCATTCCAAAGTTTTTGAAATCATTTTTAGGGTTAGAATGCACTTTTTGGGGAAATTAGGGTTTTAGGGTCAAAAGGGCATTTTGGTCATTTCTCACAAAAGGACTCATAAAAATAATTTTGCATGAAAATATTTTTTTTAGAGTACAGGACTGGAATCAAAAAGCAGGAAGCATTAAAGTGGAGCATTTTGGAGAAGAAGCCACCTTTGAAGATGAAGACCTAAATTGTTTATAAGCTTTCTTTAGGACACTGTGTAAGGTCCTATCACTGAAGGTCTATGACTTTTAGTAGCTGAGAGATGAGTGTTTCAAAACATGCATGGTGCATCAAAATAGTTTTGAAAAATATTTCTAAAAATATTTTGGTTGAAGGCTTGAAATTAAAATCCTATATTTTTACAAAGATAATAGATTATAGTAATAGATTATGTGCCTGAATGTTTTCAGAGCACATAATCGATTACTCTCCTATTTTTACTAAAACAAATAATCGATTGTTTCCTTATTTACAACAATAAATCGATTATCCTAATCAATTAGGAAGCAAATAATCGATTAGCCTTCATTTGCACATCACACATAATCGATTATGAAGCAAATGGAAGTTTCCTTATTTATCACATAATCGATTATCATCACTTTCAACTAAGCCTCATAATCGATTATCAAGCCATCTTGTGAATTCCTTGACAACAATAATCGATTACATGCTCAATATAACTATATGTCATAATCGATTATCAAGCTATTCAAGGTTTCCATATTTATCAAATAAATCGATTACTCCCTTCTTGTAACTAAGCATATAATCGATTACCACCTTTTTAGGAAGGTTGATAATCGATTATACACTTGTTTTTCCTTCACACATAATCGATTATCATGCTACTCTAAGGTTTCCTTTTCCATCAAATAATCGATTATGTCATGTTAAACAAATGAAGGCCTTAATCGATTATGTATTGCATTAAATGGTTTTCAAAAAGCAATTTTTTCCTACGCCTATAAATAGGCAAGAGTGTTTCACACACCGGGGGACCACAATTTCACAACACCTCTCTACTTCTCAGACACAGATTCTCACGAGATCAGAGAAAAAACCCATTTTTCTCGAAATCTCTCACATTTTAGAAAAAACTCTTCTACGCTTTATTTTTTCGCTCTATTCGTTCCGTTGGTCCGTCTGAGCTGATCTTCGCCAAGAGTTAGTTGGAGTTGCGTTCTTCAAGTGGTAGTATCTGCCTTCATCAGAGGTATTTCTGTCTTTATATTTGTTAATATTTAATCATTGTGATCCATGCCAAAATTGCCCTATGTGATTTAACTTAGTTATAGTGTCATTGTTGATGATGAACCACATGATTCCCACTTATGCCTAGTGCATCATGTTCTGAGTGGTGAAGATGGTCTCAGATGATTCAACTCTTTTAGTTTATATGATGATTGGCAATGTGATTCACACTTGTGCACTTAATCTTAAGTGTGAGGATTGACCAAAGCAATTCAACATTTTTTGATACTTTGGTCGCTAAATAATTTGCTTGCTTATGCTGGCCAATGATCATGATTGAGGCAACTCTTTTGCTTGAGCTTACAGTTTCATCGTCTACTCTCATATAGAATATCATCAATACTTAGATAGGTCCATTCCTTACATTGCATCTTCCACTAGATGTGCATTTAGATTCCCTTGCGTTTTGTAGAAATATTTGAGTATGGTTCTCGCCTAGCATCTTCCACTAGATGTGCATTTAGGTTCAATCTTGCCTACTCTTGTATTTTTGCTTGATGCCCAATTCAAGTTCCCTCCTTGCCTATCTATGCGTTGTGATCTACTATGTGTAGTTTAGACTTGATTTTTGTTTGCGAATTCAAATATTGTTGCTTAATGATTTGATTCCACTGATTGTGTTATGCATGAATCCACCAATTCTTTCTTGCATTCATTGTTTTCATTTCTAAACGACCTGGCACAAAAACGGTTACTAGTGGCAATCCATCACAACCTTTGTTGGTTTGATTGTCATGAAAGCCTCAATTTCAAAAGAATTTTCGTAAGCATAAAGCAAGCTACTAGTGATAATCCATCACAACCTTTGTTGGTTTGATTATCATGAATGCGTCCAATTTCAAAAAGCATTTTTCTAAGTATCAAAGAATCAAAAACAAGTTATTAGCGGTGGTCCATCATAACCTTTGTTAGTTTGATTATCATGAAAGATTTTCATTTTTAAGGCTCGTTAGAACTACGTCGCTTTGATTCCCATTTGGGATACGTAGGAGCGAGTCACATTCTCGTCAAGCGCAATCATAAAAAGTTTAGCATTTGCATAACAAAAAGAAAAGATTTATTCTCATAACAAAAAGAATCACTTTCGCAAACCTTTTCCTTTCTAAAATCATTTTCAACCCATCGTCGCTAGTGGTTAATCAGAACCTTTGTTCGTCTAGCCATTGGTGGCGATGTCTTTTTCCCCAAAGAAGAACAAGCGATGATCACTCATAACATTTGTTAGTTTGATCATTCGTGCCAATCAATCTCTTTCGAAAACCCCTTTCAAAAGAACAAATAAAAACGAGTCGCTACTAATAGTCAATCGGAACCTTTGTTCGTCTGACTGGCGGTAGTGACTCTCATTTTCAAGAGTACTTAGCGGTGATTACCCATGACCTTGGTTAGTTTAATCGTTCACTAAATACTCATCCTATTTCGAAAACTCACTAAAAAGATAAAAGACAAAAACCTTTTTTCAGGACAAAGAAGAACTACGTAGCTTTGAGTTCTCCATCGCACCGGGAGATACGTAGGAGCGGGCCATGTCCCGTCAAGCGTTTTTCTTAAAAACCCTTTTTCCCCCTTTTTCATAATAAATAAAGATTTTCATTGAGAATTTTCCAATAAGAAGTAGAGAGGCAAAACTAAGTATTTTCAAGTCAACACACTAAAACCACACATTTAATTAAAGGTTCCCTCTCAGTAGAGAGGACGTGTGGGGTGCTAACACCTTCCCCGCACGTAACCGACCCCCGAACCCTATTCTCTAGTTTCGCAAGACCAATCGCTTTTCAAAAAAGGTTTTCCTAATATTTTCCTTAATAAATATTGGTGGCGGCTTCATTGTCATAGGAAAAGTTGTGAACGAGGAAGGTTCTCCCTCGGGGACTTTTTCGGGCGCAACACTATAACCAATCATTCATTCATCCAATACAAAATACATAAAATACAGAAGAACAACCCTGGTTATACGAATTATTTGTAATTCATTCATTCTACTATAAGCAAGCATTCATTCATCCAATACAAAATACATAAAATACAGAAGAACAACACAATCAATAAGATTATGGAATCAGTTTAAGTACAGAATACATTCACATGATTCATCAGTTTAAGTACAAAAAAATACATTCTACAGAACAACACAGTCACTTACTTACATTCTACATAAACATCACTTAAGTTGTTTTCTTCATTCTTCCTTTGAAGTGGGTTTACGCTCTGCATACAATTTTATAAAAAACTCTGCCCAAACTTCTCTGACGTGTGTCAAGTCTTCATGCGTGAACGGACAACTCGAATTAAACATCTACAAAAACAATTTAAATTAGATTAAACAGTAGAGGAAAAACAGAAAAGCAAATTACAAAAAAATGAATATGATTCATCTTTTCCTTGAAGATTATCAAGGGGGTCCTTGCTCAGTATCAATAAATTACAAAATGCAAATTTAGGAGGCTACAACATTAAATCCTTTGTTACCTGTGGTATTACAAACAAAATCAAATATTTAAACGTATTATTCATGATTGACCAAAAAAACCTATTATTCATGAAAGGCACAACATTAAATCCTTTGTTTCAACAAAATTAAGATGAGAAAGACATAGTTATGACCAATTTCATATTTACAATCAAAAATTCTGAAGAGAAATTAAATTGAGGTAGAGATGAGGAGAGAAAAGTGAGTGTTGAACAGCATATAGTAGCAAGTAGCAACTAACTGTGGAAAAGCAACTGTCCTTACCAAAAAAAGGTTGTCTTTGTTTTTAACTAAGGAACCAATGACTCATGTTAATTTTCCTGGTATGAATATGGAAAAACGGAACGAAAAAAGAAGAGAATATGAGAAACACACTGAACATTTCTTCACTGAGTTTGGATGCAGTTTAAGGGGAATCACATTATCTTTCCATAGAAAAACTGAGTTATATCACAAAACAAATATCTTAAACATACAATTTATTTGGGTAAACATGTTATACATTTTTAATGTACTTGAAGCCCAAGCACTTTTATTCCCAAATCTTCAAGAGACCACTATGAATCTCACAGTTATTCTGCATAAACAATCATTTTGCATAACTGAAAAAACTACTTTTCTAACCTCCTGTGGAAATAAAATTGAAGGAGTCCTCACTCCTCACCTATAGTGTAACCTCCCCCGTGCACCACTGTTTTTGCTTTTCTAACCTCTTGATGCAAATAACACATTCTACAACCCTTCAAATAAAAGATACCTACAAAGTTAATGAGTATGTGAAATATTTGGAGGATTCACCTTAGAAGGAACAACTAAAAGTCAGGAAAATAAATGCTCACCCTCTGTTCAAGCCAGATCTAGAACAACAGGTTCACCATCTTGTTTGAGAGCAAACATAACCACTGAAATAAGGTCTGATGTATTTGAGAAGCAAGTGGGTTTGAGAAGATTGATACTCACCAATGTGTATGCCCCTATTTCAAAAGGACTGCATAAAGTAGATAAATCTGACGCACAAATTACTGTAGTAATTAAAAAGTCATGGTAAGGGAGCAAAAAACATAATAGTCATGGAGTAGAATCTTGTAATAAAACATGTCTCTATTATATCACTACTAAACAATTAGTATTAATAACAAAGACTGGACATAGTTATACCAAAGGCTGCAAGCATTTTGTTTAGCAATGCTATAACAATCTCAACTCAAGCAATGCTCACAAATGGTTAGGACATGTTATGCCTCCAAGAGGAAGCATATTAAAAAGCACAAATCCTCTATGTTATTCTGAAATCTAGAATAAAAATCAGATATACTATATCTTATTTTGAATACACTCAATTTTTGTTTTTTGAATCATAACAAAAATCTATATGTTATTCTGAATTGAAAGGTATGAACTTCTCTAAATCCACTCATAAAATAATTTCCTCTTAAAGTGTGGATACACATAAGCATAAGATCAGAAAATGATATGTTATTAAAAATCAGATATCATACCAGTTGAAAAATTAGATATCGTCACCAATTAACCTTTTTTTTTGCAGAACACCATTGGAATCAGAAATAATTTCCTATTCAGATTTGAAAGACATGTCTTTTGAAACTCGGAGGAAATAACTAATTGAAAAAATCAAGGCATAAAACAACAAAGTAGTAAAATTTCTATTTCTTAATTCTTGTTGCTCTTAAAGATTATACCCCCCAATTGACTCCCTTTATGCTATAGTCAGTCAAAATGGTGATTTCCTAACCTTGTTTCAGTTGGAAAGGCTTGCAGCCCTTAAAAAATCCAGTTTCATTCCCATGCCCCTGCAGCAATGTAGATATACCCGAAACACTGAAGTTAAAACAAAAGATACAAATGGTAGGCATACTATGAACCAAATATTTGTATATTAGTGCACATAAATGAAAAGCTATCTATCAAAATCAACTACAAAGTTAAGTTGTGTTGATAGAATCATGTTTGAAGCATACATAAATCTAGCAGAATCTTGCAAGATACAACAACAGACTCTTCATTAAACATTGGCAACGACAAATAACAAAATAGGAGATAAATATACATGAAAGTCATACCCAATTGAAAGTCTTCACATAATCTCCCAATTCCTCCTACCAAAAAGAAAAAACACATTATGAAAGTCTTCACATTATTCAAACAAAATGAGAATAAATAATGACTTTTCACTGTTATCGTAAAACATTCACAATATAAATAGCTTAACAGACCAACCAAAAAGTTAGTAGAACATAATTGTCATTCTTAACTTCAATTGAAAGACAAAGTTAACACCAAAAGCTAACTTTTTAGCATTAACTCAACACTTCAACCATTTTCTTTTCTTTACTGAAGGCATGAGGAATTCCTTTCCTTTTCATAATCCTTTAAATCCCTTAAACAGAGTTGAAATCAAGACTACATCATTATTTTCCCCAATCATTGTTGTTCTAAAATCAAAAATAGCAAGAAAAACTTCAAACAAAATGAGAAAAACTAATGAGGAATAGAGTAAGAATGACAACAAAGAAATCATGGTTCATACCTATTTTTCAACCTCTATCCACTTTCCCTGCTTCTCTCCGAAATGGATGTGGTTCAACTGAAAAATGGAAATCATGGTTCATACCTATTTTTCAACCTCTATCCTCAGTTGCTCCTTAGACAAAGTGATACCAATGTATTTGCAGCCTGAAGAGTATTTTGCCTTGAGACATGCTCCATGAAGAACTCTGCAGATGACAAACCAGCGATAAAGAAAACTGGTGTCCACCAACCCCTAAAGACATAACATGAGAAGAGTTTGATATGAAAATCCAATTAATATGGTAAGCTTCAAGTCATCACATCAACTTACCTATTCTTCAGTTCTGAGTTGGATGCATTTAAATCTCTGTTGGCTATGAGAATCTTCAGTAAAAAAAGTCAAGATACATGGAAGTAAAGAACAAAGTTCCAAAAAGATAACTCTGTAGAAGATTCAGATGAGTATACTTACCAAGAAAAAATTCAAGAGACCTTCCTCTTTATCAACAAATCAGAAGTCTCCATTGATATATGCATCTGCCATCTGCCATCTGCAATCAGAAAACATTTTCTCAAACCAAATAGTCATAAAGTGTATATTATATTATATTATATTATATAGTAACACATTACACATCTCATTCATGCCAAATAAATATTTCAAACAAGTAATAGATTGTACCTTAATGAGTCCTGCCAAACAATGTACATCAATGCCTTCTGGAACCAATCCCAAGTTCAACTGATCCCTACCATGTTCCTCTTGACTATTGTCTGCATTGATTCTGAAAATTCCCTCCACCTGCATGTACATATTCAACTTTAAAACCAACCAAGATCATTGAGGTATATTCATTTCCAAATTGAACAAGTCATATAACTTTGCTTCTTACACATAAATTGTGTCCGGTGGCGAGCGCCCTAAAGGGTCTGTTTGGTTACAGAAAATATTTGCCTAAAAAATGTCACCTCATTCTAGGAAATAGGAAATGAAGGAAAAGTATCGTCACATTTTTGAAATTAAAATAAAAATGAAAACTGAAACCAAACAGGCCTTGGAGACAAGACAGCTAAAGGTGACCAACCTGCAAGCCTTCTTGAAGATAACTCCAGTGTTTGGACGAACACAATACTTCTCCGGCGCGGTGGTGCGATTTCCGTCACGGCGGAGCTCCGGTGGAGAGTTCTCCGAACTTAAAATTTCTTGAGGGGTTTTCATGCTGACGCTTAGGGGATACCAAATATCAAACTCGTTTTTTGATTGGAAGTCTATGGTGGTCGGAAATGAGGGGGAAGGTGGCGGTCAAGGGTTTGTGGATCTACTCTGATGTTCCCTCAAAGCTACGAAATGGTCATGATTCTTGAAGAGGAAGAAGATACAAACACAAGGCTGGCTTTGGATAGTCAAATGGTGGTCGTTCCTTTTCCTCTCGCGTGACTCTTTCCCGTGTTTCGCTTCTTCGGTGCGTGAGAAGGAGAGGAAGACGGGAAAATGCGGTGATTGGAGGGATGAAGGGAGAAGAGGAAAGGAGGGGATTGGAGAGAAAGAGAGATAGAGGAAAGGATGCACAGAGAAGAGGAAAGGAGGAAGAATAGGATAGATCGAAGAGTGTCAGTGAGGTTTGAGAGAGAAGACGAAGAATGCGTACGGAGTGAATAGAACGACGCGTAGAAGGGTGAAATACTTTATTTTATTTTAGTACTTTAGAAGTCAGGCGTGTATTTGCTTGACTTTAAAACTTTACCTTTTAATTACAAGTTTGCCACCGTGTCTACTTATGTAGTCAGGCGCCTGATAGCATGACTTTAAAAGTCTAATTTTTTTTCCTATTTTTTCACTTTAGAAGTCAGGCGTGTATGCGCTTGACTTTAAAACTCGTGCGTTTTGCCTCTTAATTACAAGTATGCCACCGCGTCAACATATAAAGTCAGGCATCTGAGCGCCTGACTTTAAATGTCTAATTCTTTTCCTGATTTTGCACTAGTGGTTGTCACCCGAGTAATCCCGTAATTTGCTTTGACCATCAGATATGAATATTTGTAATTAAGAAATAAAAGAAAATTAAAGTATTTTAAAGTTAGGAGATTTTGTTATGCTCATTTGATTCATCTTTTGCTACGACAAATTTTTTTTTAACAATAAAGCAATTTAGCAAAGATAATATTGAAACACCCCGTTAGGAAGATTAAGAAAAATAAATAAATATCATCACTATATTTCTCAGTTTTTATTCTTGTACTTTAAAATGTAAATATTTTGGCTATAAGCTTTATAAAAAAAAATGTGAGGTATAAGATTTTAAAGAATGAATATGTAGTTACTTTCGTTTTTTACCGTAATTAATCACGTGGATGATGATCGAATTTAACAGATTAAATCTCGTTGTACAATTTCTTTCATAATATTCGTAGTAAGAAGCATTTTCCTTTATTGAATGTATTGTATGAATGCAAAGATTCTACAATCTTGATGCCTAAAAATTCACTTCGACTGTGCGAGGATCTGCCGGAAAACGACCTTTTGGTGGTGGAGGTGGATACTTACGACCTTTTGGTGGAGGTAAAGGTGGAGGTGGAAAATCTGCAGCAGATACATCACTAGGCCCAGATGGTGGAACGTAACTTTTCGCAAAATATCATAGTATAATTTTTTGTGAGTTGGAAGACAATATGATGTTTTGGTGTTATACTCAAATTGTTGAATGTGTAAGGTGGAGGTGGAGAATCTGCTGATCCATGGCTAGGCCCAGATGGATCACGATTGACTGCAGTCAGGATTGACTGCAGTCACAGCATTCAAATTCATAATAACTGTTAGATCTAAAAATAGAGCAATCCTAGCTGTTCATTTATTTTACTTAAAAAAATAATGAAAAAATTAGTTTGGAGAGATATAGACTCAAACAACAGCAGACAATCTGAATCCGGCAAAAGGGTTTAGGTGTGGCCAAATAAGATATAAATAGGGATATGATATGTTTCTTTTACGATTTCAAATTATTATATTATTTTTATTAATTTTTTTTATAAGTAGAAGATATTATTAATAAATTCCAGCTTTAGAAACATAGATGGAAAAAAACCTTTTTAATAAATTATTACTATTCCTTTTAAAAAAACTTACTATTATTACAATCAATTATTAAAAAAACTTACTATTGACCAAAAAAGTCTTCATGTATCCAACAATTTAAGTCTCAAAAGGTTTGTTTTATGGAAATGTTAACAAAGTCAAGTATATTTTTGACAAAATAAATAACAACAAACTAAATTTTAAATATAAAATGACAATAATTTGTGTAATTTTTCAATTTTTTTTATAATATGTTTGTTAGTTTTTTTAATTAACTACATGCATGAATATTTTGCATCATTACTTTTATATATAACATAGAATATTGCATTAAACACGTTCTTCAAACATTCTTGACTTATGTAAAAACAATGTAGTGATTATTATTTTTGTATCAGCATTGTTAAATCTCTTAAGGAGAGCTTTGCCACCCATTGTGGTCCTACCCGGCTCGAGAGATTAGTCTCTACAGTTGCGCGCAAAAGATATCCAGTTTATACCAAAATGTAGTGATTATTAATTTTGTATCAAAAAAATGTAATAATTATTTATAATTTTTCTTATTTAGAAAAATCTCTATTCCACCATTTCTTATTTCAGTTAGGCTACCAAATATGAAGATTTGTTTATAATTTCAAATTTCAAATAAGAAGAAACTTAATAAATATAAAATGTCAACCTTTCAGTTATTTCATACTACTTTAGTACTATTTATGGGAATAAAATCAAGTTTTAGGTTCATTGAATAACTGATGTACATGGTCAATAAAATATAAAAAAATTGAAAAATTTTAATTGAACCAGATGATATAAATGGTGTAATCGGATTAACAATAATTGAACCAGATGATCAATAAAATATAAAAAAATTGAAAAATTTTAATTTTGGGGAAACACAAAAACATTTTAACGGTTCAACCCAGTCCAACCGGTGGTTCAATCGCGTTCAATTCAACCCAGGGGTGTGGTTAAGCGGTTGTCGAGGGTTCGATCCTCGCCTTGGGTATGAAGCAGTTTTAAATCTCTGGGCCAGCTGTCCCACCCTTCGAGGTGCCTCCAATCCAGCGAGGGGATTAGTCACTGCATTCGGCGGTGGATACCCTAATATATAAAAAAAATCGCAATCAATTCAGTTTAATTTCCGGTTCAACCGATTGAACGACCCAATCCTTTTCAATTCTCACAACACTAATTTCTGACATGCATAATGAATTTATGCATTAAAGACATTTAAGTCATACATTAAAGGCATTTTACCCAGACGACGGCACATATCATGTGTTGAATTTAAGGTATTTAATGCGTAATCAATTAGCTATCATTTATAATTTTAATTTGGTTAAATTATAATTTTGGTTTCTGTATTTTTACAAATTTAGATATTTGGTCCCCCTATTTTAAAATCTAAACATTTAATCCCCTGTTTTTAAAATTCAGAGTTTTAGTTCAAAGGGGTTTTTTTTCAGTTTTTTGTTGCCGATGTATATGACTGAAAAGAAAAACGCTTATGTGGCATTTATTAAATGACGTGGCAGCCGACAGTTTCCACATGTGGTTGTCACGTCATTTAATGAGACACAGCCACGTAAACATCAGCAACTTATTATTTAATAATTAAAAAAACCAAAATTAAATTAACTAAATTAAATTCATTCTTCTCCGCTTAAACATCCGACAGACTCTGTTTTTAATTGGAAAGAACCAAAAACAATTGGAAAGAACCAAAAACACTCCCCCTCTTGCAAACCTAGTTTCACCATAACTACTGCACTTCATCTCTTTCCAGATCTATGATTCTCCAAAAAGCCGAACACCCCATTAATCCCTGAACAACCCTTATTCTTCCAGATCTATGTCTGTTCTATTATATTGAGAGACCCGGTAAATTTCATTTATTTACGTAGCTTTCTTAGTTTAATTGATTTACATAGCCTTATTTTTTTAAATTTTTATTTTTTTATAATGCAGACATATGAGCGTAAATTGAAGGTTACCAACCATGGTAACAAGCTGGCTCAGAGATTGCTTGGGTTTTCCCAAAACCACCAGTTATGGGCCTTTATCACAGGTTCCGGATTAGCCCCCCTCGTCTCGACCGGGCACACAAAGGTGGACCATGAGCTCATGTCTGCTTTTGTTGAGAGGTGGAACTCAGAGACATCGTCATTTCACCTACCATTTGGTGAAATGACGATTACTTTGGATGATGTCTCCTGTTTGCTGCATCTACCCATTACGGGGAACTACTTCAGAGTCCCACCTACCTCGGTCACCACTGGTCAGGCCATCCACCTAGCACATGTTTATCTAGGTGTGACTATAGAGGAGGCAGGGATGGAGTGTCGAGCTTCATCTAGCCCGTATTACCGTTTTGAGTGGCTGCAAGAAATTGTTACTAGAGGGTCCATAGAGAATGACATGCGTCCTTCTGTCAGGGCCTTTATCCTTCTGATCCTGAGCTGGTCCATCTTCACGGTAAAGACCGGCGACAGGGCTGAGGCTAAGTGGCTGCTGCTACTTGAGGATGTCAGTGTAGCTGGAGTGGGATCATAAGCATGGGGGCAGCAGGGCTTGCTTTCATGTATGACCAGCTGAACTACTCCTGCTTGGACCAGGAGCATCAGTTAGGAGGGTATGCGACCCTCTTACAGGTAATAATTTTAAGTTAACTTTTTCCGAGTTGGTTAAATTTCTGTTAAACAGTTTTTAATTCACCATGTTGTTTATCTTCTTTTTTTTCAGAGCTGGATTTTATGGTATTTCCCTCAGCTGGTGGAGAGGAGGAGTGGATTGCGGACTGGAGCACTGTGTGGGCGTTGGAGGAAGAAGAAGACAGATGGAGTGAAGCTGGGGGTATACAGGCTGAGGATTGATGCACTTACCTCGGATGATGTCTGCTGGCGACCGTTTGAGGAGCACCGGTAAGAGGATAGAGACTTTCAGTAGGTCTCATTATACAGGGGCCACATCAGCTGGGGAGACATCACTGTTCCCTACATGCCCAATAGGTGCCTCAGACAGTTTGGGTACGTGCAAGCTCATTAAGTTGTTTCTTGAAGACGAATCTCTCCTCAGGAGTCATACGATTATATCTCGCCCAAATCATCTCCATTTGGTAAGAAATATCACAGTCAGCCGATTTTTCCTGCGAGAATTTATCATCCATAGAATACAAACTCAATTTTTTCCAATGGTCGTCTATAACATCCAATGGAATAGGAGTACCGGAGACATGGTACACACCTAGCTCACAAGCACAAGGAAGAAGATGTGTCTTTCTAATAATGCACCCACAGCGGGCTTTGTCATATCCAGCCCCAGATGTCGATTTTGAAAACTCTTTAACAATATGATTCAAAGCATTTAAAGATATAAGACCGCGAAGCTTTTTAAACAAATGAGTATTGGAAGCCACTTCAATACGGTTGATACTTCTTTGAAAAGACCCGATGACTTTATCAAATTGAAGAGTAAGCATCTCATGCATAGATGTAAAAGACTTAGACAAGTCACCTCCAGAAGTCCTCAACTGACTCTTCAAAGTCCAATGAGCTGACTCGACTCTTAAATAATAACAATAAACACGTGTCAAAAATATTTAAACTACGATAAATATACTAAACACATGTCAAAAAAATTTAAACTACAATAAAAATACTAAACACGTGTCAAAAAAATTTAAGCTACGATAAAACTACTAAACACGTGTCATAAAAATTTAAACTACGATAAAAATACTAAACACGTGTCAAAAAAATTTAAGCTACGATAAAAATACTAAACACGTGTCAAAAAAATTTAAACTACAATAAAAATACTAAACACGTGTCAAAAAAATTTAAGCTACGATAAAAATACTAAACACGTGTCAAAAAAATTTAAACTACGATAAAAATACTAAACACGTGTCAAAAAAATTTAAGCTACGATAAAAATACTAAACACGTGTCAAAAAAATTTAAACTACAATAAAAATACTAAACACATGTCAAAAAAATTTAAACTACAATAAAAATACAAAACACGTGTCAAAAAAATTTAAGCTACGATAAAAATACTAAACACGTGTCAAAAAAATTTAAACTAGATAAAAATACTAAACACGTGTCAAAAAAATTTAAGCTACGCTAAAAATACGAAACACGTGTCAAAAAAATTTAAACTACAATAAAGATACTAAACACGTGTCAAAAAAATTTAAGCTACGATAAAAATATTAAACACGTGTCAAAAAAATTTAAGCTACGATAAAAATACTAAACACGTGTCAAAAAAATTTAAACTCCGATAAAAATACTAAACACGTGTCAAAAAAATTTAAGCTACGATAAAAATACCTATTGGTGGTCTGATTCCCGAAGTGTGGGATATGGTTTGTCCATGCCAAGATAAATCTTTCCTTATGCTTTGTCAACCACGTGTCATGCACATACTTAATAAGAGCGGGCAAATCAACGCAGGAGTCCTCAAAAATATTCAAGTGAGCTGAGTATTCTGACTCGTTAAGTGAATCAATAATGTTATGGCAAAGACAGAGGACGTCCTTTTGCCTATCCACGTGCACCAACTCTTTAATCTTCGCTTTCACATTTTTAGTCACGTGCCAAGAACATAACAAATTTGTACCGGAAGGAAAGACATCAACAATACCGGACATAAGACCAAGATCTCTATCAGTCAACAACACCTGAGGCTGAAGCCCGTGCAAGTCAAATAATTCTTTTAGTTGCTGGAATGCCCAAGTAAAATGAATTCCAAGCTCGTGTGAAATATAGGCAAAAGCAACCGAGAAAGTTATCTCCGTTGAAGTGACACCTACAATCTCCAATAGAGGTAGATTGTATTTGTTGGTCTTGTATGTGGTGTCAAGAATAAGAACCTTTGGATACAACCGGAATAACTTAATAGAAGTCGGATGCGCCCACATGATGTCACTGACCACATCGGAACCCTCAACTTTTCTGCTCCAACATAAATAATTTTGCGACTCAATCAATCTCAAAAGCTCCTGAATGTCCGTTCTAGGACCCCTCTTAGAAGACCTATAGGCGTAACGCTGCCTATATATTTGAGGAAGAGAAGTGACGTTGTCCGGATAATGGTTCTTCAAAGCAGTAAGACAATCTTTCGGGGCAACATTCAGATCAGTGTGCTCATTAACAATAGCTTTCTGCGGCTTAGTTAAACGACCAAAAGCTGTCGACCCAACCGGGGTAGTAAACAACTCATGTGTGTGAAGACCACACCTAACATTAACACGCCAACCCCCATGACGTATTGTACAAGTAGCTCTCAATGTAAACGGACAGTTTCTTCTCTTAGACCCGAAAACTCTAGAATCATTAGACCACTTGCCTTGCTTCTCGCAACCAAATATAATCTTATCTATAGAACCCCTTTTACCTCCAGCTTTGTCAGATCTTACGATGATAACCACAACTCCAATACGCCTCCCAACCGCGTTAGCCCACTCTTCAACATCCTGGCGTGTAGAAAAAATCTACAAAATAGAAAAAAATAGATAAATGTTGCGTACTTAATTAATTAAATATCTACCAAACTTTAATCAAGAAAATTAGTTTGAAAAATATACCCTCTCCGTCCAGAATGCCTCTGTAGTGTCTACCACGAAAGGAACGACCTACGACTCTGTATGCACAATACCTGTTTCAAAATAGAACAATACTTATAAAGTAAATAATTAAAAAAAAAAAAACAAAGCGGATTTACGTGCCTTCAAACGTAAATCCGCTTTGTATTTTTTACAAATCGGATATACCCTCATCCAGGTATATCCGATTTGTTAAATGATAAAGGCGGATTTAGGTAAATTCGATTGCGCATCGGATTTAGCTAAATCCGATTTATTAATATTTCGCCTTCTGTTCTGAATTAAATTGTCAAATCGGATTTATCTGTCAGTTTGATGCATCCGATTTGGCTTATGCGTGGAATTTTAAGTATTTAAAGCTAATCGGATTTACCTTCCATTTAGGTAAATCCGATTTCCAGATTAAGTGGTCCCCCACCAGAGAATCTTCCAAAAGTCAATTTTTGTAATTTATGTCAGAGGTATTTTTGGGATTACGATTTTGGGTGGGGGTACATGGAAGCTGATGGGGGTATAAAAAAAACCCTTTAATTTTTGGTGTTGATAGAGAAGAACAAAGATTAGGGTTCATGGAAAAGGATTTGGGTTCGGTTAAAATCATTTCTATTTTGTTTTGTAATTAAATTTTACTTTTAATACTTTATTAATTTAATAATGACATGGCATGTTGACGTGGAGTCTATGTCACATGCCACCTCATTTAATGAGGTTCATATCACCCTTTTTTTTGACACACCTCCACATCAGCCAAAAAATTTAAAAAAATCTTATTTTTGAAATAGGGACTAAATGTCTGAATTTTAAAATAGGGACTAAATATCTGAATTTTTAAAATAGGGGGACCAAAACTACAATTTAGCTTTTTAATTTTGATGTAAACTATTCTCTCAATCTCTTTTTACTCTCTCTGTTACTTTCTAAATGTTAGATTTTTAGAAAAATATTGTTTCTTTTTATCCGTCGTTTTCAAGTCTCAAAGAAACATTAATTACTGCTTTGTCAATAATACCCTTATTAAGGTGGTGACATATAGATTAAGAAATACAATTAATATTCAACAACTCAACCTAAGAGCACTTGGATGAGATGGTAGATGGTCTCTTTTAACTTAAACAAGGTCATGGGTTCGAATCTAGCCTTTGGCATTCAGCAGTGTTAAATCTCTTGAGAGAAATCGAGCATTCGATTTACAAAAAAATTATTCAACAACTCATAAAAGTTATTTATGTTTTCCTATATATTAACTCACTCTTTCAATAATAATTGCGTATTGAAAAAAGAAATCATATTAATGTTTCAAGATAATAATAGAAAAAAAACCTTGATGTTTCATTGTTATTAATCACAAATCGAGAATCAAAATGAAGTCGTTTTTCTAAGACAAAAAATGTCAAACAAAAGGGACAGAGAGAATAAATGATGTTTTTTTTAATAGGCTTAATTACAGTTTTGGTCTCTCTATTTTCACCAACTCACGATTTTGGTCGCCAAGTTTTTTTTCCACGAATTTAGTCCCCCTATTTTCTCAATTTGTAAAATCATGGTCCCCCACTAATTTGGTCAAAATTAATGCTGACTTGTAACTCACTTATCCTACGTGGCATGACACGTAGGCATGCCTAGTTGGCATTTAAATTCAAATTTATTACTTTTATTATAACATTTGTTTTTTATATATTTAAATATTTATTTAATAAAATTAGAAATAAAAAAAGCACTTTATTAGGGAATCGAAGGTTTCATCTTCTTCTTCCCTGATACCAACCTAAACCCTAAAACCATCAACTCCAAAATTGTCCCTTCAAAGTCACGATCCAGAGCCTGAAATTTCCCAGAATCAATTCCTCTCCCTTCGCGACTTGAACCTTTGTCTCAGTATTCATTTTCATCAACTGGGTCTTCTTTGAGAAGAAGACCCATTCGCTGCCACTGTGGTGTTGAAGCTCCATTGACTACTTCTTGGACAAAAGAGAACCCTGGACGAAGGTTCTATGGATGTGGATTATTTGAGGTGCGATTTCTACACCCTTACATTGTTCTTTGTTTTTATCTCTGTTTTAATCTTTTACCTTTGATTTTTCAGAAATTTGGTGAAAAACAATGTTGTTTCTTTGACTGGTATGATGAAGAGATGACCACTAGAGCTAAGGAGTTAATTTGGTCCTTCATGAAGAAGGTTGATGACTTGAAGAAAAAAGTTGCTGAATTGAAAAACAATGTTACTCAAGTGAAGAAAAATGAGGCTGAATTAAAGGAAGCAAAGAGGGTTCAAAAGGAAATGAAGATAAAGAATAACATGCTATGGGGATTTTTGGCAATTTCTTGGATAATTATTGTTATTCTTGTGTTTGCATTAGTTGCAACACACATGTTGAAATAGTCTAGGGGTTAAAAAATTAGGCTTAGTGTTTTGTAATGATTGTTTTAGTGTTGGTTGTAATGAATTAATGGCTTTGTGCCATCTATGGTTATGTTTATGTTAGTTGTTGTAATGAATGGAATCAATTATGAAATGAAATCAAGTGTTCTATTATTATGCAGATTTTTTTCATGGATTATGCAGATTTTTTTCATTTCCATTTGGAAGAGATCAGTTTCTGGTTTAAAGTGAAAGAGCAGTTATATCAGTAGCATTTTACTAGCTTCGGTTATAGGCCTATTTGGTTGAAGCATTTTACTAGCTTCAATTGTTCCCTGAATGCTTCAGTTATATCAGTAGTTGTATCAGTAGCATTTTACTAGCTGTGATGTATGCTCCTTATTCCAATTCAATTATTTTGCCACTAGATACATATACAAGATGCAAATATAAAGGCTGCAACTATATCCAATTCAAATACTCATTGCATTAACAAATAAGCTGCATATAGGCAGTAGCATTTCATTAACAAAAGGCCAACAAGGCCATATTTACATAAACATTGTTTTGATTTCCTAATCGTGGGATAACTACATATATAACAGCTGCACAAAATCCCTTTACAAAATATGTGACTAAAGGCATATGCCATACTGACAGCTTCACAAAAAGGCATATGCCATATACTTGCTAACACTAATAAGCTTGTCACACTTGTGGAGCTTGTGACCCTTGTGGTTGTGACTCTTGTGGTTGAGAAGCTTGTGACATTTGTGGAGCTTGTGACACTTGTGGATCTTGTGATTGTGATCCATCTACAGCAGCTGTCTTCTTCTTTATTTTGTTATTTCCACCTTTGGGTATGTCTCTATCAGCAGCAGTCTTACCCTTGCATGTCCTAACACTGTGGCCTAATTTTCCGCATTTCTTACACTTCACAGTTTGTAGTAGCCTAGGGATCTTGTTGGCAAGCCTTGGCTCATCATTAGCCTTGTTTCTTTTCTTTTTTGGCCTCCCTGGTGCTCTCCTCATAACAGGTGGTATTATTGGATCAGTTCCAGTCTCTGGCCATAACTTTGGTCCATTTGATGGCTTGACAATGTAGGAGTACGTGCTCATAAATGTTGATTTCCTTAGGTTCAAACAACAATAAAACAGAATTAATATATACATTAGTAACAGCCATACACAATTAATATATATATATATAGTACTAATTACCTATAATAATGGGAGACATACTCCTCAGGATTCTTCTCATTGTGCCAGATACAAGCAATTGCATGTGGGCACGGAATTCCTGACAAGTCCCACTTACGACATGAACATGTTTTGTCCTTCAAATTGACAGTGTATTGGTCAACATCATTTGATACCGAGAATAATGCAAAATCATCATCAGCATGCCATCGAGGAGTCCACCCATCAGCTTCTCTCTTAAGTCTTTCAATAATGATTTGTATTTTAGGACAAATAAGTCCATTGTATCTATTCATAAATGTTCGTTGAGTTACTATCCTCTCAGTTATGTAGTTCTTTATTCCTTCAAGCAAACTGATGATAGGCTTGTCTCTGTGGTCCAGAATTGCCTTGTTGAAAGCCTCACACATGTTGTTGACTTGTAAGTCACATTGTGTGTGTGTTTTGTAGTGAGACCTAGTCCAAGTAGAAGGTGGAAGTTGCATCCTATCCTTCCAAGCATCTTCATTCATATTCTTCATTTTATTCATTGCCCTCTGCCAATCAGGGAGTGTCGTAGTCCTAGCAGCCCACCAAAGGACTTCTTTCATTGTGTGTGTGTTTTGTAGTGAGACCTAGTCCAAGTAGAAGGTGGAAGTTGCATCCTATCCTTCCAAGCATCTTCATTCATATTCTTCATTTTATTCATTGCCCTCTGCCAATCAGGGAGTGTCGTAGTCCTAGCAGCCCACCAAAGGACTTCTTTCATTTCTGATCCAAGATATTTCTTCCTCCAATTACCATAAAGATGCTTCACACATAATCTGTGCTCAACATTGGCCCACTGGCTTAGAATAGCAGGTACTAGTCCCTGAACATGAGCAAGAAATGAATAATATTTAGATAGATATAAATGAAATAAAGTGATCAATTTTAAATGAAATAAACTGTCACTGATTTTACTTACCTTTTGCTGATTTGGGATAAATGAATATTCCCTTTGTTGCAAGTCACACAAGTCATTTACCAAGAGATCAAGAAACCACTGCCATGAATCCTTTGTCTCAGCTTCTACCACTGCATATGCTATGGGCAACATCATATTATTTCCATCTTTACCAACTGCAGCCATTAGTTGTCCACCATGTTCCCCCTTCAAGAAGCAAGCATCAAGTCCAATTAAGGTCTGCATGTGTATGCAAATGCTGCCTTACAACCTTCGAGGCATATATATATCCTTTCAAAAACATGACCCTTTGGACTTTCAGTACACTTGATAATTACCGTGCTATTAGGATTTGACCTCTATAACTCCTCTGCGTAGCTTCTAAGATGCTTGTATTGTTCAGTACCAGCACCTTGGTTCATCTCTATTGCTCTTCTCTTAACTCTATATGCTTGAGCATGAGACAATTTAACATCCCACCTTTGAACAGATTCTGCAGCCAAACCCTTACACTTCATTTCAGGTGTATGCCTTAAAGTGGGAACAAATTTTTTGGCAAGCCACTCAGCCTTTGCTTGTCTGTTTCTTGGTGTCCTATGACAACTATGCTCATCACTAAAGCTGACAATTTGCCAATAATTATTGCCACTCCTCTTACTAATCATCAAATGGAATGGACATTCTTTAACACACTTAACCACCATTCTTTTCTTATCATTTTGTTTAAAAAAACGTTCTTCCTAAAACACAAAGCATACTCCTTAACAGCCTCCTTAACAATCTGCTTACTATTGAATTTCAGTCCCACTTCCAATTTAACAGGCTCTCCCATATTAGGCATCTTGAAATGTGGAAATTTAGGAGGTTGGTCCCCATCATCTTCACTATTTGGAGGTGTCTCTAGTTGCTCAGAATCATAATCTTCCTCACCAAAAAATTCAGTAAGAACTTCATCAGAACTAGTCTTGTTTCCTTGACACTCCATCAGACTTCACCATGTTCCTAACTTCACTAATAGTTTCAGGAGGGAACACAGCTGTCCAATCCCATTGCTCATCATAACCACTATCAACAACTTCACTATCACTGTTTTCAGTTTCAACATCACTTAGGTCCACTTCACTATCATCCAACTCATTCACTTCATCAGCAATATAATCCTCATCTTCCTCACTATCACTAACTTCCTCCACTTCATCTTCCTTATCAGCCACAATAGGGGTGTCAATAAGATGATCCACATAGAGTTCAATTACCTTATATCCCTTGGCAGCTTCAATCATTTCCAATACATCTTGGTCATTTTGTAGTGGTTTCAAACCACGTTCCAGTGGTTACTTAGGGGCCCTATACCAAAGGCATTCGAAGCCTCTATAACCTAAACTTTTGACCAATTTTGCAATCTCAACATAAGACATGTGGTCCACATCCCAATCCCAATTCATATCAATCATTTCACTCTGGATATAGACCTTGTAGGGTAATAGACAAACATACCCCCATGGTGTATTTGGAATCTCAAGCATGTTACTTCTACAAGGCTGTTTTTCAGAAAAAACACAGCTAAAAAAACACTAAAAGACAATCATTACTATACAATAACGATAACGTGAAGAAAATCACAAAACATACTGAGAAAAGAGGGAAAATCAATTTTTTGGTTGAAACATACCGTGAAACATACTTCTTCTCCTCGTTCTTCGTTGAAGAAACATACCTCCCTTCACCTAACTCCTTCAACCTCAGATTCGTCGCCATTTCCCTTCGTCCTTCATCATCTACAGCTCCTCGTTCCTGTTGTTTGGTTCGATTGTGTTCTAGATTTAGGGTTCGTCGTCTACATTCGTCGTCTCCCTGAGAAAAGCTTCGATTTGTTAAAATAAATTTGAATTTAATAATAAAAGTAGGATAAGTGTTACAAGTAATAATAATAAAAAACAAATGTTAAAATAAAAGTAATAAATTTGAATTTAAATGCCAACTAGGCATGCCTACGTGTCACGCCACGTAGGATAAGTGTTACAAGTCAGCATTAATTTTGACCAAATTAGTGGGGGACTATGATTTTACAAATTGGGAAAATAGAGGGACTAAATTCGTGAAAAAAAACTTGGGGGACCAAAATCGTGAGTTGGTTAAAATAGGGGGACCAAGACTGTAATTAAGCCTTTTTAATAAGCAAAAAGTATATTAATAAAAAGGAGTACTAGGGGTACCCCCAACCCTTACATATACAAGTGCCCTTATTAAAACCTCTCTAGGTCAAAACCTCGTTGGAAAAGATCCAAGGAGGAAAATGAGTACCCCAGGAAGAACGTGGCAAGAGGCAAAATTACACTAAGTTCATACAAACAAGAGGATTTCTCCACCAATCATAAATCTTTAAATCTGAATTACGGCATTCTATTCTTATAAACCACTTATAGTCTTAAGATGATTGACAACCACTTGATGGTTAAAGACTTGAGCTCTGAGGAGAATATGGTTCTGATGAACCCAGATACACCACGTGACTACCATCCAGAACGTTTACTTCAATCTACCAGCCTTCTTGGAATCCAGACGCAAACCATGAGCCCTGAATTGTGCGACACCAACAAGAGAATACATAACACAATTCCCACCCAGTTGTGAATAGTATTCCAAATTGTCTGAAAACACCTACACACAAAAAATGGAAAATAGACGCATCTTGCTCGAAACGAAAGGGACAACACGACCCATGAGGGTCCTTAATAATACCCTTAGAAATTAAAGCGTCACGACCTTTGTGGGAATTGAAAGCTGCCACATATCATCTAAAGCGCTTTGAGTATCTCTATCCAACTTATCATGCTGCGTCATACTCAACAAAACCCCATAACAAGATTTAACCATAAAAGAATGGAGATTATCAAGTTTCCACTGCCACCAATCTTGTTCGGAATCATTAGGATGAAAAGGAAATAAAATGTCCAAAAGTAAGTCATGATCATCCATCTTGTAACATCCCCAATTTAGCTAATTTCATTTATTGAAATTAGCAAGAGGTCTCAAGATAATTAATTAGCATAATTGATTAATTATGATATGGTGAGGTAATTGGGATTTTAAGCAAATAGGAGCACAGGGGTCTTTTCACAAAACACACGCATATGCATTACTTGATTATTGGATAATTATTGTTTGATTAAGTGATTAGAAGTGGATTAAGATAGATTTAAGTGATCTCACTCATTGAGTATGGTGGGAGAAAAATGAATTACAAGTTTCTGTTTTGGATTAGAGACAGTTTTGACCCAGTCCACTTGTTTCTGTTACAACTCCCTGAAGAATTGTCGAATCGATTTGAAGTCTGTACCATATGAAACTAGACAAATTTATCTACACAATGGGCACTGGTTTGAGGGGTTTTGGCCTCGATTTGACCAAGATACACGTGTTGCAAAACTGCTAACTGATGCTGGAAGACGGATGTGGAGCTGGAAATGTTGGTTCGTCAAATTTCGGTTCGAATCGCCAAAGTTCGAGAGACTCCAATTCCGTAGACAAGAAGGAAGTCTAATAGCTGGGGTTTTAGTTTGGTTGCTGTTCCGAAGTCAGAGTCGAGTCCTAGACGAGTTCGTGACACTTTGGAGCGGATTCGGGATAGTTCGCGAGTTTCGATTTGTTCGAGTTCACGGAGTTTTGATATTGTGTGCCAATTTCATCACAAGAGGTGAGTTCTATACTCGCTCAGGGACGTTTTTTATATCGAGTCATAATGTTTTCTGAAACGATACGTTAAAATCCGCTTTTCGAAAATAGACGAAGCCGTTTTTATCGAAAAACCGTTAATTGTAAATTGTTCGAATTGATGGAATTGTTGATTGATGTTGTGATGATATGCATTGATTGATTGTTTATCGCTTTCGCTGGTCTGGAATAATTGCTTGCTATGCTTGTTTTAAGTCTCAGATATCCTAGAAAGTCTCGGTATCGGATTGAAAGCGGAACGGAACAAAATCGCATTTCGAAAACCTGTTTTCTGAACTATCTGGAAGCCATCGCGTCGCGACCCGTGCCCCATCGCATCGCGACCCTTTGTAAAATTGCAACGAAAATGTTTCTGTAACTTTTCGCGTCGCGATGTAACTTTTCGCGTCGCGACGGAACTTGTTCGTGTCGCGACGCAGTGTAAATTTTCACCAAACCCTACTGATTTTGTTTTCGCGATAACTTTTGATCCGGGAATCCGATTGAGGTGTTTTCAGTTGCGTTTTAAAGCTTATTGAAAGGTCTATTCAGAGGTATAATTAAAACTATAAAATTCCCTGTTTTGAAAGTTATAAATGTTAAGGAAAACTGTACATTAGTAAGACGCGAGTGTACACACGTTAATTCATACAAGTTAAGATAAGAAATGTTTAATTCAAAGACAAGATACCTTCCCTTGAGGAAGGGTAGACGGTACATGAATGAATTTTAGACGGCCCAATGCGGGTACATGTATATATATAAAATATATAATTGAGGTCAAGGGTGACGACCCTTAGAGGATTAGCATACTAGGGGAGGGGAAGTCATGAGCCCCAAAACCTAGACTCAAAAGATTTCGCCCACTAGAAATAGCGGGATGAGTTCACCAAAAGCCAAAGAAGTGCTTAAGAATAGGTAGGCTTGAGGTGTTATGCTAGAATGATAAAAGGAAAAGAAATGTAATGCGTAGTCGCTTATTAGGGCTACAAATTACAAGAGGTAAAATATGATATGCTTCATGCGTCGCTTAGAAGGGCCTGTGAACACCCAATTTTAACCGGTGCATTTTTTTTATTATTTACTTTTTCTTTTACGAAAAATAATAAAATAAATCTCTTTGGCAAATATTTGGGTTGCACGTGTATTCATTGTGTCGGTGTTTTAGCTTTCTCATGTTTTTTCGTTTTTTTCTCATGTATAATAAAATAAATCTCTTCGAATAAATATTTGGTTTGTGCGCGTATTCGTCGCGTCGTTGTTTTAGCGTTTCATCGTGTTTAGTCTGACATGTTTTGTCGCGTTTCCTTTTAGTTCCCTTTGGTTAGTAATAATAATGGTAATAATAAAATAGGAGGTGTGTGAAAAAAAAAATTATTTACAAAATGTCTAGTTACACTTGGCCCAAACATATGCCAAAAATTACAAAAAAAAGAAAACAGGCCTCAAATGGGCCCAAAAAAATTATCTACACCTAACTATCAAAAAAAAAAGGGAAAAGGCCCAAATAACCCTAATCTATGCCAGCAGCGTCCTCCGCTCCTGCTCCTAAGCTTGCAAAGCAAGCTTGCACCAGCTGCCCATGAATATGAAAATAGCAACAATTCAAATCAGCAAGAAAAAAGGAAGACTGAGTCAGCTACACACCAGCCCTGAGTCAGCTACACACAAATCACTAGCTGTCCAGGAGACACTGCTTTAATAAGCAATAATGGAGGATCAAAAAATTTAATTTTCGGTTTCTAAAATATGACTATAAAATGCTAATCCGAAAAACCAATTGGGGGGGACAACAACAGAGGCAACAACTTCACAAAAAAAATTCTCCTTGATAGACAGTGAAAAAATACTTATAGAAAAAAAGGTCATAATTTTTTTTGGTCGATAGTGAGGAATCGGATTTTTCTGAGTTGCAAGCAGTAACAGTGAAGCACAAAACAATAGTAGCAACAACAATTTGATTTTCGCACGACAACCAGGTTCGTTTTTTTTCCTTTTCTCACTGTTTTAGCATTTTTAATGTGGTTAGTATAAAAGATCTGTTGATTGTTGTTTGCTTTAGTATAAGAAGAAATATTTGTTCAAAGTTTGAGATAGGACCCATAAAGTTTAACAAATCTGAGATTTATGTTAAAATGGGTTATAAAAAAATAATAGAAAAGTAGGATCAGAACATTTATACGGAAAAAGAAGAAAAAATATAAGTGCAAAAATAGGTAGAAATGCAGAAAAAAAAAACAAAAAAAAATATATAAACCTGTGTTCGTCACCGGCAGACAGAGCCACCGCGTGCCGCCGCGAGCTCTACCGTGAGCATCGCCGTCACCACCGACGGAGGAAGCCGGCCCTCCGTGAACCACCCACCCTTGGTCGTCGCTGCCTCTTTCCTTCTCCCTCTCCCTCCACGATTTCCTTGTTTTTTTTCTCTCTCTCTCCATAAGGTGGAATTACGCCTTCTCTCTCTCTTTTAGAACACAGATGCGGCGCTGTGAGATACTGAGGTTAGAAGAAAAGGAAAATATTTAGGTTTAAGCTTTCAGCAACACCTTATATGGCTTTGTCTCTTTTGGGCTTTATGATAATTTGTTTCTTTAAACAATTTGTTACTCCCCACCCCCATACTTGTTCACGCAACCTTGTTTTATTTTTTTTTGTTTTCAAAAAAATGCTGATTTGTTGTCGCGCCCCCCCTTAATAATACCACCTTTTCTATTAATTACACCTCGTTTTACTATTGCGCCCTCTTTCGTTTTTTTTATTATTTTATTTTTATTTTTTCATTTCTTTTCAAAATAATTTCTTTTTTTTACTAAAGCTAAAAAAAATGGGGTTGACCGAGATGTACATTTCGTCAATCCTGGTTTAAGACGCCTGAGTTGTACAACTTGGTGATCTCAAACCCTTTCAAAAAAATTAAAACAATCAACAAACAAATATTTTCTAGAAGAACTACGTAGCTTTTGATTCTCCACACACGGAGATACGTAGGAGCGGGGCTTCTCCGTCAAGCTAAATAAATTTTCCTGATAAATAATCATTTTTTTTCTTTAACACGTATTTTCATAAAAATTATAAAAATGGGTTTGACTGAGATGTACATCTTGTCAATCCCGGTTTAAAAGACTTTAGCTGTACGGCTTTGATCTTAAACCCCTTCAAAAAATAAAATCAACCAACCAACAAAAATTTTCGGAAAGAACTACGTGACTTTTGAGTTCCTCATTGCACCCGAGGATACGTAGGAGCGGGGCTTCCCCGTCAAGTCAAAATAAAATTTTCTTAAATTAATCCTTTGTAAATAATTGTTTTTTTTTTACTAAATCTTATTAAGTATTATTTTTTGGATAAACAAATAATTAAACGACTTAATAATTGTTGCACAAATCAAATTTAGGGTAACTGTCCTAGGACAGATGTGTTAGGGGTGTAGTGAAACTAGTTTTCACCCATTCCCTTCGCATAACCGACTCCCGAGTCCAACCTAGTTGCGCAGGCCGATAATCTTAGGTTTAGGTTTTTCTCAATTTTCCGATTTAAAAATAAATTGGGTGGCGACTCCTGTTATTATTTACAAGATATACTTCATGCGTCGCTTAGGAGGGCCATGAGTATGAAGCAAAGGAAATAATGAACCGCTAGAGTTAGTAAGGGGTCTCGATAGGACTCACTGAGATAATGTTTATCTCACCCTTCATATTTTGTGGTTTTTACAGAGAAGCAGAGAAAAGCAAAGGCGAAGAAGCACGGTTAGCCGGTGCGACTCATGGAGTCATGGGAGATTGGATTTCCTGTTTAGCCCTTTGTATTTTCATTTAGTTATGTCACCGATTGTATGACTTTCAGTGTTTAAGTTGTAAAATCGTTTCTGCTACTTTATGTTTTGAGTAATGAACACCAGGATTGTACAAGTCTTATGTTTTGAAACTTAAGCATTTTCAGGAAGTTAATGAGGTTCAGAGAACCATTTGATATGTATTATCGAAAGTTTTAGTTGTGTTCAATATTTCAATAACAGGAAGTTACTCTGATGTATGCCATTTAGTGCATTTCGGTGATTCTACACGTTAGAATTTATCGGGGTGTTACAATATGGTATCAGAGCAGTTCGACCTAGTCGGGCTTAGTTTAGTTTAGGGTTGAGTCGATTCCTTGTTAGTCCTTGTTGTGATTACACTTGTGATGCTAAGAGACATTGAGCCTGATTAACTCAATACTTGGTGTATCATAAGCGGAATTATGGAAGGATGACCAAGACGTAGTCCTCGACCAAGACCGAAGTTCCTTAAAACCCGTTTCATCTTAGGGAATGTTGGAAAGAAGGAGGTAGTTAAGCCATCAACTCCGAATGCAAAGTTAAAACGTAACCTATCAAGGGAAAGAAAGTGCAGTTGTATGTTTCCTCAAAATTCTCCAAGTGTTTTGCTGGTAGGAAGCCACCAAGGTGAATGTCGTCCTAGTGCGACTCAGTTGTAATATTTTAAGAAAAAGGGTCACTCAATCCAGAGTACTCAAAAAGAGGAAAAGAAAAAGTCAGATAAGCCTACTTCAGCTCGAGAGAGGGTCTACACTGCAGATACTCAGAATGTCAAGACTACAAACACTCCACCGAGAATGTGGATATGGTCCTAGGTATGAGTTGGATAACTGTCGACCATGCGACTATTTATTGTTTTCATCGGACTATCGGTTTTACCTCCGAATCAGTGGAGCTACAACCGACCAATTCAGAAGCTGTTATTTCTTTCACTTAAGCCAGTAACTGTTTGTTCCAAGGGGCAAAAGCTTATGTCCTGATGTTGTCTGCATCCACTGAGATAGGTCTCGATTTATCTTTTGTGCAAATTGTTAATGAATTTCTTGATGTGTTTCCTGATGAAGTTTCTTCGTTACCTCCGGATCGTGAGGTAGAGTTCTCTATAGAGTTGGTCCCGGGAACTGGTCCAATTTCTATAGCCCCGTATAGAATGTCGCCATTAGAGTTGAAAGAGTTGAAAGTCCAATTGGAAGAGCTAATTTCCAGACAGTTTATCCGGCCGAGTGCCTCACCATGGGGTGCTCCAGTGTTACTTGTCAAGAAGAAGGACGGAAGTATGAGGTTGTGTATTGATTACTGTAACACCCCTTTTCTACCCGGTAATTATTTAATAAAATCAGAGTTTCAAAAAAAATTTATCATTTCATACTTCGAAAAGAGATGTCACACATTCATCGATAACCAGAAAGTCACATACGATATATAACACTTTATCAAAAATACATCACCACGCAGCGGAATAGAAATAAGTTTCAAAACATAAAGTCATAACGTCCTGAATGGACTCCAAACAAATAAAGTGCAACAACCAAAGTCTAGCATTCATCCCCCCCTTGAGTGTTACATATCAAAGCAAAGGACACCGACTCAGAATAGCGAACGTAACTAAGCCTTCACTCGGGATCACCTGCACGTTACCGCATAGGGGTAACATTCAAACAGAAGGGGTGAGATATCTTCAATATAATAGCGTAAATGATAGGAAATATGCTAGAATATGACACTATATCTACCACTCCACTACACACATCGAATCATAAACACACGTCAAATTATAAACGCCGCTATCCATCACCAAATGTCATGATAATGCATGAGTGCAACCCACACCAACGGGCATATGCATGTGGTACCAAATCACCGAAGGTTTTTGCCTGTAAATAGAGGCGTCACCAACATTGAGAGCTTTCACACCCGACTCACCAATCTAGAAAAATTGAGCTTTCACACCCGGCTCACTAGTTTTAGAAAAAATTGAGCTTTCACACCCAGCTCCCAAGACCAAAGGCCTTCACCAAAATAAATGCGTATGCTGTATGCGACACCATGAATGCACACAGACAATCATCATAAATTAGTCACAATGTGACACACCAAAAATCAATCACCGAATAACACCAATTGGGCTTCCACACCTAGACCAACGACACCGAAACACCAAACTACCCGAAACAACGGAACATCAAGATTTGGAGCCTTCACACCTAGCTCCGACAACACCAAGGTTTGAGCCTTCACACCCAGCTCCGACAACACCAAGGTTTGAGCCTTCACACCCAGCTCAAACAACAACAATACTTGAGCCTTCACACCTAGCTCAAACGGCAACAAGACACCAAGATGACAACAATTTTCCAAAACATTTGAGACGCGGAGATTTTTCCCAACACCAGAGACAACAACAATTTTCCAAAATATTTGGGACGACGACAATTTTCCAAAATATTTGAGACGCGACAATTTTTCTTTGTTCAAAACAGCAACATTTAACGGCTAAGCCAACGGCTAACAATTTTCCAGAAAAATGGATCACTTTGCCTCAAATTAGAATATTCAGCTAGGCCTCTGAATAAGCTTTCCAAAACATTTTGAAACGTCTCAATCGGACTCCCGAGTCAAAAGATATCTCGAAAACAAAATAGGGGAAAAACTGAGAGACATCCTGAAAATGGCGCCCAGGAGCAGGGCGCCTAGCAGGCAACACGCAGAACTGGCCAACAAACAGAAACTGGCGCCCAGGCAGGAATTGGCGCCCAGGGAGGCGCCCAACAGGCAACACTACAGGAAATGGCGCCCTTGGCGCCCAAGCAGCAGGGAACACAACAGAAACGCAACATGGCACAGGAATTGGCGCCCTTGGCGCCCAGACAGCAAAACGCAACACAAACAGGAACACGCACCAGACACGGCGCCCAGCAGCAGGGCGCCTAAAACAGCAACACAGCAGAAAAACGCAACACACAGGATGTGGCACACGACGCCCACACACAGGGCGCCAGAAATAGCAACATTTGCGCCCAACAATGGCGCTCAGCGCCAGGGCCCCAAAACCAGCAACTAGGACAATGGCGCCCATGGCGCCCTAGGGTCAATATTTTCGTTATTTCACCAATTCTTAACCACCAATGTCAACTATCATGAATTGCCAATCACAACATCATACAACAATTTATCGAACACTTAGCATGTAATTCGTGATAACAACAATGAACACCAATTTTTCTAGAGTTACAACAATCACCAACAAGCCAATATTTCAATTAACATAATCATGATATAACTATCACCAAATCAACATCAAAATCAAACACTAGGCATCATAGGACCTATTCCCACATAACCCCATCATAAAACCCTATTATAAGGAAGAACCCCACCCTTACCTTATAGTAGGAGAACACTAATCCTCTTGATCAAGTCACCAACAATAACCTCAGCAACAAAGCTTCTTTCTTCACCTTGAGCTCGCGAATCCTCCTCTTCTTCTCCCTTGGATGTGCGCCAAACCCTCTTCTCCTTTCCTCTCTTCTATTCGCGACCCTTTCTCACTTTTCCTCAACAAAATCGCAAATGAGCCAAAACCCTAGCCTAGGCGCTTCACCTATGCGCCTAGCTAGTGGGCTCTTGGATCACGGGCTTTCCTCCAGCTTAAGCCCAATCACTAACACCACCCCCTAATATCCAATTATACGCCTCTTAATCAAATGCTAATATAATTACACCAACTGAAATAAATAAATGAATAAATGGATACCTAAATATTTAATTAAACAATTTAATTAAATATTTGGGCGTTACAATTACCGTCAGTTGAATAAGGTGACCACTAAGAACAAATACCCTCTACCGAGAGTCGATGATTTGCTAGACCAATTGAGGGGAGCTGCAATATTTTCAAAGATTGATTTGAAGTCTGGCTATCACCAAATCAGGGTTCGAGCTTTGGACATCCTGAAGACCGCTTTCCGTACGAGGTATGGACAATACGAATTTGTAGTGATGCCCTTCGGTTTGACCAATGCTCCAGCCATATTCATGGATTATATGATTTAGAATTTTTATCCGTACCTGGATCAGTTTGTTGTAGTGTTCATTGATGATATCTTGGTGTACTCTAAGACAATTGAGGAGCATGTGCAACATATTCGAATTGTTTTGAACGTACTCCGGGAGAAGAAATTGTATGCTAAGCCATCCAAAGGTGATTTTTGGATGTCTGAAGTTAAGTTTCCGGGCCATGTAATATCCCTATCCGGTGTTGCGGTGGACCCTAGTAAGATCGAAGCTGTGGTAGACTAGGAACAACCATCTATGGTTACTGAAGTGAGAAGTTTCTTGGGATTAGCTGGGTATTATCGGAGATTCATTCAAGGATTTTCCCAGCTGGTCCTTCCACTCACTCGGTTAACTCGCAAGGGTCAGCCGTTTGTTTGGGACTCAGGCTGTGATGATTGTTTTGCAGAGTTGAAGAATCGTTTGACTTCTGCACCTGTCCTGATTCTTCCAGATCCGTCCGTAGGATTCCAAATCTATTGCGACGCCTCTGGTAAGGGTTTGGGATGTGTCCTAATGCAGAATCAACAAGTGGTTGCTTATGCATCTAGATAGTTGAAGCCGCATGAGGAGAATTATCCAACTCATGATTTAGAGTTGGCGGCGATCGTGTTTGCTCTAAATATCTGGAGACATTACCTGTATGGGTCTCGTTTCGAAGTCTTTAGCGACCACAAGAGCCTGAAGTATTTGTTTGACCAGAAGGAGCTGAACAACAGACAGAGGAGGTGGGTAGAGTTTCTGAAAGATTGTGATTTTGAATTGAAGTACCATCCTGGTAAGGCTAATGTTGTGGCCGATGCTTTGAGCAGAAAGTCTATCCACACTGCAGAGTTGATGATGCACGAGATGACATTGTTGGAATCATTTAGAGACCTCAATTTGAAAGTGAAGACAAGAAGGAACAGGTTGGTGTTGAGCCATATTCAGATTTCGAGTTCCTTGAGAAATCTGATTCGCTCAGCCCAAGAGGTTGATTTAGAGCTGCAAGCGCAGAAGAGGTTGCCGAATTACACTGAAGATGGTGATGGTGTGATTTGCTTTGATGGTAGAATCTGTGTGCCGAATGATGAAGATATAAAGAGGCAAGTATTAGAAGAGGCTCATAAGAGTCAGTTCTCAATACATCCTGGGTCTACCAAGATGTATCGGGATTTGAAGCAGTTGTATTGGTGGCCGGGTATGAAAGTTGAAGTGGCAGAGTTTGTGTCTCGATGCTTGACTTGTCAAAGGGTCAAGATAGAACACCAGAAGCCAGGTGGTCAGTTACAGCTGTTGAATGTGCCAGAATGGAAATGGGAAAACATTTCTATGGATTTTGTCATGGGATTGCCACGGTCCCAAGCGAGAAATGATTCTATTTGGGTAGTGGTGGATCGCTTGACCAAGTCCGCCCATTTTATTCCAGTGCGTTCAAACCACAAAGTTGCTAAGTTAGCAGATGAGTATCTCAAGAATATTGTGAAGTTGCATGGAATTCCTACAAGCATCATCTGTGATCGTGATCTCAAGTTTACATCACGATTCTGGAGAGCATTGAATATGGAGTTGGGGACAACGGTGTGTGCTAGCACCGCTTACCATCCACTGACAGACGGACAAACAGAGAGGACGATTCAGACAATGGAAGATATGTTGAGAGCTTGTGTACTTGACAGTGGAGGCCGATGGGAGGATCATCTTCCATTGGTGGAATTTTCATACAATAACAGTTACCATTCTAGTATCGGAATCGCACCATACGAGGCATTGTATGGGAGGAAGTGTAGGACACCATTGTGTTGGTGGGACAACACGACCCATGAGGGTCCTTAATAATACCCTTAGAAATAAAAGCGTCACGACCTTTGTTGGAATTGAAAGCTGCCACATATCATCTAATGCGCTTTGAATATCTCTATCCAACTTATCATGCTGCGTCATACTCAGCAAAACCCCATAACAATATTTAACCATAAAAGAATGGAGATTATCAAGTCTCCACTGCCACCTATCTTGTTCGAAATCATTAGGATGAAAAGGATATAAAATGTCCAAAAGTAAGTCATGATCATCCATCTTTTAACATCCCCAATTTAGCTAATTTCATTTATTGAAATTAGCAAGAGGGCTCAAGATAATTAATTAGCATAATTGATTAATTATGATATGGTGAGTTAATTGGGATTTTAAGCAAATAGGAGCACAGGGGTATTTTCGTCTTTTCCACTCATAAGTGACTTTCAGCTGGCCCATCTTTCACAAAAAACACGCATATGCATTACTTGATTATTGGATAATTATTGTTTGATTAAGTGATTAGAAGTGGATTAAGATAGATTTAAGTGAGATTGTGGAGTATGAATCACTTAAGGGAAAAAGGGTCATTTCCACTCCATTTAATCTTTAGCTCACTTAAGTCAACAACACACACATGTTGCTGAAACCAAACAGAATCAAAGAAACGGAAAATGGAGAGAGTTGGAAGAGAGAGAGGCCATGAGAGTGAGGGAGAAGAGAATAGGAGGGAACTTTCTCAATCCTTGGTGCATGTCACTCATTTTTGGTTCATTGAATTCAGCTCAACTTCCTATTCCAACTGATACTAGTTTTACCACCTATTCCTTCCTCTTCCATAGATCACCATTGACACACCTACAAGCTTGAGAAATAAGATATGGAGTTTTGAGATTGTTGGAAGCCTTGCATGTCAAACTTAGTACTAGCCTTGAGTAAAACAGCACCTACTTTGTAGTGGGAAGCCATATAGTGAAGGTCAAATCCTGTTCATGATAGCTTGGTTCTGTTTGAATGTTGGGAATCCATTTTTGGAACTCAAATTCATGGTCACACATGGTTGAAGATGAAGCAACAAGTGCAACAGAAATTTCTGCTGAAAAACCCGTATGACCTACCTTTATTGTTTTCGTCGTATCTCCATGTTTTCAACTCTTTTGTTCACGATTTTTGTTTCTATGGAAACTAGACACGAAATGATTCGGATTAGGCACAAGAATGAACGGATTTCATTGAGTATGGTTGGAGGAAAATGAATTACAAGTTTCATCGAGTTCACGGAGTTTTGATATTGTGTGCGATTTTCATCGCAAGAGGTGAGTTCTTTACTCGCTTAGGGACGTTTTTGATATCGAGTCATAATGTTTTCTGAAACGATACGTTAAAATCCGCTTTTCGAAAAAGTAGACGAAACTGTTTTTATTGAAAAATCGTTAATTGTAAATTGTTCGAATTGATGGAATTGTTGATTGATGTTGTGAGGATATGCATTGATTGATTGTTTATCGCTTTCGCTGGTCTGAAATAATTGCTTGCTATGCTTGTTTTAAGTCTCGGATATCCTAGAAAGTCTCGGTATCGGATTGAAAGCGGAACGGAACAAAATCGCATTTCGAAAACCTGTTTTCTGAACTATCTGGAAGCCATCGCGTCGCGACCCGTACCCCATCGCGTCGCGACCCTTTGTAAAATTGCAACGAAAATGTTTCTGTAACTTTTCCCGTCGCGACGGAACTTGTTCGTGTCGCGACACAGTGTAAATTTTCAGCAAACCCTACTGATTTTGTTTTCGCGATAACTTTTGATCCGGGAATCCGATTGAGGTGTTTTCAGTTGTGTTTTAAAGCTTATTGAAAGGTCTATTCAGAGGTATAATTAAAACTATAAAATTACCTGTTTTGAAAGTTATAAATGTTAAGGAAAACCGTACATTAGTAAGACGCGAGTGTACACACGTTAATTCATACAAGTCAAGATAAGAAATGTTTAATTCAAAGACAAGATACCTTCCCTTGAGGAAGGGTAGACGGTACATGAATGAATTTTAGACGGCCCAATGCGGGTACATGTATATATATATATAAAATATATAATTGAGGTCAAGGGTGACGACCTTTAGAGGATTAGCATACTAGGGGAGGGGAAGTCATGAGCCCCAAAACCTAGACTCAAAAGGTTTCGCCCACTAGAAATAGCGGGATGAGTTCACCAAAAGCCAAAGAAGTGCCTAAGAATAGGTAGGCTTGAGGTGTTATGCTAGAATGATAAAAGTAAAAGAAATGTAATGCGTAGTATTAGGGCTACAAATTACAAGAGGTAAAATATGATATGCTTCATGCGTCGCTTAGAAGGGCCATGAGCATAAAAGTTAAAGAAAATAATTAATGTAATGAGTAGTTGCTTAGTAGGGCTACACGTTACAAGATATACTTCATGCGTCGCTTAGGAGGGCCATGAGTATGAAGCAAAGGAAATAATGAACCGCTAGAGTTAGTAAGGGGTCTTGATAGGAATCACTAAGATAATGTTTATCTCACCCTTCATATTTTGTGGTTTTTACAGAGAAGCAGGGAAAAGCAAAGGCGAAGAAGCACGGTTAGCCGGTGCGACTCATGGAGTCATGAGAGATTGGATTTCCTGTTTAGCCCTTTGTATTTTCATTTATTTATGTCACCGATTGTATGACTTTCACTGTTTAAGTTGTAAAATCGTTTCCGCTACTTTATGTTTTGAGTAATGAACACCAGGATTGTACAAGTCTTAAGTTTTGAAACTTAAGCATTTTCAGGAAGTTAATGAGGTTCAGAGAACCATTTGATATGTATTATCGAAAGTTTTAGTTGTGTTCAATATTTCAATAACAGGAAGTTACTCTGATGTATGCCATTTAGTGCATTTCAGTGATTCTACTTGTTAGAATTTATCGGGGTGTTACACATCTCCCCGGCAGTCAAAGCTCGACCCCCATCAAGATTCCAAAGCCAAGTGTTATCAGTCCAATACTCATGCTCCATATATAATACTACCATTTTTAAACTTTGCCAACTGGAAAAGACTAGGGAACGAGTATTTAAAAGTATCATTGTTGGCCCACTTATACAGTCAAAAGGATATCAAATTCCCCATACCCAACACTGGCCTAAACGCTGTGTCAGTCAAAGGAATGATATAACAAATAATTGGTACGATATTTATTGTAGGATTTTTATTAAAGGAATTCAATTGGTTGATATTTTAACTAATGCATTTATATTATTGACTTCATATCTCTTCTGATAAATACATCTCCGTTTTCATATATAAGCAAAAGATAGCTATGCACGTCTATTAAGAAGAGTTAGAAAAATAAGTGTGATTCCTATATCACACCTATCACATTTTCTTGAAGACTGTGAAAAAAAAAGTTGGAAAACCAAAAGTTACTTGCATTGAGAAAAGAAAAAGTGGAGGATTTTAATAAGGGTAAATTTGGTACATTTCATAAACAAAGCTTTGACTTACTTATATTTGATAACATGATTTTGTTGATGTTGACGCTTATATACGAAAACAGAGGGAGTAGAATTTCCAGCGGCATTAAACGCCTATAAAAAATTAATACAGTTTATAATTTCATATATATTCAAACTAATTTTGTAATGTTCTTGGACACAATTAAATAAATTAATTGTAAGTATTTGGGAGAGAGTTTTGGGGAGGGTGTATAGGAGGCTATATTGTGATTTGTAGGGGTTGGTGACATGAAGGGTTTTATGGCGAGGTGTTGTGTTTGAGTTTCAGAAAAGTATTTCAGAAAATCAATCCCCCGAAGAAATTACTGGGTTGAGTCGCAGACTAGGTTGATCTCTTTAAGATGTTTCGTGGCACTGCTCAAAATTGTGCACGCAGGCTATCAACCACGACGTCCCCAGGATAAAACAGCCCAGTCAAAACTGTTACGAAATATCACTGCATAGTGAAATTTCGCTCAAGAAATACACATTCAATATGGTTAAAAAACCACTCTAAATATGATTCATAGACCACTCTTGAATATGGCTAGTAAGCCACTCTAAGGAGTAGAAGAGAAGAGAATTCTCGAGGGAGAGGAGAGAAAACTGGAGGAGAGATTTATCGTCCAGTGGTGTGTGGAATGAAGTGAGGGAGGGTCCTATTTATAGGAGAGAATTGGACTTGCGCAAGTAAGTTGTTGGAGAAAAATCCTCAACAGATAAGAACGGAGAATATGCGCTGCAAGTCAACAACGGATAAGAATGACCACAATGGCTCTATTAGATGCGCAACAGTTAGTTCATCGTATCTGGACAGTTCAACGAATCTGGACGAGCAACGCACCAAAATAAAATAAATTAGTTATTTTCGCGAAAAAGAAATTACACCTCACAGCCCAGGCCCGGGCCCGAGCTGTAACGCCCCAAAATAATTTAATTAATTATTTAATTAAGTTATTTAAGGCTTACAATATTTATTTAGTTTAATTAAATAATTCAAGTTTAATTATTTTATCTTATTTTATTAGGGGGTGTTGTCACTAATTAAGTGGTGCGAGCAAGGGCCCGTGATCCACAATTAGGCCCGTGGCCCATTGCTTAGTCAAGTAATTCGACTCTTAAGGGGTCTTAGAAGCTAGTTTTCATTTTGACTCAAGTGGGAAAAAGAAAGAAAGTAACGTAAGAGAGAGTGAGAAGAGAAAGTTGCGAAGAGAAGAAGAGGAGAAGAGGAGAAGGCGAAGCACATAGAGAAGAGGAGGAGGCTCGTTGGTGGCTTGCAATTTTTTTCCTTGGAGCTTGGCTAGCAATTCGACTTCCATAAGGTTAGGGGGTCCTCTTTTTGTTCTTAATAGATATGCGAATTGGATGCTTAGGGTTAGGGTTCTAGGAATAATTCCCATGAATGAATTGTGATGTTGATAAGTAAATTATAATGAAGTAATGCGTGATTGTTGAATTATCATGTTGAGAATTGTATGATTGATGCTTGAGTTGTGGCTAAATGCGAATTGGGTACCCTATGTTTGATCATATGTCTCATTGGTGCTTGCTTGGTGAAATTGGGGATCATGGTGTCACTTTAATAATATATATATATATATATATATATATAGGAGTGTTTTGGTAATTTTAGTTGGTGATTGAAAGTAGAAAAATTCTGTTTGGAAGCCCCTAGGCGCCTTGGGCGCCATATACATGTTGCTGGAAATTTCTGGTTGTGCCTTAGTCATGGGCGCCAGGCGCCCAGCAGTGTGCTGCGCCTGTTTTCCAAATTCTGTTGCCTGTGTTGCCATTCTGCGCCACTGTGTTGCTGTGTCTGTTGCCTGTGTTGCTGTGTCTGTTGCCTGTGTTGCCATTCTGGGTCACTGTGCTGCCAGTTTTGGCGCTTGTTGCTTGAGTCATGGGCGCCAAGGGCCCCAAAGTCCCGGTGATAGTTTTGTAAAAATTGTTCTCAGGTTTTCATATTCAGTTAAAATGGCTCATGAAAAATGATTTTGGGCAACAAAGGAGTTGAGTTGCGTGTTTTCACTAGGTGCCTAGTGCATGGGCGCCAAAAATGATGTTCAGTTTTTGATGAAAATATTATTGGGTTTTCATGTTCTGAGCATTTGGCTCGTGTAAAATTAATTTCGAAGAAAAATAAATTTTGTAGCATGTTGGTCTTAGGCGCCTAGTGCTTGGGCGCCATGTTGCTGTTGTTCCCTGGGCGCGCCTATGCGCGTGTTGCCTTGCTGGGCGCCCAGCGCCTATGCGCGTGTTGCCTCCTGGGCGCCTAGCGCCTATGTGCGCGTGTTGTTCCTGGGCGCCAAGCGCCCATGCGCCTGTGCGTGTTGCCTCTCCTGGGCGCCAAGCGCCCATGCGCCAAGCGCTGTGTTGCCCCTGGGCGCCCAGTGCCCATGCGCCAGTTTCCAGGATGTCTAAACATTTTTCCTAAATTGTTTTTAATGTAACTTTTGACTCGGTTATCCAAATCCAACGGTTCAAAATGCGTTTTGAAGCTAATTTCAGTGCCTATCCAATAGTCTCAATTTTATGCAAAAATAAATTATTTTACTGGTGTTTCTGGGCTGAGGTGTTCAAGTGTCCAAATGGCAATTTTTATCCGTTTTCCCTATGTCGTGTCAACGTTCTAAGTTGGTCTATTTGATTTGGTGTTGGTGTGAGTGGTGAGCTGAATTGGTGAGCGTGATGAGGTGAGATTGGTGAGCAGAGGCTTCGGCCTAATTTTAATTTGGTGAGCCAATTAATATACAATGGTGAGATTATGAATTTTAAATGATAAATTAATTGGACTTGGTGTGTTGTGATGCATTCCCATAGCATCTCATGGACATATGCATTATTGGTGAGCAGAGGCTACGACCTAATTTTAATTTGGTGAGCAGAGGCTACGGCCTATTTGTATTTGGTGACGGATCCGACATGCATGTACCCGTGGAGTTTGGGTTGCATTACATGCATAATCATATATTGTGTAGTGCTGTTTGGAATATAGAATGTTCATGTGATTGTTCCATTGTTGTGAGTTGGTGTGCCTGGTTTCCTTTTTCCTACGCATTGCTTAATTTCCATATGTTATTAATTATGAAAAGAGACTCACCCTACTGCCTTTATGTTGCTTCTTATGTCGGCAACGTGCAGGTAATGATGAGTGAAGGTGTCCTGTATGCCTTCGTCTGGTAGGAAGTGTCACGCTCTGATACGTAGCACCAGGGGGGGTGTCCTATGTTTATGCTTTATTTTCTTAAAACTGCTAGACTTTGTTGGTGATGTATTGGTTTTAATTTTTGAACTCTTTATTATTCCGCTGCTGGTGGTGACTGGTTTTAGTGATGCGAACTGAACCTTCCTTACGGTGTTATGTATCTTGATATTTATGGAGTAAATGTAGCACTCGCTTGAATTGTTTTCAAAAAAAAAAAAAAAAAGACTCTGATTTTATTTAAAAGCTAAGTTATTAGAAAAGGGGTGTTGCATTAGTGGTATCAGAGCAGTTCGGTCTGTCCGGCCGGTAGTCGAGTCGTCGTGTTGAGTAACATCGAGTTTGTTACTCGTTTCTGAATTTTGTTTCCTGTTGCAGTGCTAGAATGGCCAGACGGGACGATGCTGCACTTGCTGCTGCCTTGCAGGCTATAGCCGGGGCGATGGGTAATATACCCGGTGCTGTTAATGATGGGACGCGCAATTTGGCTACGTTCCAGAGAGAGAACCCACCTGTCTTTAAGGGCAAGTATAATCCAGATGGTGCTCTGGCATGGCTGAAAGAGATTGGAAGGATATTTCGGGTCATGGATTGTGATGATGCGCAGAAGGTCAGGTATGGTACCCATACGCTGGCAGAGGAAGCTGATGATTGGTGGATGGAGGTGAGGCAGAGATTAGAAACTGCTAATGAAGAGATAACTTGGGCTGTTTTCCGTAGAGAGTTCTTGCGGAAGTATTTTCCTGAAGATGTGAGAGGTAAGAAAGAAATAGAATTCCTTGAGCTGAAGCAAGGAAGCATGTCAGTGACAGAGTATGCTGCCAAGTTCACTGAATTGGCTAAGTTTTATCCCCATTATGCTGATGCTGATTCTGAGTTCTCAAAGTGTATTAAGTTTGAGAATGGACTGAGGGCTGATATCAAGAAAGCTGTAGGGTACCAGAAGATTCGGGTATTCGCTGATTTGATCGACAGTTGCAGGATATATGAGGATGATAGTAATGCTCATTCTAAGGTCATGAGGGATCTGAGAGGTAAATTTCAGAATCGGGGTAAGCCATATGAGGTTCCAGCTGGTAAAGGTAAGCAGAGGTATGCTGATAATAAGAAAACAAGTGGGGGAGATGCCCCTGCGAAGGTTGTGTGCTACAGGTGTGGCAAGCCGGGTCACAAGAGTTTTGACTGCTCAGATAATAAATGTTTCAAATGCGGTAAAGAGGGTCATGTGGCTGCGAAATGTGAGAAAAGGGATGTGGTGTGCTACAATTGCGGGGAATCAGGTCATATTAGTACTAAGTGTACTAAGCCGAAGAAAGAGAAGTCCCATGGAAAAGTGTTTGCTCTCGCAGGATCAGAGGATACTAATGAGATTAGAGGTACATGTTTTATTAATGGTATTCCTTTGATTGCTATTATTGATACTGGTGCTACGCATTCATTTATTGCTGCTTTGTGTGCTGAGAAATTGGACCTTGTTTTATCTTCTATGATGAGGGAGATGGTTATTGACACTCCAGCTAAGGGTTCAGTAACTACCTCTCTTGTGTGTGCTAAGTGCCCTCTGTCAATCTTCGGCAGAGATTTTCTTGTTGATCTAATTTGTTTGCCGTTGGGAGGGTTGGATGTCATTCTTGGTATGGACTGGTTAGTATTTAACCATGTGCATATTAATTGTTTCCGGAGATCTGTGAGTTTCTTTCCTCCCGAAGAGGAAGAATCAGTGTTTTTGCCTGCTGGTCATTTGCATAAGGTAATGAGGGAAGGAGTTCATCTGTTTGCCTTGGTGGCGTCATTGTCTGCTGAGAATCAGGCGATCATTGACAGGGTTCAAGTAGTGTGTGAGTTCCCTGAAGTATTCCCGGATGAAATTCCAAGTGTCCCGCCAGAGAGGGAGGTTGAGTTTGCCATTGATCTTATACCCGGTACTAGGCCTGTGTCTATGGCACCGTACCGAATGTCAACCTCAGAGTTGTCTGAATTGAAAAAGCAATTAGAAGATCTGCTTGAGAAGAAATTTGTAAGACCAAGTGTGTCACCGTGGGGTGCTCCGGTATTGTTAGTGAAAAAGAAGGACGGGAGTATGAGACTTTGTGTCGATTATAGGCAATTGAACAAAGTGACAATAAAGAACAAGTATCCGCTTCCCAGAATTGATGATCTGATGGACCAGTTGGTAGGTGCTAAGGTGTTTAGTAAAATCGATTTGAGGTCAGGTTATCACCAGATCAAGGTAAAGGATGAAGACATTCAGAAAACCGCTTTCAGAACGAGATATGGGCACTATGAGTATTCTGTTATGCCGTTTGGTGTTACCAATGCGCCGGGTGTGTTTATGGAGTACATGAATCGTACCTTCCATAGTTACTTGGATCGGTTTGTAGTTGTGTTTATTGACGACATTCTGGTGTATTCTAAGACAGAAGAGGAGCACGCAGAACATTTGAGGTTAGTGCTAGAAGTGTTGAAAGAAAAGAAATTGTATGCAAAATTGTCTAAGTGTGAGTTCTGGCTGAATGAAGTAGGTTTCCTTGGTCATATTATCTCTGGTAATGGTATAGCTGTGGACCCAGCCAAGGTTGATGTTGTGTCCCAATGGGAGAGCCCGAAGTCAGTTACAGAGATTAGAAGCTTTTTGGGATTAGCTGGTTATTACAGGAGATTTATTGAAGGTTTCTCGAGGTTGGCACTTCCGTTGACTCAATTGACATGCAAAGGAAGAGCTTTTGTGTGGGATGCTCGCTGTGAGGAGAGCTTCAATGAGTTGAAAAAGAGGTTGACTACATCACCCGTTTTGACCTTGCCTGTTCCGGATCAACCGTTTGTAGTATATTGCGATGCTTCCAAGATGGGTTTGGGAGGTGTATTGATGCAAGAGGGTAAGGTAGTAGCTTATGCGTCCAGACAGTTGAGGACCCATGAGAAGAACTACCCTACTCATGATTTGGAGCTAGCTGCAATTGTGTTTGTGCTGAAAATTTGGAGGCACTATCTGTATGGTACCAGATTTGAAGTGTTTAGCGACCATAAGAGTTTAAAATACTTGTTTGATCAGAAGGAGCTAAATATGAGGCAGAGACGTTGGCTAGAATTGCTGAAGGATTATGATTTCGGCTTGAACTATCACCCCGGCAAAGCTAATGTCGTGGCTGATGCTTTAAGTCGGAAGAGTTTGCATATGTCGGCTATGATGGTGAAAGAGTTAGAGTTGATTGAGCAGTTTCGGGACATGAGTCTGGTTTGTGAAGTGACACCGCAGAGTGTCAGATTGGGGATGTTGAAGATCGGCAATGAATTTTTGGTTAGTGTTCGAGAAGCCCAAAAGTCAGATGTAAAGTTGGTAGACCTGTTAGTTGTGAATGATCAAGATGTGGATGGAGATTTCAGATTAGATTCCCAAGGTGTATTGAGATTCAGAGATAGGATCTGCATTCCTGACGATGCTGAGATGAAGAGAATGATTCTTGAGGAGAGCCATAGGAGCAAGTTGAGTATTCATCCAGGGGCTACGAAAATGTACCAAGATTTGAAGAAAATGTTCTGGTGGCCTGGTATGAAGAAGGATGTGGCGCAGTTTGTGTATTCGTGTCTGACTTGTCAGAAGTCTAAGATTGAGCATCAGAAGCTTGCGGGGTTGATGCAACCATTGGAGATTCCGGAATGGAAATGGGATAGCATTTCCATGGATTTTGTGACTGGTTTGCCAAATACAGTGAGAGGGTTCGATGTTATATGGGTGGTTGTGGACAGGTTGTCTAAGTCTGCTCATTTCTTGCCAATTAATATGACTTATCCAGTTCCAAAGTTGGCAGAAATCTACATCAAGACTATTGTGAAGTTGCATGGCGTTCCGCTTAGTATTGTATCTGATAGAGATCCAAGATTCACATCTGAATTTTGGAAAAGTTTGCAAGAAGCTTTGGGTTCTAAGTTGAGGTTGAGCTCCGCTTATCATCCGCAGACAGATGGTCAGACGGAGAGGACTATTCAGTCGTTAGAGGACTTGTTGAGAGCATGTGTTCTTGAGCAGGGAGGTTCATGGGATTCTCATCTTTCGTTGATAGAATTCACCTATAACAACAGTTTTCATTCTAGTATTGGTATGGCACCGTTCGAGGCATTGTATGGTCGGAGATGTAGGACTCCGTTGTGTTGGTATGAATCTGGGGAGAGTGCAGTGTTGGGGCCTGAGATTGTGCGAAAAACAACTGAGAAGGTAAAATTAATCCGTGAGAAGATGAAAGCGTCGCAGAGTCGACAAAAGAGCTATCATGATAAAAGAAGGAAGGATTTAGAGTTTCAGGCCGGTGATCATGTGTTCCTGAGAGTCACTCCAGTGACTGGTGTTGGGCGTGCCTTGAAATCTAAGAAGTTAACTCCCCGTTTCATTGGTCCGTATCAGATTACGGAGAAGGTGGGAAGTGTTGCCTATAGGGTGGCTCTGCCACCTAATCTTTCGAACTTGCATGACGTGTTTCACGTGTCACAACTTCGAAAGTATGTTCCGGACCCGTCCCATGTGATTCAGATGGATGAAGTAGAGGTGCGGGATAATCTCACCGTGGAGACTATGCCTGTGCGGATTGAAGACAGAGAAGTGAAGACTCTGAGAGGGAAAGAAATTCTTTTGGTGAAAGTGGTTTGGTTAGGAGCTGCTGGTGAGAGTATGACTTGGGAGCTGGAGAGTAAGATGCGGGAAGCATATCCGGAGTTGTTTGATTCAGGTAATTTCGAGGACGAAATATTTTAAGTGGGGGAGAGTTGTAACGCCCCAAAATAATTTAATTAATTATTTAATTAAGTTATTTAAGGCTTACAATATTTATTTAGTTTAATTAAATAATTCAAGTTTAATTATTTTATCTTATTTTATTAGGGGGTGTTGTCACTAATTAAGTGGTGCGAGCAAGGGCCCGTGATCCACAATTAGGCCCGTGGCCCATTGCTTAGTCAAGTAATTCGACTCTCAAGGGGTCTTAGAAACTAGTTTTCATTTTGACTCAAGTGGGAAAAAGAAAGAAAGTAACGTAAGAGAGAGTGAGAAGAGAAAGTTGCGAAGAGAAGAAGAGGAGAAGAGGAGAAGGCGAAGCACATAGAGAAGAGGAGGAGGCTCGTTGGTGGCTTGCAATTTTTTTCCTTGGAGCTTGGCTAGCAATTCGACTTCCATAAGGTTAGGGGGTCCTCTTTTTGTTCTTAATAGATATGCGAATTGGATGCTTAGGGTTAGGGTTCTAGGAATAATTCCCATGAATGAATTGTGATGTTGATAAGTAAATTATAATGAAGTAATGCGTGATTGTTGAATTATCATGTTGAGAATTGTATGATTGATGCTTGAGTTGTGGCTAAATGCGAATTGGGTACCCTATGTTTGATCATATGTCTCATTGGTGCTTGCTTGGTGAAATTGGGGATCATGGTGTCACTTTAATAATATATATATAGGAGTGTTTTGGTAATTTTAGTTGGTGATTGAAAGTAGAAAAATTCTGTTTGGAAGCCCCTAGGCGCCTTGGGCGCCATATACATGTTGCTGGAAATTTCTGGTTGTGCCTTAGTCATGGGCGCCAGGCGCCCAGCAGTGTGCTGCGCCTGTTTTCCAAATTCTGTTGCCTGTGTTGCCATTCTGCGCCACTGTGTTGCTGTGTCTGTTGCCTGTGTTGCTGTGTCTGTTGCCTGTGTTGCCATTCTGGGTCACTGTGCTGCCAGTTTTGGCGCTTGTTGCTTGAGTCATGGGCGCCAAGGGCCCCAAAGTCCCGGTGATAGTTTTGTAAAAATTGTTCTCAGGTTTTCATATTCAGTTAAAATGGCTCATGAAAAATGATTTTGGGCAACAAAGGAGTTGAGTTGCGTGTTTTCACTAGGTGCCTAGTGCATGGGCGCCAAAAATGATGTTCAGTTTTTGATGAAAATATTATTGGGTTTTCATGTTCTGAGCATTTGGCTCGTGTAAAATTAATTTCGAAGAAAAATAAATTTTGTAGCATGTTGGTCTTAGGCGCCTAGTGCTTGGGCGCCATGTTGCTGTTGTTCCCTGGGCGCGCCTATGTGCGTGTTGCCTTGCTGGGCGCCCAGCGCCTATGCGCGTGTTGCCTCCTGGGCGCCTAGCGCCTATGTGCGCGTGTTGTTCCTGGGCGCCAAGCGCCCATGCGCCTGTGCGTGTTGCCTCTCCTGGGCGCCAAGCGCCCATGCGCCAAGCGCTGTGTTGCCCCTGGGCGCCCAGCGCCCATGCGCCAGTTTCCAGGATGTCTAAACATTTTTCCTAAATTGTTTTTAATGTAACTTTTGACTCGGTTATCCAAATCCAACGGTTCAAAATACGTTTTGAAGCTAATTTCAGTGCCTATCCAATAGTCTCAATTTTATGCAAAAATAAATTATTTTACTGGTGTTTCTGGGCTGAGGTGTTCAAGTGTCCAAATGGCAATTTTTATCCGTTTTCCCTATGTCGTGTCAACGTTCTAAGTTGGTCTATTTGATTTGGTGTTGGTGTGAGTGGTGAGCTGAATTGGTGAGCGTGATGAGGTGAGATTGGTGAGCAGAGGCTTCGGCCTAATTTTAATTTGGTGAGCCAATTAATATACAATGGTGAGATTATGAATTTTAAATGATAAATTAATTGGACTTGGTGTGTTGTGATGCATTCCCATAGCATCTCATGGACATATGCATTATTGGTGAGCAGAGGCTACGGCCTATTTTTAATTTGGTGAGCAGAGGCTACGGCCTATTTGTATTTGGTGACGGATCCGACATGCATGTACCCGTGGAGTTTGGGTTGCATTACATGCATAATCATATATTGTGTAGTGCTGTTTGGAATATAGAATGTTCATGTGATTGTTCCATTGTTGTGAGTTGGTGTGCCTGGTTTCCTTTTTCCTACGCATTGCTTAATTTCCATATGTTATTAATTATGAAAAGAGACTCACCCTACTGCCTTTATGTTGCTTCTTATGTCGGCAACGTGCAGGTAATGATGAGTGAAGGTGTCCTGTATGCCTTCGTCTGGTAGGAAGTGTCACGCTCTGATACGTAGCACCAGGGGGGGTGTCCTATGTTTATGCTTTATTTTCTTAAAACTGCTAGACTTTGTTGGTGATGTATTGGTTTTAATTTTTGAACTCTTTATTATTCCGCTGCTGGTGGTGACTGGTTTTAGTGATGCGAACTGAACCTTCCTTACGGTGTTATGTATCTTGATATTTATGGAGTAAATGTAGCACTCGCTTGAATTGTTTTCAAAAAAAAAAAAAAAGACTCTGATTTTATTTAAAAGCTAAGTTATTAGAAAAGGGGTGTTACACGAGCCGATCGGACGGACGGACGGCAGCGCTCACGCGTGTGTGGTGGTCAGTTTATGTGCGTTCTCTCCATTTCACAAAATTGGGTACCCATTAGGCTCCAACCCAAAGTGTGATGTCCACACTTATAAACACTCTTAATGTGTTTTATTCTATATATCCAATGTGGGACTTTTTCAATTCACAACTACCAAAGTTCCAACACGAGGCAAGGAGCATTGGAGGCAGCCAAAAAACTATGAGATAATGGGAGGTTAGAAGGGACAGAGAGGAAGCATAGGGTTGGACAATGATGTGTGGTAGAAGGAGAAGTAGGACAACTCACTACTAGAAATCTCGGTATTACCTGCGGAATTTCCTGCGGAAAATTTCTGCAGGTAATTTCTGAGAAATTTCCTGCCAATTTTGTAAATATGCAGAATATTTGCTGGGATTTGGGTTGGCACGTAAGTTGGCAGGTAATTTTGATTTTCCTGCGGATTTTCCTGAGAACTAGAGTTAGCAGGAAATTTCTTTTATTTATTATTTAAAAAGATTAAAAGAATTGAAAACAATTTCTTTTATTTTTTTAAAAAAAAAAAACTTGTACAAAGTAAAATAGATAGAATTTCTATATATAAAAAAACCCTTCTTCACTCTCAGTTATTATGTCTGCTCCAACCTTCACGAGTCTCTCACTCATCGTCTTCTCCAACCCTAACCTTCATTCTCACTCTCAACAAACCGTCTTCTTCAACAGATCGTCTTCTTCGACAGATCGGCTTCTTCAACGACATCACCTCGCGCTGGTCTTCTTCAACGAAATCACCTCGTGCTGGTCTTCGTTCGGGTTCAACGAAATCACCCCACGCTGGTTTTCTTCAAAATCACCTCGCGCCCACAACGCTCGTGGTCGTCTCGTCCTGGTTTACCGATGTGCTGCTCGTCTTCTCTGATCGTGTTAGGGTTAGAACTTACAAAACCATCGTGTTAGGGTTGCAAATTTCTCCTTTCCTTCGTCCTCTGTAAGTTCCTTTTCCCTCTATCTATCTATAATCATTTCATTTTCGTGTTTGCTAAATTAATTTGGTTTTTTGTGCTTTCTATTGAAACAATTTGTGTTGCTTCATAGTTCAGATTCCTTTTATGATTTATGGCTTCATAGTTGTTTCCTCAGATTCCTTCGTTCTCAGTGTCTTGTTTCTGTATTGCTAGAGATATCGAAATGGAAGAAAAATTTAATAAAGAAACAACTTAGTTCATGATTCTGGTTGTTAGTGATTCTGTACACATTCACTATTGAAGATCATAAATTACTTTTCCTTTTTTGTTATTAATTGATTAGTTGATGTTGATTGTTGTTAGTTTATTGTTGCTAGTTGGCTTGTTTCAAAACTAGGTTTCTCAGGCTGTATAAGATCTGGTAATGGCACCATTTTGATCACTTCTGTATTCTCCATGAACATTCTTGATGAGCATGATTGAGAAGGCTTTGATGATGTTTCTCCCTCTGATGAGGAACTCAACTTAGGAGCCTACAAATCAACAAAATTTAATGTTATGCGTATGCACACTGTCACATATATAGAACATTTTACTCATTTTCCTAGGAATTTGTTGCTAATGCTAATGCAAATTTTAAATTGTGTTATGTTTTGTTATTGAAGTGAATAATGAGAATCCTAAAGACAAAAGTGAAAGGGAGATAAATATAGAGAAAGCTTTATATTGAACTCAAGAAAAGTAGGAATTAATTGATTAGTTGATGTTGATTGAAGATCATGAGAAGACTCAGATATATGAGAAAGGTACCTCTGTCAAAAACAGAAGACCCAAAGTAAAATGCTCATATTTCAGTTTGTAGCAATAAGCAGAAAGGTCCCTCAAGGATAGAAACTAACCCTCAAGGACCCGAAGACAAATGGGTACCTAAATCTTTGTCTAACTCTGATACAACCATGCCTCATATCATCAAGAAGAAAACTGTGATTCCTAGACAGTGGATGCTCAAGGCACATGATAGGGGAGAAGGATAAGTTCCTCTCCATGGAGGGCTTTGATGGAGGACTTGTCATGTTTGGTAACAATGAAAAAGGCTTCATCAAATGAGTTGGTACAGTAGGTAAAATAAACTCTGCTCAGATTCAAAATGTTCAATTTGTTAAGGGATTAAAACATAATTTGCTTAGTGTGAGTCAATTATGTGATCCTAGACATGAAGTGATTTTTATATCTGATGCATGCAAAATAAATAGCTTAGAGTGTGGAAAAACAACTTTTACTAGTCATAGAAAAAATAATCTCTATAGCAGTTGTCTTGATGTTTTGCCTGATCAAATGTGTCTCATTTTAAAAGAAGATGACAAATGGATGTGGCATTGGAGATTTGGTTATGTTACCATGAAAACCCTTTCAAAATTGTCCAAACTTGATTTAGTCAGAGGACTTCCAAAGATTAAGTATGAGAAGGACAAGTCATGTGAAGCATGCATTCGAGGAAAACATGCAAAATCATCTTTTAAACCTATCAACATGATGTCGTCACTCTGAAACCTTTGGAACTTCTGCATATGGATCTATTTGGTCCTAATAAGCATGCTAGCCTAAGCGGAAAAATATGGCTTTGTTATTGTTGATGATTATCCAAGGTTCACACGGGTTATATTTCTGAAACACAAAGATGAGGCTTTTGAAAGTTTCAAAACATTTCTTAAGAAAGCTCAAAATGAGAAAGGATCTAACATTATTGTAGTAAGAAGTGACCATGGAGGAGAATTTGAAAATTCAATGTTTAAAACCTTCTTTGAAGAAAATGGTGTGTCACACAATTTTTCTTGTCCAAGAACTCCTCAACAAAATGGAGTTGTTGAAAGCAAAAATAGAACTCTGCAAGAAATGGCTAGAATTATGCTCAATGATTTAAAAATTGAAAAGTATTTTTGGGCAGAAGCAATTAACACTGCCTGCTACATTATGAATAGAGCAACTATTAGAAAAACTTTGAACAGAACCCCATATGAACTCTGGAGAGGAAAGAAGCACATCATTTCTTATTTCTATGGATTTGGCTGTGATTGATATGTTTTAAATAACAACGACAATTTGGGAAAGTTTGATGCTAAGTCTGACCCAGCATTATCTTTTGGATATTCTCTCACATCAACAGCATATAGAGTTTACAATCTTAGGACTAAGGATGTTGAAGATATCATGCATGTTATGTTTATTGAAACTAACAGTTCAACTGATAGAAATGAAGATGATGAGATAGATGCAGATAAGACAGATGAGAAGGGTGATAAACCTCTTGAGAAGACAGAATCAAATTTTGCATTAGACCCTTCTCAACATCAAAAGAACCTTCAAAATCAACTAACTCAAGCCTCTGAGCTACCAAGAAGTTGTAGATTGGTGACTAACCATTCTCAAGAGCAAATAATTGGAGAAACTTTCGAACCAGTCAGAACCAGATTTTCCTTTAGAAGAAAAGCTTCTCATAGTGCTCTAATGTCATAAATAGAGCCAAAAAAATATCAATGAAGCAGTTATTGATGAATCACGGGTAGAAGCAATGCAAGAAGAGCTTGCTCAGTTTGACAAGAATGAGGTATGGAACTTAGTTCTATCTCCAAAGCACCTATCTGTTATTAGCACAAAATGGGTCTTTAGAAACAAAATGGATGAGAATGGTAAGGTTATCAAGAACAAGGCAAGGCTTGTTGCTTAAGGCTACAATCAACAAGAAGGTATTGGCTATGATGAAAAATTTTCTCCCGTTGCCAGGTTAGAAGCCATTAGAATACTTCTTGCTTATGATGCTCCCAAAGATTTCAAACTCTTTCAAATGGATGTCAAAAGTGCTTTACTAAAGGGATTTTTGGATGAGGAAGTGTATGTACACCAACCTCCCGGTTTTATAGATCAAAAACATCCAAATCATGTTTTCAAATTGACCAAGGCCCTATAGGGACTTCAATAAGCTCCTAAAGCATGGTATGAGAGACTCAGAACTCAGTACCTTTTTGATCAAAAATGGTTTTTAAAGAGGAAAAGTTGATGTTACTCTTTTTAGAAAAACACTCAAAGAGGAATTATTGATTGTTCAAATTTATGTTGATGACATCATCTTTGGTGCAACAAATGAAAAACTTTGCAATGACTTTGGAAAATTGATGAAAAGTGATTTTCAATTGAGTCTCATGGGTGAGTTGAGGTATTTCCTATGGCCAATCCAATGCACCCTTCTTCAAGTATTGAAAAGATGAAAAGGGTAAGCCTGTTTCTGAAAAGGAGTACAAATGTATGCTAGGCTCTTTATTATGCCTCACTGCAAGTAGACAAACATAGTCTTCTCAGTAGGATTATGTGCTAGATTTCAAACTTCTCCTAAAGAATCTCACCTTATTGCTGTCGAAAGGATTTTTAGATATCTTGTTGGAACACCTAACCTTGGTCTTTGGTACAAAAAGAAAACACATTTTGAGCTTATAGGGTATTGTGATGTTGACTATGCTGGAGACAAATTGGAAAAGAAAAATCACAAGTGGTTCATGTCAACTACATGGGTAATCACTCATCTCATGATCATGTAGAAAGCAAAGCACAATTGGCCTCTCAACAACAGATGCTGAGTATGTCTATGCTGTTGGGTGTTGTTCTCAAATTTTATGGATCAAGAACCAACTTGAAGATTTCTCTTTAAGTTACTTAGGTATTCCAATATTTTGTGATAATACAAGTGCTATCAATTTGTCTAAAAATCCTATTCAGCATTCTAGATCAAAGCACATTGATATCAAGCATCATTTCATTTGAGATCATGTGGAAAGAAAGATATTGACCTTATTTTTTGTGGATACTTAAAATCAACTAGCTGATATTTTTACTAAACCCCTTTTAGAGGAAAACTTTAGTTCATTAAAAGCATGCTTCAAATCATTAATGAGAAGGGTCATAACCCTCAACCATCTCAACTTTGAGAAGAGTCATCAGATGCATATGGCCATAAAAATCAAAAAGGCATTTTATCCATTTCTTCTTATGCTTTTTGTCTTTTTATTGTTTGTTTATTTTTTTGGTAGTTGTTCTTTTTCCTTTCTTCAGAAAATCAAAAATAGGCGCCTAGTACTGTTAGCCCCAACGGCTCTTCTTTAACTTTCTCTCTCTCTCTCTCTCTCTCTCTCTCTCTCTCTCTCTCTCTCTCTCTCTCTCTCTCATCTCAATCATGTCACCAACGGTTACAACATAGAGTGTAACGACTACAACCGTTGGTCAATAACCATTCCAAAGTGATTAAAATATCACTATCTCATTCCCTTTCAACCACATTTCGAAGCCTTCTAATCTAACGCATTTTTCTCTCTCTCACAAATTCTAAAAACTTCAAAAATGATAAGAATAATAAATCTTGGTCCTGTTCCTACTAAACCAAAACTGAAATCCAATCCCTTGCGACCAGATTCATCCACTCCCAACTTTGTAATCTCCTCTCCATCTCTATCGCAAGTTCCCGTCTCTTTTTCGCCTCTCAAATCATGACCTGGTAAGTTCAAATACGCTCCCACTAGAAATCCTAGGAGATCAATGAGGGTTAAGTCTGGTACCTCATCAAAAACAACCACTACTAAAACAAATGCAAAGCACCCATTGAAGTAGAAAAGAACACTCCCTCTTCACAGCCTAAAATAGAGCAGAAACAAGAAATAGAGAAGAAGAAATGGGATGCGGTAAGGGAAAGAGAACGACTGAAACTCCTCAAACAAGGTCGAGCAAGTAGAAAGCGAAAGGAACCAGAAAGGTACAGATGGGTATCAAAACTCATTGTGGCAGGAACAATATACAACTTTGAAGACATTGAAAAATGTGGATGGAATGTCACTACATTTCTCACTCAACAGAAATGGGAAGTGTTTATCACTCTTGATGATTTGGTTTACAAGGAGAAGGTTTGAGAGTTCTATGAAAATGCTACCATTATGTACGAGCCTCTAAGAATAACCACTATCTATGGTCAACAATGTAGAAATGGAGGTCTCCTCACGATCATTTGAGAAAGTGACCACTGGTGACTCCATCCTATTATACCATCTGTTCCAGAACAAACCCATTATTTTACCTTTCCTCATGCTGCATCATATAGTCAATGCCATTAGGGCTGATAGGGCCTCAATATCACTACCTTATGGAATAGCCCTAACAAGAGTCTTCAACTACTGCAAAATCACCATTCCATGTGTTAAAGGGGCTATGGAAAAGAAGGTGTTTACTATGAAAAATCTCAAACTCATGGGTATTGAGATCACTACACCTGTAGAAGATAAGAAAAGAAAGAAGAAGAAGGAACAAAAAGACGAGAAATTTGTCTGATGTATCTAGTGAGGCTAGCATTGAAGAACCTCTTGCTGAAGTAAGAAGGGAGAAGAAAAGCAAGAGAAAGAACGACCCTCAGAAGGTTCAAGAGAAGGATGATGAACCAAAAGAGGGTGAAAAAATGAATATTGACTCAGAGAAGGATCAAGCAGATCAAGAACAAGCTATTGAGAAGGGTCAGGAGAAGGAAAAATCCACCAAGAGAAATAGAGGTATGCCTCTAGTTAAAGATAACGAGGGAAATGATGAGAAGAATGCCTCTGAAGAGAAGAGTGCTTTTAAGGAAAAGGGTCTCTCTCAAGAGAAAGATGCATCAGAGGATTCTGATGATGAGAAGATCCTCATAGAGTAGAAAGAAAACTCTGAGAGTTCCTCCTCAGCATCAAAAGTGGTAAAAGAAATACCACTAAGGTTCTACATTATTCCACTAGTACTCTAGTGCCAATGGTTGAAGAAGATGTTGTAGAAACTTCTGAAGAAGAAGGATACATAACACCAGAGAAGGTTGATGGTAAAGAAGAAATAGGAGAGAAGTTTGAGGATCTGAACCTCAACTCTTCTGGTGAGAACAGTTCTGATAGAACTGTAGTGCTTCAAGACACCACTCCACTAGACATCAACATTGAAGCCATAGAAGAATCAGTTCAAGAAGCTGTAGAAGAAGAGAAGACTGAGAAGAACCAGGGAAGGTTCAAGCAGTTGCAGAGAAAGATACCACGGCTGAAGAAGAGTAGGGTGATCATGTTGTCATAACCGAACCATTAACCTAACCGATACCAGCATCACCTTAGGGGGAGAGAAATAAGTTATGGTGGGATGCCATTTATGTTCAATGAACAGATGCCCACTCTTCCACCTTCTCTCCATTCACAACACTACCCTTCTTAGCTCCACCCTTCTCACCTCAAGTGCTTCCAATAGCCAGAACACATTCACAAGAGCCATCATGTATTCCTACAGTTTCTCGCACCACTTCCCATATCCTAAACAAACTCTTAGCTGCAATCAACCTAGAACATGGTATCCCATCTCCTCTAAAAATTGGAAATACCCACACCTCCTCAAACTTAAACAAGTTTCTCAATCTGAACCAATCCCCAATTGATGATTCTCCTCACCCACATATGCCTTCTTTCAACACCCAATCTCACCCTTCTAACATGCCATCCAAATTTGGGTCTATAGATTCCTCTATCTCTAATGTTGGCCAACCTTCTGGTGTGGCTCATGAGAAAGTTGCTAATGAATCAAAAGAGAAAAGCCCAGTTGAACCTGAACCTGTTGTCACCTGTATATCTAAAATGGAGAAAATGATGACATTGTTGAAGAATGTGCTAGAAGGTCAAGCAATTCTTCAACAAGGTCAAAGAGCCCATGCTGCTCGTGATGAGCAGTATCAGAACTGGATATTGTAACAAGGGATGACCACACTTGCTTCTAATCTGTCCACTCCAGAATTGGTCCATTCCCTCAGTTTCCAGATATTCCACAGCCTGCTACTTCTTCCTCTTCTGATGGGTCTTCCCCATCGAAGTAGCAGCTTAATGTCTCTATCTCCCTCACCCTTTCTGATGTGTGCCAAAAGGGGGAGAATAGTATACTAAGTTTAGGGGGCTTAGGATCTTTTTTGTATGCTTTGTGCTTAGACATAGTTGTGTATTTAGACACCTTTTTTTGTTGAGAAGTATTCTTCTTACTTGTTTTTATTTTTTTGGGCACAAGCCAAGAACATTCCTCTTGTAATCATGTCAATGATATTTTTATGAGCATAATGAAATACATGTTCTTGTTTGATATCTCAGATGTGTTTTTAATTTAATTGTTACTCCACATATGCACATTCTTAGGGGAAGTTAATTGTTAATGCCTTAGAAATTTTATACATTCAGAAAACTTAATCCATATCTCAGAATTTTGTCAAACATAAAAAAGGGATGATTGTTGAGGAAAAATCCCAGTCTAGTTTTGATGGTTAACAAACTTCGTGTGTGAGAAGCTTAAGTTCTCTGATTTCGTATGCTTTTAATGTTTCTTCTTGAGTGAAGTTTTAAGAACGGGATATGTTAGCTATTCTCAAGAAGATCACCTTCTTATAAGAAGCATATATGTTGAGAAGACTTGGAGCAATGACAAGACAAAAATGTTGACTAAATCAGCTAAGAAAAACAACCCTTCATGTGATGAGAAAAGTCAAGACTAGAAGGGTTAACTTGAGAAAGATCATCATGAGACGGGTCTTTATGAGAAGAGTCATGAGAAGAGTTAACATGAGAAGACTCATGAGAAGAACCATCATGAGAAGAGTCAACATGAGAAGAGTCAAGTTGAGAAGCATCATTATAAGAAGGGTGACGATTAGAAAGGTCATGATGAGAAGAGCCAATTTGAGAAGAGTCATTTTGAGAAGCATCAACATGAGAAGCATCACCATGAGAAGCATCACTTAAGAAGAATCAACATGAGAAGACTCAAGACTTGAGTAGAGCCAAAGTAGAGAAGGGTGATGAAAGCTGTAAAAATGCCTTCTTCAGCAGAAGTGCAGAAACACAGCTGTCTTGGTGCAAAAAGCACTCCAACGACTCAAACAGCTCTAATATTTTTGCAGTGACTCTATTTCATGGACCAGAGGTTATTACACACACATTCAGCTATAAATAAACACCTTGGATCATCGCTGAAAGTGTGAGAGTGCATTGAGCTAAAATCTTCCAATCTTCTCAAAAGTGTCAAGCCTTCTCTCAACCATACTCAGTTGCATCACAGCCTTAGGGATTTATCTTATTTCTGAGTATGTATCTTAACTTGTGTTTAGGGTTTCTGTTGAAACACCATTTGTATCAACCAAGCTCTTGTAATCCCATAAAACCCACATTTTTTTAAACAAACAGGCAGCAAGCCTGAATTTATTAAAAGTAAAAAGAAAACAAGACAAACCACAAGGGGGGACTAGACCAAAACCCTTGGCAATGATGACAATAATTGAAAGCCTAAAAATGCTCCTAAAATAAACAACCAAAGAACTCTAAGAAAAGAAATTCTAAGGCGACCAGGACAACCCGAAGAAGAAAGCAGGTCAACACCCGATGAACCCCCACACACTCCACCCACCGCCTACTGAACACCCACATCAACCCCACTCCCTGCACCACCTCACTATCCTCACATTAAGCACACTCCCAAATATCGAGGTTTAGAGGTGGAGGCCAGGAGACGATTGGGAAGGGGCTCCGAAGTTGAAGGCAAAAAGGGGGGGCCCGACGAAGAGAACTGCTAACTGAAAGCTGTCGACCAATGGACCCAAATTCCGAACACACAACCATCATCCAACGCCCAATGAACGCACGCGCCAAGCACCTTGCACCACCTCAATATCCTCACATTAAGCTCACTTCCAAAGATCGAGGTTAAAGGAGGAGGCCCGGGGATTGGGAATGGGCTCAGAAGCAAAAGGAACAATGGTAACGCATCAGCAACCACCCACCACACCCGGATTCCAACCAAATCTGAAAGAAAACCCACCTAATCAGCAGCCTCCGTATCAGCACACCTCCTGACTCCCGGCCAACACCAGTCACCACCGCGAAGCCGTGCCACCGGCCAACACCGCGACACGACCGAGCTTGACCGAGGTCGTCAAATCTAGCTACCACCACGGTGTTGTGCCACCAGCCAACACTGTGACACAACCAAGCATGACTTCAAGCGACGATGAGCAAATCAACGACGAATAGCAGGGATCAACGAACGAGGGACAAGGAAGCTGCATCAGGATGGAACCGTGACTGTGGAACAAGATCGAACTACCAGCCATCATCGCGATCAGTACATGTCATACCCCAATTTTGTCCGGCTTAGGTCCAAACCCTAATTTTCCACACAAAAATAAATTACGCATCATTTTTAGGGTTAGAATGCACGTTTTGGGAAGTTAGAATCAAAAAGGGCATTTTGGTCATTTCTCACAAAAGGGTCTCTAAAAACAATTTTTTGCAATAGGCCTCATGCATCAAATTAGGGTTTTTGAAAAATATGTTATGCATGCATGGCAAGCTTTGGAAAATATTTTATGCATGGCAAAGACCTAAAAGCATTTTGTGGAAAGCAAGAATTGATTTCTATTCTGTTCCAAAGGCTCAAGAATCGATTCCTCATTGTGTTAACTAAGTAAGGAATCGATTTTCACCTATGCAAAAGGTCCTGAAAATCGATTCCCACTATTTCCAAAGGCTCAAGAATCGATTCCTCATTGTGTTAACTAAGTAAGGAATCGATTTTCACCTATGCAAAAGGTCCTGAAAATCGATTCCCACTATTTCCAAAGGCTCAAGAATCGATTCCTCATTGTGTTAACTAAGTAAGGAATCGATTTTCACCTATGCAAAAGGTCCTGAAAATCGATTCTCACTATTTCCAAAGGCTCAAGAATCGATTCCTCATTGTGTTAACTAAGTAAGGAATCGATTTTCACCTATGCAAAAGGTCCTGAAAATCGATTCCCACTAATTTCTAAAGCCCAAGGAATCGATTCCTATGTTTTCTAAAAGCAAAGAATCGATTATACTATATTTTGCCTTCATCAAACAATCGATTCATCCTTGCAATAAATGTTTTTAAAAAAAATTCTACGCTTTCCTAAGCCTATAAATAGGCAGCCCCAAGTCACATTTTGAGGACGGATCTCACGAGGTCAGAAGGGAACACACACAGATCTTCACACGCATTCTTCACGAGATCAGAGAAAAAACCCATTTTTCTCGAAATCTCTCACATTTTAGAAAAACTCTTCCACGCATTATTTTTCGCTCTATTCGTTCCGTTGGTCCGTCAGAGTCGATCTTCTGCAAGAGTTAGTCGGGGTTTGCGTTCTTCAATATCTGTCTTCATCAGAGGTATTTCAGTCTTTTCATTTGTTAATATTTAGTTATTGTGATCCATGTGATTTAAACTTAGCTATAGCATTTATCCACTCGTTCTTGTATATTATCGTCCATTGTTGATGACGAACCATATGATTCCCACTTATGCCTAGTGCATCATGTTCTAAGTGGTGAAGATGGTGTCGGGTGATTCAGCTTGCCCCTTTTAAACCCTTTCAAAAACATTTTTTTTAATTAGAACTACGTCGCTTTGATTCCCGTTTGGGATACGTAGGAGCGAGCCACGTTCTCGTCAAGCGCAACAAATAAAAATTCTTTTCATCCCCATAAACAAATTATTTTCATAAAAACAAACAAAAAGAATCATTTTCCAACCCATTGTTGCTAATAGCTCATCAGAGCCTCTGTTCGTTTAGCTATTAGTGACAATGTCTTTTTCTCATAAGAATAATAAACGATGGTCCATCATAACCTTTGTTAGTTTGATCATTGTGCAAATCAATCTTTTTCGAAAATCACTTTCAAAAAGATAATAAAAACGAGTTGTTATCAATAGTCCATCAGAACCTTTGTTCGTTTGACTAGCGGTACAACTCTCTCTTTTTTGAGTATTTAGTAGTGATTCATCATAGCCTCTGCTAGTTTAATCATTTGCTAATGCTCGTCCTATTTCAAAAACTCACTAAAAAAAGATAAAAAACAAAAACTTTTCAAAAGGACAACCAAGAACTACGTAGCTTTGAATTCTCCATCGCACCGGGAGATACGTAGGAGCGGGCCATGTCCCGTCAAGCACTTTTTTTCTAAAAACCCTTTTTTCCCCCCTTCTCACCTAAAATAAAATTTTCATTAAAGATTTCCCATTCATCTCCAAATAAGAAATAAATAGGCAAATCTAGGTATTTTTCAAATCAAACGTTAAAACCACACATTTAATTAGAGGTTCCCTTTCGGTAGAAAGGACGTGCGCGGTGCTAACACCTTCCTCGCACGTAATCGACCCCCGAACCTATATCTCTAGTTTCAAAAGACCATCCGCCTTGTTCAAAAGACATTTTTTCAATGTTTTGGTCTTAAAATTAAAATATTGGTGGCGGCTCCAAATTTTTTTCCACGTTGTACATTGAGAAGTCCAAATGGGATTTTTCGGGGTGCAACAGCTGGCGACTCCACTGGGGACACTTTTTTTTTTTAAAAAGACGAGGGTCAAGCCTAACTAATTTAAATGTGTGGTTTAATGTATTGTTGTTTTGATTAAAACCCTGTTTGCCTTTCTTTCTTATCTTTTATTCCCTTTCTTTTATCGCTTATGCCCATGCATTTTTTTTCAATCCCCATGATCCCCTCTTCTTGGCTCCTTTTCCTAAGGTGAGCAATATCCTTGTTTATAGATATTCTAGGTATGGAACCCTAGGGTAGATAACTTGTTATTGCTTGCTTTTGTCTGGACTGCTCTGGTTTTCATTTCAGGTGGGGGTAGTACTAGGGAAAATGCCCTTAACACACACTACACTTATACCCTGTGACTATGTGTTTTGAGTGGGACCATAACCCAGGTCTGCAAAAACTTAGGAGAGTGGATTCGAGTAGTGAGAGCCCATCAGGACCTTTGTCCGTTTGGCTACTTGCGAAAGTTTCAACCAGAGTTGTGCTCTTTCATAATGCCTCACACCTAGCAGTTTGCTGCATTTGTGGGGAATTTTGTGAAAGGGACTGTAGCTCTGGTGGCCTTGTAAGGAAGTGAATAGAGCTACATGGAAGGATTACCCTTTTAATTGCCCTAGATCATAGGTCTTACCTCTTTTTAGGTCACAAGGGCTTTTCCAAAATTGTGTGTTGCATTATTACATCTAGTTTAGTTCATTTCCGCCAACATTTTTTGAAAAAAACAACAAAATCAAAAAAAAAAAAAAAAGAATATGTTTTTCCTTCACTTTCATGAGGTGGCATATAGGGTATACTGCCCTAAAATTTCAAAACCCCCACCTGTAAATGTCTGTCTTTATAACAAGCATCCTCATCACTCGCATTTTACATCGTAACAGCATGCATTACATAAGCAAAATTCTGAAAAATTCATACAGCATTCCTCATGCATCTAATAACATAAAGCCATGTGCATATGCATTGCATTCATTTACGCATTCATACTTGTACTCATAAAAGATGTTCTACCATCAGAAAGAAAAACAAAAGGCAAGCTGGTTCGCCAACACCGATACTCTATCCGTCTACAGACAAGACTAATGGCTAGCAATCAACATATCGAGAATGAGGACCCCCTGGGTCAAGATGAGTCGGTTGTGGAAATTCTTAACCCCAAGCAGCTGGCTCAAGAGAATCAAGCTTTGAAGACTAAAGTGGAGGCTATGGAGGCTCAGAGGGCCGAGATAATGAATATACTGCAAAATCTGAGAAGTGGGACCACTGCTGAAGCCATTCCCGTGGTGACAAGTCAGCCTGCTGTGGTTACTTCTAGTGGAGCTGCGGGTGTGCCACACATTCACATCCCTAGTCCCAGTATTATACCTCCCAGAAGTTCTTCTGCTCTTGCTCCGGAGATTATTGTGAATCCTCCAAGTGTTGCTTATCAAATGGGAAACTCCGCTCAGTATGGGGTTTACTACTTCAGTCCGAGGAGCTACCCTCAGGGCCAGATGATTGAAAGCCCACAGCCAAGAGACAGATGTCACTTGCTAGAAGAACGATTGAAGGCAATGGAGGCCCAGATACATGAGATGATGGTCATATTGCAGAGCTTAAAAAGTGGGGCAGCTGCTGAAGGTGTCACTGTCGTGGGTCCAGTTGGTGTCATTTCTTTCATTCCTCCGCCACCACAAACTGTTCCATTCTTTGCTCCTGTGCCATCCCAGCAAGGCGGTGACAGTCACAAGGCTCAGGGTTATCAGTACAAGAAACGAACCAGTTTTGATCCAATACCGATGACATGCACTGAATTATTTAATCACCTGATTTCCAAGAACCTGATCAGCACCCGGCCAATGAAGGCCCTTCAACCGCCATTTTCCCGAAGGTACAATGCCAGTGCTACCTGCAGTTTCCACGAAAACGGGGTTGGTCATACTGTGGAGGAGTGCAGAGCCTTCAAACATGCAGTGCAAGACCTGATAGATCGCCGCGTGATTCAGATAGGAACCCCTGATATTGATGGTGAAGAAGAAATCAATGAGGAAGTAACAGCGGTGCCTGCGAAAGAGGGATGCTGGGATACCCTAGGGGAGCCCAGTGGAAAGTTTGATTACTTGGTCAGATATGACGCTCCCGAGAGTGCTCAAATCCGAATGGCCCACAGGATGGGATGAGGAAGAGGAACAACACGATCAAATTGCTGTCATCAATGATGGTACTAAGTCAGAAGAGGGTGGTGCAAACCTGGTTTGTCGCTGCAGTGCTGGTGAAAGAATTAAAGAATTGAAAGACTGCTGATCCTCCTGGGACCTTTTAAAATAGTCATTTGTAATGCAACCCTGTGGCTCTGCCCAAGGCCACAGGACCAGTTGTTAGGGGCGCACATGTTTTTATTTTCTAAATCATCATCATCAATAAAAATGTTGTTTTTTAAATTCCAATCAATAAAAAAATCAATTCCTTTTCATTTCATGTGTCTCTTCTTTTCTTTATTATTTTTGCTTGCTTGTCTCACCTTCCATTCTGCTTTTTCGCCTCGGCAAAAAGCAAATCCATAGCAATCGTCTCTCAAAATAACAGTGCCAACGGTCCATATTTTGACTTTGATCACCTTATCAATCAAGCAGAGTGGGACGTTGAGAAAGACCGGGAAAATCCTCCAGAAGGTTAATGAAGCAAGGAAAAAGGGTTATTCAGCATCACGGGGAATCCACTGAAGTGATCAACTTGGGGACCGCTGAGAACAAGAAAGAGGTCAAGATGGGTACTTCAATAAAAGAAAATTAGAGCTCAAAAGGGAAATAAAGAAGAAGGGCAAGTGCATGAAAATAAGTGAATCATTGTCCCAGAGTTAACTTTTGAGGAAATAAGCAATCATGATTTGAAATGAAGTCGGATTACCATTCCATATCCAAAAACAAAATCCTCCCCTAACCACCTTAAGCCAAGAAAATCCCAAAGAGAAAAACAAAATCCCTCCTACCTACCGTAAGCCAAGAAAATCCCAAAGACCCATCTTAAGCCAAGAAAAAGCCAAAAATCCAAAAGTCACCTTAGACAAGGACCACCTCGGAAAAAAAAAACCAGTGCATCGTTCTTTATCAGTTCACCCAAGCTCAAGAAAAAGAAGAAATCAAAGAAGGAAAAATCATTCAAAAGGAGAATCCCCAAAACCAAAAGAAAAATACAAAAGAGATGTTACCACAAAACCCAAGAGGTCCTCGTCTCAATAAACCTTCAAACACTTTCTCATTTCCATGCACCCCTCCTCTCATAAACCGCAAACACTCTCCATAGACCCTTAGCCAGGAATAAAACCTCCTAATACCTCATCAAGCCAGTTAACCATCATAAATCATCGATCAACAGCCAACACCGAATAAAAACCATCCTGCCATTAGCCCCAAATACCTCATTAAGCCTACTCATCTCTCCTCCACAAAACACCACAATCCCGAAAGGTCCATTCCGATCAATGATTGATTGCTGTTGTTTTCTCAAAGTTTTAGCTCAAGGACAAGTAAATTCATTTGTTTACAATATGCCAAGTGGGGCAATTCTGTCGCTCTTCACCCCTCCTACAACTGGGGAAATTGACCCTACACCTATCTCATCCCTTGTCTCACTCACATTCATTGAAATCATACAGGGGCAACCCCCTTTCTTCTCTAGTGTATGGGTCAGAAGCAGTTCTTCTCATCAAGGTTGAAATACCCTCTCTACGAGTAGTCATGGAGGCCAGGTTAGAAGAAGCAAAATGGATCCAAGCTCGTCTAGATCAACTGAATCTCATTAAAGGGAAAAGAATTGCTACCCTGCGCCATGGCCAATTGTACCAACAAAAGATGAAGGCAGCTTTCGGCAAGAAAGTCCGTCTTCGAGAATTCGGCGAAGGAGACCATGTACTCCAAAAGATCCTACCTATCCAGACTGACTCCGTGGGAAGTTGATACCCACTTATGACGGTCCATATGAAGTCAAGAAAGCTTTTTCCAGAGGAGCGCCGATACTCATAAATATAGACGGCGAAGACCTCAGGAATCCAGTCAATTCAGATCAAGTGAAGAAGTATTATGCCTAAAGAAATAGACGGAAAAAAGAGAAAGACAAGCCAAGTAAGAATCAGCTCGCTAGGTTGAAAACCCACAAAGGGGGGCCTAGGCAAAGTCAGAGCGACCCGGTGGATTGAAAACCCGCAAAGGGCGATCCAGGCAAAAATTAGGGTCTGAAAACTTAGGCATGAAAAGTAAAGAAAGGCATACAACTCTCCTACAAGCTTGGATGAGGGAGTGATCAAGGTCAAGGACATAGATGTTTGGCACTGTTCCACAGAGACGGACAGTCAGAATTCAGCTTCTCTCCTTTTTCGTGTCTTTTTACAGTTTAAACTTTCAAGTGTAATAAATAATCGGCGTAACTTCTTGTGCGACCGGTTTCCACATTAATAAAGCTCAAATTTCTCGTATCTGTTCACTCTTTTATTTTCTGCTTTTTCTGCTCAAAATAAACGTTTTATGATGATGATGGTCCTGAATTGTAAAACATGTGCATATATCATAGAGCATTGCAAATCATTACGAGATTCTTAAGAGTCCTGAGAGAAGGCACATCCTCAAAATCAGTCAATCAGGCAAGAGAGCAACTACATCCGCGATTGCTTCAAACCAGCAAAGTCAAGACCAACATGCACTCGGCCCATGAGCCCCGCAAGTCCCATAGGTTCCTCAGTCTCGTGTCATGAGTGTCGCGGGTTGGCTGAACCAGCAAAAATAAAAAAAATAAGCAAAAGAAAAGGGGGCAATAAACAAACAAAGTCATGCATTACATTCATCATTACACCAAAATCATAGCATAACATGCACTCATTGCATGCACATGCATAACATGCCTTTGCATAACATGCACTCATAACATGCACTCATAACATGCACTCATAACCTGCACTCATACTCCATGCACCATTCCTTGCATCAACTGACGTATGCAGGTACCTCAATTCAGTGCAGCAGCATTAAACATTTCAATCAGTCAATCAACAGGATTCGTGAATCCCTTCAGGACCCAAGTGTCCCTTCAAAAGCAGACTTCACCTCGTATTCGAGCTGCGGGTTAGTCCTTCAGACCCCAAGTGGTCCTTCAGACTAGTTGTGTCAAGCCTAAGACACAGCGGACGTCCTTCATGGTCAACATATCAGTTCCGGAGCTGATCTTGACCCCCCATGGCCGCTCGAAAGGCCCCCTCAGACCGTTTTACTAGTACCATAGCTAGTAGCGCTCCTTCAGACCACGATGGTCCTTCAATTAAGGCCTAGGCAGCCTTCCAGACCCTGAGTGGTCCTTCAGAGCCTTAGTGCTCCTTCAGACCCTGAGTGGTCCTTCAGAACCTTAGTGCTCCTTCAGATCCCGAGTGGTCCGTCATTTTCTCTCCCAGTTAATACGCCAAGTGTTAACCGTTCCCCGTTTGTTCTCAAAACCCATCTATTCAAAAATAGAAAAAGAAAAAGAGGAAAATTCGGGTTTCCCCAAGTGGACAAAATCGGTATAATTTCTGAATTCTTTATCTTCATTTTGCCTTGGAATATGTTTCGGCCAATTCATATTCCTCGTTAAAATTCAGATAAAAAGGGGCAGCTGTCATACCCCAATTTTGTCCGGCTTAGGTCCAAACCCTAATTTTCCACACAAAAATAAATTACGCATCATTTTTAGGGTTAGAATGCACGTTTTGGGAAGTTAGAGTCAAAAAGGGCATTTTGGTCATTTCTCACAAAAGGGTCTCTAAAAACAATTTTTTGCAATAGGCCTCATGCATCAAATTAGGGTTTTTGAAAAATATGTTATGCATGCATGGCAAGCTTTGGAAAATATTTTATGCATGGCAAAGACCTAAAAGCATTTTGTGGAAAGCAAGAATTGATTTCTATTCTGTTCCAAAGGCTCAAGAATCGATTCCTCATTGTGTTAACTAAGTAAGGAATCGATTTTCACCTATGCAAAAGGTCCTGAAAATCGATTCCCACTATTTCCAAAGGCTCAAGAATCGATTCCTCATTGTGTTAACTAAGTAAGGAATCGATTTTCACCTATGCAAAAGGTCCTGAAAATCGATTCCCACTATTTCCAAAGGCTCAAGAATCGATTCCTCATTGTGTTAACTAAGTAAGGAATCGATTTTCACCTATGCAAAAGGTCCTGAAAATCGATTCTCACTATTTCCAAAGGCTCAAGAATCGATTCCTCATTGTGTTAACTAAGTAAGGAATCGATTTTCACCTATGCAAAAGGTCCTGAAAATCGATTCCCACTAATTTCTAAAGCCCAAGGAATCGATTCCTATGTTTTCTAAAAGCAAAGAATCGATTATACTATATTTTGCCTTCATCAAACAATCGATTCATCCTTGCAATAAATGTTTTTAAAAAAAAATTCTACGCTTTCCTAAGCCTATAAATAGGCAGCCCCAAGTCACATTTTGAGGACGGATCTCACGAGGTCAGAGGGGAACACACACAGATCTTCACACGCATTCTTCACGAGATCAGAGAAAAAACCCATTTTTCTCGAAATCTCTCACATTTTAGAAAAACTCTTCCACGCATTATTTTTCGCTCTATTCGTTCCGTTGGTCCGTCAGAGTCGATCTTCTGCAAGAGTTAGTCGGGGTTTGCGTTCTTCAATATCTGTCTTCATCAGAGGTATTTCAGTCTTTTCATTTGTTAATATTTAGTTATTGTGATCCATGTGATTTAAACTTAGCTATAGCATTTATCCACTCGTTCTTGTATATTATCGTCCATTGTTGATGACGAACCATATGATTCCCACTTATGCCTAGTGCATCATGTTCTAAGTGGTGAAGATGGTGTCGGGTGATTCAGCTTGCCCCTTTTAAACCCTTTCAAAAACATTTTTTTTAATTAGAACTACGTCGCTTTGATTCCCGTTTGGGATACGTAGGAGCGAGCCACGTTCTCGTCAAGCGCAACAAATAAAAATTCTTTTCATCCCCATAAACAAATTATTTTCATAAAAACAAACAAAAAGAATCATTTTCCAACCCATTGTTGCTAATAGCTCATCAGAGCCTCTGTTCGTTTAGCTATTAGTGACAATGTCTTTTTCTCATAAGAATAATAAACGATGGTCCATCATAACCTTTGTTAGTTTGATCATTGTGCAAATCAATCTTTTTCGAAAATCACTTTCAAAAAGATAATAAAAACGAGTTGTTATCAATAGTCCATCAGAACCTTTGTTCGTTTGACTAGCGGTACAACTCTCTCTTTTTTGAGTATTTAGTAGTGATTCATCATAGCCTCTGCTAGTTTAATCATTTGCTAATGCTCGTCCTATTTCAAAAACTCACTAAAAAAAGATAAAAAACAAAAACTTTTCAAAAGGACAACCAAGAACTACGTAGCTTTGAATTCTCCATCGCACCGGGAGATACGTAGGAGCGGGCCATGTCCCGTCAAGCACTTTTTTTCTAAAAACCCTTTTTTCCCCCCTTCTCACCTAAAATAAAATTTTCATTAAAGATTTCCCATTCATCTCCAAATAAGAAATAAATAGGCAAATCTAGGTATTTTTCAAATCAAACGTTAAAACCACACATTTAATTAGAGGTTCCCTTTCGGTAGAAAGGACGTGCGCGGTGCTAACACCTTCCTCGCACGTAATCGACCCCCGAACCTATATCTCTAGTTTCAAAAGACCATCCGCCTTGTTCAAAAGACCTTTTTTCAATGTTTTGGTCTTAAAATTAAAATATTGGTGGCGGCTCCAAATTTTTTTCCACGTTGTACATTGAGAAGTCCAAATGGGATTTTTCGGGGTGCAACAGTACACAGACCCCTTCGCGATTCAAAACAGCATGCCACCGCGAAACAGAGGCACACCATGAACCTCCTAAGGCGCGTAGATCCACTAAAAAGCAGATCCAAACCAGCAACACCGCGGGGAAGCTACTTTAATCGGTGCAGAGGAACCGTGAACAATCGCAGGATCAGAACGGGCAGACCAGCAGAGAGGGCGGCGCCGTGGGGCAGTGGACGACGCAGAGAACCAGCCCTGAAAACAAAACAACAACAGATCCAAAGGAGACGCGAACAAGGCACACCACGATGCGAATCGCGAACAACCAGATCCACAGAGAACAACAACGCAGGATCAGAGACGAGTGCGGAGCAGAGAACAAAGCAACCGAAGCCGCTGGACAGCAGCACAGAGGAATCGACGCGGACTAGACAGACTCAACCCACGCGATCGGTGGATAAGAGGTTGCGACAGCAGAGGCGGAGGAATGCTGAGAGGAGAGGGGAAGAAACCACCGGGGAGGGAGCCCCCCCCTCCCAGCGGCGGCGGTGCTCGTTAGGTTAGGCTTAACTCACAATTGAAGCTTTAAAAAGCAAAGTACATAAAACCCACATATTGATATGTCTAACCAGTTAGAAATATTCTCATGTAGCATGTGTTGCTGTAGGGCTTGAGAAGTGAGTTAGAAGCTACCTAATAGATCATAAGGACTTTAAGCCTAGGTTGGTTCTAATGTTGTAACTATTTGGGAAATAATGGAAATACTCACTGGGTGTGAGGAGTTGATGTAGCCCTTAATTTTGGGTGAACCACTATACATCATTGTGTTATTTACTTCTTTCCTAAGTTGTTTCTACACTACGCTTAAAACTCTCTATTTGGTGAAGGTTTTTATAAAACTGAGAAGACAACTTTGTTGACCCTTTTCAACTACACACTGTTTTTTGAAAAATGTTTTCAAAGTGGTAAACTTAAAACATCAATCTTATGTATTTTACACATAAGATAAGATTTTCAAACACTCCCTCTTACCTGGAAAAGCTATTTTGAAAATCACTCTATATTCACTATGCTGATATATGTTCTGGAAAGAAAGAACTAATTGACCCTTCTCAACTCAGAAACATAGTTGAGAAGACAGTTCCATCTCACCATTCTTTACTCAGAATCACAATTTAGAAGGCTTTTTTCATTCACCTTTCTCAATTTAGCATTTACACACACAATGTCTAACCATACTTGTGAAGCTATGTTGTTTCAGGTTATTTTTTAAAAGGGTCACAATTCCAACCCCCCTTCCTTGAGACACTCATTGACTTCATTTTCATCATACTCTGAACAAGCTTGACCGGATTTGTCATTAGAGGCTACCACAGCGGTGGAAGAGGTAGAAGAGGTTGAATATATTCATAATATGATCATTAAAGACTCATTATTTGGAGATTCAAATTCAAAAGCAAGTAATGCTTTGATAGAGGGTTTTGGTGAGGATATCATATGGTGGAGAGAAAGGAGAGTGATGTGACGAATGTTGTTGGTAATGATGTGAGTAACAATCTCAATTTGTTGTTGAACAAATCCCATTCCATTTCTGCTAGGGATTTTTTTTTAGCCCCATCAAATGACAATCTACCCCCATCGACCCTGCGAAAAGACGCAATTGCCCTTCACAAAATTTAAAAAACCCGAACGTATCCTGATTTCAATTTTTTTTTGGAAAACGGATTTATGTATCTGTGAGGTAAATCTGATTTCCACTAAAAATTTTAAAAAATTAAAAGCGGATTTATTTAAGATGGGGGTAGATCCACTTTTAAAAATAACAAAGCGGATTTACCTTAGGTGGGGGTAAATTCGATTTTGTCATTTAAAAGCAGATATACCTGGTAAATCCGCTTTTAAAAATAACAGAATCGGATTTACGCCTACTTAAGGTAAATCCGCTTTGTAAACCTAATTAATAAATAAATAAATCAGTTAAAAAATTAAATACGAATTTCGACCGTCTTTTGGTTCTGTTTAGTGTGTAGTTCGTTAACACGGGACGATGTTGTGTACGTCGAGCGAATAATTTAGGCTAAAAAATCGGTTTTCAGGCAACCTACTCAAATTCCATCGTTTACTAGTTTTTATTAATTTTTTTTAATTTTTCATAATTTCCAAAAAATCTAAAAAAAATTGCCTAAACTTATCTTGGTTTTATTAGATTTTTAGTGGTGTTTTTATAATTTTTGGATTAGTTTTGACTCTTTAACGGATTTTTAGTAGCATTTTTATAACCTTTTTTAAAAATTTAAATAAAAAACAATTATTTTTAATAACAAAATCGGATTTACCTTAGGTAGGGTAAATCCGAATTCCTTTTTTTAGGGAAATCGGATTTATCTACCCACTAAGTAAATCCGATTTTAAAAATAACAGAGCGGATGTACCCCCATCTGAGGTAAATCCGCTTTGTTATTTTTAAAGTCAAATTTACCTATTGGGTAGATAAATCCGATTTGAAAAAATAACAAATCGGATTTACCATAAATGGGGGTAAATCCGAGCGAATTTTTGTTGGGCAGGGGTATATTCGGGTTTTAGAAATTATGTGGGGGTATATGGAACGTGATGGGGGTACAAAAAAAATCCCTTTCTGCTACCGTATTGCCTTGTGGAGACAGGGTCGGCGGTGGTCTATTAGAAAATCCCACTATGGGCTTTAAAAATAATGCAGCCCAATCTCGCAACACAGATATGAAAGGTGATGGGTCTACTAAGGTTTTTTTTGGACCCCACTCTTTCAAATTATACCCCCACCAAAAATTTAATTCCGAAAATACCCCTGTTGAAATTTACAAAGACGGAAGTACATTCCAGACATGTAAATCTGTCTTGAAGAAAATTTCAAAACAAATTTACTAAAAAAGAAGTAATTCCGTTTAACTTAAAATTTGGCTAACGGGTTTACGTAAAATATTCTACTTCCGTTTTACAAAAATTATAATAACGGAAGTAAGTTTTGTCAACATACATCTGTTATAACCATTTTTGCTAACGGATTTAGCTAGCAGTAAGGTACATCCGTTTTGTTAATTACCAAAACGGATGTATCTACCTTATAGGTAAATCCGTTTTGATTTACATTTAACGGACACGATCATCAGTCTCTCCTCAGGTCCCCTCACACCTGGTGCTGCTGGTGCTGGAAGGAGACGAGGAACTGATACCCTAACGTACCATGGAAAGTACTGCTGATGAAGCTCACCCACCTCTGTAGCAGGAGAAGTAGTGCTCAAAACCTCTCGAACACTGTTCCTCCATTTGGTGATATGCATCATGATCTCAGTATATGGTGGCCGACCGCGAAGCGGGTCATGAGGGATCACCTGAATGTATCCAAATTGTCGAAGGAACCTATCCGGAATGTAGGGAATGATGATATTCTCCCAAATCAAGAAACATCTATATAATGACATCTGATCCAAGGGTCTCTCGTGCCGGTGGCCCTCAAATGGTCTCCAAATGACATCCTCAGGTGTCAAAGCATCAATCCTCCTCCTATACTCCTCCAGCTTCACCGCATCTGTCATCCTCCTCTTCAAAAACCCACACTGTGGCCTGGCTATGACCCCAGTCTCCCCCCGCACAACTATCCGAGGAAAGTACTCAAATATGCAGGACTGATATTCACAAATAAACAATATCGTTAAAAATAAAGTATTTAACTTTAAATCAGACAAACTCGTTAAAATTAAAAAAAATTAACTTACCATAAACAGCATGGCATACCCCCCTAACTGAGTGGTACCCTCTAGGCGTGAAAAGTTGAGCTGGTCGTACAAGAAAGCTAAACCTGCTGGTCCCCATGCCCATCCGCCAGCTGCGGTGATGTCCTCCAGTAAGAGCAACCACTTTGCCTCAGTTCTTGTTTCAGTCTTGCTACAAAAGATGCTCATCCCCAAAAGGAGCAATATAAAAGCCTTGACAGCACAAGTCTAGTCCACGACTATATCAGGGCTAACTATCTCCAGTAGCCAGTCAAACCGAAAATATGGCCCCCTACTGGCGATGCACAAGTTTGGTCCGTTTTATGTGAAAATGACACACTCTCTCTCTCTCTCTGTAAAACGGATGTAAGTGAAAAATGATAAGGTAATTGTAATTTTGTAAACTGGTTAAGGGTATTTGCGTCTTTTCACAGGGTGCGTGGGGGTATAGATTGATGGAGTGGGGGTCCAAAAGAAAAAACCCGTCTACTAATTCTCTTATTACTTCTCTTGGGCTAGTTGCAAACACAAATATGAAAGGGTATAGATCTACTAATTGTGTTATTCTTTCTCTTGGCCCAGTTGCATTTGATTAGTTTGTAACTAGTTCTACTAAGCCCCCTTCAAGCCCAATTCATACTCAGCTCACTGTTTCATCCATTCCACCCAAAACTAGAAAGAAAAATAATTTGGGCCTTGAAGGTGACCCGATTTGGGTTGCAAAGCCTTCGGTTGGGTAGTCAATTAGTGGACTGGGTTGCAAAGCCTTCGGTTGGGTCGTCAGGTGGTATTATTCTCATGTGGAAACGTGGTTTGTGGTTGTTTAAATATGATGTTTGTGTGGAGTGGAACTCTATTATTATATTTTTTGTGTCTGTGTATGCTCCTTGTGATATTGTGGAGAGGCGTAAGGTGTGGGAAGAGTTGTGTTGTTTGAAGAACAACAGTATGGTTGGAGAATGGTGCATTGTAGGAGATGTTAATACCGTCACCAGGGTGGAGGAGCGAGTGGGTCGTGGCGTGGGTGATATTCCTTTGGTTGGGAAGAAATTCACTTGGCTTTGCTCTGATGGCATGTGTAACACCCCGAATTTCAGAGCGCTACTAAGTGAAATCAACTCTTAATATGAATGTACTCTTCATGCTTTCTCAAAACATGAGTATTTTTTTTTCTTTTAAAACTCTTTTCAAAACAGTCAGAGTATTGCAGCATTTTTCGAAACATGATGCCTCTCTTAAAATGATACAAGAATTAGAACTAAAATATGACATGTATAGATTTACTTCCTTGCACCAAAATGGTACCCGTTTTCAAAAAGGGTGTACAATGCAAGGACAAAATTTGTTTGTGATAAAGACACGCTCAATCTAATACTAACTAGGGGTGTGCAAAAAATAAGGTTCACCAGCCCACATTGAGTAATTGGACCACACCACCTCAAAAAGGCCCATAACCATTTTTGTAGTTTATAAACTGGACCTATTTTTAAACTAAAATCGGTGGCCCAAAACTTAAGTTCACTTCCGGTTTTCAAGTTTTAAACCTAATTTACGTTAACATTTAGAAATCGATCTCTGAAGTCTGAACTCTGAAGAACCTCCTTCTCCATCAATCCTAACCCCCAAATCGCATCTCCTTCTCCATGAACCCTAATCCCCAAATCGCACCTCTTGTTTCAAATTACTGTGTGAAGCCACGAACACTCTTTGATTTGCGTTTTGTTCTTGCTGATTCATGAAATCGCACCTCCTGTTTCGAATCGCTGCGTGAAACTGTGAACCTCTTCTTCAAATCGCGTTTCATTCTTGCTGATACTATCTCTAATGATACATACACGGAAATTCCCATACAAAGAACTGCTCAAGGACCATACATTGGAGAAATTTCTCAAACAACGACAAAAGAAGACACCTACGCTGATCAAGCATTCTATACTCAACTTTCGATTTGGATTCTCGATGAGTCCACCATAACTCCACTATGGAAGGACACCGACCTCTGCAACCTTGTCTCTGAAAAACTAAACTATGGTCCTCAAATAACTGGGTTGACATCCATTACATTGGAGAACCACGGACAAGGGTCATCTTCTAGAAATTACACATATATAGATATAAACCGACCCACACCCCATGATGAAAACTCAGGTGTGCTTCTCTCTATGATACTGCACCATGTGGTCACTTCTTCCTATGATACTGTGCCACATCCGGTATGGTACTTCTCTCGTCGATACTGTACTATACCAACCTTGTAATATAGGTACTTCTCTCGTCGATACTGTACCACGAACTCCATGTATGCATGAATATACATCAACACTCATGCATATTTCACCACACCAAGCAGTATTCAAACAATCATCACATGGATTAAGAATAATGACTTAACACCAACACAAAAACAAACACATTAACACCACATACATCAACATGTACACGCCATCACAAGATTCACAACTTCAGTAATACTTATAAGAAAGGAAAGAGTCCTTACCGACTTCTCCTTTTCGATTCAACCTTGTACAAACTCAGTAAACATTTCTCTCCCCACACTAACCACTACAAAACAAAGCAGGATAGGCGATGGAAATTTCCGTCGCTAAACCTCAAAAATCCGTCGCTAAAGTGGTTTAGTGAAGGAATTAGCGACGAAATTTTTCCGTCGCTAAAAAGGGTGTCGCTAATATTTAGTGACAGAATTTATTTTAGCGACGGAATTTTAGCGAGGGATGTCAGCGACGGATTTTCCCTCGCTAATTAGCGATGGATTTTAGTGAGGACATATCCGTCGCTAATTTAATTTTTTTATAAAAAAACTGCTTTATTTTATGCCACGTGTACAAATTTGAAAACCTGTTTTTTTTTTAATAACTATATATCAAATGCAGCACAATTTTGAGAATACTCGAATAAAATCCATCCAAACTAGTACCAAATATATAAAAACTAACCAACAATACCAATATCCAAAACTTTGAGAATACTCAAATAAAATCCATTCAAACTAACCAACAATACCAAATATCCAAATCCTAAACAACTTCAAACCAGCAATAACAACATAATACTAAAACGAGCCATCATCAGACTCGGACTCCTCAGACTCAGGCATCTGGCTTCATGCTCTTATAGTACTTTAACAGCTTCTCTTGCTGACGTGCAAACCTAAAGAAGTCTGTCTGCATATCTTTCATAGTTCGACTCTGTTTCTGCTACTCCTGCTGATGCTGAGCATGCATCTCCTGTATCTGTTGCTGGTGTTGAGCACGCATCTCCTCCATCTGCTGCCTGAGCTGCTCTGTCTAACCTGAAGGACGAGGAGGTCGACTACTAGAGGAGGGTCCGCTGGTGTCAAACTGATCATCCTCAAATATCAAATTTGGAGCCAAGGGCCCCGTAACATACATACGTTTCTTGTACATCCCCCTACCAACTTCTCCCAATTGCGGTTTGCCAAAGCCATGATCTCAGGAGACAGTGGACCAAGTGACTCAGGGTTCCAGCTCCCCTGAGTCGGCTCAAACATCGTCTCAGCATGTTTCTCCTGTTTTGCATAACCACAAAACATAGCATAATAAGCGCTCCATTTTAAGAAAACATTATATAATACAAATCAACTTGTATATTTACCTGAGTGGTCCTCGAGCGCTCATCAACATAAATCTGGGTATCCTTCCTGACATGTGTGGCCCTATGCAGCTCAGCAATAGTAAGAGGGCGTCCAGCCTTCTTACTCTGTAAAAATGAAACAAATTCTCAAATATTGGTAACTAATCGCCCTAACTAAACTAAAATAGTACAAATATTTTTAAAATAACCTACCAATCTCATAGCATGCCGAGCTTGGTTGACGGAGCCACAAGTGTGAAGTGAGCCACCCTTTTCTGAATTCCGATTTTCCTTCGCTTTTTCAGCATTGGCTTTGAATTTCTGACTTCTCCAAACTTCCTGGTATTGATCCCAGACTTCTTGAGGGATATACCTCGGCCTTTCATTTTTACGGCGCAATTTGTAGAGCAAGTCCACCAATTGCTTTGCCAATCTAGTCCAAAAAACTTTATGCACCAATTCATCATCTTCCGGTCTCCAAGTCACTTTGTTCTGTATTAAACATAATCAAAATATGTATTAGTAATTATATTAAACATTAAACAATAAATTATCAATATAGGTAATGACATAATTGATACTTACCCTAAAGAAGTCCACAAAATCTTTCTTTTTCCTCTTATCAATTTTTGTCACCTTTTCATGGTACTCTTCAAAATAGAGTTTCTTAATGACATAAGTGATCGTTGATGAAGCAGTCTTCGATCTAACAAACCTGCATAATTAAGTCATTGCATAATTAACAAACATATATACACGTCAAACAAATAATTAATTTAAATTAAAAAAAAGTCAAACAATACTTACGCATCGCCAAAGGCATATATGACTTTGCGACGTCGACCATCAGGGTCGACAACCACCTGCTCATCCCCCGACCCGGATGATAATGGCTCTGAATCAGTATGACCATGGGGGTCAGAATGATCATCCTGTAGGGACTGATCAGTATGTACCTCGGGTGTAGGCATAGATAACCCGACTGGTGTGCCCATAGGATTCTGCAGAGGTGGGCCCATATACCCTGCTGGTGTGCCCATAGGATGTTGCAGAGGTGGAACCATATACCTTCCCGGTGTGCCCATAGGATGCTGCAGAGGTGGGCCCATATACCCTCCCGGTGTCCCCATAGGATGCTGGAGAGGTGGGCTCATTGAATGCCCTTTTGTTCTTTCTAAATACATGATTTGGCGGTAAGAATCTACGATGCGAGACAAACCAAGAATTCTTTCCCCCGTATTTCAACGTAAACGCTTTTGTGTGTTCCATGCAGTGGGGGCATGCTAATTTATCATGAGTCCCCCAACCTGACAACATACCATAAACCGGGAAGCCATTAATTGTCCACATCAATGCCACTCTCATCATAAAATTCTTCTTTCGTGCTGCATCATATGTCCCAACACCCTGCCACAATCTCTTGAGATCATCAATTAGAGGTTCCAAAAAGATATCAATGTTAGTTTTTGGATGGCACATCTCAGGAGGAAGATTGTAAGGGGTAACAATGACTGGCCAACAAGAATAGGGCGACGCTGATGCTTGGATATATGGAGTAAATCCATCAGAGCACAAACCAAGTCGAACATTCCATGGGTCAGAGGCAAAATCTGAATGCACTCGCTCAAAGTGTTTCCACGCCTCACCATCAGATGGATGGCGTAAAATGTCCGAGGTATTCCTATTCTCATAATGCCACGTTATTTTCTTTCCAATTTCAGGCGATGCAAACATTCTCTGCAACCTTGGAACTATAGGCAAATAGAACATCGACTTTACAGGAATGGGTTTATAATTACGTTTTTCCCCTTTACGAACTTTATACCTCGGCTTTCCACAAAATCTACAAGCCTGCAGCGCACCATCGGTTTTACCAAATTCGTTGTCGTAAAACAACATGTGCCCATCCTCACAACAATCAATCTTCTTACATTCCAATCCCAACTTCGAAACTAACATCTTTGCTTCATAATAACTTTTTGGCAAACTATCCTTATTAGGTGTCCCGTCCAACATGATTTGAGTCACAAAATCTAAACCCAACTCAGAAATATTGCTCATGGACTTGAGAGATAAAAGCTTCACACACATAGATAATTTTGACTCTAGCGAGCCATCAAACAACGGTGTGTTTGACTCTTTTAACAAACAATAAAATCTTTGTGCTTCTTCATTTGGATGTTCATCATGATCGTCATATTGAGGCTCATCAAATGGCACATTCACTCCGAGACCATCACCAATCATGCTTTCCATCGACTCAAATTGTTCATTAAATGGAACATCAAAACTAGAACTGCTTGAAGAAGCCCCTAAGTCAAAATTTGGAAGTCGTTCTCCATGGTCCACCCAAATCCAATAATTAGGCCTAAACCCGATACGATGCAAGTGCACCCTAATTTCATCATCAGGTGTAATAGGTATACCGTCACATTTAAGGCATGGACATCTAATCCCCCCTTCCTTTTTAGCCTTATCATGTCGCCACGCTACCCTAATAAACTCTTCAACCCTATTACAAAAGTTTCCTTCAAAAATGCTCTTCCCGGATATAACCGATCATACACCCAACTACGATTCAATTGATTCCAATTCATCTACACGCATTTAAAAAAACGCGTTAGATTCCCACAACTAAACCTAAAATATAACCTATCAAGTTAGTGGCATCGATATGATCTCAGTGGAGATGATTTCGAGCCAAATCTGGGGGTTAAGGACAGAACAAACAAAACCATTTTCCATATAAGTAGTGAAGGAAGTTATTTCTAACTCCCAACCTTAAAATTGTTATTATAGTCTCGCAATTATCTCAATGGAGACGATTTCGAGCAAAATATGGGGGTGATGGACAACACCTCACCCTTTTCCATCAAAGGTACACAATATAGTCATCTAACCTAGGGTTCATCAAACATCAAAACAACAAAAATAAATTATAACAGGCCATATAGATAAACTATAACATGCTAAGAACCAATTTCTGGATAAACTATAACAGGCCATATAGATAAACTATAACAGACCATATAGATAAATTATAACAGGCCATATAGTAAACTATAACTCACTTGTTGGGACTAATTTCTGGATTTTTCACAATATGTGTGTACCCACCAGAACCAAACAAGCTCCTATGACCCCAATTCGAAATGCCAAGCTCGAGTACTCCTAACTTCAATGCTTGAGTGAATCCAGAAATCCAAAAATCCAGTAAAAAGATTCTGGTTTCAACAAAAATAAATTACAACAAAAATAAAAAGAATAACAAAAACGAAATCATAGAAAATGAAAACGAAAACAAAATCATAGAAAACGAAAACAAAATCAACGAAAACGAAAACAAGAAAAGGAAAACAACGAAAACAAAAATGAAAACAACGAAAACAAAAACGAAAACGTACCACACTTTGAGAGTGAATGGAGAGAGAAGAGAGAATAGAGAATGGTGGCGTTACTTGCTGCGACAGAGGGAAGGGGATGGGTGGTGGTAGTGTGGTGGTGGCGTGGTGGTGGCGGAGATAACTGGGTGAGTGTGAGTGAGGTGAGAGTGAATGGTGAGAGAAGAGTGTGTTACAAAGATAGGAAAATTTAATTAAAATTAGCTAGGGATATTTAGCGACTTATTTGAATATTAGCGACGGAATTTAAATTTCACGCATTCCCAAACATTAGCGACGGAATAATAGCGACGGATTTGACTATTAGCGACGGATTTGGGAATCTTACGATTTCCAAGATCTGCCAACGGTCACGTCAGCGTTAGCGACGGACCGTTAGCGACGGAATTGACTGTTAGCGACGAATTTGAATTTTAAAAAAAAATGGCACACCTTGTCGCGACGGAATTGGCTGTCGCTAAATCCCTCGCTAAGTTCAATTTAGCGACGGATTGGATACCCCTCTCTAAAATCTGTCGCTAATCCTGTATTTTTTTGTAGTGAACCACCCCAATAGTTCCCTCAATTCACCACCAATAATTTCTTCTTGTAGACTCCCTCAAAATCTCACTCTAACCTCCCCAATTTTCCAATTTTCTCACTTCTCAAAATAGATCTCTATTAGGTCCAAAAGTCATACGTTTTAAAGTATTAAGTTGTCATGATTCCATTTTCTCAAAACATTCCTATTCCGCAAAAAAATTTCTATTTTATTTTCCATTCCTTAGACCACACTCTAACCCCTTTTTTTAAAATATAATTCACATGTCAACTCAATTTTCTAAAGAAAAAAAACTTTAAATATCATTTTCAAAAACAATTTACTTAGCCATCCTAGCGGTCATACCTACATAGGCCTTATCTCACCCTCCTTTCAAAGTCGCTCTCAATTTCATCCCGACTTCGCAATCACAAATCATCAACATCATATGTACATATTCACAACATAGAACAAGCACATACATAAGCCAAAGGCCACAACAACAATATCATTGTAGGGACCAAATCAACACGCAATCAACAAAGCTCATAAGCAAACAACAAACAAACACAAACCCCAAATCTCAAGAATATAATAGAAACTAGAAAGAAACCCTTACCTTAAGCATTTTTCTGCCTGTCGTAAAATTTCACCTGGTCGTACCCACAACCTCTACTACTCGATCCGCTACATCAACGTGTCACATTCTACTTTGCTGGCTCTTCCCAGAGTCACAGCTGCTCATTCCGAAAATTGAAAAGTCACCGTGTGACAAACAAATTCTATAAATCTATTACTAATACTATATATCTATTTGTCTACCATTAATTAGACTTTGGTTCTAAAGAAACTTTCCCTAAATAGAAAGACAAGAAAATTTGTCACGTGTCTCTATCAAAGCTAATTGTTGCTGAAATAGAATATCTTTCCAATACTTTAAATATTAAATATTGGTAAACTAATAACACAATCGTACTTCAGAAGTATTCCAAACTTTAGATATTGGATTTGTTCCAAAATAATTTCCACATTCAACTAAATCTTTGAAGAAAATAAAATTAATTTAGTAGGCTCAGTAGAGGCTTTAGCTGACTTCCCCAATCTAAGTAAATCTATTAGATTTCAAACTCATCACCTTGTTACTCTACTAACCACTAAAATTCACCATTTTTTTTAAAACCATATAACATTAGCATTAAGTTACCCGAAACTAGTCAAGTAGTCAACTAATGTCCTATAGGTTCCTGATGATCTCTATCTCCTAAAACATACAACGCCAATGGGATTTATGTATATTCCAATTGTAGCTTAGCACATCTAAAATTTCTTTCATTCTCGATCCATGACAATTTCTAAACATACACTTTCTAGTCTATTGCTTTTCTTCTGCACTTTCCTAAAGTTCAACAAGATTTCTAATCTGAATCCTTTCTTCTCACAAAAGTCTAATTCATTAAATATTTAATTTAACTCAACCAACACAGCATCTTAACTTAAGCTAAATCTAATGTGTTCATCAAAGCTCTAGTTTATAGCACTAACTCATCGATTTCAACAATTTTGATTAGCCTAAATATAATCTCCAATCTCAACTTCAAATTTAATACCAACACTACTCAATGTTATCACTCACTGAAAAATACTCAGTAAAATTCAAGGCTTTGATTAAATCTTAACCAAAATCATATACATCACTCCACCTTAATTATTCCTTTTATGACTAATCTAAACTTATAACAACTATTAACTCTTCATTGCAAATTATACGCTCTTTCTTCTACAGTACCATATATTTATGTGAAACAAAAAATTTGAAAACAACATAGATGTTTATTTCTCAAAATCTGTTTTTCCTTGTGCACATATAACTGGTTACTATTAATAGGATAAATTTTGCTTTGTTTCCTCTTATTGTCATTGGTTGAGTAATTCATACCTTTCCTCTTGCTTGCTATCTTTGGATGGTGGGTTTTGTTGTTTGGGTATTGGGTTGTTGTTTTTGTAGGTTGTGTGGTGAGTATTTGTAGTGGATATGGAGTTTATGGAGGTTTAGGATAATCGGAGAATAGTGAGTGAATGTTGATTTTGGGGGTTGGGGATGGGGATGGTAAGGTGTTGCAATTTTGTATCTCACCCCAAACTTTTTCAGCAGTATAGTAGTAGTGCTTGACATCAGAAAATAATTTCTTCTTTTGTTGGTAGCTTAGATTCGGAGCGGAGGCAGCACACCAGCCGCGAGATAGTTCACAAAATCCGCATACCATCGTGCTTCTGTTTGCTCCATAGAGAATAGTTGATCATCTGGAGAGAAATCATCAAGTGGCAGCTCATTCCCATTATTTTCTTGCAACCTTGACAAGTGATCAGGCACAACATTTTCCGTACATTTCTTTTCTTTTATTTCCAAGTCAAATTCTTGGAAGAGAAAAATCCATTGAATCAATCTCGGCTTGTTGTAACACCCTGGTATCACTACTATAGGAGAAATACTAAGATACACAAGCTAGCTGTTGCGTCAAAGACACACTTAGAGCAAGTGTACTCTATCGCAGAAGTAGTATAAAAAATATCGTCTCTATAGGGATTAATTAATAAGTACCAAACTAATCAAAATTTGTTATTATTTAGATGAATGAATATTTGGTGATTGTAGAAACTAAAATAAGAAGAAATAAATAGCAAGAATTAAATTGTAAAGTTTGATCAATGGAGAGAAGCCTAGGGTCACGGTTTCACTTGCAAGCTTCGAATCCCCTATGTCTAATTTTACCTGAATTCCTTTATTTTATCCAATTACCAATCCCTTTACTAAAGCTATTAATCAGTTTGGTCATTGGATAATAGCTGAATTACCTGCATTGGGGATTTTAATGAAATGACTAGTAATAATGAAAAGGATGGCTTGACTGATGTTGAACCTATAAGAATGAGGCTGTTTAATGATTTCATTGAAGATACGGGTTTAATGGATCTCAAGCTTCAAGGATGCAGATATACATGGATTAGTAATCCAAGAGAGGGTTTTGTTACTAGAGAAAAAATTGACAGAATGCTTGCCAACTTTGCTTGGAGGGAGCTGTACCTCCATGCTTTGGCAACTGCTCTACCTATAGTTAATTCTGATCATTCTCCTATAATCCTCCAACCTAAACCCCCTATCCGTAGTGGAAGATCTTTCAAGTATGAAGCTTTTTGGGAAGAGAATGAAGGCTGTCGGGGAGAGGTGGAAACTGGGTGGTCAATCCCTTCTACAGATTTGACTACCCCTTGGCAAGAGTGGAATAAAAGAGTAAAATCCTGCACAACTCACTTGAAGAAGTGGCATCAACAAACATTCAGAAATGCATCTAAAGAAATTAGCAAGCTCAGTTTTCAGATTGAATTAGAATTGAACAAACCTCAGGCTGGCACAAATTGGAACTGGGTGAACCAGGCAAGGAAAGAAATTGACAATTTATGGAGACAAGAAGAGATTTATTGGGGACAGAGATCTAGAGTTAAATGGTTGAATTGGGGAGACAACAACACAAAGTTCTTCCACGCTTCTACAGTTCAAAGAAGGGATAGGAACAAACTATTCAGAATCAAAGACCTCTCTGGCATCTGGTTGGAGGGTCAACAAAGTGTTATGGATGGTGTATGGGATTTCTATAATGACTTGTACTCTTATGAACAGCCCTCCAATGCTGAACAATGTCTTTAAGTAGTCCCTAACTCTGTAACCAGTGAAATGAATTAGTCTCTTTTAAATCCAATTTCACTCAAGGAGGTGGAGGATGCGGTTTTTGACTTGGGTACTCATAAAGCCCCTGGGCCTGATGGTTTAAATGGTCTTTTCTTCCAAAAGAAATGGCATATTATAAAGGATGATGTCTTTCTAGTGGTAGCGGATTTCTTCTCAAAAGGCAACCTTGGAGATGAAGCTAATTTTACCAATGTAGCCTTAGTTCCTAAGGATTCAAATCCAGAAGCAATCTCTCAACTCAGACCTATTAGCTGCTGTTCTTTTATTTATAAGGTTATAGCAAAGATTATAGTGGCGAGACTAAAACCTATCATAGGCAAAATCATCTCCCCTCAGCAAAGTGCATTCGTGGGAGGCAGAATGATCCAAGACAACCTTATTGTAGCTCATGAAGCCTTCCATTTCCTAAAGAAAAAGTAAGGTGATGGAGGTAGGGGAATTGCTATTAAACTTGACATGAACAAAGCTTATGATAGAGTCAACTGGGAATTCTTAAAGGTTGTGCTGCTTGCTTATGGATTTCAGGAGGAATGGGTTGGGTCTATAATGAAATTAGTCACCACAGTCTCCTATTCATACCAAATAAATGGGTTTTCATCAAGGAAGGTATATCCTAAAAGGGGTGTAAGGCAGGGAGATCCTCTTTCCCCCTATTTGTTTATTATGGTTTTTGATGTTCTCTCTCGTTTGATCACTCAAGCCACTGAAGTTGGTGACATACAAGGCATCAAGCTAGCTCCAACAACTCCTATTTTGTCTCACTTGTTCTTTGCTGATGATGCTCTACTGTTTTTTAAAGATGATACTGAAAATATGTTCCAAATCATCAAGATTCTCAACCTTTTCACTAGTGCTTCGGGGCAAAAGATAAATCTATCTAAATCAGGGATAATCTGCGGCTGCAAAGTTTCACAACAAGTCAAGGAGAGTGTATCCTCTATTTCTAACATTCCCATTTGGTCTAACCCAGGGCAATATCTTGGAGTCCCTGCTGAGTGGGGGGGCTCTAAGATTCAAAATCTAAATTGGCTGAAGGAGAAGGTCACTTCTAAACTGGAGGGCTGGAAGGGGAATCTATTGAATCAAGCTGGGAAGGAAGTGCTCATCAAAGCGGTTATTCAAGCTATTCCTAGTTATATTATGTCAATCCTGATTCTTCCTAAGACTTTTTGTGATTCTCTCACTTCAAATGTTGCAAGGTTTTGGTGGAAATCAACTGGTAGATTTAATGGAATTCACTGGAAAAAATTTGAAGCCCTTTGTTTCCCAAAAGACAAGGGAGGTCTAGGGTTTAAGGACTTTAAGAAAATGAATACAGCTCTACTCTCAAAACAGGTATGGAGGATGCTTAATGATCCAAATTCTTACTGGGCTAAAACCTTAAAATCCATCTATTTTCCAAACTGCTCTTTTTGGGAGGCCTCATCTCAAAGGGGAGCCTCTTGGGTGTGGAATAGTTTTAGACAAGGTAAAGAAATGTTACAAAATTCAGGCAGATGGTGTGTGGGTTCAGGCACTGGTATCAACATCATAAAGGATAATTGGCTTAGCTCGGGTAATAAAGTAACCTTAAAGCCTACAGCAACAGCAACTTTTGTATCAGAATTGATAGGGAGAGACAACAAATGGGACTTTAATCTTCTCAGGCAGAACTTACAATCACAAAGTGCAATAGAAGCTGTCAAAACTCCTATCTCTTGGACATCCCAAAATGATCAATTGATGTGGCCTCACAGTAAGGATGGTTGTTATTCAGTGAAATCAGGTTATAGGGCTTTAATTGATACAGCTCCTTCGGTACCGAGTGGTGCTAGCTGCTCTACAACTACTCCGGAAAATATTTGGAATTTAATTTGGTCGGCAAAGGTCCCTAATAAACTCAAGCACTTTATGTGGAAGGTATGTCACAACATTATCCCTACTAGAGAAAATCTCTGCAAAAAAAGAATCCTTATTTCCCATCTTTGCCCTATTTGTCTGAAAGAGAAGGAGACTACAGAACACATGCTGCTGTTATGTGAATGGACCAGGCCTCTATGGTTTGGCCTGCAGATTACTACCCCTCCCTCTCCTCTAGGTCTAACAACCATTCAAAGCTGGATTGTAGATACTCTAGAGGCTCCTATGCTTGCTGACACCAACCTGTCTACTTGGTTATTCTTCTCTCTATGGACAATTTGGAATGCTAGGAATGACAAAGTGTTTAATAACAAGAATCCTAATCCCCTTAGTTCATTACACAAAATCAGAACTCAATGCAATGAATTTCTTTCAGCACAGCAACTAAATCCTAGTAGCAAACATCATCAACAGCAAGTTCCTACTCCTAATATGCAGGTTCCTCCAACTCAATGGAGGCCACCTCGTGACCAGTTTGTTAAGGTTAATTGTGACTCAGCGTTTGATCAAACAACAGGCAAGGGTTTTACAGGAATAATCTGCAGAGATACTCAGGGAAGATTACTTACTGCTACCTCAACTAGGTTTTATGCGTTGTCTCCGATTATGGCTGAAGCTCTATGCCTCAGGGAAGCTGTCTCGTTCGCGGTTAATGTCAACTTGGAGCAAACGATCTTTGAATCTGATAACAAAACCCTCGTAGAGGTTTGCAATGAAAGATCAGAAAAAAGGGAAATTCAGGGTATTGTGGATGATATAATTTCTCTTAGGAAGAATTTGAAGAACTCAGAAATAACCTGGATTAAGAGGGATGGTAACCAGTGTGCTCACACAATTGCTCTGCTTGCAAGAGACGATGCTCTTCAAGGATCATGGACGCTACGCCCTCCGCCTCTCCTGCGTCGTGCTCTGGTGGCTGACGCGCAAGCCTTGTGGAGGTAATTCATCATTCAGGCTTCATCACCCATTTTCTTCGATCGCTTGTTTATTCGAATGCATCACGTTGCAATTGAGTTGATCTGTGGTCAATTGCTATCTGATACAATTGGTGGGTTGATTGAATTGAAAGAAGTGGTGTAGTCGTTGTTTCTTCGTCGGGATCGTGGCTAGGGTTTTCTTTGGCAAAAAGGGATCTTTCTCTCCTCTCCAATGATTGCTGTTTAGCCAAATTTGGTATTGTATTTGTTTCTAGTATCTATTCTTTTTAGTGGTCTTGGATCGGGTGGATGCACTTATTGACCCACTTTAGCCCAAGTTCTTTTTTAGTCCTTTCATCTAATCCGTGTACTGTTATGGATGTATGGTTTGGGCCTGGCCCATTATTTCTTATGAAATGAAATCATAGTCCTTCTGACCAAAAAAAAAAATCATAAGGCTTGATACAGATGTGGTCATTCTTTGTCACCAAAAGTCACCTGAAGAACTGACAAGAATGAATTCTTATGTTAATGACACCTCCATTTTGCTTTCAACATCTCATTGATACTTTTTCTTTATTTATCTTCTTTCCTATAAAATAAAGAGCAAAGTAATTCACTTATTTATTTAAATGATAATAGTTGCTCTAAAAATGGCTCAAATATATCTCTATATTTAAATGCACTAAATTAGAGTTTATCACTAGCATACATCAGAGATAACTTCCTGCTTCAGATATTGAACACAACTAAAAACGTTGGTGAAAAACCATCAAATAGTCATTTGAATCTCATAACTTAAACATAAATACTTAAATACTTAAGCTCCATGTCTTATAAACTTCTCACATCCTAGTGTTCAATATCCAAATACCAAAAGTAGCGGAAACGATTTACAACTTTTAACGAGTACAAATCATAATATCGAAAATACAATAAAACTAGGAAATAACATAAGCAATAAAAACTAAGTCTCCAATGTCTTCATGTGGCACACCTTCTAACCATGCTTCTTTGCTTTTGCTTTTCCCTGTTTCTCTGTAAAAACCACAAATATAAAGGGTGAGATAAACATCTCAGTGAGTTCTACCGACACCTCTTACTACTGTCGGAGTTCATTATGCTTTATTCACTCGCAGCCCAATTCTTGATAGCTACGTACAATGTCTTTTTCATGACATAACACAACACCGGTAACCATTTACTCGATTTCCGGTGAACCCGATCCGCTAACCTTGCGCTAGTGGGCAAACATGTACGGGGCCTAGGGTTCAAGCTCATGACTTCCCTACCCTAGTATGCTAATTCTCTTGGGTCGTCACCTAATTCTTGATAATTAATTATATACATGTCATTGAACATTGCATTAGGCACTAACTTTACTTAAATGAACTCATAATCCATTTTGAAATACTTTAAAGGGTTCTCACTCGTTACTCGACATTTCGAACAATTGACAATTCAATTATCTTATTCAAGCATCATATGGTCACCAATCATGCATTCATATCATTACTAATCATATCATTTATAATCATGAAGAAACTATAGCCAAGACATAGTTATTCAAGCATTTTCATAGACATTCTAGGTGCAGTAAATTTTCAGCAGTAGTACGTAAAATTCAACAATTTCTTTAACATAGCAAACGATATCGAAATTAAGCAAACAAATATTCGTTGGAAACCTAAGAGTTTATAGTTTCTGGATATAATTTTTATTTATTTGTTTATGTAGCCAAAAAGTACAGTTTTTCAAAATAAAACATCGGGTCCAGAAACATGACAGCAACTGTGGTCCAACTTGTAACTCAGTTTTCTTTTTGAATTTTCAACCAAATGAAGCAAACCAAGTGTCCAAATTGAAGAAAACCGAGTCTAGTTTCCAATGAAAGAGAAATCATTCCAAACGGAGTTCTACCTAAGTTGCTACGAGCAAAACACCGAACCTATACCCAAAACAGTCCCAGATTTTTGACTCGACTTGCAACCAGAAATTATCCCATCCTACTTACCCAAATTTACTAAACTCAGTGCCTAAACTGTAGAAAATTGTGTCTAGTTTCCAGTAAAGCAAACTCCACAATTTTCGGACACACAGAACATTCACAATCACAGAAATACTGAACCTATATCAAAACAGTCTCAAACAGAAATTCAGCACAACAATATGCACAATTAACACCACCAACCATCATAATCTCAGCAACCACATTCAATAACATGCTACCAATTCAAGACACATACAAACATTTTTGAAAAACGAAATTCCTAAACAGAGTAAAACTCACCTATTGTGATGAAAATCACAAACAACCACAAATCAACGAAACTTTCGCCAACTCGACTACTCGAACAATCCCCGAATTCGGTTCCTACGCTCCAACGAACTCGAAACCGCTTCAAAACTAGCCCCGCCACAAAACCAACTACTGAAATCCACCCAAAACTACTCAAACCCACGATTGAGCTTCTGAAATTTGGCTAGCAACTACCCCAAGTTTCAACTACAACATGCAATGCAAGAACTCCATTTTTGCTTCCTTGGAATAGACAATGACTTACGGAAGTGAAAGAGATAATAGCTTCGGAGGTGGTCTGTGGCAACTCCACTGATTCGGAGGCAGAACTGATAGTCCGATTAAAGCAATCAATTGTTACATGGTTCGCAGACATCCAACTCATACCTAGGACAATGTACATACCCCTCATTGGCAAACAAATAAAGTCCACCACAAAATTTCTGTCTCCTATGGCAAGTAGACAGTTTTCACATAAAACTTGGGTTTGAACACTACCCTTAGCAGCAGTTAGAATAGAGATTTATTGAGGCAACGGAGTTAAAGCCAAGCCCAACCGATCGACACACGCTTGGGATATAAAAAAATGGGTTGCACCTGAATCATATAAAATACCGACGGAGTTATAGAAAAGAAATCTCGTACCCCTCAGCAAGTTATCTGTAGCTTTTACTTTCTGGGCATCCAAGGTATAGACTCGTCCATGTGTTGTAGCCGCACTTCCCTCTTCATTTCTCTTCTTTACTGGACATTCTGGAGCATAATGGCCTTCCTTCTTGCAATTGTAACAGAGATTGGATCCATATTGGCACTCACCTCGGTGGAACTTCCCGCATTTGGAACACTGAACTTTGTGGAATCAGATGATTGAGCTTGTTTTCCTTTGTAGATATTTCCTTTTGGCTTTGCATTTGGAGTGGATGATTCAGCCCCCTTCTTCTTTCCCTTCCAATACTCCCTCTTTTCTTCGTCTAATCTATTGAGATCATCCTCTGCTACATAAGCTTGTTGTACCAAAGCGGCATAATTAGTAAGAGTATAAGAACTAAGACCTTGAGCCACATCAGCACGAAGGCCCATCTTATACATCTGCATCTTCCATTCATCATTCGGAGCATACCTTGCCAACCGATAAAACTGAGACAGTTGTTCAAACTTAGCGGTGTATTCTCCCACAGTCACGTTGCCTTGCTTAAGATTCACAAATTCAGTCTGCTTGTTCAATTTCATCACTGGAGGAAAATAGTGTCCAATAAATAGTTCTCTAAAGTTAGCCCATGTAATGGGAGTCCCTTGATTCACCATCAGCTCATGAGCATTAGTCCACCATATCTGTGCTCCTTCTTCAAGCATATGAGCTGCAAAGAGTACTTTATCTTCACTACATTGAAGGGTTCTGAAAATTCTCTCCATAGCATCAATCCAGTAATGAGATGTCATTACGTCAGGTCCTCCTTTGAAACTTGGGGGATTCATCTTTTGAAAGTGGAAATAAGCTCTGTTAGGATCTTCCGGAGGATGTTGCACATTAGGCTGCTGATAAGCCTGTTGTTGGAACTGCAGCATATCTTGCATCATCTTTTGTTGCATGATCAGTGCATTTTGATGCACATTCTTTCATGTTTGTGCTTAAGCATTTCTATGTTTTGCTTTGGTTATTTTTATGTTTTATAATGTTTTTCAAATTTAGTTTATTTTTGGTTTAATTTGATTTCCGTATTTTATTTTCAGCTTTAGTAGCTTCCACGAAAAAATTCATAACTGGAGCTACGAGTATCGGATCGATGCGCTCTGATATGCGTAGAAAAGCTAAGAGAAATAGCTACAACTTTGCTGTTGAAGCCAAGGGCTGATTCGGAATGTAGAAGTCTCAAATAAGTCGTTGAAGTTCCAGAACTAATAGATATTTAGTTTTGGGCCGGGCTTTTTACGTTTTTCGACCCGGCTGGGTTAGAACCCGAATCCCCTGTGCGCCTATACCTAACAGCCGCAAGGGCTGTTGAGGGACACTTTTCTTTTACGTTTTGACTATTCACGAAGGAGGATATTGCTTTGAACGATTTTTATGGAGAACTAATCATCCAGAGTTGATTTGCTGTAAGCAAGTTTCCAACGCGCTTTGAGGTTTTCAATCTATCAATTCAATTTCATTTCTCTTTCAATTCTATTCTCTGAAAATTCATGTGCTTAATTTGTATTTCACGGAATGGTTTTGATCAAATTCGCATGATTGTATTCCTAACTCTTAATCGTTGTTTACGTCGCTTTATCGTTAAACTGCGTTAGTAATTCGTGTTTGCTTAATTCACGATTGTGTTAATCCGTTTGCTTAATTCGGAATATAGGAGTACCAATCTGTTATATATCTTTCACGCTTGATAATCGATATTAAACCAATAGAGATCGAAGCCGCTTAGGGAATTGGTAAGATAGAGACCAGTGATTAGCCGGAAACCGAAATTACAGTGGATTGACTTCTTTTATAATCACGTATTTTAACCATTTACTTAATTGTTTTCTGAAGCAAAACTTAACCCCCCCCCCCCATTGTTCTAGTCAGTTGGTTAATTCATACAAGAATCCTTGAGAGACGATACTCGAGTTGTCGTTACCGTAAACTACATTTCTAAAATCACTCGTTTTGATCCGTGCGCGACAGCGGATCAAATTGGCGCCGTTGCCGGGGAATCTTGTCATTATTAACTGATTTTAGAGTCATAGGTTTAGTTCTCTTGCGTTGAGACCCTAGTTTCCTCATTGTTTTGGCAATTTCGCAGCTCAGTGTCAAAAATACGGTTTTCGAGAAAATTGTGTCCGTTTCAAAATCTGTTTCTTGCAACCTAAGCAGAAAAATCGTGCGATCATTAGTCCTGTAACTCATAAAATGAGTACGGGACTACAGCCTCAAATCGCCAAATTCCTCTTCCTTCTATTTTTTATGAATTTTTTACTGTTTTCATAGTTTCGAAAAATTCCAAAAAAATTCTCAAAATTCTTATTTCACTTAATTAGATTAAATTTGGTGTTTTTGTATTTTTCTGAATTTATCTTAATCATATTCCTTCTTTCATTTTGTTTCTGCCTATTAGGGACATTGTTGGCATTTTCGCATTTGTTGCTGCATTGCTGCATTAGTCCTGGCTACTAGGTCTGTTTGTTGTGACTTGTTTGCTTTTGATCCTGAAGTTGAGAGAACCTTACACATACGCCGTAGAGTAAATCAGGCTAGCACTAGTTCACCATCCGTTATCGATTCTGATTCTGACTATTTGCATAATTTATTTGATTCTGATTCTGAACTTACTTTTGATAACATGGCTGAACAAAGAACACTAAGGCAGCTTGCTGCCCCTAATGTGGACTATAATGGTTTATGTATTGATTATCCTGAAGCTGATGCACCCTTTGAATTGAAATCTGGTTTAATACACTTGTTGCCAAAGTTTAATGGTCTTGCAGGTGAGGATCCGCATAAACATTTGAAAGAATTTCAGGTTGTGTGTTCTACACCATCGAGGCCTGAAGGAATCACTGAAGACCACATCAAGCTCAGAGCCTTTCCATTCTCATTGCAAGGAGCGGCAAAAGATTGGATATATTACCTTGAACCGAATTCTATCACAAGTTGGGGTGCTCTGAAGAGAGTGTTCTTAGAAAGATACTTTCCTGCCTCCAGAGCTGCATCAATCAGGAAACAGATATGTGGTATTAGACAGGACGGTGAGTCATTAGCTGAGTACTGGGAGAGATTCAAGCAGTTAGTGTCCAGTTGTCCCCAACACCAGATCACCGAGCAGTTACTTATCCAGTATTTCTATGAGGGATTGTTACTGATGGATAGAAACATTCTCGATGCTGCTAGCGGTGGGGCACTTGTTGATAAAACTCCAGCTGCTGCCAAGGCCTTGATTGAAAACATGTCTCTCAACTCCCAACAGTTCACCACTAGAAACAACTCTGTCCAAACCAAAGGTGTGAACGAGATTCAGGTTTCGTCCAACAAAGCCTTAGAAACAAGAATTGACGAGCTTACTTCTTTAGTGAAACGGTTGGCAGTAGGTAAGACTCAAGCAGCAAACTTGTGTGGTATTTGCACTTCTCCTGAACACTCTACCAACACATGTCCTATCTTGCAAGATGAGTCGATCACTGAGTTGCCTCAGGCTTATGCAGCAAACCTTTACAATCAAGGAAACAATCAGAAGGGGTACAACATTCCTGACCTGTCCACTATCAAATACCACCCCAATTGGAGGAACCATCCAAACCTTTGATATGGAAACCCACAGTCCAGCCAACAACAAAACCCTCTCCAAGTGGCTACCCCTTCACCTTCCGGACCTTCATTAGAGGATCTTGTCAAGCAAATGGCTGCCAACAATCTCCAGTTCCAACCAAGAACTGATTCTAGCATTCAGACCTTGCAGACGCAGATCGGACAACTTGCCACTTCAATGAATGCCATGCAGCAAGCCCAAGGATCGAATCAACTTCCTGCCCAAACAGTTGTGAATCCAAAAGGCCCTAATGTGAGTGCAATGTCTTTGAGATCCGGAAAAGTTGCAGAACCAGCCCCAAAAAAAAATAAAAGAACTGTTGAGGTAACACCTTCTTCACCTAACCCCCCTTCTGTTGTGGTGGAAAATGGAAAAGATAAATAGAATGAGTATGTACCATTAGTCCCCTTCCCACATAGAGTGCTGAAAAATAAAGGGATTGATGAGGGAGACAAAGAGAAGGAGATCTTGGATGTTTTCAGAAAGGTTGCAGTCAACATTCCGCTTCTTGATGTAATTAAGCAGGTTTCGAAGTACGCTAAGTTTTTGAAAGATTTGTGTACCAACAAGAGGAGGATGAAGGGAAGTGAAAGAGTCAACCTAGGAAGAAATATCTCTGCTTTTATTCAGCCCAAACCTTCATCTGAAAAGGCTACAGGCGAGCAAAATGTTTCAGCCATCACTCAGGTCTTGCCACAAAAGCAGAAGGATCCAGGAACTTTTGTTATTCCTTGTACCATCGGGGATAGTAAATTTGAGAATTGCATGCTTGATTTAGGAGCGGGCATTAATGTTATGCCCACTTCCATTTATAATAACCTTAATCTTGGTCCTTTGCAGCATACAGGTTTGATCGTCCAGCTGGCGAACAGGAGCAACGCCCGTCCCACCGGGGTAGTGGAAGATGTTCTTGTTCAAGTTAACGATTTAATTTTTCCTGCAGATTTTTATATCCTGGACATGGAAGGAGAAACTAAGTCGAGCAGGGCTCCCATCATTTTAGGCAGACCGTTCATGAAAATGGCGAAAACAAAAATTGATGTTGATGATGGAACCATGTCCATGGAATTTGGTGACATTGTCGCAAAGTTTAACATCTTTGATGCTATGAAATATCCCTTGGAAGAGCATTCTGTTTTTCATATTGAATTGATCTCTGAGTTGGTTGAGGACACTTGTTCTGAATTGCTCTCACTGGATTTTCCATCCTTATCTGGGTTTGATGATATTTATTCATGTGCTGATTGTACTGACACTAACCTTTGTGTTGTATGTGCTGAGATTGATGCTGCCTTGCAGGGTAGCATTTTTTCTACAAGTGAAGTTGTCGATGAACCTGTTTATGCAGTTGAAGCTCTCGACACCCCGGCTGCCCCAAGCACTCCATCCATTGAGCAACAACCTTCCTTGGAGCTGAAACAACTCCCTGCAAATCTGAAATATGCTTATTTAGAGAGTAATGAAAAACTCCCAGTTATAATTTCTTCTAACCTTGATTTCGATCAAGAAAGTAAGCTTTTGCAGGTTTTGAGGAAGCATAAAAAGGCGATTGGGTGGACATTGGCTGATATCCCAGGTATTAGTCCCTCACTGTGTATGCACAGGATTTTACTTGAGGATGATGCTAAAACAGTAAGGCAACCCCAAAGGAGGCTTAATCCTTTGATCCTCGATGTTGTGAAGAAAGAGGTAACCAAACTCTTGCAAGCAGGTATCATTTACCCTATCTCTGACAGTAAATGGGTAAGCCCAGTGCAGGTTGTACCAAAGAAATCTGGACTCACAGTGGTAAAAAATGAGAAGAATGAACTTGTTCCCACTAGAGTTCAGAATAGTTGGAGAGTTTGTATTGATTACAGGAGATTGAACCAGGCTACTAGAAAGGATCATTTTCCTTTACCGTTCATTGACCAAATGCTTGAACGGCTTGCTGGTAAATCACATTATTGTTTTCTTGATGGTTTTTCAGGTTACTTTCAAATTCATATTGCACCTGAAGATCAAGAAAAGACTACTTTTACGTGCCCATTCGGTACATTTGCTTACAGGAGGATGCCTTTTGGTCTTTCCAATGCTCCTGGCACTTTCCAGCGATGCATGATTAGCATTTTTGCTGATTTTATTGAAAATTGCATGGAAGTGTTTATGGATGATTTCACGGTTTATGGCTCTTCATTTGATGCATGTTTGAGCAGTTTAAATCTGATTTTAGAGAGATGCATCGAAACTAACCTTGTTTTAAATTATGAAAAATGTCATTTTATGGTTGAACAGTGAATTGTTTTGGGTCACATAATTTCTGAAAAAGGAATTTCTGTAGACCCTGCTAAGATTGATGTGATTTCTACACTGCCGTATCCATCTTGCATTCGCGAGATTCGTTCTTTTCTCGGTCATGCAGGTTTTTCATTAAGGATTTCAGCAAGATAGCTCTTCCGCTGTCTAACTTGCTGAAGAATGACGTCACTTTCAACTTCGATGACAAATGCAAAACAGCGTTTGACTTCTTGAAGAAAGCATTGACCTCCGCTCCCGTCATCCACCCCCCTGACTGGACCCTCCCTTTTGAGATTATGTGTGATGCTTCTAACTATGCTATTGGAGCGGTCCTTGCACAAAGAGTTGACAAGGCTACCCATGTTATTTATTATGCTTCTAGGACTTTAGATTCTGCACAGTCTAATTACACCACCACTGAAAAGGAACTTCTAGCTATTGTTTTTGCTCTTGATAAATTCAGATCATATTTGCTAGGTTCCAAAGTTGTTGTTTTTACTGACCATGCAGCTTTAAAATATTTATTGAAGAAGCCAGAAGCGAAACCGAGATTGATTCGGTGGATGTTGTTACTTCAAGAGTTTAATGTGGAGATTAAAGATAAAAGTGGAGCTGAGAACTTGGTGGCTGATCACTTGAGCAAGATAGAAAGGGATGAAGATCCTTATCCCATTCAGGATGACTTTCCTGATGAGCAGCTTTTACTTATGCAAGGAGTTACTCCTTGGTATGCCGATATTGTTAATTATCTTGTTACTCCTACAGGTGCATCCAGGCCACAAATTCACAAACTCAATAGCGATGCCAAATATTATGTTTGGGATGATCCATACCTTTGGAAGTTTGGCAGTGATCAAGTAATTAGGAGATGTGTTCCCGACTATGAGATTGAATCTATTTTGCATTTTTCTCATGCATCACAAGTCGGGGGACACTTTGGTCCTCAAAGGACTGCAAGAAAAGTCCTAGACTCAGGTTTTTATTGGCCCACTGTTTTTAAGGATGCTTATGAAACTTACTGCACTTGTAAAGAGTGCCAGATAGCAGGTACAGCCATCACTCGTAAGAGTGAAATGCCTCAGCAACCTATGCTTTTCTGTGAGGTATTTGATGTATGGGGAATCGACTTCATGGGTCCCTTTCCTATATCATTTGGTTTTCTCTACATTTTACTTGTTGTTGATTATGTTTCAAAGTGGGTAGAAGCTATCCCCACTAGGACTAATGATTCCAGAGTTGTTGCAGATTTTGTCAGGTCTAATATTTTTTGCAGGTTTGGAATACCGCGCGCTATCATAAGTGACCAAGGCACTCATTTCTGTAACCGCACCATGGAAGCTTTGCTCCGCAAGTATGGAGTTGTGCACAAAGTCTCTACTGCATATCACCCACAAACTAATGGGCAAGCTGAGATCTCTAACAGAGAGATCAAACAGGTTTTAGAGAAAATGGTGCAGCCAAACAGGAAGGACTGGAGCCGCCGTCTAGAAGACGCACTTTGGGCTCAAAGGACAGCTTTCAAGACACCCATAGGGATGTCTCCTTATCGACTTGTTTTCGGTAAGGCATGCCATCTTCCTGTAGAGATAGAACACCGTGCTTATTGGGCGGTGAAAAGCTGTAATTTGGAGATGCAACAAGCGGGTATTGAAAGAAAACTCCAATTACAACAACTTGAAGAGCTTAGGCTAGAGGCTTATGAAAGCTCTAGGATTTATAAAGAGAAAACTAAGCACTTCCATGATAAGATGATTTCTAGGAAGGAATTCTCTGTGGGCCAACAGGTTTTATTGTTTAATTCCCGCCTTAAGCTTATGGCTGGGAAACTTCGATCCAAATGGATTTGCCCTTTTGTTGTTACTAATGTTTTCCCTCATGGTGCAGTAGAGATTAAAAGTGCAGGTACTGACAAAGTTTTCAAGGTCAATGGGCAGCGCCAAAAGCTATTCCATGAAAGTTCAGCGCCTGAAGATGCAAACATAGAGGAGCTTTCTTTGGAAGCGCCCAACTACACTGCAACTTGATCAGGGAGTTCTTCTTTCCTTCTCTCTACTTTAATAGTTATGTCCCTTCATTGAGGACAATGCTTGTTTCAAGTGTGGGGGAGGGAATCATTGGTTTTCTTTGCTTTTGTTCGTTGTTTTGTTTTGTTTTCAGTTATTATAAAAAAAAATAAAAAAAAAATGCATCTTTTTGAAAGTTTTGGGTTATAGATTAATCTGAGTTTTGGGTTGTGGAGACTTGGGAAAAGTTCGCAACATCAATATCGTTTTAACACCGTGAGTCTCCTGCATATGGAAACTAATTTGAATCCTTATTATGACATAGCCTTGAATTCTCATTCTCTGACAGCTCTTGAGTAGTTTATCTTTGCAGTCAGCACCATCTCGCACACGCTCTACGTAAGGAAGCCGATGAAAATAAGTGAGTGATCCATGTTTTAAAAAAAAGAAAAAAAAGAAAAAAAAAATATAGGGAATGCTCCCTCTAAGTTTGGTGACCCTCACCCGGTCACTTAACCCAACGGTCGTAGAACCCTTTCAAAAAAAAAAGGATTCCCGTTGTTAGTTGGTTCAGAGGTTTCTGGTGCTGAACTTGGTAGGGCGGATTACGGTCCGATCCCCCGCAACTACAATTGGGTAAACAGGGGGTTATGCCACTTAATTCCAGAACCCCATGCAAAAAGGATCAGAGTCACTAACTGGTAGCCTTACCATGAGTGTGTGGAGATAACGGGCTTAATGTGATAGCGCCAGAATGAAAATGAGGAAAAAGGAGGATGGGTAAGTTAGGCTTAGGCATAATAACATGGTTCAGATTGGATTGTGTATTCAGGAGGCTTATGATTGCACAATTGTGGATTAGTGTTCCTGCGATATCCTTAGTGTGCAAGATTAGTACCTATCGATGCAATCTTAACCGAAGAAAAGTTTGTGGCCAGGAATGAGTAACTGATGATGCTTGTGTGTTTCCTGAGTTTTTATTTTATTTTGCTCGGAGTGCAAAAGTTCAAGTATGGGGGAATTTGATCAGTGCATTTTGATGCACATTCTTTCATGTTTGTGCTTAAGCATTTCTATGTTTTGCTTTGGTTATTTTTATGTTTTATAATGTTTTTCTAATTTAGTTTATTTTCGGTTTAATTTGATTTCCATATTTTATTTTCAGCTTTAGCAGCTTCCACGAAAAAATTCATAACTGGAGCTACGGGTATCGGATCGACGCTCTCTGATATGCGTTGAAAAGCTAAGAGAAATAGCTACAACTTTGCTGTTGAAGCCAAGGGCTGATTCGGAATGCAGAAGTCTCAAATAAGTCGTTGAAGTTCCAGAATTAATAGATATTTAGTTTTGGGCTGGGCTTTTTACGTTTTTCGACCCGGCTGGGTTATAACCCGACTCCCCTGTGCGCCTATACCTAACAGCCGCAAGGGCTGTTGAGGGACGCTTTTCTTTTACGTTTTGACTATTCACGAAGGAGGATATTGCTTTGAACGATTTTTATGGAGAACTAATCATCCAGAGTTGATCTGCTATAAGCAAGTTTCCAACGCGCTTTGAGGTTTTCAATCTATCAACTCAATTTCATTTCTCTTTCAATTCTATTCTCTGAAAATTCATGTGCTTAATTTGTATTTCACGGAATGGTTTTGATCAAATTCGCATGATTGTATTCCTAACTCTTAATCGTTGTTTACGTCGCTTTGTCGTTAAACTGCGTTAGTAATTCGTGTTTGCTTAATTCACGATTGTGTTAATCCGTTTGCTTAATTCGGAATATAGGATTACCAATCTGTTATATATCTTTCACGCTTGATAATCGATATTAAACCGAATAGAGATCGAAGCCGCTTAGGGAATTGGTAAGATAGAGACCAGTGATTAGCCGGAAACCGAAATTACAGTGGATTGACTTCTTTTATAATCACGTATTTTAACCATTTACTTAATTGTTTTCTGAAGCAAAACTTAAACCCCCCCCCCCATTGTTCTAATCAGTTGGTTAATTCATACAAGAATCCTTGAGAGACGATACTCGAGTTGTCGTTACCGTAAACTACATTTTTAAAATCACTCGTTTTGATCCGTGCGCGACAGCGGATCATTGCATTTCCATCATGTTTTGCATCCAAGCAGAATACGGGTCAATTCGTTGATTGTTCCGTGAGCCTCCTGCCATAGTTCTGCAAATAATGCACCAAGTACTGAGTTGATCAATTTCACTATCTCTTAGCATTATAAGAAGAAAAACAACAAAATTACTCAAAGCACAAATCAACCATAAAACTAATATAAGTCTGACTAGGTCGAACCGCTTTGATACCATAATGTAACACCCTAATATCTCTACTATAGGAGAAATACTAAGATACACGAGCTAGCATACATCAGAGATAACTTCCTGCTTCAGATATTGAACACAACTAAAAACGTTGGTGAAAAACCATCAAATAGTCATTTGAATCTCATAACTTAAACATAAATACTTAAATACTTAAGTTCCATGTCTTATAAACTTCTCACATCCTAGTGTTCAATATCCAAAGACCAAAAGTAGCAGAAACAATTTACAACTTTTAACGAGTACAAGTCATAATATTGGAAATACAATAAAACTAGGAAATAACATAAGCAATAAGAACTAAGTCTCCAATGTCTTCATGTTGCACACCTTCTAACTGTGCTTCTTTGCTTTTGTTTTTCCTTGTTTCTCTGTAAAAACCACAAATATAAAGGGTGAGATAAACATCTCAGTGAACCCAATCCGCTAACCTTGCGCTAGCGGGCAAACATGAACGGGGCCTAGGGTTCAGACTCATGACTTCCCTATCCTAGTATGCTAATTCTCTTGGGTCGTCACCCTATTCTTGATAATTAATTATATACATGTCATTGAACATTACATTAGGCACTAACTTTACTTGAATGAACTCATAATCCATTTTGAAATACTTTAAAGGGTTCTCACTCATTACTCGACATTTCGAACAATCGGCAATTCAATTATCTTATTCAAGCATCACATGGTCACCAATCATGCATTCATATCATTACTAATCATATCATTCATAATCATGAAGAAACTGTAGCCAAGACATAGCCATTCAAGCATTTCCATAGACAGTCAAGGTGCAGTAAATTTTCAGCAGTAGTACGTAAACTTCAACAATTTCTTTAACATAGCAAACGATATTGAAATTAAGCAAAAAAAATATTCGTTGGAAACCTTAGAGTGTTTAGTTTCTGGATATAATTTTTATTTATTTGTTTATGTAGCCAAAAAGTACAGTTTTTCAAAATAAAACATAGGGGTCCAGAAACATGACAGGAACTGGGTTCCAACTTGTAACTCAGTTTTCATTTTCAATGCTCAACCAAATGAAGCAAACCAAGTGTCCAAATTGAAGAAAAACGAGTCTAGTTTCCAATGAAATAGAAATCATTCCAAACGGAGTCCTACCTAGGTTTCTACGAGCAAAACACCGAACCTATACCCAAAACAGTCCCAGATTTTTGACTTGCAACCAGAAATTCGCTCAACCTACTTACCCAAATTTATTAAACTCAGTGCCTAAATTGTAGCAAATTGTGTCTAATTTCCAGTCGAACAAACCCTTAAATTTTCGGACACACAACATTCATAATCACAGAAATACTGAACCTATATCAAAACAGATTCAAATAGAAATTCAGCACAATAATATGCACAATTAACACCACCAACCATCATAATTATCTCAGCAACCACAGTCAATAACATGCTACCAATTCAAGACACATACAAACATTTTAGAAAACGAAATTCCTAAACGGAGTAAAACTCACTTATTGTGATGAAAATCACAAACAACCACAAATCAACGAAACTCTCGCCAACTCGACTACTCGAACAATCCTTGAATTAGATTCTACGCTCCAACAAACTCAAAACCACTTCAAAACTAGCCCCGCCACAAAACCAGCTACTGAAATACACCGAAAACCACGATTGAGCTTCTGAGCCTTCGCAGCCGACCTAGCTTCGTACTTGATTCCAAATTTGAATTATCAAATACGATTTTGATCTAACAAAAGAATGAAACCTGGAAAACAATATTCTTTTGTGTATATATATACCATACTCATAATATCAAACCTTTTCAACACGTCTCATCTCAAATATATGACAAGCAAGATATATATACCATACCCAAGAGTGGGTATTTCCAATACCAACTCAACACCTCTTCACGCTTGTATTTCTCGTTGATGTAAAGTTATGGTGAAGAGAGGAGAAAAAAATTCTACATGTAGGAAGAGTTGAAGAACAAAAAGAAGGGGAAGAGAGAGATGTTACGGGAGAGAAGAGGAAAGAAGAGTGGTGTGGGTGTTATTTTCTTTTCTTTTTTGTTTTAGAAGAAGAGTGAAATAGGGGGAGTTGTCGAAGACAATGCCCATTTGTTTTATTAATATTATTATTATTATTATTATTATTATTATTATTATTATTGTTATTAATATTATTATTATTATTATTATTACTACTACTAGCGGAAGACGGGCACGGGCCGTGCCCGTCTTCTGCTTTTTGATATTATTATTATTGTTATTAATATTAATATTATTATTATTATTATTATTATTATTATTATTTCTACTAGCGGAAGCGGGCACTCCCGTGCCCGTCTTCTGCTTTTTGATATTGCGCTACAGTAGATATTTACGTAGTTGTAGTTTATTGTGTGTTCTGGACTGGGTTAGCTCAGTCCAAATGGGTTTCACTCCAAAGGTCCAATAAGCACATCGTTGCAAACCGTTATGCGCACACACACCCTTCTGATCTAACGACCAAGCTTGGCTCAGCGAGGTTGAAAGCTCAAGATCACACTCCATCTCTTCATGCGCGCTTACATGGGCATTGGGGATCTTTAAGTTATACGGTGCGTTTCAGTCATGCATTGGCTCACTGTGAATGATCATTTGGCTAAACAACTCTACATCACACTGTAGAAAGTTTGGAAAGGGAGAAGTGGTTTGATCTTCAATAAATTCCCTTCCAATCCTCTACCCATTACCTCTGGGTGATGATTTTGTTGATGACTTTAATACAGCAAACCAGAATTTTCCAACGTCTCCTGCTGTTAGGCCCTGTCTCCATTGGGAAGCCCCTTGTGTAGAAACTGTCAAAGTGAACACTAATGCTGGCTGCTTACTCGATGGAACTATAGGACGAACTTTCATTGCTGAGGCCTTGTGTCTAAGATTGGTTCTGAATTGGGCAAAAAAGTATATTGTTGATCCTTGCTGGTTCAAGTGTGATGTCGAATCTGTGGTGAAGTGCTGCCTAGGATCATTGAGGGATATAGCTATTGATCCCATTGTTCCTGATTGCACTCTTTTATTAGCCCAATTAAATAGCTCTAGAATTTCTTTTTCTAAAAGGGAATGTAATCAAGCAGCTCATGCTTTAGTTAGCCTAGCAAAACAGTTTGGTACTATGTACTGGCAGGGGCATGTCCCTGACCCTGTTCCCTCTGTAGTTTGTAAAGATGCCACAAACTCTCTTTTATCTCAATCAATAGAATGAGTATGGTTGACGTCAAAATAAATGAGAGAGAGAAAAGTAAGATAAGTAAAAGACATATTTATCCCTATAATTGATGATGTGTCAAATATAAAAAATGTCTAATTTTATAAATTAAACAACATATTTTTTTTAGTTTGAATAGTAGATTTTTTTGGTCTACTTAGATGAAATGACAAATAAAGACCATGCAGACACACTACCACGGCTCACACCCGGGTTTGAACCCAGGAGCCGACGTCCCCATGTCTTTAAAATTGCCAAGGCAAACAACAATGAGGGACGTTTGAATAGTAGATTTGATAGTAAATAAAAAGATTGTAAAAAATTGGTCAAAAAAAAGATTGTAAAAAAAATAAAAGGATAGAAAGATATTTAAGGCATTGCAAGTCTAAGTGATGGATTTTTAATGTCGACGTGATATTGATACATAAAGAAATGCTCTAACATAACACAAGACGATACAAGCTCTAAAATGATAAGGGACACCACGTTTTAGTTCTCTCTCTTCTTGAGAGCTTCTCTCTCTAGCGAGCCATTGGCTCTGCTAGGGTTTCCTCCCATGTGGCTCCGCCGCTAAGGGGCTTTCCCCTCCCTCCGTGGAGGTCGCTTCCTCTATTCGCCGCCGCGGGGGAGCCTTCCTAGCCTGCTAAGTAAACTTACCCTATCTCATCTCCATCTCTCCCATGTCCCAAACCCTACCTCATCCCCAAACCTCCCATTCACGCCCTCCTCTGGTCCCTCTCCGCCATGGTCTCCGCCATGGTATCTCTCCCTCCATCGACCTCCCCACACCCAAACCAGACCTCCATGTCAGAGTTCCAGCCTCACCCTACCTTCCGACTCATCTAGCCAAAAAACCCTTAGATCCACCCATTCTCACCAAGATGCAAGCTTTCCTCAGATCCTCACAGCCAAATCACCACCACCCCGCGTAACCTGTTCTAGCGCACCCCACAACCCTACCCCTAGTGCTCACCCACTCAGATCGGTTTCCCTCACCCTGCCGGCGGAGCGACCACCACCAAAACCCCCATCCGTGTGCTATAGCATTTCCAAAACCATTCAGAGGAGCTCTTGATTCCTCATCTCTGATCATGTCTTGGGCGAGGCCCCTTCCGCTTCAGTTGCCGATTCACGACAGCCTCCAAAACCGAATTGGGAAGAAGCCAACCATTCAGTGTTTGTTGTCTTTGCTGTTCCTATTTCCTTTATGCTTTCTGTGTGTTTGTTTATATGGCCAGGAAGGAGTAGGCTAGCCTCTCAGGGTGTGCTAGGTTTTTGCAACACCATTTGCCTCTACGACGGGCAATCATCGACCAAACGTGCAATTGAACTAGGTCATCTCGAAACCTTTTGATAGTCGATCCGAGCTTGTAGCAGTTAGCGATATGATCCTGTTTACCGCGATTTTTGGTAAACACCGCTAGTTACACGTGTGTGTTGCTTGCGAGACCAACTAGAAACATCTCAGAACATTTGTGGTAAGTTTTTTACTAATGTTTGCGGTTTGTTATGAAAAAGGGTGATGATAGTCATTTTTTAATGAAAGAAAACGATAATGAAATGAACAAGTGTTTAAGAAAAGAAATGCAGAAATATAATGAATTGCAGTAAAGCGCAGGAAGTGTAAATGAAGAAAAGAAGATTAAAAACAGTAGATTGCAGGAATTCGTAAGGACGAACAAGTAAACTGCAGAATTTAAAGGATTGGTACACGGATCACATACATTGTTCGCACTTTACTCGTTTTCTCTAACGCGGAAGTATGAGTGTTTTTCTGAACTTTGTATAAAATGAATTGCGACCCTATTCTCAACGAGAGAACTACTATTTATAATAAAAATAAAACTCTAACCGCTCAGCGGTTTTCTAAAATAGAATAACTGCTAGTTTGACAAGTTAACTGCTTCAACCTTCGACATACTCTTTGACTTGGCTTGTTGCTCGACTAACACTCTTCTTTCTGTCGAAATATTGGCCTTAGCTCCCCAAATTTCACTAAGTTAGGAAATTAGCTGATTTCTCTTGGCTACCACTTCCTGGTGTCGAACTATTGATCTTTCTTCTTGAATTTGCTAAGTCAAGCCTTGTTGACTGCATTTAATTTTAGCCTGTCGAAAATGCAGGCTAACAAATTGCTCCCCAAAAAGACGTTTTCGACTGAATTCTTGAATGAAGATAGAAAATGACTTTTTGAAATATCCTTCGACTATCCCATAAAATCTTATGATATCATTTAATATTTTTCTCAGAATATGAGGGGACATTTCTGTGCAAAAGTATAGCTTGCTGGCGCCTTCCTCCAACGAGAGCGCACCACGTACACAAAGCAACTGCAGAGATTTTCTACGATCCCACGTTTCCCACCAAAGCCATGATTACCAACATTTTCTTTTCTTTTTTAATTTATTAAATCATAGTAAAAACGGCTATAAAAGGAAACTGTACCCTTCCACTTCTCTTTTTCCAGAATCTTCATCTTCTTCCCTTGTCTCTGCGAATATTCCTTTTTTCCTCTTCTTCACCAGATACAACGCCTTACGCACTATACAAACTCACCATTGAAAACTCCATTTCTCGGTTATCTTTTCGTGACCTTTAAACTCATAACTATGGCGTCATCTTCCAACATTGCTTCTAGTACTGTAGCGTCTGGGTAGCAAATCCTCGTGACTGAACCTGTTTTAAGTGAGGAGGAGGCTAAAATCTACCAATCTCAGGTACTAATCCCTCATCTCCGCCTTTAAAACATGCATCCCCTTCCTCTTGCTGGTGACGATTCATCTAAGATTAGAGAGGTTTTCCCTAGTTACCATAGACATAGCCCTAGGATATTCAGTGAGGGTCCACACGTGATGGATTTCATGGGTAACCCAAATAGGGTTTTCAGGTCTTCTCCACCAACTGAAAAGATTACACCCTATATCGACTGGCTTAACAAAATCGAGTCGAAGAAAGGAGATGTTTGGAAGGATCAGGGAATCTTCGACCTGATTCAAATCTCAAGATATGGGCCTAAGTATCAAAGCCCAATGCTTATTGCAGCTCTGCATTTTTGGGAACTTACTACTAATAGCCATCATTTAAAATGTGGCATGCTTGCCCCCACTCTACTTGACGTGGCTGCCATAACAGGTTTGAAGTTATTAGGGGAGATTTTCGACCCTGCTACCACTGGTACTGATCATGTATTTGACTTCAAAAAGGCTACTTTCAAAGGGTATGTGGAGGACCATCACATCACTACCTCTGAGGATGTATCTGATGAATAGCACATTGCTTTTCTCACTTTCTGGTTATCCTTTTATGTATTTTGCTCTTCGTCACTTCAAGTGGCTAAGATGTACATTTCTCTGGCCATTCAATTACATGAGTGTCGAAACATAAACTTGGCCAATCTTATTTTAGGGTCTCTTTTCGACAGCCTGAGACAAGGAGTTATTGATCTGAAAGCACTTAAACCAGGAGGAAAATACTTGGTCTCTGGACCAATTTGGCTGTTTCAATTGTGGCTCCTTGCCACTTTTGATTCGAAATTAACAATGTACATTCCTGATGACTGCCTTGATCTGGTTTCTAACAGAGGGGTCGAAGGTGAACGACTTTCTTTGTTAAAGCCTAAGCAAATAGGAGTGTCTGTCGAAGATCTTTTTGCACAAGCTTTCGACATGTTTTTTAATTGCATGGAATTTGTTCCTTCCATTACACCCTTTGCTGGAAGGACTTATGGACCAACTTGGTTCATTAGAGAGTTTCCTGCTACTAATCTTGTCGAAGAGGAGGAAACCAACCAAATTTGGGAGGCCTTTTTAACTCCTAAATTGTTATCATCTCGAGTCTCTCTTGGGAAATCATCATCGCTGTTTGGCGTATTCTCATATCATCCTAGTTTGACTGCACGACAATTTGGGTTATGCCAACTTCGACCTAGCCCTTTCTTCAGGTCTAAGAGGGAACTGCTGATTCCGAGAGTGAAGAGAAATGGATAGATCGCCTCAACAATTTTCCTGAGGATTCTTTTCATCTTTCTCCTATCCCTTTTGAGCCGAACTTCTCTTGTACCCACGGATTTTCTCAGTGGTGGACGGAGTATCTCACCAGGAAGTTTACTGGTGTTGAAGAGGCTGCTTTACTGGCTAAATTAATATCTGCTTTTCCCTCTTCACAGAAAAAGAAGACCAAGTCGAAAGGTACGCATATTCAAGAGATTCAGGCATTCCAAATTTTTTTTGAAACTGTATATGATCCAACCAAACTTAGTCGAACTGTTTCTCAAGCTGCAAGAGTTTTAAAAAATAAATATATCGAAAGAATTCCAACAATGGTTTTTCCCCCTTTTGTAACTGATAAGTATTCTTTTGCTTTAACACAAAACAAACTCAAATTTCCGCCTTTGCCAACTTGTAACCTGGCTTTGGCATTTCGACCACCACTCCCACTGTTAGGATTTTGGCAAGTGTACCAAATGTCGTCGCAAGTAATAAAATATCGGTAATAACCGGTCGATCCACAGGGATTGCGCGTTGACAACAATAGCAAAATTGTAAATTCTTAGATTGTAGAGATTCGGTAATTTGAGTAATTTAGTAACAGTACACAACGTGATTTAAGAATACGAGAAAAACGACTAGGGATCGAATCCTCTCACCTCGCCTATCACATGAACCTTAGCCAATTCAAGTTGATTATTCAATTTCTAGATTCAATTCACTGATTAAGGTCAAGGGCAATTCCTTGCCTCAAGACCCCTATTACCCTAAGAGTTACCCTAATTCCTTAGGTGAGTCATGCCAGAGGGTAACGCATTAAGATTAAGAATTTTAACGAATTCACATAAGCTACCACATATTCCTATGATGATTACTAGCATGTGACCTAACTACCCAATTTCCAGCTACTAATTCATATTCCTATGCAATCACTAGCCTTGATCATCGCAATTACCATATGTAATTGAAAGGCATTAAGAACATAGGTAATTAAACAAGCAAATCGAATAACAACTGAATTAACTAGAGCAATGGTTCACATGATAGGGTTGGGAGATTCATCTCTCCCTAATCTAAGCAAATTAGTTACAATCCATCCTAAGAGTGGAAACCAACATAAGATACAAAACAAACATAAAGGAAGACATTAGAACCTTCAATCCCTTGTTCCCAAGTGGTGAGAAGACCCCAAAATTGCACCCTCCAGCTGCTCCAAAGTGTGGCTCCAATTCCCAAAACGAAGTACCTTCAAAAATTGCTGAAATTGCTTTAAAAACCCTAATTTTCACGCACCATCGCGACGCGGCCCGTGTCCGTCGCGTCGCGACAAAAGACAGAAACATCAGGTATCGCAAACTGCTCCAGGTCGCGTCGCGAACCCTCCAGGTCGCGACGCGAAAAATAACAGAAAGTTCTGGCTTGCAAAATTTCTCCAGATCGCGTCGCGAACCCTCCTGGTCGCGACGCGATATTGAACAGAATCAAATCCCTCCATTTTGCTGCATTTCCGGGCAAGTGTCTGGTTCGCCGAATGATGCCACAACCAATTAGAGGTCTTCAATGTCCAATTTAGCTCCAAAAGTGAAGGAATTACTTACAAATGAACTTCCTACTACAATTATCTAAATCTAGACTAAATCCCAGATAATGACTGTGATACGATGAAAAACCTGCACAATTGGTCCTAAAAATGCCTAACTTACATCATATGATTGAGAGTCAACACCCACCATGGTTTATCTGTGGTTCGATTGGGGCACTTTACAATTTTCTTTCGAATAAAACAGTTGAGAAAATAGTTCGGACTAAGTGTACCTTAGACACATTTGAAGGTCATCTTCATTTGGATATTCGACATGTTCGAGTCAAATCCATTATCAGAGAAGGTGATATATCAAACTCTTAGAAGAATTTATTTTCCCTTTTGTGCATATTTTGTATTAATACTTGTTTGTCGAATATTTGCAGCTGTCGCTATTACTTCAGATTCGACAGATGAAGTCAAAGCACCAAAGGCGAAGAGGAAGGTAGTTGAAGCTTTGTCGAAGAAAGACATATCCCTCCCAATAGAGAAAAAATTAAATATCTATACATTTTCTCTTTGCATCATCATTATGCTCTTTGACTGATTAGCTCTCTATTTTGCAGAGTCGAAAAAGAACAAGTAGCTCCCTAACTTCCAATCCAAAGAAGGCAAAGAAGGCTAAACCACTAGCTATGAGTGACTTAGAGGTCGAAACTCTCAAATTCTTGCATATTTATGTTTATTCTCTTTTTTCTGCTTATGCTTACATGAGTGTTGCATTTTCAGCCTGAGGAGGAAGCACTAACCAGGACTAAGCCTACTAAGGTTCAAGCTCCTGAAGTAGAGAGAGAGAAAAACAAAAACTCTCAAGATGCCTCCAAAGCTATTTCTCACCAAACCTCTGTCGAAAGACAGCAAAAAGAAGAGAAACGTGAAATGAAAGAACAAATCGCCATCATTTCAGAGAAGGCTCCAAGAAGGCTTATCAAGAAAATTAAGAGTGCACACTCTTTAGTCTAAAACATCAGACCTAAGGTGATTGATTGAAGGCTTATATCTTTTTCGAAGATTTTATTTATCTGTGGTAATACTCACTTTGCTTCATTTTCAAGGAACTGAAACTGTTAACCCTGAAATCCCAACAAGGCAGGTTACGCCTACCTCCACTCACTCCCCTTCAAAGATACTTGTTGCTGGAGAAGATTTGAATCAGCAAACACCTGTTGTCGAGGCTACACTGCTGGTCGAAACAACTCCTCTTGCTGAAACTGCAAAGGAAGTTTCTGATCATGGCCCAGAGCATGCTGCTATGGATGTCGATGAAAGCCCTAATGCTGGCCAAAGTGGGGCTGAGATCAGCATATCTTCTTCTCCAAACATGGAAGAGCAATAGTGTAGTGAAGATGGTAATGAGGTTGATCAAGAGGAAGAAGAAAAAGAAAGGAATGGTGAATCTCCTGAGGTAGCCAACCCTCCTTGCTCTGGGGTTTCGACACAACATACCAAAATTAGCCCAGAGGAATTGTCAGCTTTGAAGAATAAAAATCCTCTTGAAGCTTTTAAATTGATGGTGAGTGGTTTGTCTTCGACAGATGATAAGCCAAGCGCTTCGAATGCCTCTGTAACGCCCTAAAATAATTTAATTTATTAATTAAATTAAGTTATTTGAGGGATACAATATTTAATTAAGCGGGATGATTTATGTATAATTGTTTTATTGTAGGAGGCGAAAAGAATTAAAAAGAGTGGTGTGAAAAATGGGCCCAAGCCACTTAAGTGACCCAAGCCCATTCCAATTATCCTAAAACCTAAGAATTAGTATCATTCCACCAAAGAAAGGGGAAAATCAGCGCAACTGAGAAGTGAAGGAAAGGTGAGGCGCGACTCAAGCATAGAAGGGAAGAGGGTTTTCTTTCATCTTTGATTTAGGTAAGTGCCTTTGATCCTCTTCTCTTCCATTTATGTAATCATTCCAAGTTGTTGGTCTAAAACCCTTCCTTTTTCATGTTTCGATTTTTCCCCATATATTATGTGATGGATGCGAATTGGTTAGTAGAGGAGGAAGGGGGCTGCTGCGAATTTTTGGTGACCTTGGCTCGTCGTGTTACGGAGTTTTGCACGTGACGCATATATCGTGGTTTCGGGCATATAAAATTCGAGGTAAGGGTGAGCGGTTTTCAATTTATTATAATTGAGTATATGGAGGGTTTGTGGGTTTGTGTTAGTGGTTGGATTCGAAAATCATAGGTGAAGAGGAATGATGGATTAAATCATTGAGTTGATGTGCGAATTACCCTATGACGTGAGGAGAATTATAGTTGCTGTTTTTTTTTTGAGATATGTTGCTGTTATGCAGAATTTGGTTGTTGCTGTTTTTTTATAAAAACAATGTTGCTGTTGCAGAATTTTGTAGTGATGTTGCTGTTAATTTTTATTTATGCTGTTGCTGTTAAATATGCAATGCTGTTGCAGAATTTCTTTTGCTGCTGTTGCTGTATTTTATTTATGCTGTTGCTGTCAATTAGGTGTTGCTGTTACTGTATTTTAATTCTGCTGTTTTCACAATAAAATGTTGCTGTTTTTACCAATTAAAATACTGCTGTGTTGCAAATAAAAGTTGCTGTTTTTGCTGACTGTTTTTGCGAAAATAATGGCTACTGTTTCAGTTCCGATTTGATGAAAGATTGCGACTGTTTTTGCGAAATAAATGGTTATTTTTCAGCTTCAATTTGATGTCAATATGCCACTGTTTTTGCGCATAATTACCACTGTTTTTCAGCTTCAATTTGATGTCAATATGCCACTGTTTTTGCGCATAATTACCACTGTTTTTCAGCTTCAATATGATGTCGAAATGCTAATGTCTTTGCGCATAAAAAGCCACGGTTTATTCCCAAATTTAATTGTGACGCTTCCTAAGTATGAAATAAAATGTTTATTCCATAATTTTAAAGATGTTGTTACATTATTTTTTTTTGAATGTGATTGTTTGTGAAGAGTGGTGATATGAATATGATGACTATGATGAATACACTCTATGAGTGTCTTATGGTGGTGATGATGAGTACTCCGGGTGAGCAAATTTTGGTGATTGCACATGTGTCCATAGTGTCTCATAGCATGTGCATCTTATGACGAATAGGCTTCGGCCTCTTAGTGACGGTGTGCCCTTAGTGGCTTATCTATGACGAGAAAACAGTGACGGTGTGCCCATAGTGGCTTATTATGACGAGTATGGTACCATCATGCATATGCCCAGGTGTGGGTTGCATCTTCACGTGCATTCATTTTTTTTTATGACGGGTGACGAATTGTGATTTTGTTTGATGTTGTGTGTAACGACGGTGAAGTTGATATTAGTGACAATGTTGTGTGATGGTTTGCTCATATTACTCTGCTGTATGCTTAATTATAATGTGTTGAAAATTCTCACCCCTTCTGCTTGGAATGTTGCTCTATGGTGGCAACGCTGCAGGTGACTCCGATTGAAGGACATGCTGCCTTCCTTTTTAGCTGTTGAGATGTTCGAGTCGCTCTCTGATATTGTAACACCTAGGGGGCGGGGTTAAAGTTGATGACCTATTTAATTAACTGTTTTAATAATTTTATTGATGTGTGAGACGTGTTTGAGCGATTTTGGTGAGCTATTGATTCCGCTGTGATGAGATATTTTGTTTGAAGTTCGATTTTTGAGACGAATGAGTTTTTGTTCACACGAATGTTAATGGCATATTCGATGAGTTTTATCAATGAAGATGTGACATTCTTTTCTACTAATTAAATTATTATTTTTGAAAACGAAAGCACTCTGATAATGACGTACAAATTAAAGGGGTAGAAACGGGGTGTTACATTAGTGGTATCAGAGCAGTTCGGTCTGTCCGGCCGGTGGTCGAGTTGTCAAGTTGAGTAACATTTGAATTTTGTTACTCGTATCTAAACCTTGTTCTCTGTTGCAGTACTAGAATGGCAGGACGGAATGATGCTGCACTTGCTGCTGCTTTGCAGGCTATAGCCGGAGTTGTGGGTAACATACCCAATGCTATTGGTGATGGGACGCGTAGTTTGGCTACGTTCCAGCGTGAGAGCCCTCCTGCTTTTGAAGGCGGGTATAATCCTGATGGTGCCCTGGAGTGGCTAAGTGAGATGGAGCGGATCTTCCGCGTTATGGATTGCACCGATGCTCAGAAGGTTCGCTATGGCACACATATGTTGAAGAAAGAGGCTTATGATTGGTGGAGGACTACTAGTCAAGGGTTGACGGCTGCCAATGAGGGGATTACCTGGGCTGTGTTTGAGAGAGAATTCAAGAGGAAGTACTACCCGGAGGATGTCCGCGGGAAGAAGGAGGTTGAGTTTCTAAGACTTGAACAAGGCAACATGACTGTAACCGAGTATGCTGCAAAATTTACTGAGCTGTCTAAGTTTTACCCTCATTATGATAGAGAGGGTGCGGAGTTCTCCAAATGCATCAAATTTGAAAATGGATTGCGTGCTGATATTAAAAGGGCCATAGGGTACCAGCAGATTCGTGTGTTTCCGTTGTTGGTTAATAGCGCCAGGATTTTTGAGGAGGACAATAATGCCTTCTCCAGAGTCATGAAAGAAAAACAAAAGAATTTCGCAAGTCGTAGTAAGCCATATGAGGCGCCTGCTGGTAAGGGCAAGGGTAAGTTTGTTGGTGGACCTAAGCGAAGTGGGGGAGATGCTGCCGCCAGTGTTACTTGTTACTCGTGCGGGAAAGTGGGTCATAAAAGTCCAGATTGCCCAAGCGGGGGTAAGAAGAGATGTTATCGGTGTGGGCAAGAGGGGCATATATCTTCCAGATGTGATAAGAAAGAAGTGGTATGTTTCAACTGCGGGGAGAGTGGTCATGTTAGTACACAGTGTTCGAAACCCAAGAAAGAGAAGTCCTTTGGAAAAGTGTTCGCTCTGACTGAGTCTGATGTAGTGAACGAGATTCGAGGTACGTGCTATATCAATAATTTTCCTCTTGTTGTTATTGTTGATACTGGTGCTACCCATAGTTTTATTGCTGCTGCATGTGTTGAGAAGTTAAGCCTTGTTTTATCTGATATGTTGAGGGAGATGGTCATCGACACTCCAGCTAAGGGTTCGGTGACTACCTCCGTTGTTTGTGCCAAATGTCCCGTATCTGTATATGGTAGAGAATTCTTAATTGATTTGATCTGTTTGCCGCTGAGTGGAATGGATGTCATTCTGGGTATGGACTGGTTAGTTGATAACCATGTCCATATCAACTGTCGAGAGAGGTCCGTGAGTTTTGAGTCGCCTGAAGAGGAGTCTGGTCTGTTATCTGCGGGTCAGCTGCATCGAGTGATGAGAGAAGAGGTTCAGCTGTTTTCTCTGTTGGCATCGTTGTCTGCTGAGAGCCAAGCGAAGATCGATGTGTTGCCGGTAGTGCGTGAGTTTTCTGAGGTGTTCCCTGACGAGATTCCGGATGTACCACCAGAGAGAGAGGTGGAGTTTGCTATTGACCTGGTTCCCGGCACTAAGCCTGTGTCTATGGCGCCATATAGAATGTCTGCATCTGAGTTAGCAGAATTGAAAAAGCAACTTGAAGATTTATTAGAAAAGAAGTTTGTAAGACCGAGTGTGTCACCTTGGGGAGCCCCAGTGTTGCTAGTGAAAAAGAAAGACGGTAGTATGAGGTTGTGCGTAGACTATCGGCAGTTAAATAAAGTTACAATCAAGAACAAGTATCCGTTGCCAAGAATTGATGACTTGATGGATCAGTTAGTGGGTGCTAAAGTATTTAGCAAGATTGACTTAAGGTCTGGTTATCATCAGATCAAGGTCAAGGATGAAGATGTCCAGAAGACGGCATTTAGAACAAGATATGGGCACTATGAGTATTCCGTTATGCCTTTCGGTGTGACTAATGCGCCGGGAGTATTTATGGGGTACATGAACCAAATCTTCCGTGAGTACTTGGATAAGTTTGTCGTAGTTTTCATTGATGACATTCTGATTTACTCTAAGTCAGAAGAGGAGCATGCGGAACATCTGAGGCTGGTGTTAGAAATTCTGAAGGATCGAAAGTTGTATGCGAAGCTGCCCAAGTGTGAGTTTTGGTTGAAAGAAGTCAGTTTCCTCGGTCACGTGATTTCTAGTGAGGGAATTGCGGTGGACCCTTCCAAAGTTGATGCAGTGTTACAATGGGAGTCTCCAAAGTCAGTTACTAAAATCAGGAGTTTTCTGGGGTTGGCTGGCTATTATAGAAGGTTTATTGAGGGGTTCTCGAAGTTGGCTCTGCCATTGACTCAATTGACCTGCAAGGGTAGGGCTTTTGTTTGGAATGACCGATGTGAAGAAAGTTTCAATGAGCTGAAGAAGAGGTTGACTACGTCTCCAGTGTTGACCCTGCCTAATCCGGTTGAACCGTTTGTGGTTTATTGTGATGCGTCTAAGTTGGGATTGGGTGGTGTACTTATGCAGAATGGGAAAGTGATCGCTTATGCGTCTAGGCAATTGAGAATTCATGAAAAGAATTACCCTACTCACGACTTAGAACTTGCTGCTGTGGTTTTCGCATTAAAAATTTGGAGGCATTACTTGTATGGATCGAAATTTGAGGTGTTCAGTGATCACAAGAGTCTACGGTATCTGTTTGACCAGAAAGAATTGAATATGAGGCAGCGCCGATGGTTAGAACTATTGAAGGATTATGATTTTGAATTGAGTTATCACCCGGGGAAAGCGAATGTGGTTGCGGATGCGCTGAGTCGGAAGACTTTGCACATGTCGGCATTGATGGCTAGAGAGCTTGAGTTAATTGAGCAGTTCAGGGACATGAGTTTAGTGTGTGAAGTTACGCCTCAGAGTGTCAGGTTAGGTATGTTGAAAATTGGCAATGATTTTATGGCGAGTATCCGAGAGGCGCAGAAATTAGATGTGAAATTAGTTGATCTGATGAGTGGGATCGGTCAGTCTGAGAATGAAGACTTCGTGATAGATACGCAAAATGTATTGCGATATCGTGGGAGAATTTGTGTTCCCGAAGATGAGGAAATGAGAAAGGCAATTCTTGAGGAAGGGCATAAGAGTAAATTGAGTATCCATCTTGGAGCGACGAAGATGTACCAAGATCTGAAGAAGATGTTCTGGTGGCCTGGGTTGAGGCGCGATGTGGCGCAGTTTGTGTATTCGTGCTTGACCTGTCAGAAATCGAAAGTCGAGCATCAGAAGCCTGCGGGAATGATGCAACCGTTGAATGTTCCAGAATGGAAGTGGGATAGTATATCCATGGATTTTGTGACCGGGTTACCCAATACGGTGAGGGGGCATGATTCAATTTGGGTGATTGTGGATAGGTTGACGAAGTCGGCTCATTTTATTCCTATCGGTATTAAGTATCCAGTGTCGAGATTGGCTGAAATCTACATTCAGGTGATTGTGAAGCTACATAGGGTTCCTTTGTGCATTGTGTCTGATAGGGACCCAAGGTTCACTTCGGAGTTTTGGAGTAGTTTACAGAAGGAGTTGGGATCGAAATTGAGGTTGAGTTCAGCTTATCATCCTCAGACTGATGGGCAGACAGAAAGGACAATCCAATCATTGGAAGATCTGTTGAGGTCATGCGTACTAGAGCAAGGAGGTGCGTGGGATACTCATCTTCCGTTAATTGAGTTCACCTACAACAACAGTTATCATTCCAGTATCGGAATGGCGCCGTTTGAGGCGTTATATGGCCGGAGGTGTAGGACTCCGGTGTGTTGGTACGAGACTGGGGAGAGTTTAGTACTTGGACCTGAGCTAGTCAGAGAGACTACTGAGAAGGTAAAGATGATCAGGGAGAAAATGAAAGCGTCGCAGAGTAGACAGAAGAGTTACCATGATAAGAGAAGGAAAGATTTAGAATTTGAAGCTGGTGACCACGTATTCTTGAGGGTCACACCTATGACTGGTATTGGACGAGCGCTGAAATCAAAGAAGTTGACCCCTCGATTCATCGGGCCGTATCAGATTACGGATAGGGTTGGAAATGTTGCATATCGGGTGGCCTTACCACCTAACCTTTCAAACTTGCACGACGTGTTTCACGTGTCGCAGCTTCGGAAGTATGTTGCGGATCCGTCTCATGTAATTCAATTAGATGATGTTGAGGTGCGGGACAATCTCACCGTGGAGACTATGCCAGATAGAATTGATGACCGTGAAGTAAAAGTGTTAAGAGGCAAAGAGATTAATTTAGTGAAAGTGGTTTGGTTGGGAGCCGTAGGCGAGAGCATGACGTGGGAATTGGAAAGTAAGATGAAAGAAGCCTATCCAGAGTTATTTGATTCAGGTAATTTCGAGGACGAAATTCTCTAAGTGGGGGAGAGTTGTAACGCCCTAAAATAATTTAATTTATTAATTAAATTAAGTTATTTGAGGGATACAATATTTAATTAAGCGGGATGATTTATGTATAATTGTTTTATTGTAGGAGGCGAAAAGAATTAAAAAGAGTGGTGTGAAAAATGGGCCCAAGCCACTTAAGTGACCCAAGCCCATTCCAATTATCCTAAAACCTAAGAATTAGTATCATTCCACCAAAGAAAGGGGAAAATCAGCGCAACTGAGAAGTGAAGGAAAGGTGAGGCGCGACTCAAGCATAGAAGGGAAGAGGGTTTTCTTTCATCTTTGATTTAGGTAAGTGCCTTTGATCCTCTTCTCTTCCATTTATGTAATCATTCCAAGTTGTTGGTCTAAAACCCTTCCTTTTTCATGTTTCGATTTTTCCCCATAAATTATGTGATGGATGCGAATTGGTTAGTAGAGGAGGAAGGGGGCTGCTGCGAATTTTTGGTGACCTTGGCTCGTCGTGTTACGGAGTTTTGCACGTGACGCATATATCGTGGTTTCGGGCATATAAAATTCGAGGTAAGGGTGAGCGGTTTTCAATTTATTATAATTGAGTATATGGAGGGTTTGTGGGTTTGTGTTAGTGGTTGGATTCGAAAATCATAGGTGAAGAGGAATGATGGATTAAATCATTGAGTTGATGTGCGAATTACCCTATGACGTGAGGAGAATTATAGTTGCTGTTTTTTTTTTGAGATATGTTGCTGTTATGCAGAATTTGGTTGTTGCTGTTTTTTTATAAAAACAATGTTGCTGTTGCAGAATTTTGTAGTGCTGTTGCTGTTAATTTTTATTTATGCTGTTGCTGTTAAATATGCAATGCTGTTGCAGAATTTCTTTTGCTGCTGTTGCTGTATTTTATTTATGCTGTTGCTGTCAATTAGGTGTTGCTGTTACTGTATTTTAATTCTGCTGTTTTCACAATAAAATGTTGCTGTTTTTACCAATTAAAATACTGCTGTGTTGCAAATAAAAGTTGCGGTTTTTGCTGACTGTTTTTGCGAAAATAATGGCTACTGTTTCAGTTCCGATTTGATGAAAGATTGCGACTGTTTTTGCGAAATAAATGGTTATTTTTCAGCTTCAATTTGATGTCAATATGCCACTGTTTTTGCGCATAATTACCACTGTTTTTCAGCTTCAATTTGATGTCAATATGCCACTGTTTTTGCGCATAATTACCACTGTTTTTCAGCTTCAATATGATGTCGAAATGCTAATGTCTTTGCGCATAAAAAGCCACGGTTTATTCCCAAATTTAATTGTGACGCTTCCTAAGTATGAAATAAAATGTTTATTCCATAATTTTAAAGATGTTGTTACATTATTTTTTTTTGAATGTGATTGTTTGTGAAGAGTGGTGATATGAATATGATGACTATGATGAATACACTCTATGAGTGTCTTATGGTGGTGATGATGAGTACTCCGGGTGAGCAAATTTTGGTGATTGCACATGTGTCCATAGTGTCTCATAGCATGTGCATCTTATGACGAATAGGCTTCGGCCTCTTAGTGACGGTGTGCCCTTATTGGCTTATCTATGACGAGAAAACAGTGACGGTGTGCCCATAGTGGCTTATTATGACGAGTATGGTACCATCATGCATATGCCCAGGTGTGGGTTGCATCTTCACGTGCATTCATTTTTTTTTATGACGGGTGACGAATTGTGATTTTGTTTGATGTTGTGTGTAACGACGGTGAAGTTGATATTAGTGACAATGTTGTGTGATGGTTTGCTCATATTACTCTGCTGTATGCTTAATTATAATGTGTTGAAAATTCTCACCCCTTCTGCTTGGAATGTTGCTCTATGGTGGCAACGCTGCAGGTGACTCCGATTGAAGGACATGCTGCCTTCCTTTTTAGCTGTTGAGATGTTCGAGTCGCTCTCTGATATTGTAACACCTAGGGGGCGGGGTTAAAGTTGATGACCTATTTAATTAACTGTTTTAATAATTTTATTGATGTCTGAGACGTGTTTGAGCGATTTTGGTGAGCTATTGATTCCGCTGTGATGAGATATTTTGTTTGAAGTTCGATTTTTGAGACGAATGAGTTTTTGTTCACACGAATGTTAATGGCGTATTCGATGAGTTTTATCAATGAAGATGTGACATTCTTTTCTACTAATTAAATTATTATTTTTGAAAACGAAAGCACTCTGATAATGACGTACAAATTAAAGGGGTAGAAACGGGGTGTTACAGCCTCTGTCAGTGGTAACTCAGAGGACTCCAAAAAGGATCTAAATCAAGAACTTCGAGCAATCCTCTTTGAGGTAGATCTGTTCACGGCTATCGAAGAAGATCATTCACTCACCTTCAAAATTAAGGCCTTGCTCAATGGGTTAAACACTGCAAGCTCAAGCGAATTTCTCTTGGGCTTCATTATTGAGTTTGAGCCTTTTTTAGAACAAATCTCGAAAGATATTCAGCGAAAAAAGAGCCTCATTGTGAAGAGGGAGGGTGACACCAGACTTTTGCAAGAAGAAAGTGCAGCAGTCGAAGCATCTGAAGCCAAAATTTCGACTCTGGAAGTTAATGAGTCAATTGTTGCTCAAGAAATAGCTGAACATGATGCCATTATTCGACAATATCAAGAAGAAATTAAAGCTTTGCAGTCGAAAATTATGGCAGAGGAGAAAAAGAAAGCTATTGCCCAACAGAAATCTTCAAAAGCTGCACTTCGAGCTGAGGCAACTCTGGCAATTAAGCATCTAGAAAGGGTTCGTCAATATGAAGCAGGAATTCAGAAGTCAATTGAAGATGAAGCCCATCTTGATAACAGATTAAAGATTGCTAGAGGTGTCTTTGAGAGAATTAAAAATACTTTTGTAATTTAAATTCGACTTCTCTAGTCTTTGAATTTTAATTCTGTATTTCGACATATTTGTTGGTACTTGTGTGCCATAATTAAGTTTCTCCACTATATCTCAATCTTGCGTTATTTTAATTTCTTGCAATATTGGCTTATACCTTTTTAAGTATTTACCATTTATACGCAAAATTCGATTATCAGCGCCTAACTCTTCGACTTCATAAGCGCCATTTGAGAATACTCGTAAAATTTTAAATGGCCCTTCCCAATTTGGTGACCATTTACCCAAGGCTCTATCTTTTTTGTCCATAGGTAGGATAACCTTCCACACTAAGTCTCCTATGACAAATGTTTTTGATTTAACCTTTTTGTTGTAGGCTTTAGCTACTCTTTCTTTTTGCCTTGTGAGGACATCTAATGCAAATAACCTTTCTTCATCTAAATCAACTAATTCATCTAAAATCATATCCCAATAATGATCTGAATGAATTTCAAATTGCCTTTGAATTCTGGTTGATTGTAGATATATTTCGACAGGCAATACTGCATCAAGCCCAAAGGTAAGCCTGAATGGAGTAGTATTAATTGATTCTCTAGGAGAATTTCGACAAGCCCATAATGCTTGATCAAGGGTTTTGTGCCAATTCTTAGGCTTTTGCCCAATATGTTTTTTAATCAAATTAATGATAATTTTATTGGCTGCTTCGACTTGACCATTTGCTTGAGCATAATATGGTGTCGAACTTAATAACTTAAATCCATTTTCAGAGGCAAATTCTACCATTTTTCGACCAGTAAAAACTGAACCTTGATCAGTAGTAATGGTTTCTGGAATCCCAAACCTATATAGGATATGGTTTTGAATAAAGTTCATTACTGCCTCTTGGTCTACCTTAGCTAAGGGAATAGCTTCGACCCATTTAGTGAAGTAATCGATACCTACTAATATATAACGGTGGCCTTTTGACGACGTTGGCTTAATTTCACCAATTATGTCTAAGGCCCAACCTCTAAACGGCCAAGGTTTTACTATTGAATGTAATTCACTTGCAGGTACGTGTTGCACTCCTGCGTGTTTTTGACATTCTTGGCATCCTTTAGCAAAATCTATGCAATCTTTTAGCATAGTTGGCCAGTATACTCCTTGTCGAAACAAGAGCTATGTCATCTTGTGGCCTACTTGGTGAGACCCACAAGCTCCACCATGAGTATTGGATGTTGCTAAGTATGCCTCATTTTCACTAAGGCATTTAAGCAAAACTCCTTCAGAAGTTTTCTTGAACAACTCATTTCCAATAATCACGTAGCCTAATGCCCTATACTTGGTTTTTCGATTTGTTGTTCCTGTTGGATTTTCCAAGTATTCGACAATTGGTTTTCGCCAATCATCATTCGACATATTGTCACTGACAAAAATTTCGCCATTTTCACTTGGAGGAAATAATAATTCTGACTTGTCTGCCCCCCCCCCCCCCCCCCAAGTTTTGGCATTGACAATTCGTCTTCAGAATAGTCTGTCGAAATTAATTTCTCTTTGATTTCTATTAATTCTCTGAATTTTGTTGGAGAAACTTTATATCCTGAAGCAATTTGTGCCAAATCATTTGCCTCGTGATTTTCAATTCGAGGTATATGCTCAATGTTAACATAGTCGAAGCGTTTCAACAGAGCATTGGTAGTGATGAAGTATATGATTAAATTCTCTTTAATACATTTATACTCCTTAGTTAATTGCTTCACCACTAATTCAGAATCACCTCTAATTTCGACAGATTTTGCCCCCAGTTCTATCAAAACTTCTAGTCCTGCTATCAAGGCTTCGTACTCGGCCTCATTATTAGAGCAAAGTTCTTTGATTTTAAATTTATACTTCGTTGGTATTTTTGTTGGCGAAATAATTAATATCCCAATTCCAGAACCATTTTTATGGCTCGATCCATCGAAGTATAATGTCCATGGTTGAATACTCATATGATTAATTGTCACTTCGACCAATGAGTGGTCGACAATAAAATCCGCAACAATTTGCCCTTTGATAGCTTTCAACGGTTGATAAGTTCATGAATATTCAGAAAGGGCTAAAGCCCATTAACCAATTCGACTATGCAATATAGGTTTTGACAGCATATGTTTAATAATATCAAAATGAGAGTAAACATACACATCAACGGGTTTTATATATTGCTTTAATTTGGTACAAGAGAAATACAAACAAAGGCACAATTTCTCCGTTGCATGATATCTAGTTTCAGCATCATTTAAAACTCTACTAAGGTAATATATGGCTCTTTCGACACCATTATCATCCTCTTGTGCTAACATGCTACCTATTGTCAGCTCTGATCCTGCTATATACAATTTCATCACCTTATCTCTGATAGGTGGTAACAAGATAGGTGGTTTAACTAGATAAGCTTTAATCTCGTCGAAGGCCTTTTGGTGTTCTGAATCCCATTTGAACACGTCTTCTTTCTTCAGTTGAAGCAATGGCGAGAAAACTTGAGTCTTGCCACTTAGGTTTGAGATGAACCTTCTCAGGAAGTTGATCTTCCCCAATAATGACTGAAGCTCCTTTTTAGTCGAAGGCGCCTTTGTTTCCATGATTGCTTTCGTCTTGTTTTGATTTATTTCAATGCCTTTTTTGTGGACAACAAATCCCAAGAAATCACCTGCACGTACACAGAAGGCCCATTTTATTGGATTCATTTTCAATCCATATTTTCTCATTCTTTCGAATGACTGTCGAAGATGGTCTATATGACCATTTTCTGCCGAAGATTTAACAACAATATCATCTATGTATACTTGCATAAAATTTCAATAAAATCATGAAACATAGAATTCATTGCTCTTTGGTATGTTGCACCATCATTTTTTAGACCAAAAGGCATTACTACCCATTCATAAACACCTAAAGCTCCTGGGCATCGAAATGCTGTTTTCGACACGTCTTCTTCGGCAATAAAAATTTGATTATACCCTGAGTATCCATTTAACATACTTAGGTATTCAAATCCTGCTGCCGAATCAATTAGCATCTCTGCCACAGGCATAGGGTATTGATCTTTGGGTGTAGCATTATTTAGATCTCTAAAGTCTATGCAGACTCTTAATGTTTCATATTTCTTAATGACAGGAACAATATTAGCTAACCAATCAACATACCTGGCTGTTCTGATGAAGTTGCTTTTGAGTAGTCTTTCGATTTCCTCTTTTATCTTCGACAGAATCTGCGGTGCAAATCTTCTTGGTGTTTTCTTCACTGGTTTCTTATCTGGTCGAATGGGCAGCTTCAATTCAACTACTTCTCGACGCAGTCCAGGCATTTCGTTGTAATCCCAGGCGAAGCAATCTTTGTATTCTTTTAATAGCTCAATGGTTCGATTTCTCAAACCTTTGTCGATTTTGGCACTGATGAACATTGGCCTTTTTATGGAGCCATTTCCTAAATCAACTTCCTCTAAGGGATCTCGAGCTTGAATCTTCTTGGTCGAACCCTCCTTTTCAAAACCTAAAGGCTCGTCATCATAGATGTAGTCGAGCCTTTGGCCTTCGACCATCTTGTCTTCAGTGTTAACTTCATTGTTAACTTCAATGGTTTGATTAACCATCTTCTGTTGCAATTCGGCCTCTAAAGCCGCATTTTGTTTATTCTCGGCCACGTAGGCCGTGATTCGATCCCATATATTGGGTTCAGACATCATCAATGTCTAGGGACCATCCCACCCTGTTGGCTTACAGAAGCCATTTGGGCGGCTAGACTCACCAATCACCTCCCTCTCCCAAATGAAACCATGGGTAGGGTGTAGATCTAGTGAAGCATATACATTGTCTTGAGGGACATATGCCGTATCAGAAGGTGTACAAGGCGCAATATTCGCCAATTGTTTGTCGAAGGTATGTTTAGTGATGTGATCAACTTCAGCTAAGAAATAGCTTTGGTCGCCTTCCACATTTTCGACTAGACCGTCCTCTCTCCAAATAGAAATCCTCTGATGGAGCGTTGAAGGGACTGCTCCAACTCCATGGATCCACTCTCGACCCAACAATAGGTTGAAGTTTGCCTTGGTGGAAATAACCATGAACATGGTTAATCTTTTAACACTCCCTACCACTAGTTCCACTTCTATGGCTCCCAGAGAATAGCCAGATTTTTCCCCGTAATTGGTGAGAACTATGTTGTGTGGCCTTAGGTCGGTATCTGATTTACCAATCTTTGCCAGCATGTGCTGAGGCATTAAATTTACTGCAGCGCCTCCATCGACTAGCACCTTGTTAACGCCTGCATTATTGACTTTGGCTTGTATGAACAAAGGCTTGAGATGGTACTTCATGCCTCCATCCGGCCTTTCAAAAACTGCATTTTGTTCCTCTATACAGCCATTATTTAGTACATAATAACAAATTGGCTTATGTTTAGCCATATCTTCGTCGAAGTCCTTCTCGACTTCGTTCACCTCTGATATCACGTCGAACTCAATCGGGAGGTGTCATACCCCAATTTTGTCCGCTTCTTTTTACTTCTTTTTTTACTAAGTTAGTTTCGAGCTTACTTGGGGCCTACTCTTCTTATTTGGCCCTACGCTTGTGAATTTGGGCCTTGTTTTAGCGTTTGTTGAATTTGGGCTTTGTTTTAGCATTTGTTCAATTCGAGCCCGATTTTAGCGTTTGCGATTGGGTTTGATTTTAGCGTTCGTTCTAATTGGGCTTCATTTCAGCCATTTTTCTAAGTTGGGCCTATGTTTGGTTTTGATTGGGCTTGGCCCAATTTAATCATTCTCATCCACTTCAACCCAAAACAAAAATCTGTCCATAGCAAATATAATCAATAAAATTTAATTTACAAATATTTACAATAATCCAAAAATCCAAAAAAATTAAATTAAAAAATACAAAAAAAAAAATTACATCAAAAGGGCCAAAATGGCCAGATCCGAAAATAATAATAAAAATACAAAAAAATAGAAGAAATGAAAATGCATAAGAATAACAGCAGCAACAGCAGCTTCCTAGCTTCCTTGGGCCTGTTCTTGCTGAGCAAGTTTCCTCCAGAGGTCCAAGTACCTGAAAAAGGAAAGAAATGGAAAGAGATCAGAAAAAAACCCTAGTTTTTACCTATATAAGCAAGCCCTGACACACCTAAAAATTCAGACAGAAAATACACCAGAATTCAGCCAAAAGATTAGGGTTTTTCACATTGAAATCCTAATCGCAGAACGCTAAAAACTCAGAAACAGAAGTAGGAGGAGCAGAAACAACAAGGATAACAGTAGCAGTGGTTAATTAACAACAGCAATCAAACAAAAGTTCAGAAGCTGGAAAACAGGTTGGTGCTTCTCTTATTCAAAAAATACCAAAATCATGTAGACATAGGTGTGATCTGTGATGCTTTAACCTTTCTAGATGTTCACATGTTAAATAAATCATAGCGACTGCAAGGTTATTTTGATGTTTCTTTTAGTGACACATATGCCCCGTATACGTTTTGTATGAATGGATTAGGCCTTAAAGTTTTTTAGAAACTAATCTGGGTTATAAAAATTTTGTTTTGAAAAATCAGTTTGTAGAAAACATGGTTACAAACAACTTCTGTTTTTTAGAAAAGTTAGGGTTCTGTTAATTTGTTTTGAAAAGGAAAATGAAATCAGCAATTTAGCCAGAAATTCGTTTTAAAGAAAGTAGGCAAAGGTTTTAGCTGAAAGTAGGGTTTAGATTTTTGTTTCTAAGGAATCAGAAACCAAAATAGGTAAAACAGAAATAAAAAATATGGAAAAGAGACATAAAACAAAACAAATCAGAACCGTAGCTCACCTCTTTTGGCTCCGACCACCATAGACGGTGGTCGTCCTCCCCAATCACGTTGTCGCCATCAGTGAGCACCGTCGTAAGGCTCGTCGTCGTTTTCTCGCCGTTGGCCGTGAACAACCCAGATAAACAGAAAAACAAACGCAAGGAAAATAGAAATTAGGACTCAGAAACAAACATCACAAATGAGAAAAAGGAGGAGGATAAGAAGCGGAGTAGAAGGAGAGGAAAATTACAAAAATAGAGCCATACCTTTAGCTCCGACCACCGTAGACGGTGGCCGTCCGCTTCAAACCATCGCCTCCCCCAGTACCTTTGCCGTCGCGAGCCACCGTTAATCCTCGTCACCATCGCTTCCGTCGAGGCCCCCTGCGTTTCCATCGCCGTAGTCGTCCACGGTCAACCCACCGCCTCCACCGTGGACAAATCATCACCCTCGCAACCCCTTTTGTGCGAACACAACGGCTCTGATATCAACCACAGTCGCCTCTTCCCCTTTCGCATCTCTCTTTCTTCGTTCATCTCTTTCCCAGTCGCAAAACCCTCGCCGGAAACCCCTCCCGCATCCCTTCCTCTCTTTTCTCTCTGCGTGTCAAACTCTTTCTCTCTCTCCTAGCAAACTCGCTCTCTTCTCTGGTTACGGCGCAAATGGGGGGAGGAATTGGGAAATTAGGGTTGAGGGAATTGAGATGGGGACGGCGCCGCGAGGGGAGTGGAAAAGAAAATTAGGTTTTCTGTTTTAGGGTTTCCTCTTATATACCACCCCTTTATTATTTATTTATTTTATTTTTAAATATCAGATTAGGTTTCGCACCCCCCATTTCAATCACTGCAGCCCCCTAGGAAAGCCCACGATTTCGTGGGTTAGCCAGCCTTATAGTGGGCTGGGCTGCTACCTACACCCCAATTTTAACAATACAGCTCCCCTTTTATTCACACCCTTATTTTACTGCTGCACCCCCCCTGTTCTTTTTTTTTTTATTTTATTTTTTGTTTCTTTCCCCTAAGTAAACCTTTTTTCTCACCAACCTTTTTCAAAATAACAGATTTTCTTTTCCCTAAACGAGAATCAATCCAATTGCGAAAACTCGTCAAAATCAAACTTTGTTAAGTAGTCTTGCGAAGCCTTTGCTTGCATGATTATTAACAATGAGGTACTAGTGGCGATCACTTGGAGCTTTTGCTCAATTGATCATCATGAATGCCTAATTTTCCTAAAGATTTTCACTAAGTCAAAAACTTTGTTAGTAGTCTTGCGAAGCCTTTGCTTGCATGATTATTAACAATGGAGTGCTAACGGTGGTCACTTGGAGCCCTTTGCTCGATTGATCATCATGAAAGCTCAATTTTCACAAATTAAACAAGATAAAAAACAAAAACCGTTTTCCAAACAAAGAAGAACTACGTAGCTTTGAGTTCTCCATCGCACCTGGAGATACGTAGGAGCGGGCCATGTCCCGTCAAGCTTTTTTTTTTCTAAAAAACCATTTTTCCCCTTTTTCATAATAAATAAAGATTTTCATTAAGATTTTTTTTAATAAGAAGTAGAGAGGCAAAATTAAGTATTTTCAAGTCAACACACTAAAAACCACACATTTAATTAAAGGTTCCCTCTCAGTAGAGAGGACGTGTGGGGTGCTAACACCTTCCCTGCGCGTAACCGACCCCCGAACCCTATTCTCTAGTTTCGTAAGACCAATCGCTTTCCAAAAAAGGTTTTCCTAATATTTTCCTTAATAAATATTGGTGGCGGCTTCATTGTCTTAGGAAAAGTTGTGAACGAGGAAGGTTTTCCCTCGGGGACTTTTTCGGGCGCAACAGCTGGCGACTTCACTAGGGACACAAAAAAAAAAACAAAACATTTTTTTCAAAAGTGGGTCAAGCCTAATTAATTAAGTGTCTTGTTTACATGATCGATTTGAATATGTTACTTCTTTGCTTAGTTCCCTCATGCATTTCTTCCCCTTTTCTTATCATGTCCCCTTCTTCTTTGCTCCCTTTCTTGAGGTATGTAGTGCATTGTTATTGGCACCCAAGATTAGTTGTATTTGATGATATTAAACCCTAGGGTAGACAACATGTTATCGCTTGCTTTTGTCTGGGCTGTTGTGTTTTCTCTTGCAGGTGGGGAAGGGTAGTTATTTCTAGGTGTTGTGCCCTCAACACACACTTCACACCCAATACTTGTGAGCATTGAGTGGGGCCTAAAACCCAAGGTCTGAACAAAAACCTAGGAGAGTGGGAACGATTAGTGACTGCCATTTGTAGACCTTTGTCTGTATGGCTCTCATGAAAGTTCCGCCCAAGAGCGCGCTTTGTCATGATACCTCACACTCGGTAGCTTTCTACGATTGTGGGTGCCATCATGAGAGAGACTTTAGCTCTTGGTCGCCATTGTAAGGAAGTGATTAGAACCTACATGGGAGGATTACCCCTTTCGTCGACTTTAGACCCTAGGATTCCCACCCTTTGTAGGACACGGGGGCACGCCTTTGTTTGTTGCATTAGTTTAGGCATCCCTTTTTCTTAAACTCTTTTTCAAAAAATCGTAGAAAATAATGTCCTTAGTTTCTTACCCTCTTTTTATGTAAATGACACATCATTTCACATTCACATCATTTCGCATTCACATCGTTTCGCACCATTGCATTTGCATCTAACAAAAGTTTGAAACAAAAAAACTTTCATCATTTACATTCTTCATGCATTAAAGTTTGTTTGCCGGAGATTGCAACATAACATCGAACCTTGTCATAGGTGTGTAAGAAGCAACATGGGATCCAAAGGCAAAACCACATTCAATTCGAGGTTCCCCATCGTAAAAAAGATTGATGTAACTAGGTTGAAGGAGTATGCTTCCCTATTAGGTCCTATTGAGCTTCGGTCCTTCGACAAAACTTATGGGAACATCCGCAAGTTATTACAGTTAGAAGTACAAGAGAGCGCCGCCCTATGTTGGTTCTATGACTCTGAGATTAGATGTTTTCTTTTCAAGAACTTCCAAATGGCACCTACCCTAGAGGAGTATGAGAAGATTCTGGGTTTTGATCGCTCAGAGGCTAGACCTTACCAGTATCTGAGGCAGTATTATTCAGATGAGAAGTTTGCTTCCTTGTTACAAATCAGTGTAGAAGAAGTGCGGTCCCACAAAGTTAAACGTAACAAGATATTTGGGTTTCCTCAAGAGTACTTTGAAAGTTTGATGACTAGCTATGTAGCATCAAATGATTGGGTTTCTTTCAAGCAAGTACTAGCTTTGACCATCTTCGGCATTGTTCTTTTCCCTCAGATTGAGAAACATATAGATGAAACCGCTGTTGGTGTGTTCCTAGCTTTCAAGAGTGCAAAAAGTCTCATCAACCCGGTTCCCGCTATTCTCGCCGAGACCTATCGCGCCTTCACCCGCCATCATGAGTTCCGAAAGGATAAGATGTGTTGTTCCTTCCCTGTGCTATACGCTTGGTTGATCAGTCATGTGTGCATTAACAAAAGTGAAGTTGGGGACCTGCTTTCCTACATCTTGGGTTGCAATCCGAAGACTATGAGCCCTCAGGAGTGGAAGGATACTCTTAAGAATCTTGATGCTCTTCAAATTCGGTGGTACTTGCACAAGTTTTGGGAAGATAGACCCTCAGTGATATTCCAATGTGGCAGTTTCCAGAACGTTCCCCTCATGGGAACACAGGGATGCATCAATTATAACCCGTCTTTGACCTTGAGACAACTCGGGTACCCTATGCGGGACTCACCCTCCGAAGCTATGTTGTTCCGTTTTTACCTCCATGAAGGGATCCCTAAAGATGAGGACTTACTTCGGCGAGTCTTGCAAGCCTGGGAAACCGTAGTGCGGAAAAACAGGGGGGAGTTATCTAAAAGGACCACCGCTATCTCCTTCACTCAATGGCTTGAAAAAAGGATTAAGGAAACTCGATCATCCAACCAAGGAATGCCACCACTTGAAGAGAAAATACTAGAACCCCACGTTCCCCTAATTGAAGAACTAGAAGAGGTTAAGTTGGCCTTATCGAAAGCGGAAGAAGAGAAAAGGGCTTTGCAAAACAGATTGGGAAAAGTGATGCAAGACAAGCGGAAGCTAGAAAATGAAAATGCTCTTCAAACTGCCGCTATTGAAGCAACCAATAGGAAGCTTGAAATAGAAGAAGAGAGCAAGAGGGGAATTCAGAAATATTTGGAGGGAGCTAAAGAAGAAGTAAAGAGGTGCGTCTCAAGGATGAATGAGGCTGTGGCGGAAGCAAGGGAATGGAAGAAATCATATACCAAGTCAAAGAGGGATGAGAAAATGGTTAGAGAGGCGCTAGCTAAGTCAAAAGAAGGATTCCAAAGGATGAAGTTTGAAATGGAGAACCAAGTGGAAAACATCAGGCAAGATAGAGAGTCTATCATAGGGATCTTGAAAGAATATCAACAAGCTTTAGAGTTTGAACAAGGAAGGTCGGATGAATTGAAGAGGAACTTCCAATACCTAAGGGAATCTTATGAGCAAGTGCAAGTAGAAAGCCGGTACTGGGAGGAACGCTTCATGGCATTAATTGGCAAAATAGAAGACCAAGAAGTCATCAAGGAGCTAAGGGATGAGATTCGGCTTTGGAGCAGCAAATTTTCAAAGCTAGCAGGGCTAGCTAATCAAGCTGTGAGAGTTGTTCCCAAGAAGCTAAGAAGAGCTGAAGCAGAAATGAACCCTTGCAACACTCCGGTCAAGGTGCGTGAGTTTGTCGAGTATTGCAAGATCCTGACAGAAGAACTCATGGAGAAGGCCAAGGGGGCAGCCGAAAGCAAGAAGAGAAAGAGGAAGGAGAAATTAAAGGCTATATGCCTCTGAAGTCCACTTTAGATCGTTGCGATAATTCTTAGGAAATTGTAATTTTCTCTAAAAAGTTGTAATTTTCTTTGGATATTGTACTTTGCCCTCAGAATGTTGTACTTTGCTTTTCCCTCGAGTTTGAAGTATTCTTTCCTTTTGAATAGAGTGTGTTCGTTTTGCCTATTGTTTCCAACTTCGTTGCAAAAATAATAGCAAAAAATAAAATAAAAAATATATAAAAATAAAATATTAGAGCTTTAGACCTACACGCCTATGACAAGACGAATTACACCGCGATTCCCGGCACCCAAACAAACATAAAATCATGCATATCGCATTGCATCTGCATTCGTTTATTTAATTCTCGTGCTCATAAAGTGTATTCCCTCAATAGAAAAAGGCAAGCTGGTTCGCCAACATCGATACCTGACTCGTCTACAAGCAAGGCTCATGGCAACTAACCAGAATGACCGGGGCGGTCCTGTTATTGAAGACTTAGGAAGTGGGGAACCAGACCATGGTAACACCTCTGCTGAGGTTCCCAACACAGAACAATTGGCTCAAGAGAATCGGGAGTTGAGAACGAAAATAGGGGCAATGGAAGCACAGATGACGGAAATGATGAGCATACTACAAGCTTTAAGGAACGGAACTACCGCTAAAAATCTCGCTGTCACTACCGGAGTTGCTGTCACTCTTCCCTCTCTGAGTCTCGAGACTAACACCTTTGCTCATACTTCAGGAACCCATAACCAGGGCCAACCAGTTACGCATGGGATGCCTTGGGGACTCCCATCCGGATACACACCTCCGGGAGCCGAGGCTAATGCAGGAGGTAATCCCCTTAGTGTTGCGGAACAAGTCCCACCCATCTCAGCCACAAACGGTGGAGGAACGGGAGCGCTTCAGGGCCAAATTCAGATTCCTATTCCGCCGGGAACTCCGTTCGACTTTCATTCACCAGTAACGGTCTATCCCCCGATTCAGGGACCAATTCCTGGGAATATCACTCACTCACGTGACCCACACGTGAACCCAGCCGTAGTGGCGATGAATAATCCTCACTACGGTGTGAATGGTTTTCCTCAGAACTACCCTGCTAAAGCTCCTCAAGCTAGAGACAGGTATCATATGTTAGAAGAGCGCTTAAGAATGATTGAAGGGTCGGGCTCTAGAGCAAGAGAAGCTCGTGATCTGTGTCTCATTCCTGATGTGGTTTTACCTCCTAAATTCAAAGTGCCCGACTTTGACAAGTACCGAGGCGTGACTTGCCCTAAAAGCCATCTGACCATGTACTGTAGAAAAATGGCTGCACATTCTCATGATGACAAGTTGTTGATCCATTATTTCCAAGAGAGCCTTGCAGGGGCATCCCTCAACTGGTACATGCAACTAGAACCGTCCCATATCCATTGTTGGAAGGACTTGGCTGATGCCTTCCTCAGACAGTACCAGTACAATACAGATATGGCACCAGACAGAACACAGTTGCAGAGTCTGACAAAGAGAGATAATGAGTCATTCAAAGAGTATGCCCAGCGGTGGAGGGCTTCGGCTGCACAAGTAACGCCCCCTTTGTTAGAGAAAGAATTAGTCTTCATGTTCATGGAAACCCTGCCGCCGTTATACTACGATCGGTTGATTGGTAGCGTGTCTTCCAATTTCTCAGACATGGTGATCATCGGTGAAAGACTAGAAAACGGGATGAGAAGCGGCAAGATTGCCCATGGTTCCACAGGTATAACCACCCAGAAAAAGCCGTTCTCCAGATTTCCGAAGAAGAAAGAAGGAGAAACCAACGCCGTCACCATAAGCCCACCTTATCAACCACAAAACATCCCTGTCCCCGCTCAAACACGACCAACCCTTCCACCACAAAATAACTAGCACAAAAGCTACCCAGACAAGAAACAGACCACCTTTGATCCCATCCCCATGTCCTATACTGACCTATTCAACTATCTTTTTACAAACAAACTCATCAATACCAGACCCATGAGACCAGTTCAACCACCCTACTTCCAAGGCTACAATCCCAATGTTACCTGTGCATTTCATGAAGGGGCAGTAGGACACGCTGTTGAGGACTGCAAGGCATTCAAAATTGTAGTGCAAGATCTTATTGATGCCAAAGGGATAACCTTCAAACAAGAAGACCCGAGTATCACAACTAATCCGCTGCCTGGTCATCAGAAACATGCAACCAATGCCATCCATGATACGGGAAGTCAATCCCTAATCAGAACTGTGGAGTGTATCCAAACACCCTTAGAGGTCATTCATGCAAAGCTATGCAAGTTCGGGGTCATTGAGAGAGGATGTGCTCAGAAAGAAGTATGTGTTGATGTTAATTGTGTCGGAACATGTGAGACCTTCAAGACAGTTTTGCAGGACCTATTGGATCGTCATGTAATCCAAATGGGTGTGCAAGAGAAAGGGGAGGATGTGCTGACCTTCGAATCAGATAGGAATGGAAATGTTCAGGTACCTATTGAGGTCCCGTATAGCCGAAAGCCGATCGTGGAGAAACCTAAGGCCATTGTGATTCATGTCTCAGCTCCTCATCAAAAGAACAATGCTGTTCCAATGAGCTATGAGGTGTCAGTTCCAATTCAGACGCCTCAGGTTGTTCCCGATGTCACCAACATTGCGGGAAGCAGCGGAGTCACTAGAAGCGGACGTGTTTATGCCCCTGGAGTCCTGAAAGAAGGTCCCTCAAAGGAGGAGGAGGAAAGAATTCGCAAAGGCAAAGCGCAAGATCCCAAGGAAAGTAGGAAAGTGTCAAAACAAGAAGCCACTGAATTTCTGAAGATCATGCGTCAGAGTGATTACAAAGTGTTGGACCAGCTGCACCACACCCCTACAAAGATCTCTATCATGTCCCTACTGCTCAATTCTGAGGTTCACCGTGCAGCCCTAATGAAAGTATTGAATGAAGCTCATGTAGCTCAGAACATCACTGCTGACCAGCTCGGTGGCATTGTAGGGAATATTGTTGCATCCAATTATATCACTTTTACCGATGATGAGCTCACCCCTGAGGGAAAGGGGCATAATCAGGCACTTCACATTTCAGTTAGATGTGGTGAATATACACTCTCCAGGGTCCTCATCGACAATGGATCCTCTTTGAATGTCATGCCCAAATCTACTATTAGCAGATTAAATGTAGACTGTTCATATATGAAGCCTAGCTCAACACTAGTTAGGGCATTTGACGGATCCAAGAAGGAGGTTATGGGAGAAATGGAGCTCCAGATGCAGATAGGGCCAGAAGTATTTTATGTGAATTTTCAGATCATGGACATTGCATCATCCTACAATTGTCTCCTGGGGAGACCCTGGATTCATGCTGCCGGTGCTGTTCCTTCATCCTTCCACCAGAGGCTTAAGTTTGTAGTCGACGACAAGCTGATAGTCGTTTTTGGAGAAGAAGAGTTCATCGTTAGCAAGCCCCATCCCTCTCAATACATTGAGGCTGCAGAAGAATCACTTGAATCTACCTTTCAATCACTAGAAATTGCAAATGCTGCTTTTGTGGGGGAAGAGGCCCAGTTGCCCGCACCAAAGATATCTGGCGCTGCTATCATGGTAGCCAAAGTCATGCTGCAAAATGGTTACCAGATCGGAAAAGGGTTGGGAAAGTACGAGCAAGGAGTTCTGACGCCGGTTCAGCTGCAAGGGTACAAGGATAGGCGTGGGTTAGGATATTGGCCAACTCAGGCTGACAAGAAGAGAATGGCTGAGGAAAAGCGAGAAAGGAGGCTAGCTAAGCTTCAGGGACAGGAACCAGGCTTGAAGAAGATTCCTATCTATGATCTCTTTCGGAGCTTTAGGAATGCGGGTATGCTGGATCCCGATCAGGTGGCTGTCATTGAGGAAGAATCAGTTGTGGAAGACAAAGACGTGGACTTGGTGCGTCACAGTGCTGCAGATGAAAAGCTTGATAATTGGAAGATCATTGATTTCCCTGTTATTTTCATTCCAAAGTAATGATTTTGTAATGCAAATTCTTTGGCTCTGCCCAAGGCCTTAGGATATTTCATAAGGGCATGCATGTTTTTCCTTCAAATATCATCTATCAATAAAATGTTGTTTTGGATTCTCAAATAAATAAATTTGCCTTTTATTATCATGCGTCTCCATCTTGTGTTTCTATTTTTGCTTGTTCATTTCTTTCTATTCCCGCAAATTAATGCAGATCTAAAATGAATATCTTTGAGAATAACGATGCCAACAGTTCATATGTTAATTTTGATCACCCCGTTAACCAAGCTGAGGAGGATGTTGAGGATGACTGGGAAACTCCTCCAGAATTGATGAAAATGGTTGAACAAGAGGAAAAGGTTATTCAGGCACATGGGGAGTCCGTTGAGATAATTAACTTAGGCACAGAGGACAGCCAGAAGGAAGTAAAGGTGGGTACTTCAATGAAGGAAGGTGAGCGCAAGAAACTAATTGAACTTCTGCATGAATATGTTGATGTCTTCGCATGGACTTATCAAGATATGCCAGGTTTAGATACTGACATAGTGGTGCATAAGTTGCCAGTCAAGCCGGAATGGCCTCCGGTAAAGCAGAAACTGAGAAGAATGAAGCCAGAAATGTCCTTAAAGATCAGGGATGAAGTGAAAAAGCAGTTTGACGCTGGATTCCTAGCGGTAGCCAAGTATCCGCAATGGGTTGCCAACATCGTGCCAGTTCCGAAAAAAGACGGGAAAGTTAGAATGTGCGTTGATTACAGAGATCTGAACCGTGCTAGTCCCAAATATGATTTTCCCCTGCCCCATATTGATGTCTTAGTGGATAGTACGGCGCAACATTCACTATTCTCCTTCATGGATGGGTATTCAGGGTATAACCAGATCAAGATGGCTCCTGAGGATATGGAGAAAACAACTTTCACAACTCTTTGGGGAACATTCTGTTACAGGGTCATGCCATTCGGGTTGAAGAACGCCGGTGCTACCTATCAAAGGGCTATGGTCACATTGTTTCATGACATGATGCACAAAGAAATAGAGGTCTACGTGGACGATATGATCGCAAAGTCTAAAACGGACGAGGAGCATATTGTCAATTTGCAAAAGCTCTTCGAGCGGTTGAGAAAATTCAAGCTCAGATTAAATCCTGCCAAATGTACCTTTGGCGTGCGATCAGGAAAGTTGTTGGGGTTCATCGTCAGCCAAAAGGGGATAGAGGTCGATCCAGACAAGGTGCGTGCGATTCTTGAGATGCCGGTCCCTAAAACAGAAAAAGAGATTCGGGGTTTTCTCGGAAGACTGAACTACATCTCTAGGTTCATATTCCAGTTGACTGCCACTTGTGAACCAATCTTCAAACTTTTGTGCAAGAATCAAGAAACCAAATGGAATGATGATTGTCAAGAAGCATTCGAAAAGATCAAAAAATATCTTCAGAATCCACCTATCTTGACGCCTCCTGTACCCGGCACACCTCTGATCCTGTACCTAACCGTGCTAGACAGCTCAATGGGTTGCATGTTAGGGCAACATGATGAATCTGGGAAGAAAGAGCATGCCATTTACTATTTGAGTAAGAAATTCAATGACTGTGAGATAAGGTACTCGCTACTAGAAAAGACTTGTTGTGCTTTAGCTTGGGCTGCTCATCGTTTGAGGCAGTACATGCTAAGTCACACTACTTGTTTGGTATCTAAAATGGATCCTATCAAGTATATCTACGAGAAGCCCGCACTTACAGGGAGACTCGCCCGTTGGCAAATGCAGTTATCAGAATATGATCTCCTATATGTCACTCAGAAAGCAATTAAAGGTAGTGCGCTGGCCGAGTACCTGGCACACCAGCCTGTTGAAGATTATCAGCCTATGCAGTATGACTTTCCTGATGAAGATATCATGGCTTTGTTTGAAGAAGGGAAATCCCCAGAAGACGAAAGATGGAGAATGGTGTTCGATGGTGCCTCCAATATGTACGGGCATGGAGCCGGGGCAGTGCTGGTTTCCCCTGATAATCGCTTCATCCCATTCACTGCCAGACTAAGCTTCTACGTCACTAATAATATCGCAGAGTATGAGGCATGCATTCTTGGTATCCAGGCAGCCATTGATTGGAAGGTTAAGAGACTTGATGTGTATGGAGATTCAGCTCTAGTGATTCACCAAGTGAACGGTGATTGGGAGACCAGGGACTCCAAGTTGATCCCTTATCGAGATTACGTTCTAAAGCTGGTCGAGACTTTTGAGGAAATCACATTCCAACGCTTTCCTCGCAATGAGAATCAGTTGGCTGATGCACTAGCCACTTTGTCTTCAATGTTTAATATCAGCTGCGACAAAAGCTTGACTCACATCGGGATTCAGCATCGAGATTTGCCAGCACATCATTATTGCATGATCGTCGAGGAAGAGTCTGATAACAAGCCCTGGTATTATGACATCAAGCAGTACATCTTGAACAGAGAATACCCTCCTGGAGCGTCAGAGAATGACAAGAGAACCCTCAGAAGATTGTCAAGGAATTTCTTTTTGAGTTGTGAAGTTTTATACAAGAGAAATTATGATATGGTCCTTTTAAGGTGTGTGACAGAAGAAGAGGCAACAAAAATCATGAGAGAAATCCATGAAGGCTCATTTGGGGTTCATTCCAGTGGGCACACCATGGCAAGGAAAATATTAAGAGCTGGCTATTATTGGTTGCAAATGGAATCAGATTGCTATAGTTTCGTAAGAAGATGTCACAAGTGTCAAATCTACGCTGATCATATTCATGTACCACCTGCTTCCCTAAATGTCTTGACCGCCTCTTGGCCATTCTCAATGTGGGGCATGGACGTCATAGGTCCTATCGAGCCCAAGGCATCAAATGGGCATCGCTTCATCCTGGTCGCCATTGATTACTTCACCAAGTGGGTTGAAGCTGCTTCATATTCCAGCATTACCAGCTCTGTGGTTGCTAAGTTTGTAAAGAAAGATTTGATTTGCCGCTATGGGCTTCCGGATAAGATTATCACAGATAATGGCAGCAACTTGAACAGTAAGATGATGAAAGAGTTATGCGAGGACTTCAAAATCCAACATCATAATTCTTCTCCATACCGTCCCAAGATGAATGGGGCAGTTGAAGCGGCCAACAAGAATATCAAGAAGATTGTGCAAAAGATGGTAGTAACCTATAAAGATTGGCACGAGATGCTTCCTTTCGCCTTGCATGGGTATCGTACCTCAGTGCGTACTTCAACCGGGGCAACCCCTTTCTCTTTGGTGTATGGGTCGGAAGCAGTCCTCCCCATTGAAGTCGAGATACCCTCTCTGCGGGTACTAATGGAAACCAAGTTGGAAGAAGCAGAATGGGTTCAAGCTCGTCTGGATCAGTTGAATCTCATTGAGGAGAAAAGAATTGCTGCCCTGTGTCATGGCCAGTTGTGTCAACAAAGGATGAAGACAGCTTTCGACAAGAAGGTTCGTCCCCGAGAATTCAGCAAGGGAGACCTTGTGCTCAAGAAGATTCTGCCTATTCAGAGTGACCCCCGTGGGAAGTGGACTCCTAGCTATGAGGGACCATATGTGGTAAAGAAAGCCTTTTCTGGAGGAGCATTGATACTCACCAACATGGATGGTGAAGAACTCAGAAACCCAGTCAATTCAGATTCAGTCAAGAAATATTACGCCTGAGAAAAATAAAGAGGAAAAAGAGAAAAATGAGCCAAGCAAGAATTAGCTCGCTAGGTTGAAAACCCGAAAGGGCGGCCTAGGCAAAAAAAGAGCGACCCGGTGGACCGAAAACTCGCAAAGAGCGGTCCAGGCAAAAATTAGGGTCAGAAAGGTTGGACTAAAAAGTAAAAGAGGCAAGCAGTGTCTCCAAAAGCTTGGGTAAAAGGGTGATCAAGGATATAGGTATGGGTGATTGGCATCAACACTCCAAAGACGAAAAACGCTTATAAGATCTGTTGCGTCCATTTTTCTTGTTTTTTTTCTTAGTTTCAAAGTTCTCAATGTACTCTTTTCAGTCGGCGCGACCTTTTGCGCGTTCGATTTCCAAATGAATAAAAGTCCAAACTCTTCACTTCGTCTGCTTATTGTTTTGTCATTGCTTCCTTTTCATTTGTGCTTTAAAATGATGTTTTATGGCAGATGATAAATAAATTATGAAAACGTGCATAAATCAGAGCATTAAACTCATTGCGAAAATTTTGAAAATCATGAGAAAAGAAATGATCTCTCAATCAGGCAAATTCATAAAAGCCAGACAAAAGCACTGAGTGCGTCAGAATAATTCACAAAAAAGGCTGAAGCATGACCCTCACACCATTATGGACGATCATCGTGCCTCGTGACGCAAGTTCTACGATTTGGTTGAACCAGTGAAAGAAAAGCCAAAAAGAGCAAAAGAGCAACAAAAATAAGAAAAAAAAGAAAACAATAAAAAAGGGGAATAGGAAAAAAAGAGAGCAAAAGAGCAATAAAACGAATAAAACTCATGCATTGCATTCATCAAACATAAAAAAAAATTTCATGCAAGCAAGAAGAAGCTCCTGCATCACATCACATTCATCCCATCAGAAAGCAATCATGGCATTTGCATTACATGCATTTGTTCATATCACTCGCAGGTACAAGGACGGGTAAATACTTCGGTATTAATCTTCGCCCTCAGTTCCCAGAAAATGCTCCCTTAGTTCGGAGTTCAAATGTTTTTCAGTTCAGCGCTCAAGCGTGCATTGCAGTTTGGAGTTCAAAACCGCTCTCGTCAGAGTTCAACGCTCCCTTCTGTCCAGGTCTCACGTCGTGTACGAGCAACGCGATGGACCGCAGCCCCATGTGAGGTTCAACGGAATAGTTGTATCAGCCTAAGATACATTGGACGCCGTGCATTGATCAGTATATCAGTTCCGGAGCTGATAACGATCCCCCCGGTCGCTCGAAAAGGCCAACAGGAAGCGTGCTCCTCAAAGCCACGTGCAAACTCGGATTCCTCAAGAGTCCGTTTAAGGATTACAGGTTTTAGGCAGCCTGGGCAATTTACCGCTTTCTGCACGCCAAGTGCTCATTTACCGCTTTCTGCACGCCAAGTGCCCATTTACCGCTTTCTGCACGCCAAGTGCCCGTTTTACCTTTTTGCCCACACGTCAGTGTTCATTTACGGTTTTCGCATCGACACGAAAGTGTCTACTCTTTATCTTCATTTTACCTCGGAATATGTTTCGGCCAATTCATATTCTTTGTTAAAATCCAGATAAAACGGAAAATAATAAAAAATAATAAATAAAAAAAAGAGAAGGAAAAGGAAAAGAAAGCTCAGGTTTCTCCAAGTAGACAAAATCGGTATAACTTCTGAATTCTTTATTTTCATTTTGCCTCGGAATATGTTTCGGCCAATTCGTATTCCTTGTCAAAATCCAAATAAAGAGGGGCAGCTGTCATACCCCAATTTTGTCCGCTTCTTTTTATTTCTTTTTTTACTAAGTTAGTTTCGAGCTTACTTGGGGCCTACTCTTCTTATTTGGCCCTACGCTTGTGAATTTGGGCCTTATTTTAGCGTTTGTTGAATTTGGGCTTTGTTTTAGCATTTGTTCAATTCGAGCCCGATTTTAGCGTTTGCGATTGGGTTTGATTTTAGCGTTCGTTCTAATTGGGCTTCATTTCAGCCATTTTTCTAAGTTGGGCCTATGTTTGGTTTTGATTGGGCTTGGCCCAATTTAATCATTCTCATCCACTTCAACCCAAAACAAAAATCTGTCATAGCAAATATAATCAAAAAAATCAATAAAATTTAATTTACAAATATTTACAATAATCCAAAAATCCAAAAAAATTAAATTAAAAAATACAAAAAAAAATTACATCAAAAGGGCCAAAATGGCCAGATCCGAAAATAATAATAAAAATACAAAAAAATAGAAGAAATGAAAATGCATAAGAATAACAACAGCAACAGCAGCTTCCTAGCTTCCTTGGGCCTGTTCTTGCTGAGCAAGTTTCCTCCAGAGGTCCAAGTACCTGAAAAAGGAAAGAAATGGAAAGAGATCAGAAAAAAACCCTAGTTTTTACCTATATAAGCAAGCCCTGACACACCTAAAAATTCAGACAGAAAATACACCAGAATTCAGCCAAAAGATTAGGGTTTTTCACATTGAAATCCTAATCGCAGAACGCTAAAGACTCAGAAACAGAAGTAGGAGGAGCAGAAACAACAAGGATAACAGTAGCAGTGGTTAATTAACAACAGCAATCAAACAAAAGTTCAGAAGCTGGAAAACAGGTTGGTGCTTCTCTTATTCAAAAAATACCAAAATCATGTAGACATAGGTGTGATCTGTGATGCTTTAACCTTTTTAGATGTTCACATGTTAAATAAATCATAGCGACTGCAAGGTTATTTTGATGTTTCTTTTAGTGACACATATGCCCTGTATACGTTTTGTATGAATGGATTAGGCCTTAAAGTTTTTTAGAAACTAATCTGGGTTATAAAAATTTTGTTTTGAAAAATCAGTTTGTAGAAAAGCATGGTTACAAACAACTTCTGTTTTTTAGAAAAGTTAGGGTTCTGTTAATTTGTTTTGAAAAGGAAAATGAAATCAGCAATTTAGCCAGAAATTCGTTTTAAAGAAAGTAGGCAAAGGTTTTAGCTGAAAGTAGGGTTTAGATTTTTGTTTCTAAGGAATCAGAAACCAAAATAGGTAAAACAGAAATAAAAAATATGGAAAAGAGACATAAAACAAAACAAATCAGAACCGTAGCTCACCTCTTTTGGCTCCGACCACCATAGACGGTGGTCGTCCTCCCCAATCACGTTGTCGCCATCAGTGAGCACCGTCGTAAGGCTCGTCGTCGTTTTCTCGCCGTTGGCCGTGAACAACCCAGATAAACAGAAAAACAAACGCAAGGAAAATAGAAATTAGGACTCAGAAACAAACATCACAAATGAGAAAAAGGAGGAGGATAATAAGCGGAGTAGAAGGAGAGGAAAATTACAAAAATAGAGCCATACCTTTAGCTCCGACCACCGTAGACGGTGGCCGTACGCTTCAAACCATCGCCTCCCCCAGTACCTTTGCCGTCGCGAGCCACCGTTAATCCTCGTCACCATCGCTTCCGTCGAGGCCCCCTGCGTTTCCATCGCCGTAGTCGTCCACGGTCAACCCACTGCCTCCACCGTGGACAAATCATCACCCTCGCAACCCCTTTTGTGCGAACACAACGGCTCTGATATCAACCACAGTCGCCTCTTCCCCTTTCGCATCTCTCTTTCTTCGTTCATCTCTCTCCCAGTCGCAAAACCCTCGCCGGAAACCCCTCCCGCATCCCTTCCTCTCTTTTCTCTCTGCGTGTCAAACTCTTTCTTTCTCTCCTAGCAAACTCGCTCTCTTCTCTGGTTACGGCGCAAATGGGGGGAGGAATTGGGAAATTAGGGTTGAGGGAATTGAGATGGGGACGGCGCCGCGAGGGGAGTGGAAAAGAAAATTAGGTTTTCTGTTTTAGGGTTTCCTCTTATATACCACCCCTTTATTATTTATTTATTTTATTTTTAAATATCAGATTAGGTTTCGCACCCCCCATTTCAATCACTGCAGCCCCCTAGGAAAGCCCACGATTTCGTGGGTTAGCCAGCCTTATAGTGGGCTGGGCTGCTACCTACACCCCAATTTTAACAATACAGCTCCCCTTTTATTCACACCCTTATTTTACTGCTGCACCCCCCCTGTTCTTTTTTTTTTATTTTATTTTTTGTTTCTTTCCCCTAAGTAAACCTTTTTTCTCACCAACCTTTTTCAAAATAACAGATTTTCTTTTCCCTAAACGAGAATCAATCCAATTGCGAAAACTCTTCAAAATCAAACTTTGTTAAGTAGTCTTGCGAAGCCTTTGCTTGCATGATTATTAACAATGAGGTACTAGTGGCGATCACTTGGAGCTTTTGCTCAATTGATCATCATGAATGCCTAATTTTCCTAAAGATTTTCACTAAATCAAAAACTTTGTTAGTAGTCTTGCGAAGCCTTTGCTTGCATGATTATTAACAATGGAGTGCTAACGGTGGTCACTTGGAGCCCTTTGCTCGATTGATCATCATGAAAGCTCAATTTTCACAAATTAAACAAGGTAAAAAACAAAAACCGTTTTCCAAACAAAGAAGAACTACGTAGCTTTGAGTTCTCCATCGCACCTGGAGATACGTAGGAGCGGGCCATGTCCCGTCAAGCATTTTTTTTTCTAAAAAACCATTTTTCCCCCTTTTTCATAATAAATAAAGATTTTCATTAAGAATTTTTTTAATAAGAAGTAGAGAGGCAAAATTAAGTATTTTCAAGTCAACACACTAAAAACCACACATTTAATTAAAGGTTCCCTCTCAGTAGAGAGGACGTGTGGGGTGCTAACACCTTCCCTGCGCGTAACCGACCCCCGAACCCTATTCTCTAGTTTCACAAGACCAATCGCTTTCCAAAAAAGGTTTTCCTAATATTTTCCTTAATAAATATTGGTGGTGGCTTCATTGTCTTAGGAAAAGTTGTGAACGAGGAAGGTTTTCCCTCGGGGACTTTTTCGGGCGCAACAGGAGGATTGAAACGACACATATGATGTTGAAAGATGGGTCCGAGTCTGAAAATTCAGAGTCCATTTCTTCGTCCAAGTCAAGGCCTTCCTCAGGGTTAAGGCCTTGTTTGACAATTGTAAGAGGAGGGAATATTCTCTCTGTGGCAGGCCTTCTTTGAATTTCTACTTGAGAGGCCATCTACTTCCCTTTATTGGTGGTTAGGTTTCCACTTCTCTCAGCAGCAAGGAACTTAATTTGGCATTGATGTCTTTGCCATTGTGTTTTAGTCATGGGGTTTTTACCCTTGTAATTCTTGTTATAGACATACTTGTCGGAATCATATGTCTTGTTCTGATTCATGGCACTTGAGCCTCCTTGAACCATTTTTGGGGAGTACCCTGCATCTTTCCCTCCTGAATACACCCACCTTTCGACAGGTGACTTTGTGGGAGGCACAAATGTCTTTGCCTGCCCCTTATGAGGTGGTCTCATTGGAGGTGTCACTTTGAATGGGATACCTCTTTGATTAAAGCTAAATTTGGGCCTGTTATTGTAACACCCCGGTATATATAACATGTAAAAATACCCAAGTGAGCCGAAGTATAAACATCAGAGATCATAATTCCTGCTCAGACACTGAATACCACTATAAATTTTTTGCTGAAATATAACTTAACCGTCTTATACACAAATAAGACCATACGGTACTCAGACCATAAACTGTCAGCAACTATGGTAGTCAGAGTCATACAAGAAAGTGGGATGAAGATAAACATAACACTAATGCCATAGTGTTTAGATACATGAACAACAGGAGGAAAATAAACTTAAACATCAAGCTAAGTCATCATCCATCTCTCGGGGCCACCTACTCGTGCCTCTGAGGTTTCTTCTGTCCATGTTTATCTGTAAAACAACAACATTTAAACAGTGAGATACAATCTCAGTGAGTTCTACCGAGACCCCTACTAACACTCTCGGTTCAATTATGAAACCCTTTTTAAGATTTGACACGGCACCAACTGCAAACATGCTAATCCCGGTAAACCGTGTTATAAGGTTTTAGTTCAGTACGACACCGACTGCAAACCTGCTAATCCCGGTGAACCGTACCATAAAACCTTTTTACGTACCACCGACTGCAAACCTGCTAATCCCGGTGAACGTAACGCATAACTTTTTAACATAACACCGACTGCAAACCTGCTAATCCCGGCGAACCCCATAACCAATAGTGTTTCCTAATGGCACAGAGCCTAGGGTAAGGGATCATGACTGCCCCGCCTAGTATGTCAACATGGGTCGTCACCCAAACTCGATACGATATATATATATATATATATATATATATATATATATATATATATATATATATATATATATCTACAATCGTACAAACATTTAGCTCGTTAAATTATACCTTACCGCATAGGACCCATAGTCCGCTTTGTTATCAATAAAACATGTCCGCACACGCATACTATTATCCGGCTTTTCGAAAGAATTTCAACTTCAAAAGCATTTTATAAATCCCTTTTTAAAACATACTCAAAATCATGACATTATAAGCCTGATATCATTATAGAAGGGTTAGGAAAGGATTAGGAAAGGATTGGAATCGAAATGGAATCATTTAGGGCATTTTGAAAAATTTGGACAGAAGCATGCGCACGGGTCGTGCCCCTGGGACGCACGGATCGTGCCCCTGGGACGCACGGGTCGTGCGCCCTGTTAAGAAATTTTAAAAACTGAAACCGAACCAGGCGCACGGATCGTGCCCCTGGGACGCACGGATCGTGCGCATTTGACAGCATTCCAAAAATAACCATTTTCATGAAAATTCGCTTTCCATTTAATCCGAAACTCGCTCCGATCGATTCCTAACTCGAAAACAGATTATACCAGGCAATATTTCAGTCCAATCAACATCAAACAATCAAGCAATTCAATCAAAAACTCAACGATTACGGATTACGTCAAAACGCGATATATTTCAAAATAACGTTTTCGACTCAAAATCTTTCGAAACCAAGTCACACAATTCATTTCAAAACGGAATAAGCCTAAACGTGAGTAAAACTCACCCTTGAAGCGAGAGTCGTTGCCGAGCCGAAATCACCGAGACATCAAAATCGCCGAATCGAACCCAAACAACACCGAACCGCTCCTAACTTCGTTTCGAACTGCCGAACGCGTTCCACCACTCTTGGCTTCGATCCTAGCCATGAATCAATCATTAATTCCAACTCACAACTTGAGATTTCAACAAATCAATTCCAAAAGCCCTAGAAATTCGTAGGCCATGAGAAGGGGGAAAAACCGGATTAAATCTTACCTAGCTCTTGGGTTATGATGAGGAGAGGGAGATGATGAAGATGATGAATTTTGGAGGGTTGGGCTTCACTCCTCTTCTTCCTTTCTCTTCTTCTTTCCTCTTCTTCTTTCTCTTTTCCTTCTCTTCTTTCCTTTCTCTTTTCTCTTCTTTTCTTCCTCTGTTTCTCTTCTCTCTCTCGTGGACTCTTCTTCCTTTTTATTCAACATACACTTACACACATATATTTAATTAATAAATGAGTGGTAGCGTAGTCCAATTACCGTATTGATCTTAATCCCTTATTCCTATTTCAAAACTTCCTCGATCCGTATTATTCGGTTAACGATCCTGTGACAGCCAATAATAAATTTTAGCACTCAATAATTTTACCAAGTAAGTACCAAATTAATTCAATTGGGTTAGCATCCAAATAATTCGATTAATTATTTTGAGGATGTTACATTCTCCCCAACTTGAAAGAATTTTGTCCTCAAAATTAGACACAACATACCTCAAGAGAACAAATACGGATACCGAGTCCGCATATCGTCCTCCAACTCCCAAGTAGCTTCTTCGACGGAAAAACCATCCCAAACCACCTTGACAATGGGAATTGACTTCGTCCGTAGCGTCCTCGCGCCACGTTCCATGATGTAATTTGGATGAGGTTGGAAAGACAAGTCCGGTCGAAGGTCAATCATTTCAAAATCTAACGGTTGACTTGGATCGGAAATGTACTTCCGCAACTGAGACACATGAAACACATCATGAAGATTTGACAATGGCGGAGGTAAAGCAATACGGTATGCAAGAGGCCCGACTCGCTCGATAATTTGGAATGGTCCAATATACCGAGGACTGAGTTTCTTCACCCGTAAGGCCCTACCTGTGCCAATTGTTGGTGACAATCTTAAAAACACATGATCGCCCGACTCAAACTCTAACGGCCTTCTCCTTTTGTCGGCATAACTCTTTTGCCTACTCTGTGCAGCTTTCATTCTTTCCCTGATCTGGCGGATCTTTTCTGTAGTGTCACGAATCATCTCGGGTCCTAACAATCGGTTCTCACCGACTTCCCACCAACACAATGGAGTTCTACATTTCCTACCATACAAGGCTTCAAAAGGTGCCATTCCGATACTGGAATGATAACTGTTGTTATATGAGAATTCCACCAATGGAAGATGATCCTCCCATCTCTTCCCGTTATCAAGTACCGAAGCTCTAAGCATATCCTCTAATGTCTGGATAGTTCTCTCGGTCTGTCCATCTGTCTGCGGGTGATAAGCGGTACTAAGAAGTACTTTAGTCCCCAAAGCTTCATTCATAGCTTTCCAAAATCGAGAAGTGAATTTCGGATCTCGATCCGACACTATACTGGTAGGAACCCCATGTAACCTTACTATGTTCTTCAAATACACCTCAGCTAACTTGGATACTTTACTGCTCGAGCGAACTGGAATAAAATGAGCTGATTTGGTTAACCGATCTACAACTACCCAAATGGAGTCGTTACCGGCTTGAGACCTTGGCAACGCCATTACAAAATCCATGGAAATGTCTTCCCATTTCCACACTGGCACATCTAGTGGCCGTAGTAGACCAGCAGGCTTCTGATGTTCTATCTTAACTCTTTGGCAAGTTAAGCACTTTGATACAAATTCAGCAATCTCTAACTTCATTCCTTGCCACCAATACATCTGCTTTAAATCTCTATACATCTTGGTGGATCCAGGATGTACAGAAAATAAACTTCGGTGTGCTTCTTCTAGCACTTGCTTTTTAATATTTTCATTATCGGGCACACAGATCCTACCGTTGAAACAAATCACTCCATCAGTATCTTCAGTAAAATCTGGCAACAATTTCTGCGATTGCAGCTTCACGTCAATTTCCTGTGCTAAGCGAATAGAATCCCTTAATGAACTAGAGATCCTCATGTAGCTCAACACTAACCGGTTCTTCCTTGATCTTGCATCCAAATTTAAGTCCCTAAAGGATTCCAACAATTTCATTTCATGCATCATAAACTCTGCTATGTGGATGGATTTCCTACTTAGTGCATCAGCTACAACATTAGCCTTTCCCGAATGATACTTCAATTCGAAGTCATAATCCTTCAGAAATTCCACCCAACTTCTCTGCCTGTTATTCAGCTCCTTCTGGTCAAATAAATATTTCAAACTTTTATGATCACTAAAGACTTCGAAACGAGACCCATATAGGTAATGTCTCCAAATCTTCAGTGCGTACACAATAGCTGCCAACTCCAAATCATGAGTCGGATAATTCTCTTCATGAGTCTTCAACTGTCTGGAGGCATAAGCTACAACTTGTTGGTTCTGCATGAGAACACATCCCAAACCCTTCCCAGAAGCATCGCTGAAAATTTGAAAATCCAAAGACGGATCTGGAAGAATTAGGATTGGAGCAGAAGTCAACCTAACCTTCAACTCTTGAAAACATCCCTCACAATCGGCATCCCATATAAACGGTTGGGCCTTACGAGTTAACCGAGTAAGTGGAAGAACCAATTGTGAAAAACCTTGAATAAACCTCCTATAGTAACCAGCTAGTCCCAAGAAACTTCTTATTTCTGTGACAGATGTTGGTCGTTCCCAGTTCAACACCGCTTCACCTTACTGGGATCCACCGCAACTCCCGATTGGGAAATCACGTGTCCCAAAAACTTCACTTCCGGCATCCAGAAGTCACACTTCGACGGCTTAGCATACAATTTCTTTTCTCGGAGTACGTTCAGAACAATGCGGAGATGCTGAACATGGTCCTCAATGGTCTTAAAGTACACCAAGATATCATCAATAAAAACTACTACAAACTGATCGAGATGAGTGTGGAATACTCGGTTCATGTAATCCATGAATACCGCTGGAGCATTAGTCAAACCGAAGGGCATCACTACGAACTCGTAATGTCCATATCTAGTACGGAAGGCTGTCTTCGGAATATCTAAGGCTCGTACCTTTATTTGATGATAGCCCGATCTCAGATCAATTTTTGAAAATACCACTGCACCTCGAAGTTGGTCAAGCAAATCGTCTATCCTTGGCAAGGGATATTTATTCTTGATCGTCACTTTATTCAGTTGTCGATAATCTATGCACAATCTCATGCTACCATCCTTCTTTTTGACTAGTAACACCGGAGCACCCCATGGAGAAGCACTCGGTCGGATAAACCTTTTCGATATTAATTCTTCAAGTTGAGACTTCAGTTCCTTCAATTCTAAAGGAGACATCCTATAAGGAGCAATAGATATCGATCCTATACCAGGAATCAATTCTATTGAGAATTCTACCTCTCGGTCAGGAGGTAAGGATGAAACTTCCTCTGGAAAGACATCTAGAAATTCATTTACCACTTGCATGGATGACAAATCTAAACCCGTCTCAGTAGATGCAGACAACATAATAAGAATAGCTTCCGCACCTTGGAATAATGACTGGCTTGCTTCGGTGTAAGAGATCGTTGCTTCAAAATCTGCCTGTGTCAACCCTACGGATTCGGAGGCGAAGCTAATGGTTCGATCGGCACAGTTGATTGTTACATGATTTTCAGCCATCCAATTCATACCCAGAACGATGTCCATACTTCTCATAGGTAAGCAAATAAATTTCACAACGAATTGTCTGTCCCCTATGACAAGTAGGCAATTTTCGCACAATGATTGGGTGTGGACACGACCCTTGGCAGCAGTTAAAATAGTTATCGGTTCGGATAGCTCAGATAATGCTAAGCCCAACCGATCCACACATGCTTGTGATATAAAACAGTGAGTTGCACCAGAATCATATAAAATATTGACTGAGTTATTAAAAGGAGATCTCGTACCCCTCAAAAGATTATCAGTAGGCGTGATGGTTCGAGCATCCATTGTGTTAATCCGTCCTTGCCTTGGCGCATTCGGGGTTCCTTGGAAACTTTTCTTTGCTGGGCACTGATTTGCATAGTGGCCCTCTTCGTTACAATGATAGCACCGGTTTGGCCTTTGTCGACAGTCACCCTGATGATGTCTTCCACAAGTTTCACATTTGCAGAACTTTGATGAGTCAAAGGATTGCACCTGCTTTCCTTTATAATTACTTCCCTTGAATGGCCTGGATGGAGTAGAAGATTCAGCAACCTTTTTCTTACCCTTCCAGTAATCTTTCTTTTCAGCATACATTTTCCTCAGGTCCTCCTCAGCAACATATGCTTGTTGCACTAAGGCAGGATAATTAACCAAAGTGTAAGAACTGAGTCCCTGGCTCACATCAGCTCGGAGACCTTCTTTGAACATTTGCATCTTCCACATATCATTTGGGGCATACCTCCCCAACTCATAGAACTGAGACAGTCTTTCAAATTTCGCAGCATATTCTCCAACTGACAATTCACCTTGCTTAAGATTCATAAACTCAGCTTGTTTACTCAGCTTCTTCACCGAAGGGAAATATTGCTTCAGAAACAATTCCTTGAAGTTGTCCCAAGCGAGGGGAGTCCCTTGTAGTTCCATCATTTGTCTTGCATTACACCACCGGGTGTGGGCATCTTCATCAAGCACATTTGCCGCACATATTACCTTCTCTTCTTCCCCGCATTGCAAGGTTTGAAAATTTTTTTCCATTGAATCAATCCAATAGTAGGCAGTCATTGGATCCGGTCCTCCCTTGTAAGTCGGGGGCTTCATCTTTTGAAATTGGAAATATGTCCGGTTAGGATCTTCTTGATGAGGTTGGAAGTTGGGCTGTTGAAGACCCATTTGGTCCTGCTGCACTTGCAACATATCCTGCATCATTTTCTGTTGATTCTCAATGACATTCTGCATCCATTCAAAGTTTGGATCAACAGGAGGAGGAACGCCTCTACCTCTTCTGGCCATGATTCTGCGAAATATGCACAAAGTATTAAGTTGATCAAGCTCAATGTCTAATAGCATACTAAGAAAATCACGACTGGAGAAAGCAAAGACCCTAAAAGCTAAGTCCGACTAGGTCGAACCGCTCTGATACCAACTGTAACACCCCGGTATATTTAACAAGTAAAAATACCCAAGTGAGCCGAAGTATAAACATCAGAGATCATAATTCCTGCTCAGACACTGAATACCACTATAAAATTTTTTCTGAAATATAACTTAACCGTCTTATACACAAATAAGACCATACGGTACTCAGACCATAAACTGTCAGCAACTATGGTAGTCAGAGTCATACAAGAAAGCGGGATGAAGATAAACATAACACTAATGCCATAGTGTTTAGATACATGAACAACAGGAGGAAAATAAACTTAAACATCAAGCTAAGTCATCATCCATCTCCCGGGGCCACCTACTCGTGCCTCTGAGGTTTCTTCTGTCCCTGTTTATCTGTAAAACAACAACATTTAAACAGTGAGATACAATCTCAGTGAGTTCTACCGAGACCCCTACTAACACTCTCGATTCAATTATGAAACCCTTTTTAAGATTTGACACGGCACCAACTGCAAACATGCTAATCCCGGTAAACCGTGTTATAAGGTTTTAGTTCAGTACGACACCGACTGCAAACCTGCTAATCCCGGTGAACCGTACCATAAAACCTTTTTACGTACCACCGACTGCAAACCTGCTAATCCCGGTGAACGTAACGCATAACTTTTTAACATAACACCGACTGCAAACCTGCTAATCCCGGCGAACCCCATAACCAATAGTGTTTCCTAATGGCACAGAGCCTAGGGTAAGGGATCATGACTGCCCCGCCTAGTATGTCAACATGGGTCGTCACCCAAACTCGATACGATATATATATATATATATATATATATATATATATATATATATATATATATATATATATATATATATATATAGATATATATATATATATATATCTACAATCGTACAAACATTTAGCTCGTTAAATTATTCCTTAACTTTCTCAGCTCGTTAAGTTATACCTTAGCCGCCTCACTTACCGCATAGGACCCATAGTCCGCTTTGTTATCAATAAAACATGTCCGCACACGCATACTATTATCCGGCTTTTCGAAAGAATTTCAACTTCAAAAGCATTTTATAAATCCCTTTTTAAAACATACTCAAAATCATGACATTATAAGCCTAATATCATTATAGAAGGGTTAGGAAAGGATTAGGAAAGGATTGGAATCGAAACGGAATCATTTAGGGTAATTTGAAAAATTTGGACAGAAGCATGCGCACGGGTCGTGCCCCTGGGACGCACGGATCGTGCGCATGCGCACGGATCGTGCCCCTGGGACGCACGGGTCGTGCGCCCTGTTAAGAAATTTTAAAAACTAAAATCGAACCAGGCGCACGGATCGTGCCCCTGGGACGCACGGATCGTGCGCATTTGACAGCATTCCAAAAATAACCATTTTCATGAAAATTCGCTTTCCGCTTAATCCGAAACTCGCTCCGATCGATTCCTAACTCGAAAACAGATTATACCAGGCAATATTTCAGTCCAATCAACATCAAACAATCAAGCAATTCAATCGAAAACTCAACGATTACGGATTACGTCAAAACGCGATATATTTCAAAAAACGTTTTCGACTCAAAATCTTTCGAAACCAAGTCACACAATTCATTTCAAAACGGAATAAGCCTAAACGTGAGTAAAACTCACCCTTGAAGCGAGAGTCGTTGCCGAGCCGAAATCACCGAGACGTCAAAATCGCCGAATCGAACCCAAACAACACCGAACCGCTCCTAACTTCGTTTCGAACTCCCGAACGCGTTCCACCGCTCTTGGCTTCGATCCTAACCATGAATCAATCATTAATTCCAGCTCACAACTTGAGATTTCAACAAATCAATTCCAAAAGCCCTAGAAATTCGTAGGCCATGAGAAGGGGGAAAAACCGGATTAAATCTTACCTAGCTCTTGGGTTATGATGAGGAGAGGGAGATGATGAAGGTGATGAATTTTGGAGGGTTGGGCTTCACTCCTCTTCTTCCTTTCTCTTCTTCTTTCCTCTTCTTCTTTCTCTTTTCCTTCTCTTCTTTCCTTTCTCTTTTCTCTTCTTTTCTTCCTCTGTTTCTCTTCTCTCTCTCGTGGACTCTTCTTCCTTTTTATTCAACACACACTTACACACATATATTTAATTAATAAATGAGTGGTAGCGTGGTCCAATTACCGTATTGATCTTAATCCCTTATTCCTATTTCAAAACTTCCTCGATCCGTATTATTCGGTTAACGATCCTGTGACAGCCAATAATAAATTTTAGCACTCAATAATTTTACCAAGTAAGTACCAAATTAATTCAATTGGGTTAGCATCCAAATAATTCGATTAATTATTTTGAGGATGTTACAGCTATCGACCCATGTATTCTTTCTCTTTTGCTGAGGAGTAGAATGTTCAAGGCTTTTTGCAGCCTCTTTATCAAATACTGAACTACACCTGGGGCACAGCATTACCTCGGTATTGTTGATTTTACACCGGTTGAGGAAATCGATCAATTCCTCTTCAGCTGTGGGTAAACCACCTGCATTTGATCTTCATATTGGTCTTTAGTGACGATTTTGACCTTTGCCTCAGACATTTCAGCATTTTTCGACCCACTGTTGTTTCCAATAGCGCCCTGACTAATTTCGATGACCAGAATGTCGACTTCAGTATAGTTTGCCTCTGCTGTTGGCATAGGGTTGCTGTCAATCTGCATTGAAGACTTCGATTTATCATCAAACCTTAGTCTTCCTTCGTTCAGCTCTTTCTGAACTAGATCCCTGAAAAGAACACATTGAGCGGTATTATGACCCAAAAAACTATGATATTTGCAAAAACCTCTTTTCTTTTGTTGTTCTATCGATGGTATTTTTAGACCCTTAGGTACTAAAATTTGACTGTCTTTCACCAAAAGATCAAATATTCGGTCACATACGTCAAAGGTATATGTCTTTGCAATAAACTTATCATTTTTTGGTTCGACAGGGTCTTTTCCTTTGGAGGGATTTAATAATTTACATATATATATGGAGGTCCAGGTTTTAATTCTGCAACGTTAACCTCTTCTTCGACATCCTCATATGATACTTCGAACTCTTGGCTATTATCATCAACATTGACAAATGCCACTTTTTCTTTTTTATTATTAAATCTATTTGTCTTAACTTTCTCAGCTTTGAGTCTTTCGACTTGTCGAACTCTCTCGGCCAATTGTGCCATGTCTCTTAAGTGCAGAGTATCTAGCTTCTTTCTAATAGAATAGTCTAGGCCACCAGCAGCCATTTCGACTAACTCATGTTCAGGCACTTGAGTAAAGCACCTTGCCTTGAGTAGTCTGAATCTATTGAGATATTCATCAATAGACTCTGGCATTTTGCGTCGAACACTGGCCAATTCTTTAAGGCTAATCTTGCATTGGCCCATGTAGAATTGCTCATGGAACGCCTTTTCTAACTGATTCCAATTAAACATGGAATGTGGGGGTAACGTAGTGAACCATGTGAAGGCATTTTTTGTTAAAGAATTTGGAAAATATTTCATTCTTAAATTCTCGTTTTGTGCTATGTCACCAGCCTCAGTCAGATATCGTGCGATATGTTCGAAAGTAGATTCGCTGGTTTCCCCAGCAAATTTTGTGAATTTAGGGATTTTCCATCCCCTAGGCAAATCTATTTGTATCACATATTCCGACAGGGGAGATACAAAATTGGGTCTATGTAAACCTAAGTTAAGACCATTTTGGGCTAAAATTGTTTCGACAAGATTTGCCAGATTATTTTGATTCCCAAAGTTGTTTTGCTGAACTTGTCTTATTACTTCGTCAGCGTTTTGGTTTCTATTGACTAATACCATTTCAGGAATAGGTTCTTCGACAGCCATTATTTGTCTATGATCAACAGGAACTGCGTAGTTAGGCCTTTCGACAGGGAATTCAACAGGCCTAACATTCTGAACTTGGGGAATTCGCTGGTTGTGCACTGGTGGAGTGCCAAAGAAATCAGTAATTCGACCCATTTGTGTTGCTAACATCTGGTAACTGTCATTTGTGTTTTGAATTAATGGGTTAAACACTGTACCAATTTGTTGTGTTAGCATATTAACCATATCGTGGTTGCTATCATCCATTTGTTGCCTTAATGCCAACAGAGATGATATAGTTATCGACGGCTGTGCATTTCGACTATAAATATTTGCCGGGGAATTATGTATAGGCGAAAAGCTTGAGGCTAAGTTTTCTGCATACGTAGATGCATTTGTTTGAAGCCCTACCATCATGGCTGTTGGCATGCCATATGGATAATTTCTGCCATTCATGGGGAAATTAACCGGCACATTTCCGACCATGGAATTGGCCATTAAGGGACCAGTCGAATTTAAATTTGGTGGTACAGGAACCATCATATTCGACACTGGATTAATGGTAAGAGCGGTTATAGCAGTTACACCCATAACTGTCGAAGAAGGCAGTGGAGTGGTTATTCCCGCCATGGTTGGAGAATGAACAGGAGCAGTTACTCCTGGGGAAGATATAGGGGCAGTTACTCCTGAAGTACTTGCAGCGTTGGTATCATTAACTGACGCTTGGGAATGTGCATTTGATGTAGAAGCAGTATTCATATTAGAACGTAGCATTTCAGTAAGGTGCCTACCACTTCGTAAACGCATGCAAAGTATAAAATACTGGTTTTGTGTTTGATAACAAACCCAGAATTGTTTAGTAAAAACTTTTAAAAATGGCTAAAGTGCTCTCGGAGTCCCTTATCTTTATTTAAAGTAACGAATTAGTCCTTTATGTTTTTTTTGTCCCAAATAAGTCCTTTATCTTTTAAATTTTTGACACATTAATCCTTTTCCGTTAAAAGTGCTGATTTATGTGTCAAAAAAAAGGATTTATGTGTTAAAAATTTGAAACATAAAGGACTGATTTGGGACAGAAAAGGATTTATGTGTCAAAAATTTAAAACATAAAGGACTGATTTGGGACAAAAAAAAGATAAAGGACCAAATCGTTACTTTAAATAAAGATAAAGGACCCCAGGAGCACTTTAGCCTTTAAAAATTTAGCACAAATGTCCCACCGGGCGTGCCAATTTGTTTACCGCGATTTTTGGTAAACACCGCTAGTTACACGTGTGTGTTGCTTGCGAGACCAACTAGAAACATCTCAGAACATTTGTGGTAAGTTTTTTTACTAATGTTTGCGGTTTGTTGTGAAAAAGGGTGATGATAGTCGTTTTTTAATGAAAGAAAACGATAATGAAATGAACAAGTGTTTAAGAAAAGAAATGCAGAAATATAATGAATTGCAGTAAAGCGCAGGAAGTGTAAATGAAGAAAAGAAGATTAAAAGTAGTAGATTGCAGGAATTCGTAAAGACGAACAAGTAAACTGCAGAATTCTTTTAAAGGAATGGTAAATACATTGCTGAATTTAAAGGATTGGTACACAGATCACATACATTGTTCGTACTTGACTCGTTTTCTCTAACGCGAAAGTATGAGTGTTTTTCTGAACTTTGTATAAAATGAATTGCGACCCTATTCTCAACGAGAGAACTACTATTTATAATAAAAATAAAACTCTAACCGCTCAGCGGTTTTCTAAAATAGAATAACTACTAGTTCGACAAGTTAACTGCTTCAACCTTCGACATATTCTTTGACTTGGCTTGTTGCTCGACTAACATTCTTATTTCTGTCGAAATATTGGCCTTAGCTCCCCAAATTTCACTAAGTTAGGAACTTAGCTGATTTCTCTTGGCTACCACTTCCTGGTGTCGAACTATTGATCTTTCTTCTTGAATTTGCTAAGTCAAGCCCTTGTTGACTGCATTTAATTTTAGCCTGTCGAAAATGCAGGCTAACAGACCCGTAACTGGATAGATTCAAAGACCGTGGTTTCTCTCAGTCATTTGGCCGCAAACCATGGGTGGAAGTCGCTGGCTTGGTTGTTAGAGTTAGATGGCTAGACTGGTGTAGTCTTAATCTGGCCCAAACTTCATCTATGCATTATTGCCATTGATTTGGATACTAGGTTTCTTACGATCAATCCTAAAATGTGGGCGGGGAATACCCGAACACTTACTGCTTATTACTGCTTATTTCGGTTGTAATGTTTCTAGTTTCACTTAATGAATGAATAGTTTATCTTTAAAAAAAAAACATAACACAAGACGGACGTGTGGCCATATTGGTCATTTGGCAGGACAAGAAAGAGTGCTCGAACGCCACAGAACAAAATACCGCTCGATTCCAAGTTTCCAACAATCACAACACAACACCGTATATAAATTAGAATTAACGATTCCGTCACCATCATTTCTCCATTCCCAGATTTTTGCTTCACATTTCAAACTCCGAAACCAAACTCCGAAACCAACCTCCTCTTCCATTTTCTTCTTCAATAGCATTAATTAATGGGTGGAGAGGCTAAGATCTGGAATCCCGTGGAAGTCGCAGAACAAGCTTCCAAAGACTATGAATCGCAGATTTTTCCCTCTCATCTCACCATTGATCCCTCTCTCACCCTTCCTCAAATGACGCCTCTCGTACTGTTCGTAACTCTAACCCTATCTCCTTCTTAACGTTATTTTCACAATCTTTTTGGCGCGCTTCTCTTTCCAGCCTTTTTTTTTTCGTTTATGAGGGGTAAAGATTTTCGGTCATTCCAGATTCTTCGGAATAGCTCAATTCCTTTGGATTTAGATTCGTTGCATTGAATGAACTGTTCTTGATGCTGAATCTTTGTTTTTTGGGGATTGTTTTTGGACTCGTTGCATTGAATGAACTGTTCTTGGTGTTGAATCTGTGTTCCTAAAATTGATTCATCTTTTTTTGCTTGTGATTGAATTTGAATGCAGTAAGTTGTGCAAGGACATGTTCAAGGCCTGGTCAAATCTGGATGATTCTTGTTTTCATATTGAGAAAATTTCTGGAGGCATAACAAATTTGTGTGAGTTTTTTCTTGTTTTTTTTGGTCCTTTTGTTATTCTCATTTATCCTAAAGACAAAAAAGGAAAAAAAGTTATGGTTAATGGTTTAATTGCTATATCCAGAAACTTTCATGTGGTTGCTTAATTGCTTTTACTTCATCCTCACCCTTTTGTTGATGACATGGAACCTAATTTATAAATTTGTCATTATCTGTCAGTGCTGAAGGTTTCAGTTAAACAAGGGAATTCTATTGATGATATTGTAACCATCAGATTGTATGGACCGAACACTGAGTACATCATTGATCGTCAGAGAGAGTTGCAGGTTAGACACTTACAGCATGGTTACATTTACATTACATACAAAACTAGATAGGTCACTGAATGCTTCTGCATGATTTCTTTGAATCAAATCCCACATTCATGTTGCTATTTTGATTTTATTTTTGTTACTTGTGCAAGTGTTGTTCTCTAGCTAATGAATACTTAAATGTTACATGATAACTTAAACTTAAACTGAATATCTTGTCTTCTGTTATTGGGATTTTTCCATCAATTGACTATTGCTTATTGAATTTGTGTTTTTCATATTAGCCTGTAATTCCTGTATTCAAATCAACCCACGGAAGCAATATTAAGAAATCTACACTAAATGGAGGATGGTCCAGAAGTTTGAATTACTGTCAAAGCAACAAAAATTAGGAGAAAATTTAGGTGCTATTGGTGCTGTTATCCATTTACAACAATGCATAACTGAATAATAACAGATAATATGAATTAATTAATCCACATGGCATGTTGTGTGATTGGAGAACAACACGCACTATTGTTGCAACACCTAAGTTTGACCAAAGGTTTTTATATAAAAATAGCAAAATCAACATTTTTGTGTTTTTATGAATGTTTGAAAACAGATAACAGAACAAAGTCGCAAATTTGTAAATAAAAGGGAAAACAAAAAAGAAAATGGAAAATGGAAAATGTTTTCTGAACCCAAACAAGTCCTAAGAAGGAAGGGGGACTAATAGGACATTATTGCGTTGTTTGATCCATATAGCCAACCCCACCCAATGGAAAAAGACTTTGGGATGTTGTTGATATGATTAAATTCAATTGAAAGCAACTAACTTTCGCAAGACGATATTTACTTTACTTTTTGTTTTAATTTTATCTTTCCCCCTTCTTTTTGAACCACTAGAAATTATTCTTATGTCAGAGAATGCAACATATAAAGGCTGCATGTCTTTCTTTTTTTTGAACTAGGATTCCAAAATGTCTTTTAGCGTATATTCCTTTAATATGTTTTCTAGAATCCATAATTCTGACTATGCTTGAGTAAGGTCAAATTTAAAATTATGATAATAATAATAATAATAAATGAAAATAGTAACAGTAACTACAAAGATTATGAAGGAATTAGCAACCTTAACTTCAGTCTTCAAATAACATTGAACATCTTGCAAAACACATATATCTTTTAGATTTAGTGGTTTTAAACTTAGAAGTTTGTTTACTTGGTCGAAAAGAGAACATAGAAATCATTTTTGCATTTTTACTCATACTCACATTTATATTCCTGTACAGATATGCACAGAGGAATTTGGTTGTGACCAGAGAATAATATGAATTGTACTGGTGCTTTTTAGTTGATTCTTGAAACTAAGTCTGTGAAATGCAGTAGGATAGATTAAGTGCATCTCTTTACATAGTCAATTGTTTCCTTGAAGTTTCTAACTTGTAGTTGCTTGTAAAATTGGTGTTTAGGCCACCAAATACATCACAGCTGCAGGATTCGGTGCCAAGTGGCTTGGCATATTTGGAAATGGCATGGTGCAGTCTTTTATTGATGCACATACTCTAACTCCTTCAGGTACAAATGGAAAAACTTATACTTTGAGCAGAAATGATATTGTCAGACTTATAAATTTTTATAGTTTTTGTTAGATTGTCCTCTTTTTTGATGTTATTGATAATAAAATAAGAATCTCTAGACATTGAATCTCTACCCAGGATTGCATTTTGAATTTATTATACATTGCATAGCATATCTTGAAATTTCATTTTTGACTGAAATTGAATGTAGCATTTGTGGGGATAATATTAGGAAGTATAGACTTAAAGTAAATTTCTTACTAGATATATACCATAAAATTACCTACTGAATAAACTTCAATAATCAATTTATATCGGATCGAGCTTACTAGGATTTATGATAGAATACTGGAATTGGGCCTTAGCCCAATACATGGGCTGAATAGGGAATTATTAGTAACGTGGCGATATTCTGTTAATAGGGGATGGGCTATAAAAGATAGAGAAGAGCAGAATGGGGGGTTATTGTGAAGTTTGTTAAGAAATTAGTTAGGAGAGATTCTCTCTCTGGTTTAGGAGTCTTGGACTCTGGTTTGTTCTTGCTGTAATTGAGCTTTTGCTCCATTTTCCATTCAATCAAATACAGTTTCATTGTTCTTGAATTTACGGGTTCTCTCAATTTAGCTTAGAGACTATAGTCCTGTGGTAAATTCCTCACTGAATGGACTTATATTTGATAGGGGTTGCTAGGTTTCAAACTTGTCTTCCGCAACCTTAGAGTGTTTTCTACTAACAATTGACTATGAGAAGGCTCTAAGTCTAAGCTGAAGTTCTGCTCACAAGTACCAACTTATTACACTTAATGACAGTTTGTTATTTAACCAAACTATTTTATTAAATCTCCACGATATTACGATAGAGCCGGAGCACATGTTTATGTTTGTAAAAAGAAAATCGGGCTGAGGAGTAGTGGGCTGAATGGAAGTCCTGGGATTCCTTATGTTTGAAAAGAGAAGCAACAGAGGAATTGAAGAAAATGGGAAAAATACCAACTGCAGAGAAAATGCTAAAAGGAAGGGTTCTTTGGTAGAGTGGGAGCACTGTAATAACAGGGACAGCTGTCACATTGTCGAGAAGGCAGACAAGAATTGAGTAGGGTGGAAAGGTTTTGGAGTGGGTTGTGATATTCCATCCTTCTCCAGAATTCCCTTTATATTGTTTCCTTTTTTCAGCATTTGCAGTTTTTACTGATGGCCGCTTCTGCTTGTAAGGAGCTTGTCCTCCCTATTTTTTAATCTAATTCCAAGGTCACAATATGAGCAACACACACGTTGCTTCTTTGAAATGTCTTGATTAAGAATTATTTGGAGACTAGAGTAGAAGCTTAGAATTTGATTTTGACATTCAATCAATTATGTGTTTATAATGCTTTTGAAGTTTTGATGACTTGTAGAGCTACAACCTGATTCATGCATCATGAATGCTTTTCCTCCATGGCAGATATGCGGGAAACAAAGATGGCTGCTAAAATAGCCAAGCAACTCCGAAGATTTCATCATGTGGAAATTCCAGGTTCTAAGGAACCTCAGTTATGGAAAGATATCTTGAAGTTTTTTGAGAAAGGTCCTTTATATTTTCCTCCGTGTAACTAATGATGTCTCTGTTCACTTCTCTTTTGTTTGAGTTACTTTTGTAATTTCGTTTGAGGTAACTTTGATTTGTGTTGATTTTGAGTTTTAGGATTTAGCCATGACTTTTGTTTTTTAGCCAGATTTTGAGCTCCCCTTCAGCTTTGTCTGAGTTTTAGTTTAGCGCTTCCTTGATTCCAAGTTTGAGACAAATAGTTTATGATACAAGAATGATCATTATCCCATGTGAATAATCTGTAGGGGTGTTGGCTTAATTGATTTAAATATTACTTTATTTGGTGTCAACATATTTTTCTTAAAAGGTCCTTTTGACTCCTATGTGAACAGTACTCCCTCAAAATATCAAAATGATTATCAACAGATAGAGTAATCTCTTGCGCAAATTTCCTTTGTCCTCGGCTAATGTACATGCTTTAAAGGATGGTATTATTAGTATTTGAGTTGAGCTTCCCCTTTTGTTTTTGTTTGTTTTACAGCATCCAATTTAAAATTTGATGATAGTAAAAAGAAGACTTACGAGACAATCTCATTTGGGGAAGTTCATGATGAAATTCTCAAACTTCAGGTGCTTCTTCTTTTCATACATATCTTAGCTATATTATCCTTGTATTTTTCTTTTGTTACCACCATCATTAAATGAGTTTTTAGATTTTACGAGTGGCTCTTGCCATTTTTTGTCCTGTCAATATCCTATCTCTTTTTCTAAATATTTGCACTACATTAAAACGGAGCACAAACAGAAAGTACCCTGGTGAATGTAATCAATAAATGCTCTAAACCGTACAAGTAATATAGAGTTATACACAGTGAGTTGAGTTTTGTTCTCATGAGATTAAGATTTCAATTACCTATTCTTATATACCACCACTATTTGAGCTACAAAATTCTAGTTATTGTAAAGTGCTAAAATATTACAAAACAGACTTGAAAGTAATTAACAAACAAAATTCGTAGACAAGCAGGAACACTAGCACAAGTAAAAAATGGCGGTTCAAAAGTTGTTATGGTTTGATTCATCCCGATCCTATATTAGAGGAAGTGTGCAAACCTTCCAATAGCTGAATACATAGTTAAATGATTGTAAGCTTAGTTAAGTCTCAGCTGAAATCAGTGTAGGTGTTGTAATTAACTTAAGCACCTCGTGTAGAAATGCTTCCAGCTTTGGGAAGCCAGCAAAACTATTATAAATACAGAGTAATGCTCTGCCGTTTGTAAGATTTCAGATTCACTTTCAATGAAATAAATTCTGTTACAAAGTTAGTTAGAATTCTCCAAGAGAGAATTTCAATATGGTATCCTCGACTCGAGTCAGGGTGATCTTCAAGATCCACCACTTCCTACGCCTCAAACTGGAGACGTTTCTGCCACTGCAAGACAGGCAGGCGCCGTCTTCTCCTCTGACGAAACTTAAAGCCTCTTTGTTTTCAGCGATTTCTGAGAAACTTGACGTGGAAAACTACTTGCTATGGTGTTAGGAAGTAGAACTTATAATCAAAGCTCATAAGCTTCACCATTACTATGGCTGTAATCCACAATTTCGTGTGACATGCTCACACTGTGTGAGTCACATGTGTGATCGATTGCAAGTATTCTTGGCAACTTTGGGACAAGATTTACGCCTACTTTTAGGCTCATACACAGGCCAAGGCACGCCAATTGCGATCTGAGCTTCGAGGAACAACACTTTCTGTTTAGCTGGCATAGAGTTACTATGTGAGGAATAATCGAGCAAGGGTGGGATAGTGTGGGGTGAATGGTGAGGTGTGGTAGAGTTTGGATGTAATTTTCCCACATTTGCTAATCAACCCTCTTGTTCATGCTATTTAACTGTACAATCTCCTAACTCTTATTTACTTTTTCTTCCTCACCTTAATTACCACCCTTTTTACCATCTAATATTATTAATGCATGTCAATTAAACAAATTATCACACAATTAAATCAAGGCATTACAAATTTTGAATAAATCAATCAAGTATATTAAGCACTCTAATTATCATCCCACAATTTGGGGTGTTATAGTGTGCATTTATTATGCTTCATCTAGTGCTTTTCTTCAACGTCAATGCATTCCTTTCCCCATCCAACTGTGATTCAACCAGTGCACTTTCTCCTGTGAGACCAATCCCCACCAACCACTGCAGCCACTCTCAAAATTTTCTGGCAAGCCACAGCAAGGGAATCAAATCTTTGCAATTTCTCACCAATCTATATATACAAATAATAACCTACACAGTATATGTTATAATTACTAGGAGTTCTATCCAAAGGCAAACCAAATGAAAGAAATTTGGATTAAAACCACACCATAAATCCGTTCATGAAGTGGATTTATCATGCCCCAATTGTCCAGGTTTAGGGGTATAACTAACATATCGGTTATCACCCTTTTCTTTCCCATTTTGGGTTCGTGAGATAGTTTATGAATAGTTTGGAGATTTTTTAAAAGGCTGATTTAGGTGATTGATTGATGCTTTTTACTTTTGTCAAAAATCTCTTCTCTTGACATATGTATTTATTTTTCTATTTTGCAACAGGAGTTGTGTCATCGTCTCAAATCTCCTGTAATTTTCGCTCACAATGACTTGCTTTCTGGAAACATAATGATTAATCATGAAAAAGGTGCATACCTTGACTACAAGTTTATTTATGCTTCCACCCTGTTACTGTATATTTTATCTATTTATTTATTTATTTATTGCGGAAGTGACCGTAGACTGTTGTTGTTGAAGCAAGTTTAACGTAATGCTGTTGCATTGCATGTTAAAGAGAAGTTGTTATATCTATGTTTACTTCAACGATAGCTAATTGGATGAGTACCAAATTAAGTTGCAGTTAGGATCATGAGCTTGGTATAATAGTTCCCATTTTTATTGTTGACGAGTTCAATTGAAGATGGCAAAATGGAGTATACAACATTGATCTTGAACTAAAACTACTGAGTTTGTTTGATAACAGGAATATATGATGTGAATATATTCTATCAGTTTATAACAAAGTCATAAGGAGACAGACATGTGTCTGGAATGGGCATTTAGCACCAGAAATAGTGTAACATTCTCATGTCAAGTGAGAATGCTTAAATAACCAACTTATTTATTAATTTACCTGAGTTTTTAATCTTCGATTGGTTCTGATAAATATCCAGATAAACTTTACTTCATTGATTATGAATATGCATCATACAACTACAGAGGCTTTGATTTAGGGAACCACTTTGCAGAATATGCTGGCTTTGACTGTGACTTTACCTTGTAAGTTCTTAATAATTACTTTTTTCGTTTTACTTAGTCGTGATTTTATTTATTAATTCAACATTTTGTCACGCAGGTACCCAAATATGAATGAACAATATCATTTTTTCAGGCACTACTTACAGCCTGACAGACCGCAAGAGGTACTACTAATCACAGTAAAGGGGATTGATATTTAAACTTGCATTTTATTTTATTGTCTATAAAATCATCCCTAAAATGAGATGCACATAGGCTATCAACTATGGCTATGATCATTTTCTTTGCAGTTAGGCATGTTTATTTAGAGTTGTACAGTTTAGATTTAAAAACCATTTCAGTGCTGCTTAGCATTTTTAAGGTATCTTTTTATTTTTTTGGCTAAATTATAGTTTTGGTCCCCCTATTTTCAAAAATTCAGACATTTGGTCCCCCTATTTTAAAACTCAGACATTTGGTCCCCCAATTTTAAAAAATCAAAGACATTTAGTCCCAAGAGGAATTTTCAGTTTTTTATGGCTAATAATCAAAGATATTTGGTCCCTCAATTTTAAAAAATCAAAGACATTTGGTCCCCTAATTTTAAAAAATCAAAGACATTTGGTCCCTCTTTGGACTAAATGTATTTGATTTTTTAAAATTGGGGGACCAAATGTCTGAGTTTTAAAATAGGGGGACCAAATGTTTGAATTTTTGAAAATAGGGGGACCAAAACTATAATTTAGCCTATTTTTTTTTTTGGACGCGGGAAAGGAGAGGATGACATTAGCCAACTATTCCTTTTACTTGCTGCAAAATTCCTTACGTATCAGCGATTATTCTCTTTAATGGTTGAGTGCAAAATGTAAAATTTATTTTTGGTACTGCTGTCGTTGGAATTTTTTTGGCTAGTGGTGGTTATTGCATGGTACTCCAACATTTATTCTGAGGTTTTCCATTATTGTTTAGTCACTCCTAGGCTACAAGCCCTTATGAATGAATCAGTTATATTAGGTTGGCTTTAGCTTTACGGTTTAATGTTGTGTTGATGTATGCTGCTGCTGGTTTGTCAAGGCTGATATATATGTTAATGAAACCCGAATCTCTTTCTGATACCCCCAATTTAATCCCCACTCTTCTTGAATTTTGACTTGGATTTGATTGCCTTGTCGCATATTGCTTGCTGACAATATTATCTACGTAGAAAACACATGCACCTGAGGATACGTAAATTATTGGTGTACATAATTTGAGATCCTTTTTTTTCTCCGTTTTGTATTTCTATAGGATCTTCATTACTTATTCATATTACAGGTATCTGAGAAAGATCTTAAAACCTTGTATGTGGAGGCAAATACATATGCTCTGGCCTCACACATTTTCTGGGCTTTGTGGGGGCTAATTCAGGTAATTTCCTTTTTTATGCTGGTTTAGCTTTCTTATTCAAATGACATCCACGACTGTTGATATTTATCTGCATGATTAACAGGCAAAGATGTCGTCAATAGATTTTGATTATCTTGGTTACTTTTTCCTTCGCTACAATGAGTACAAAAGGCAGAAAGAAAAGTTTGTATCCCTGGCAGAATCCTACCTTTCAGAATGCAGGAATGAGTAGATAGATTGTGCTTAATCAATCACTCATAGGTTGTTGATGCATGTCTATTTTGTAGCACGAGGTCCCTGATTCATGTAGTTAGATGTTCGTGTAAAATGTCTTTTGTAGACGTTCATCACCATACAGGCAAATTTAGGCATTTAGTTGGAGCTTTATAGCTCCTTATTGTTGTAATCCTGAAACTTAGGCTTCCAAATTGATCTATCATTCTTTCTTCCTGTATTGTTGTAATCGTTACAAATTTTTGTTTGCTATATCTTTAATCTCTTTCTTCTTTATGCCTTGCTGATGTTATAAAGGGGAAAATTACTATATAAGTAGGACATATTTGATATTTCCTATAGAGCAGCATCCATTTGACTTCTCAAAATCCCTGTTTCGTGTTCTTTACTCAACATTCATCCTCTACTATCAAGCATTCCAAAAATCCAAATTTGAAGTGACCTAGACTCTTCAAATTTGAGCGTCTATAATTCACCTCAACTGCACCACGTCTGTAATTGTCCCTCCCTCCATCTTATCTTCTCCACTTACTGCACCCGTCGAGGGAGTGCCATAGTTCGACCTAAAAAGGGAAACTAATAAAAAAAAGGTAAAATGAGTAATGGTTAATGACATTGACCTAAAGCACTTTGAGATAGCTTTGATAGTTCAGTTTCAGGTTGATCAAGTTTTCATTTACCAACTTGTTACCAAGTAAAGTATTGTATTCTAAAAATCTAACTAACCCAGCAATCTGAATCAACACATTTTTTGGTTCAGTTTAGCCAGGTTTACGAGTTGACTCGGACGGTCCGACCCACCGCCACTCCATATAACAAAAAGTCGAGTTAGGTAAAACCCATATATAAGGCAAAGTTTTCTCCACACTTTTTCCATTAACAAAACCCAAACTCCAAACGTTGCTTAGAAAATCCAAACTCCTTACACATAAGTCAATCAATATTAAATTCACACTAGGTTTTATACCACACAAAGTATTATAATTTAATATAATTATATGAATGTTATTAACCGGCATCGATTGATGATGACAAACGCGTCAAAAAAAAAATGATGACATAGCTTATTACAAACAAAATTCTCTCACATTAAAATGCATTGATATTTCAAAAGGAAGGCTGCTGCATGACATGTTTCCTCGTCAGTTAGAATAAAGACAAACGCAGCCTTGCGTGTAGGGAAGCAAGAAAACTGTTGCCTGTCTCCATCTTCATTCATCATCCCCAACACACAAAAAATCACTTTCCAAATAAAAAATAAACATTTGATCCAAACCCGATACACGAAACTTCCAAGCAGATAATAACTATTATAATTATTATTTCTATATATAGAAGCAATGCCAAACCAATGGAACTTGAGACACACTGTCTCACTTTCATTTCTCTATCCATAATAATATTCTTTTTTCTTCTTTCATATTGTTGGAACAATTCTTGAATTTGCAGAGAAAGAGAGGTCGAAGGGAGAAGAGGGGAGTCGAAGGGGAAGAGGGGTGTCGAAAGGAGAGGAGAGTGATCAAACAGAATTGTAAAAATGAATTTGGGTGTTAACCAAGGTGGTTAACTCACTTATTTATAAGCCAATTGAATAGTCACATGTCACACTATGATTGGTCTACATTTTACATAGGTAAAACAACAAAAATGTAAAATTACAAATCTACTATTAACAGGACAGTAATTTTCTAAATTGATTTACATTCAATACACCTCCTAAATCAGTTTAGTAGCACTTTTCAACCCAATTTTCTTCCTCAGTTTTTCAAATCTGCTGACCTTCAGTGGCTTAGTCAGCAAATCTGCAATGTTATCTTCAGTTTTGCAGTACTCCAGCTTCAGCTTCTGTTTTGCAACTTGATCACGAAGAAAATGGAATTTGGTCTCTATGTGTTTGCTCCTACCACGAGCAATTGGATGCTTGGCCAAATCTATGGCAGATTTGTTATCCACAAGCAGTTTCACAGCATCATCATTCTTCAATTTCAGTTCACTCAGCAGCATGTTGAGCCATTGTGCTTGGCATGCTGACATAGCAGCAGTTATGTACTCAGATTCACAGGGTGATAGAGCCACTACACTTTCCTTCTTTGAACTCCATGAGATTGGAGCATCACCATACATAAACAGATAAGCTGCTGTGCTCTTCCTATCACCCTTATCTCCACACCAGTCTGCATCTGAGTATCCAAACACCTCCTTGTCATTTCTTCCACCTCCACTAGGATAGAACACACCCATATCAGCAGTCCCCTTTATGTATCTCAGTATACGTTTTGCAGCCACCAAATGTGAGGTCTTTGGATGCTCCATAAACATGCTTATGAGCCCAACACCATATGATATGTCAGGCCTTGTATGACACAAGTACCTCAATGATCCCACCAATTGCTTGTACAGAGTTGCATCCACTGTTTTCCCTTCACCATCAGTTACTAACCTCACTGCAGTGTCTGTAGGAGTTGCAGCAGGATTGCAATCATTCATATTAAATCTTCTTAAGACATCAGCAGCATACTTCCTTTGATGTAACAGAATTCCACCTTCTGTAGTAGTAAATTCAATGCCCAGGAAGTAAGTGAGAACACCCATGTCTGACATTTCAAATTCACTCATCATACACTTTTTGAATTTCAGCATGTCTTTCTCACTGGTTCCTGTGAGCAGCATGTCGTCCACATATAAACCTACAACCAGTCAATCTTCTATATTAGATCCCTTCACATAGATGCCATGTTCAATCACACACTTCACAAAATTTAATTGCAATAGGAATGAATCTATCCTCTTATTTCAAGCTCGTGGAGCTTGTTTTAAGCCATAAAGAGCTTTTCTCAACTTGTATACCTTTTCTTCCTTGCCATTCAGCACAAAACCTGGTGGTTGGTTGACATACACCTCTTCCTCTAAGTAGCCATTGAGGAAGGCAGCCTTCACATCTAACTGATACATAGACCAGTTCTTAAAACTGGCTATTGCAACAATTAATCTTATTGTCTCAATCCTTGCCACAGGTGCAAAGACATCATTGTAGTCATGTCCAGGTCTTTGTAGGAACCCTTAGCCACCAACCTTGCTTTATACTTCCCAATTTCACCATTGGGTTTGATCTTTGTCTTAAAGACCCACTTCACATCTATAACCTTTTTCTGTTTGGGCAAATCAACTAGCACCCAAGTGTCATTTCTTTCAATTGAGTTCATCTCTTCTATCATTGTTTGCTTCCATTTAGACTCTTTGAGAGCCTCTTCTATAGTTATTGGATCACAATCAGCAAGCAATGCCTCTTGCAACAATTCTCCATCAATTCCTATGGCACTGTTAGGGAACAATTGAAATTCATTCAATATTTGTGGCAGTTGTCTGTTCCTTCTTGGTCTCTCATGTGCACCCTCTGGTTCATTCATCCACTACAAAAAAATTGCCCATTAGCGACGGAAATTAGCGAGGGACTAATGTTCCCTCGCAAAAACTGGAATTAGCGACGGAATTTGCGAGGGAATAGAGGCTGTCGTATTTTTGAGAATTAGCGACGGAATTTTGAAAATTAGCGACGGAAATTTTGAAAATTAGCGACGGAATTTCAGTCCCTCGCTAATTCCCTCGCTAATTTTTGACAGTTTTCAGATGATGGGACTCAGTGCAGGTATTTAGTGACGGAATTTCAGTCCCTCGCTAATTTCTGACAGTTTTCAGATGATGGGACACAGTGCAGAAATTAGCGACGAACAGTTCCGCCGCTAATTCCCTCGCAAATTTTTTTACTTTTTTTTCTTTAAATCCGTTTACACCCTCACTCTTCTTTCTCACTCACAACACCCTCACTCTTCTTCTCTCCTCTTCACCCTTCCTCTTCCCTTCCTCTTCGTCTACTCTCCACCACCACACAACCACCACCACCACCACCACCACCACCATACAACAACCTACGACCTACTCTCCCCTTCCTCTTCCTCTACTCTCTCTCTCACCTACAAACCCTAACCCACCACCACCACCACCACCGGAGCTACTCTCCCCCTTCCCTCTTCTCTCCACCTTCTTCCACCACACCACCACCACACAACCACCACCACCAGAGCTCCTCATCCTCTCCCTCTCTCTCTCTCTTATGATTTCCCCTTTCCCTCTTCTTCTCTCCACCTTCTTCCACCACACCACCACCACACCACCACCACCACCACCGCCGCCACCACCCACGAAACCACCACCATGAACTCCTCTCTCCACCTACGAATTCCACTTCTCTCACCTGTACGAATTTCTTTCCAACTTTCACCACCACCACCACCACCACCACCACCCCCACCACCACAACCACCACAACCACAAAATTAATAATTTTTTAACAGTATTAATAATAAAGATATATATAAAAAACAAGCCATTCAGCACTGGACACGTGTCAGTTTTTTTTTTGAAAAACTGCAGTCATTAGCGAGGGTATTAGCGAGGGAAAATTCCCTCGCTAATTAGCGAGGGATTCAATTCCCTCGCTAATCCCAGTAGCGAGGAGGGAATTAGCGAGGGAACCAGTCCGTCGCTAATTCCCTCGCAAATGACCATTAGCGACGGATTTTGGTCATTTTGCGAGGGAAATTTCCGTCGCTAATAACCAATTTTTTTGTAGTGATCACTTCATTCACAACATCATGGTGCTCATTCAATGTCACTGCTACTGGTGTGTCCTGCACAGGCTCCAGTAACACAGTAGTGGCAGTATTACTCTGTGCAGGATTGTTCCACTCCCATCCCTTTGATTCCTCAAAGACTACATCCTTGCTAATAACCACCTTTTGTCTATTAGGATCATACAACTTGTAGGCACCAGTTGAATGATAGCCTAATAGAACCATTGGCTGAGCTTTGTCATCCAATTTCTTTCTCAGTTGGTCTGGAACATGTCTGTAACACGGAGCCCCAAACACTTTCAAATGTTTCACACTTGGTTTCTCACCACACCAAGCCTGTTCAGGAGTCATTCTATCCAGTCTCTTAGTTGGGCTTCTATTCATGATGTACACTGCTGTGGTTGCTGCTTCTCCCCAGAAGTAACTTGGCATATTTCTATTTTTCAACATACTCCTAACCATGTTTAATATAGTCCTGTTCTTTCTCTCTGCTGTACCATTATGTTGGGGAGTATATGGTGCTGTGACTTCATGCCTTATGCCTTCATCTTTGCAAAATTTCTCAAATTCAATGGAGGTATACTCCCCACCTCCATCAGTTCTAAGTCTACTGATGTAACATTCTGATTCTTTCTCAATCATTATTTTGAATCTTTTGAAGACATCAAGCACTTCACTTTTCTTACTAAGTAGATAGATCCACATCTTCCTAGTAAATTCATCAATGAATGAAACAAAATAGCTATTACCTCCTAATGTCTTCACTTCAAATGGGCCACAAACATCTGAGTGAATGGCTTCAAGTCTCCTTGATGCTTGAATCTTCATTTCAGTGTTGTAGGAGCTTCTAGCTTGCTTGGATTCACATCATTGCTTGCATACTTCATCAGGCAGCTTCAATGCAGGCAGGCCATGCACCATACCTTGAGCAGTCAAATTCTTCAAGTCTCTAAAGTTCAAATGCCCATATCTTTCATGCCATCTCCACACTTCATCACTAGTGACAGCTTTCAAACATTCATCATTGACTACACTCATGCCAACTTTGAATGTTCTCCTCTTGTTCAATGTTGCTTTCAACAGTAGCCTTCCTTTAGGATCATATAGCTTCAATTCCAAATTCTCCATTTGAACTGAGCATCCCTTCTCTAGAAGTTGTCCTAGGCTTATCAAATTGCTTCTCATTGATGGAACGAATAACACATTTGTGATGAGGTATGACTTGCCATCATTCCTCTTGATTCTCACTGTGCCACAACGTTCTGCATTTATCACTCTATCATCACCAAACCTTATAGACTTCTTCATTGATTCGTCTAGATCAATGAACCAATTTCTATTTCTATTCATGTGGCTTGAACACCCTGTGTCCAAGTACCATAAATCTTCACTGTTTCCACTTGACTCTACCATCAACACCAGTTCATCATCACCTACTCGTTTGGCCACTTGTTGCTGCACATGTGTTCCATTCTCAGTGTTAATTTCACCAATTTCTGCCATCAAGACCAGTTCATCATCAGAGTCAGAACTACCTCTGGCCAATTGTGCCTCTTCTTGAGTGTTCTTTGTTCTACACTCATCTGCATAATGGCCATATTTCTCACAATTATAGCACTGCACCTCCTTCTTGTTATATTTCTTGTTCTCTCCCTTATTCTTCTTCCAGGCTTCTTTTCTCTTTTGGAAATCATTTTTCTGATCATTGTGCTTATTTGACCCTTCACCACCTTTGTTCCATTTTCCTTTCCCTTTCTTGTTCTTACCCCAGTTCCCTTTCTTGTTCTGAGATTGTGCCAGCATCACCTGTTCACTTGCTTTCTCATTTGATTTATCACCAATTCTTGCACGAATTCTTGTTTCATTCGCTTCAAGAATTCCTTGCAATTCAGCCACCTTCAATGTATCCAAATCCTTGGATTGTTCAATTGAAGTCACCACGTAATCAAATTGTGGAATTAGTGTTCTCAACACTTTATCAATCTTCCTCCTATCTGTCACAGTTTTTCCATTGGTGCACATTTGGTTTGTAATCAATGTCAATCTATTGAAATACTCCGCAATTGTCTCTTTCTCATTCATTTGAAGCAGTTCATATTCCCTACACAGCGTATTTAATCTTACTTGCTTCAACGATGCGTCGCCGGAGTAAACTGTGGCTAATGCGTCCCATGCTTCCTTCGCCGTTTCATACTCAAATCTTCTCAAAGGCTTCGCCATCAACACCTTGATGGATCAAGAACAGCGCTTTACTGTCTTTCCGTTGCCATTCACGAAGCACATCTCCAGCAGCTTCTGCGGGTATTCCGGTTCGCACAACATCAAGCACTTCTTGAAACCGGAACACCACTTTCATCTGCACAATCCATTTGTCGTAGTTCTTGGAATTAAGCACCAGAATGTTCGCCGGAAGTTGATTGGCATTCTGGTTCGCCATTATCACGTCTCAAGATCACGAACACGATCACGAATCAAAGCTATGATACCAGTTTGTTGGAACAATTCTTGAATTTGTAGAGAAAGAGAGGTCGAAGGGAGAAGATGGGAGTCGAAGGGGAAGAGGGGTGTCGAAGGGGGGTGTCGAAAGGAGAGGAGAGTGATCAAACAGAATTGTAAAAATGAATTTGGGTGTTAACCAAGGTGGTTAACTCACTTATTTATAAGGCAATTGAATAGCCACATGTCACACTATGATTGGTCTACACTTTACATAGGTAAAACAACAAAAATGTAAAATTACAAATCTACTATTAACTGGACAGTAATTTTCTAAACTGATTTACATTCAATACATATAACATTCAAATTTGTTTCTCTTTTTTGTTTTATTTTTTCTTCTTATGGGCGACCCCCTTGCAACTAAAGTCACTGAATCACATCTCATTGGTGCGCATATCATTGGAAACCTCCATTGATTTTTACGAAAACCTTGTTGACTTCTTCCCCATTGATTATTTCTAATGTATATATTATTTCTAATGTATATATCATTGCCAAAATTTATTAACATCAATAACACTATGATTTGTTGCTTCACTATTTGAAAATTATGGTAGTGGGATAACACTATGAAATAGTAGTGGGATGTTTAGTAACACCTGACATCAGTAGAGCTGTCCAATTGGGCCGTCCGACCCGGTACACTGAGCCAAAACATAAAAGTGGACTGGGCTGGGCTAGCCCAGTTGTCAACTGGATTGTGTTTTCTGTAGTCCAACCCAACCCAAAACATTAGGCCGTGGGTTGGCCTGCGGCCTAGTCTTTTAACAAAAGAAGAAACCAAAAAAACTTTTCAAAAAACATAAAAAGAGGGCTCAACTTGGCCCATGGGCCAACTGGGCTGGGCCAAAAAATAAGACAGTTCGTTTTCAGGCCTCTATTTAACGAGTCCAACCCACAACACTGAGTCATCGTACCAGCCCATTGGGCTGTACCAAAAATGATAGCTCCAGACATGGGCCAACACAATAGAAATTGACTATTGTGATAGGAGTTGAAATATAGTATGATGAAGCCTTCAATATTATTAATATTTCATTTGAAAGAGTTGCATCAAATGGAATCCACGTAGCCTTTTTCTAGATAGTAGAAAATGATTGTAGAAATATATTACCTTAGGTCTTTCTTAACTTTTTAAATAGAGGAGTGGTTTTTTGACATCTGATTTGTACATCTTGCACCTACACCTACACAGTATAAAATACATTCAGCTTTAGTGTAAGATTTGGGTGTAAAAAAAACATTTCCCTTTTACATAACAATGTATTTTGATGTTGCTAAACTTCAAGTTATTCCTAAGCATTTGAAGAAAATTCTGAAATTTTTTAGTCTATTATCTATCTATACCATTTACCTACTACCAAAATACCAATCTTATCCTTTTTCCAACTAAATAATTGGGGGATATTTAGGTAATTTTACCTTTTCACTTTTTCACTCTCTCACACATTTTCAAACTTTTTCACTTTTTTACTCTTTCACACTTTTTCACTCTCTTCTCTTTCTTCTTCTAATTATCTCATTTCTCTATTTTTCATATTTTTTTAAACTTTTTCACTTTTTCACTCTCTCTCAGACACTTTTTCTCTCTCTTCTCCTTTTTCTTCCTCTAATTCTCCCATTTATCTAATTTTTCATAATACCTACTTTAATTTTATTTACACGTCACCTTCATTTTTCCTTTTTACTATTTTAAAAATTTTCAAATTTCGACAAAATTTTAATATCTATTTTTTTACACGGGGTAATATTTAGGTTTATTAAATCTCACAACTTTAAAATTGTCTTGATTTTCACGGGATAATGTTCGGACTAATTAAATTTTTTGAGTACATACATTACCTACTACCAAAATACCAATCTTATCATTTTCCCAACTAAGCAATTGGAGTTTATTTAGGTAATTTCATTTTTTCACTCTTTTTTCAAACTTTTTCACTATCTTCTCCTCTTTCTTCCGCTAACTCTCTCATTTATCTATTTTTCACGATATGTCTACTTTAATTTCATCTACATGTTTCCTTTTTACTATTTTAAAATTATGGAAATTTTGATAAAATTTTGATATTCTATTTTTTACACGGGTAATGTTCAGACTAATTAAGTTTGCCTATTTTAAATTTGTCAAAATTTTCACGGAGTAATGTTCGGACTGATTAAATTTTGTCTGAGATCATACATAAAAATAAAACGACAGCACCCGTGCGTAGCCACGGGTATACTGCTAGTGTCTTCTATAACTTGGATGTGTCAATAATGGACTTAGTCATCGAGTGCAGTAGTGTACTTACAAAGTCACCCTGACGTCCAAGTCAGTCTGAGTACTGGGAGGGAATACATAGTGAATAGTGTGCTTACTTCATGAATGGTGCCTCTTGGGAGGGAATAGAGAATGAATAACTACTCTCATGATTAATTTAACATACGCTTAAGTCTCTCAATCATCTAAATGTAGAAAATAGATTTACTTTTTTCTTGTTATGATTTGAATATGAATACATGGATTTAGAATTTTCATCATTACACATGTTAATGTAGGTTGTTCAATTATGGCCTTGGTATTCATCTCCTCCAATCAGATGACCCGGAAAGCATGCCAAATATTGGTGACATTAATCCCAAGGCCAACCACATTTCTTTCCAAGTATCTAATTTATCTATCTCTCTGCCTCTTTTAGTATGTACAATAAATTTTTTTGTATAAAATTAAACATCACTATATGATAACGACAACAAAGTTTCTTTGTTAAACAATCATTTTAGTCCGTAAGAATCCGTTTGGTTGAAGAGAAAGAGGAAAGAGAGAATCTTTTCTCGCTTCTCTATTTCTATTGTTTGGTACACTTTCTTCTCTCTTTCTCTGTTTCTTTACTCTCTCTTCCCTCTTTCACCTCAAACAAACACACTTTTAGTGTAATAAAAAGTCATTCTCTCTTCTCTCTTTCTCTCTTTCCTTTCTCGCTCGCTTCAACCAAACAATAGAAGGTCATTATCTCTTCTCTCATTCTCTCTTCCCTTTCTCTCTCGCTCCAATTAAACGGACCCTAAATGTGTGAGGCGTTATTATTATAATAGTCCCTCAATATGTCAAAATTGCAAAAACGTCCTCAACTGTTTGTTTTATTAGTAATTTTAAGGACTAAATTGATCAACAAAAAATATATTTGAGGACTGTTCTGTACCTTTCCCTGAATCGGATGATGCCGAGTTGGAAGTTGGTAGTTTGTAGATGATGGTATTAAAGTCGTCCAGTCCGAAACAATGACTAAAATGACTAACAAAAGATACACTTGAAGACTAAAAGGACTTACTAAAGAGATATTAGGGGATGTGATTGCAATTTCGATAAACTCGGACACTATAATGACAACTTCTTACATACCTAGGGTCCAAAATGGTTGTTTAGCCAAATTCCTTTCCAAGCATATATATACCTTGAGTCTAATATTATTAATTTGTAATCTCTCTCTCAAATCTCAAAACTGCGAGTGAAAGCATAGAATCAGTGGAAAAAAGACTAAAGCAATTGAAGATAGAGTACGTGAAAAGAAGAGTAAAGGAGTGTGAAATCCACTTCTCTTAACATATAAAATTATCACTACAAGACAAGCTTTCAAAGCATTAAGATAAATCAATTATGAGATTAAGTCCTATTAGTGTTTGTAATTTTATTTTCTTGGAAGATAAATGGAACCTACTTGATTATCAACTACCTTGTATCTACCATGAGTTCTGGTTCTGAACTGCACATGAATTTACTACTTTAGCCCTTATTTTTTGAAAAGAAATGCTTAGAATATTGTTGCAGGAAATTTGACAAAGCTGAATCTAGCACAAAATGGTTAGATGAAGAACTGGATTGAATGTTTGGGACATTTACAATGTTGATGTTCTAGAAAAATCTAAGTACTTGTATATGGCACACAAATGGCATGGACACCAACTAAGTTTTGTTATTTAAATCATGTACAAGCATATTCAATAAGAAAAAAATAATAATGGGGGCCGGAGAGGAAATAGGGCTGCAACAGAATATTATAAAACTAAGGGAAGCACAAAAGAACTTAAAAATCTTAAAGTGAACTTAATCATCACCTGCAAAATCTGAAGAAGAATACTAGTACACATTTTCAAAAAGATGATTGTTATAAGTTCCCCATTTGAAGGAACCTGCAAGGCACAAAGCCAGACAAAAACTGAAGATTATGTATGGCATAATGTTTTCTTCAAACATAAAGGCAACAAGAAACTAATGACAAGAACAAGAGAGGGATATAAATGGAAGAATATAAATATGATGAAAGTGAAGAACTAGGAGCTCCCTTCAGTCCAAAACAGCAGAGGGGAGGAGACATTCTCAGCGCTTTGGGCTGCAAGGAACTCCCATTTCTACAACTTTCATGGCTCAAGTCTCTCAAAAGTGCTTTAAGGAAATGAACAAGAGTGCACTGCATTTTAAGAATGCAAATGGGGTTATATATATAAATATATATACAAATCTCATTTGATTTAATTAATGTACTAACAAAAGAATACAGATCTAGAGTGAAGCACCTAACTTCAAATTATAAATGAAAATGAAGTATATTCATTTATAACTAGAGTTACCGTTACAACTTACAATACAAACCACTAAAAACAATAGTGCCTCCTTTTTTTGACAAGTTGTGCTTTCATTGAAAGATTTTAAGCCATGTTAGGAGAGCACCTAGCTAGCTAGCTAGCTAGCTACCATAGGTATAGCTGGAAGCAAATTTCTTCATCACACTCTCAAGCTTCCTAACTACAAAAGTGGGATAACATAAATGCTTTGATTGCAACACTTTTATTTTGGTGAATACGAAAGGAAACAAAAGTAGAACTAATAACAACATTCTCAGAAAGGAATATAACTTACAAACACATATAAATGTCTATTATGTTACTACATTGGTATATTTATAAAGGGAAAAATACAGTTTTATCTTCATTAAATAACTGATGTATCTAGTCTATTATACAAATTACATACATCACCTTATTTAAGGAATCTAAAACTACATTTTTCTCTTATAAATAAGACCAGAGGGATTATCTTTCTAACACAGAAAGCCCAAAAACTCTAGCTTTAGAACTACCAAAAAAAGATTTCTCCTTGATTTTTATTATAAGACTCTAGTTTTTGTCTAAACAACACCAATTAGGTAACTGTCTCGGCCGTGAGGACGTGTAAGCTTTCCCTAAAATCACATTAAATATTTCCCCACCCTAAAATTGCCTTTCTTTTCCCCTTTGAGGTATAGAGTTTATGTGGGAGGTTTTGCTTTCCCTACCATTCATATATTGTGGTCCCTCCTTGTTAGCCTTTGTGAATTTTCCTGCATATGTATAGCTACTAGTCTGTGCAAGGATTCTCAAAATCTCTTTAATTCGATCAAAGTTATTGTTTTGCTTTGTGTCCCATCAAAGGAATAGAGATGGGATTGCATTCCTACCATGATTCCTTTTTTAAACCATGTGATAGGAAACTTCATTTTCTTTCCAACCAACATTTATTGCTAGTAGATGATTCAATTGATTAACTGAAGCAAACCATTTGAAAGCTCCCTTCCTCTTCTTTTCTTCTGTCTCCGCATCATAGACTTGTGAAAAAGTGTTTTTCATTTTTTTTTATATGAAATTAGTGTTTATTTTTAAGTTTCTTTTATATGGAATTATTGATAAAGTTTGTATACTTGATATGAATTTTAGAGATATTAATATTTGAAATCGTATTTCTTCATCTTTTTTCCTCCTTTTCAATTGTATCTCATATTTCTTCCCCTTATTTTAATAGATTGTTGCCTTTTATAACCGGTGATTCCTTCACTAGTTAAAGGTTGTCCTGAACCAGTCGCATGTGGTGGTATTCTTAGAGATAGAAGTGCTGCTTCTTGATTGTTTTTCATGCTTCCATTGGCAACAACTATATATGTGCTTCGTGTTGAAATTATTGGGACTATACTAGCTATAGAGATTGCTTTCGATAAATGTTGGAAGTTTTTGTGGTTGGAGTGTGATTCCCAATTAGCGGTTTTTGCTTTTAAGAATTCCAAAGTTGTTAGAAGCTAAGAAATAAATGGAGTAATTGTTTATATTTGGCTAGACAAATGAACTTCGTTCGCACTCACATTTATAGAGAGGAAAATTCTCGCGCTGATAAGCTTGTTGGTCATGGAACTAGTATAAATGGTTATGTTTGGTGGGATCGGTTTTGCTGATTTCTTGCTTGGGATGGTGTTCTCTTTGTTTGATGAATTGAGTTTTGTTTTTGCATTCTGTCTTGGTGTGCTGGAAATGATTGTTAATGGCTTTGGTGCCAACCTGGTTGGGATGTGAGTCATTATAATGATATTTTTGCATGTCATTATAGACATCGTTTGAGCTAGTTTTAGTGTGGTTTTTGTTCATGAGTATTGGCCTCCCCCTATACTTTTTGTCTATTTTATCTTTTATTAATAAAATTTAGGGGGAGTACTCTTTTTCCTTCTTGATGTTTTTTCCTAAGGAGGGTTTTACGTCAGAAGGTTTTAACGAGGCACCAAATCTTTCTTTTGTTTAAGAAAAATAGCGATTCCTTCAACTTTTAAGGTTTATCTTTTTCAAAAGAAAAATATTGAGTAGACCCTCAATTTGGTCCCTATATTATGATTTTCTTTTCAATTTGGTCTCTGAATGATAGAAATACAATAAAGAATCCCTAAACTATTTAAATTTCTTCAAATTACTCCCTTAAATACTCTCAAAGTATGAGAGATAATGATAGTTGATGAACTAAATTTGATTGATTTAAAATAGTTGAGAGACTATTTGTTGTATATCTATAATTTAGAGACCAAATTGAAAAGAGAATGAGAGTATAAAAACCAAATTGAAAACAATTTATATGTGCTTATTTTGAAAAAAAAAAATAAACAAATCTAAACGGGCTATTTAATTTTCTCAAAGCGTGATGGTTTGACTCTGCCTACTTTCGAATAGCCTCCAGGCTTTAACTTTTGAGGGTTTCTTCCTTTCATGGATATATATAGGGGTGGACACGGTTCGGTTACGGTCGGATTCGGACTGAAACCTGCCCATCCAAGAGTAACCGAATGACACAAGCACACAACCAAAGAGTAACCGAATGACACAAGCACACACCTTTGAGCACGTATTCAGTTTATCAGTTTCTACACCATCTATGCTACACATTCCTATATCTTTCTTTATCTTACAAAAACTTTCAATTTTCAAACCTTTGGTTCAGATATCTGCTAGCTGACTTTAAGATGGACAGAACTTTAATTAAATGCAACCTAAATTACTCAAATCCCTTAGAAAATGGAACCTTACATCAATATGTTTACTCCTGCCATGCATCACAAGATTCTTTGACAGTTTAATTGTTGAACTATTATCGCATAACACTCCGAGACAATCTTCTTGCTTCTGCCCTATAACTTCCAGTACACGTTTAAGGCAAATCCCCTGACAAACACAATAAGCAGCAGCCACAAACTCTGCTTCTGTGGTGGACAAAGTCACAATTGGCTGCTTCTTCGATGACCATGAGATAGTACCTCCATTTAGCATGAAAACATAACCACTAGTGCTCTTTCTATCATCTAAATCTCCTAGTCACTGTCACAATAAGACATCAGTCCCTGCCCTTTTCCTTTCTTGTACAAAATTACTTCTTCAGCCGTTCCCTTCAAATATCTGAGTATTCGTTTTGCTGCAACAAGGTGTTCATTGGTTGGTTTGTCAATAAATCTACTGATTATACTTGCTCTAAACATGACATCAGGCCTAGTGGCATTCAAGTACATCAGGCCTTCTTCATTGATTTTCTAAAAACATCAATGAGCAAATAATCATTTCTAGTATATATCAAGTCATCCACATGTAAACTGACCACAAGCAATTTGTTCTCATTTCCTCTCTTAGTGAAGAGAGTGTGTCATGTTTGAAGCCCTCCTTGCTGAAATAGGAGTCTATTCTACTATACCAGGCCCTAGGTGTCTATCTAAGACCATACAATGCCTTTCTCAACTTGTACACTTGTTCTTCCATGACCTTCTTCTCATAACCTTGAGGCTGTTCTTCAGACACTGTCTCTTCTAATTCACCATGTAGGAAGGCAGATTTTACATCTAATTGATACACCTCCCATCCTTCTCCTGCTGCTACTGCTAGTATGGACCTAATAGTGTCCTATCTTGTTACAGGAACAGATACCTCCGAAAAATCAATTCCAAGTTGCTGTGAGTATCCCTTGGCAACCAACCGTGCCTTGTGCTTATCTATATTCCCTTCTTCATTGTACTTTGTCTTGAAAACCCAATTCAGTCCAATTTTCTTAACACCCGCGGGAAAGTGCTCTAGTTCCCAAGCCTTATTCTTCTCAATGGATTGTATCTCAGTATCCATTGCCTTCCTCCATTTCTCATGATGAGATGCTTCTGCATATGTCATAGGATCTACGGGATTATCAAAAACAACCAAGCTATGGAATTTATTGTTTCTGCTATTCTTGAGAAGACTGATATTGTCTTCAATCTTAAGAAGGCTCATCTTGTGCAAACCTCCATTGGTGAACCCTTTGGATTAAATGAGCTGAATGAATTGGGTGTTCTATCTGTGATAACTACTGACCAATTTGCTAAACAAGAAAGATTAAGGGAAGAAGACGAAAGGAAGAAGAAAGAAAGAAGGCAATGGAGAAGATGACACCAACTGAACAAGGAAGCTGAAGAACTCCTACAGTAACAAATTACCAACAAGAAAGCTTAGTGTGAAGTTGTAAAAAAGGATAAAAATTCCTCTACAAATGATTTGTGCCAACACAATCTATTGCCATGGGCGGAGGAAAAGATGAAGTTTCAGTATTTGAAAGGAAAACTAGGTCGAAGAGGAAGGCATCTGAAGAAGCATCTGCCGAGCCAGCAGCTGTTCCGACACGGAAGCCTAGTAAGTCAAGTTCGTTTAGTTCAATTGTTGGGAACAAACCACCATCCACCAAACCATCAGCCAAATCTTCACCACCACGTCAAACACAATCCAAACACTCCACACAAACAAAACCTCCTTCACAAGTCCCCACCACCAAACCACTGAGAAAAAGGCCAAATGTTAAAGAATTTGTATCCAAACCTAAAAAACAAAAGGGACCAAAACCCACTCGGGATCTGCATGGAAATAGACCATTGATACGACAAGAGTTGTTCTTACAACATCTGCCACCACACCATCTACATTAGAAGCAAACGCACCAAAATTGACCAACCAATAACCAAACACTACCCTAGTGTCTCATGACATTTTGCCATCCACCATGAAGATTGACTAGCAACCATCTGTTGATAATATCTTCATTGACTTGACCAACATTCACTACTAGAAAAGTAACATTTTCTAACGAAAATTTTAAACGAAAGAGGTTTCGTCTGGAATCATATTATAATTGGAAAAATTTGAAACGAATTTCGGACAGAAAAAATTTGAGACGGCTTTTGCACAGATTTGAGACGGATTTCAAATGGATTTCGGATGGATTACATCCAAAATTCGTTTGAAATTCATTCTAAATGAATTGGGACGGAATCTGAGACGGATTTCTAGAATTTTCAACGAGGGTTTTTCGAACGGGAAACATTCTGTGCGAAATCTGTCACAAACTATGTATCTGTCCCAATTCCATGTGAAAAATGTTTGAAATGTATCCCAAATCCATTTGAAATTTCATACGAAATCTCCCATTTTCTAGTAGTGATTCTAGAAGAATCCGAACTGTTGATTATTGTTAGAATTCAATGATACCTTCCATTATCCTTATATTGTATGATATTAAAGTGTGTTAATTAGTGCATTATTACTAGATAAGATCATACATATTAATGACTAAATCATACATAAATTCATAAAAACACAGGTTCTTAAAATGAAAAAATTCAAAAAACAAGAGCTAATTTGACCCAACAATCGTAATGTTTAGTTAAATACTTTATTGAGTAGTTGAATAAAACAAAATAAAAATAGTACTGAAAATGTAAAAGTAACTTTATAAATTCAATATATACTACAGAAAATAGGTAATTCAACCTAAGTAGCTACCAATACTGACCAAGCAGAAAAGAAAACGCCCTACCCCAAGCTTAAAATTTACATTGTCTCTGATGTAAATAATCATCCTGAAGCAAGGGTGAAAAGGAAAGACCTCAGTGTAACCATGTTAAAGTAGAAAGAAACAAATAGAAAGTGGAGAAACCACCTGGATCCAATAGCTTGTGGTAAAAAGACCAATGTGTGCTCTCAACATGAGACCTTCCTTCTAGATCCCATGGCTTGAAGCATGGTGATTGTTGGAGGAAAGGTTAGAAAAATTACGACCTCTTCTACCATCAATTGACAACCTTCTTTTTTGACCTCTTTATGCATTGATTTTTTATGAAGCACAAGAGGCCCACTTTTTGGAGTTGACTTTGATGCATCCACATATGCATCCAATCCATCATACTTAAACAAATCAACAATCTTTTGTCCATCGCTAGGCATGAAAGGAAATCCTACCTAAAAATCTTGTATCACCACTTCACCTTCAATAAAGCCCACCCCCAAAATCACATTCTCTAGAATTCTTGATCCATGAGGCTCTTCCACTAGGAATTTGGAGTATTCCACAGCTTGCATCTCTAATTGCAGCTTCATTTCATTAATTTGGCAAAGCATGTTTTGCAGACTATTTTCCAGGTCACATTTTTAATCTTTGAAGCTGATCTCTCATTCCTGAAACTTGACGATCTATGCTGTTGTTTACGAGTTCCGCATCTATCTCCCAAAGAAATCCCAACACATCGGGACTCAATTTTATGTCTAGTGGTGGTAATAGCAGTAAAGATGACAGATAAGATTCTCGTTCCTCCTTGAAATATATTTTTTTTCTCATTCACGATACAATCAAAAACAATGTAGTCGATTTGGTATTGATGACTAGGATTTTCAATATAGTAGTCCATATGATGCACCACCTAGCAAAAACAAAACTCAAGAAAACAGATCAAAGCAACAAAATAAACAAAACATCAACGAACTATTTTTTTTATATATAAATGCTAAAAAATGAAACTAGTTAATTTAACAAAATCAATAATTAAAATGATACTCAAATAAATCATAGTCCCCGACAGCGGTGCCAAAAACATGGTGTGAAAAATCGCAAATGTACGGTTTTCGTCAAGTAGTAAAAAGATCGAATCCGCAGGGACTGTGACTTTTGAGTACCAACTAATTATAATCGAATTAAACTAAAAAGGAACAAAGATTGATTAATTTGATGAGAAATTTGTAACGACGTACCAGTGGAAAATAGAGTTTGGTGTTATAAGATAAAAGGGCTCATAGGATTGGGATCTCGACAAGGATAATTTATGATTGCAAATTGACTCCCCTTTTATCAATTCGATCCTATTTGAAGGTGAATTGATCCTAAGAAATTTAATGTTCCCTCTCGAGCAACAAAAATCGTGCTTAATTAAAGCAATTCTTATTTTCATGGTAATTGAATTCAAACTAAATCCACTAAGCTCTATGATAATTCATTGGTCCCTCAAAAGACTAAGTCTACTTTTGTGATTCAGGTCTCAAGTTCAATCCTGATAGATTAAACAATTAGGGTCACCTCTCAGTTCTTCCCTAATCATCTATGAATTGTAAATAAGCGACCAACAAATTCACATATTTAAAAAACGCAATAAAGATTGAATCAAAGAAAGATCAAATCAATAAAAACGCAATGAGGTCCTTGTGAGACGACTAATGTTGCTTACCTTGTTATTATATTTTATCCTTTTAATTATCTACTTTTTTAACCTATTTTCTTCAAAATGTTTTGGAGAGAAGTGGGCGATGATGTTTGTCATTTTGTTAGAAATGCTTTATCTACGGGTACTTTTGATAAGAGAATTATTGAGATATTGTTGGTCTTAATTCCTGTTGCACCCCAAAAAATCCGGTTCGGACTTCTCATTGTACAACGTGGAAAAGGTATGGAGCCGCCACCAATATTTTAATTTTAAGACCAAAACATTGAAAAAAAGTCTTTTAGACAAGGCGGATGGTCTTTCGAAAACTAGAGATATGAGTTCGGGGGTCGGTTAGGCATGGGGAAGGTATTAGCACCCCGCACCTCATTTCTACCGAAAGGGAACCTTTAATTAAATGTGTGGTTTGAAGTGTTGATTTGAAAATGCTTTTATTTTGTCTCTTTATTGAAAAGGGAGTGAGAAGACTTAATGAAAATTTTTATTTTTGGCGCTTGACGAGAGTTGGCCTCTCGCTCCTACGTATCTCCTGGTGCGATGGAGAATTCAAAGCTACGTAGTTCTTGGTTGTCCTAAAAAGGTTTTTGTTTTTTAGTCTGTTTAGATGAGTTTTCGCAGTAGGAGTGAGGATTCGCAATGACCAAACAACAACGGTTTAGAGTGGCCGCGCTACTAACTCTTTTGAAAATGAAATTATCATTAACAACCAAACGGCAACGGCGCAAGTGATCATTAACGATAATCGGTTTTGCTTTTGATTCGAGTGTTCGCGACGACCAAACAACAACGGTTTAGAGTGGCCGCGCTACTAACTCTTTTGAAAATGAAATTATCATTAACAACCAAACGGCAACGGCGCGAGTGATCATTAATGATAAACGGTTTTTATTTTAGATGATCAAAAAGGCTTTCGCAATCGAATTAATTTTGGTTTGTTGTGCTTGACGAGGACGTGACTCGCTCCTACGTATCCCAAATGGGAATAAAGCGACGTAGTTCTAGCTCTTTGGTTTTGAAAAGGTTTTCGAAGTAGGACGAGCATTAGCGAATGATTAAACTAACTAAGGTTATGGGTAATCATCGCTAAGTACTCATGCGAAATTGAAGACCGTTCATAGAGATCAAACTAACAAAGGTTATGGGTGACCTCCACTACTTGCTTATTTTTGTTTATTGAAAATGCTTCGAAAATTAATGGGTTTGGAAAAGAGTTTTTTTAGAAAATAAATAAATCATTTTCAATCGAATTCTATGTCCAAAACCAAATGCAAAATGAATGAATGAAGTTCAAACATATTCAACTAATCAAGCAATCATGAACATGTTGACCATCAACTAAGATTAAGCATGCCGATATAATCAAGAGATTTAATTGTCAAAGATGCGAGACAAAGTTCTCAAAACAATTGTGTTTGTGTGTGAAGGGGAGTTGCTACACAAGTTGGGAGCAATCTCAAGAGGGGCACATATATCTCTATGCTACACATGTTGGTAGTATTATAAGGGCACATGATTGTGCAAAAGGGTTTGTGCACAATTAAGTCGAGACATTCAAATGGCATCAAGAACAAAGAAATACAATTAATCATAGGCATAGAGTATTCTAGGTTAGGTGAATGAACATGTGAAAATGAATGCGAGATATCATGTTAATGAATGCATGATCATATGATAATGAATGCAAGACATGATATTAATGGATGCATGAACATGTAAGAGAGTATGAGAATGCAAGAGGCATAAGCATATATGAATGCATGAACATGTAAGCATATGAAAGTATGCAAGTATTAATGTGCAAACATAAGAATGTGTCACACAAGTGATGAAATGCAAAGTGTGAAAATGTTTTGGGTCTTTTTGCAAATTGACAAGTAGTAAAACTTTTAGTAAAAAGTTAGTGAATGGTAAAGTAAAAATGCATGAGGCAAATGGTATTTACTTAATGAAAGGGTAAAGTAAAAATGTAAAAAAAAGTAAATGGTAATTACTTAATGAAATTGTAAAGTAAAAATGTAAAAAAAGTAAATGGTAATTACTTAATGAAATGGTAAAGTAAAAATGTAAAAAGGTGGTTAAAAGTCAAAAACACACTAACACAATTACACTTATCTACACAAGATCAAACAACACATTTTGAGCACTAAAATATGCACAAAAATGGGCTCTATGGCCGAACCCCTATATGAGCATAAACACCAAATTTTTCATGCCAAAACTCATAATCAACACATAGAACAAATCATGCAAATCAAGCACATCATGCATTTTATTTACATAAATCAAGGAGTGAAAAGAAAGCAACAAAAACCCTAAATTCTAAGGCTCAAAACCGAAACCCCTACACCCATAAATCAAGCCAAAATTCAACTTGCAAGTTATGATATGAACAAGAAGATGCATATAATATGTGAAAGCCCTCTATTTATGGAAAAGTGAGAAAATGAGTGTGAAAATACAAACTACATGGTTAAAACACAAGAAAATTCCCCTCAAGGCCAATGACTCATTGCCAACACCCAAGGCTCCCAATGTCCTTGTCATAATGTTGGAAACAAGTCCTCTAAGCCTTTTGAGAAAGGAAAGAGGAGTAGAAGAAAGATTTACATGTTAATAATTAAAATGCAAGAGATAATAGGCTTACCTCAAGAAATAACTAGAAAAGGAATAAAGATGTAAAATAGGAGCAAGAACACTTGAAGAACACCTCCAACAATCTAGATCCTCACGCAAATCCTCTTCCTTGGGTGGATTTTGATGAAACTTGGATGATTATGGAAGCTTGGAAGGAGAGTTATTGAATAGATGAAGGATTATCAAGCTTTGGTATTTTATGGTTGAAGAAATTGTGTAGAGAAGATGGAGGAGAGGGTTTCGGTTTTTTGAGAGAGAGGAGAGGAGAGTATTGTGTGCTAGAGTAAAAAAAATGAGAGTAGCCTCAAGCTCTCATGGGTTAAGGGTTGTGAGAGGAAAGTAAAGGAATTAGTGTGTATTTTGTGGTGTAGAGAGAAGGAAGGTAAAAACATGTTGTGTATTCAAAGGTGTGCTTGATGAAAGGCTTGATGTGAACTTGATGTGGGCTGAAGGTGATGGGAGGCGTGGAGCTTGAGGGTGGAGTGAGGGAGATGGTTGGCTTGTGAAATTGGTACTTACTTTGGCCAAAAATGGATAAAAGCAAAAAGCACCTAAAAGGAATTAGCCCTAATTCTAAAAATACAATAAACATCCAATATTATTTTATTATTAATTTTTCATTTTTGATTTCAGATTTCATATTTTTAATTATACATATTTTTTGAGCCTTTTTGAAAAAAACCGTTACAATTGACCAAAATACCCTTTTTGACGCTAAAACCCTAATTTGCCCGAAAAATGCGTTTCCACTTCAAAAATGAATCTATAACCCTAGAAATGACCTCTAGAATCTTAGAATGCATGCTCAATGACCTTCATGAGGAATTATCATTTTTATTGTGAAATGACCAAAATACCCTTTTGGACTCAAAAAACCTGATTTACCCAAAAAGTGCATTTCAACTCTAAAAATGATTTTAGAAACTTTGGAATGACTTTTAGGACTCAAAATGCAATGCATGATGCTTCTCAATCCTCAACTTATTTATTTTTGTGGAAAATTAGGGTTTTGATCTAAGCTGGACAAAATTGGGGTATGACAGCTGCCCCTCTTTATTTGGATTTTACCAAGAAATATGAATTGCGCGAGACATATTTCGAAGGTAAAATAGAAATAAAGAATTCGGAAATTATACCAATTTTGTCCATTTGGAGAAACCCGAATTTTCTCCCTCTTTTTTTGGAAAGGTAGACACTTTCGTGTCGATGCGAAAACAGTAAATGAACGCTAACGCGCTGACAGAAAAGGTAAAATGGGCACTTGCGTGCATACAGAAAAGTAAAACGGGCACTTGGCGTGCAGACAGAAAAGTAAAACGGGCACTTGGCGTGCAGAAAGCGGTAAATTGGGAATTCGGAGGCTGCCTAAAACCTTCTAACGGACTCTTGTCGAGTCCGAGCTCTGGGGGGGTGGCCTTTTCGAGCGACCGATCAACATCAGGTCCGGAACTGATTTGATCAATGGATTTACGCTATGCCTTAGGCTGACACAACTAATCCGAAGGACTTGACGAAGTCTGATGGATCCATTGCGTGCTCGTACACAATGTTGTGATCTGTGGAAGGAGTTCAATAACTCTGTGGGAGTTCACTAACTCTGTGGGAGTTCACTAACTCTGGGTTGATGGAGTTTACTAACTCGGGGTTGATGATTTTCTAAAAATGAGATTTTTGGGATTCTCTGGTCCGAAGTAACTTTTCTCTTGGATGGTGCATGAAATGCGTGCACTTGGATGTTTGGGGTGCACATGAATGCAATGATTGACTTTGGTGGGATGCCTTTTCTGTTTGATTTTTCTCTTCTTTTCCTTTTGTTATTCTTTCGCTCTTCTGAGATGCGAATTTGAAGGCGTAATGTACTGTTTGATGCCATGGAGTGATGACTGGTATGGATGATATGAGAATGATGAATGATGTGAAAATGTTGTGTTCTTTTATGTTCCGTCTTTTGTGATTTTCTTCTCTCCTTTCTTATTTGCTCTTTTTTTCTATGGAATGCAGACATCTATGTAAATGGAGTGTGAATGTATGTTATGCAAAGTGTATGTGATGTGATGATTTCAATGGAATGATGGATGCTATGAGATGCTATTTTTGATTTTCTTCCTTTTTATTTTGGTTAAGGATCAACACTTCAAGTGCCTACAAGGTAAACATCCTAATCCCCAAGGATTAAGGTGAGCACCAAAGCCCTACAAGATAACAACCTAATCCCTGAGGATCCAGGCGAGCACTAAAACCCTACAAGATAACAACCTAATCCCTAAGGGTCCAGGCGAGCACCGAAGCCCTACAAGATAACAACCTAATCCCGAAGGATCCAGACGAGCACTGAAGCCCTACAAGATAACAACCTAATCCCTAAGGATCCAGGCGAGCACTGAAGCCCTACAAGATAACAACCTAATCCCTAAGGATCCGGGCGAGCACCGAAGCCCTACAAGATAACAACCTAATCCCTAAGGATCCAGGCGAGCACTGAAGCCCTACAAGACAACAACCTAATCCCTAAGGATCCGGGCGAGCACCGAAGCCCTACAAGATAACAACTAATCCCTAAGGGTTAAGGCGAGCACTAAAGCCCTACAAGATAACAACCTAATCCCTAAGGGTTAAGGCGAGCACTAAAGCCCTACAAGCGGCCAACTTTAGGCGACCCCCTCATGTGCTGAGATAGCTGGTTAAAGAATTTTTCCTATTTGTCTTTTTGCTATGTGAGGATGCAAATGCAGTATTTTGATGCATGATATGACAATTTTTTTTTTTTGGGGTATTCAAATACTTTTTTTGTGAATACTTTCATAATGATGAGACGCGAGACTTTGGATGCAAAAGTGGGGGTGAATTTTATCATCCTTTTTCTTTGGAAAAACTAGTTTTGATTTAAACCGCGGTGTTCTCAAGGTTATTATTTACAAGCAAACCCATTTATGTTTTCCTCCATTCCATGATAACTGAACCTTCAATAACAATCTTGTGCTTTCTCTATGAAACATTGCCAAGTGAACACACATGAACATGCAGACGCCAGGTGAGTGTTTAGGATGAATGCCAGACTGCCCCCAATTCGGGCCTTCGGCGACTGTGAATGAATGACTTGCCCCTGTCCGGAGTGTGAAAGGAAGCGGAGTGAAAGAGCAAATACGCAGGAACTAGTGCCATGGCTGACACCGGGTGAAAGGATGAATGGCCATGGATGGACACTGAACAGACTCTCCCCGGACTAGGGTGGGCAGGTTGTGAAGAGAATACCCCAACTTTTAGATCTGAGTGGTGTTCTCAGTGCAAATCTTTGGTTCTCTGTGAATGTCTCAACTTTTGGCATGAAAGAAACCTTACTTGGTGATCACTAAACCTTGTTTTAATGCTACTTGAGTGTGTTTTGGAGTGCAAGTCCCTCTCTTTTTTTTATTTTGTCAGCTTTCTTTTTTCTGACTGTTCGTTTTTGTTTCCTCAGTTCTCTTTTTTTCTGAGGGTTTATTCTTTCTTGATCAGCTTTCTTTTTTCTGATCGTTTGTTTTTTCTTTTGAGCAAACACATTGTACATAGATAAGCTTGTTCGTCCTAAGATTAGAATCTGAGAGAACAAAAGCAATCAGTCATTGATCGGAATGGACTTTTCAGGATTGTGGTGTTTTGTGGAGGAAGGATAGTTATGCTTAATGAAGTGTTTGAGGCTAATGGGAGGATGAGTTTTGTTCGGCGTTGGTTGACGGTTAACGGTCTATGAGGGAGATGGTTATTGGGCTTATTTGGGCTTTGTTAAGGCAAATTTGTGTCTCATGGTAGAATGGCTGAGGGGTTTGGTGTTGGGGCCAAAGGAAGTGTTTGAAGGTTTATGGAACCAGGTGTTGGAAGATTTATCGAGACAAGGGTCTCTTGTGCTTTGTGGCAACATGTATCAGCTCACAACTTATTATTTTTTGTCTTTTTGATTTTTTTTTTGACTCATTTGTTTCATTTTTCGGACTTTTCTTCTTTCTTTGCTTTTGAGTCGAGTGAGCTGATGCACTATTTTTGTTTTTGATATTTGAAGTGATCCTTGTCTAGGGTGATTAGAGGGTATATTTTTGAGTTTGGTTTTTCTTGGCTTAAGGTAGGTAGGAAAGGGACTTTCTGGGATTTTGGGTTCTTGAGGGTATAGGGAGGTGGCCACACTTCATCTCAAATCCCGATGGCTTATTTATTTTTGTAAAACAACATAACGGTTCATCTATCTATATGTGTTTGCTCCTTTCTTTGCATTTTTTCTCTTTTTTTTTATGCCCTAACTTTTGCCTGGACCGCCCTTTGCGGGTTTTCGATCCATCGGGCGCTTTTTTCTGCCTAGGCCGCCCTTTGCGGGTTTTCCACCTAGCGAGCTTATTTTCTTGTTTATTATTATCTTTTGAAAGACTTGCACTGAAGGAATATGATATTAACAAGGAAAATTAGTGATCACAGTCTTGCCCCAGCATGGAGGACTTAAAGCGTTAGACTGAACTAAAAGTCAAATATGCACTGATGGACTTATGATAAAACAGGGCAATGACGATCTTGAACAAAAGTGACTGAAAAGGGTAACTTTTATAGATGACGATGCTGACAAGGAAACATGTGCCCTTATTGAAATATCCTAAGGCCTTGGGCAGAGCCAGAGGATTGCATTACATAAAATTTGCTTTGAACTGAAAACTACGTGAAAATGCATGACGAAGACACAAATGCTTGACGATCAACACCTCGATCCTCTTCAACTACTGCCATCCCGGCCTGACAGCCCTGATCTCAAAGGGTTTAGTCCTTCACCTCCCTCATCAAAGGTCAACTGTTTTGTATCAATAAGATCCTGAACCGACTGCTTCAAAGGATGACAGTTCTCAGTAGAGTGACCAATTGCCCCAGAATGGAATTCACAGGTAGCCTTTGCATTATACCTTCTTGGGAATGGAGGTTGGACTGGCTTCATCCCACGAGGAGAGATCAACCTATGGTTGATTAGATAGCTGCACAAATCAGTGTACGACACAGGAATGGGGTCGTACTGACGTGACTTTCCTTGTCCCACTATAGGATTGATTTCTCCATTTTTCCTTGCAGGCAAATCACTAGCATTGTCGGCGCCAGTAGGATTGCAGGGGATTCTTCCTCTCTTCATCCCGACTTCAAGTCTTGCCCCTATTTTGATCACATCTGAGAAGCTTGAGGACCCACTTCCAACCAGACGTTCATAGAAAACAGCTGGGAGAGTCTCCATAAACATGTACACCATCTCCTTTTCAGTCAATGGTGGCTTCACCTGAGCAGCTATGCTCCTCCATCTTTGAGCATATTCCTTAAAGGACTCATGATCTTTCTTGCTCATATACTGCAGCTGAATCCGCTCTGGAGCCATGTCTTTGTTGTATTCGTACTCCTTTAAGAAAGCTTCAGAAAGGTCCTTCCAACTGTGGATGTCGGAAGGCTGCAACTGCATGTACCAATCCAGAGATGCCCCAGTTAGGCTGTACTGGAAGTAGTGGATGAGCAGTTTGTCGTCGTGATTGTATGCGGTCATCCTTCGGGCGTACATGGTTACGTGTCTATTTGGGCAGCTGGTACCACAATATTGGCCAAAGACTGGCACCTTCATCTTTGGGGGAATAACCAAGTCTGGAACAAGACATAGATCACGGGCGTCTTTAGCTTTGGTCTTTGAATCCTCTATGGCTTTTAAACGCTTTTCCAACTCATGCAACTGATCTCTGGGTTGAGAGTTCTCAAATAGGTGACCTTGAGGATCACTATCCATATTGAAAAGAGAAACCTCATGTGGATCAGCACCTCCCAGGGCGTGAGCAGGATAATTAACCCCAGATCCAGGATGGGGAATAGCAGTCACAGCTTCAGCGGGTCCCGAGGTAGGAAGGATGGTTGCGGCCCCACCTGGGTTTACAACAGCAGTATATTCGGTAGTGGTCCCGTTTTTCAAAGCTTGCAGGGTGCCCATCATTTCAGTCATCTGCATTCTTATCGCATCCATCTGCATTTCTATCACCCCGACTTTATTATTTAACGCCCGATTCTCTTGGACTAGTGCCTGATTCCCTTGGACTAGCTGCTTGAGGACTTCCATAATCGGATTATCTAGACTTGAATTGCCGGGATTCTCAATCACTAGGTTTCCTTGATTGGTCGCCATGAATCTTGAGTCTGAAGCGGATATCGGCAAACCAGTTGGCCTCTTTCTAGAGATAACAGGGCACACAACATAAGCGCAAGAACGAATGACTGAACAAACGCATGCGACACTTTAGGCTTTACGGGCGGGGCTAGACTAGGACGGGGAATGATGATAAAGCAGGGAAACTGACGGACACGGACAGGGGCGACTGCACATGGCATGCATGCCTAGAAGAATACTTCACATGATAGAAAAAATTTATGAACAATTTTAATCTTTTATCATGGGATGGATGAGATGCAAAAATTTTGAAGTTATGTGAATGAGCTGCTGACTCGAGAACTGGGTACTTTGGAACACCTTGAGTTTTTTTTTTTTTTTTTTTTGGGGGGAATGACTATTTTGCAAAATCGTCTCATCTCTCATCAAAACCTTTATTGTACAGATCATGATATGCAAATGCATGGAAAAATGACCACTTGAGAAGTGTACTTATTCTAAAATAAAAAAAAATAAAAAAAATTGTTTTTTTTTTTGGTGCAAGATGAAATACAAAATTTCAATGCATTTTTGAATGCAAGAATGATGCTTTTTCAAAATGGCTTTTTTCATTTGTTATGCTTGACGGGGCGGACCCGCTCCTACGTATCCTCACTGTGATGAGGAATCAAAGCGTACGTAGTTCTACCGTGTCTTTTTTGAAATAATGCTTATGTATGAATGCCTCGTCTTGGATGAACTTGACGAAGATTTTTTGCATGATTATAAATGAAATGCTTATGCTATGCAGATGATAATTGTTTTTTTGTTTTATCTTTATGTAATGAAAGGGAACGCAAGATGAATGATTCTTTTCAAAATGGGAACTTTATTTAATGCAAATGACGCAATGATGTAATGATGCAATGATGTAGGATGCAAAATACTTCTTTTTGTTTTTTTTTTTGAAAAATGCGGGCTATACGTGGTTTCATATGGCCCTAGTAAGAGAAAGGCTACAACGGCAGCTCGTTCTCTCTTTTTTTTGAAAAGAGTGGGCCATATGTCACTTCGTACGGACCGGCAGAAGAAAGGCTACAACGACAGCTCTTTCTCTACTTTTAATTTGAAAAACCTCCTGCTCTTTTTTGAAAACATGTCTATATTACGATGCAACACACAATTTGGTATGCCCCTTGTGTCCTACGAAGGTGGGGACCTAAGTTCTAGGACAACTCAAATGTTCCTCCCATGTGGGTTCTAGCCACTTCCTCACCAGGTTACCAAAGCTAATTTTCTTTCACAGTAGCACCCACAACGATGGAACGCCATCTGGTGTGAGGCATCATGAAAGAGCATACTCTGGCTGAAACTTTCGTGAGAGTCAGAAGGACAACAGTCCAATTGCCAGTCACTACTCGTTTCCACTCCCCTAAGTCTTGTCAGACCTTGGGTTTTAGGCCTCTCTCAAAGCACATAATCATAAGGGTGTGAGTGTGTGTGGTAAAGGCGTACCACTTAAAACTACCCGACACATATTACCCCACCTGCAAGTGAGACGCCAGAACAGTCCAGAAAAAGCAAGGTAACAACATGTCGTCTACACTAGGGTTCAATATCAAATAAGCTAGCCTGGGGTTTCAACAACAATCAGGTACATTGCTTACCTCAAGAAAGGGAGCCAAGAAGGGGGGATCCGGATAGAATTGGGGAGAAATGCATGAGCATAAGCAATAAAAGAAAAGGAGATAGGGAACAAACATAGAAGAAGACAAATGCGTATGCCTACAATTAATGATAAGAAAGAAAGGAAAAAGAATGAAGGCAAACAAGGTATCAGTCAAATCAACAATACATTAAACCACACATCTTAATTAGTTAGGCTTGACCCACTTAAAAAAGAAAAGTCCCCAGTGAAGTCGCCAGCTGTTGCACCCCAAAAAATCCTGTTCGGACTTCTCATTGTACAACGTGAAAAAGGTATGGAGCCACCACCAATATTTTAATTTTAAGACCAAAACATTGAAAAAAGGTCTTTTAGACAAGGCGGATGGTCTTTCGAAAACTAGAGATATGGGTTCGGGGGTCGGTTAGGCATGGGGAAGGTATTAGCACCCCGCACCTCCTTTCTACCAAAGGGAACCTTTAATTAAATGTGTGGTTTGAAGTGTTGATTTGAAAATGCTTTTATTTTGTCTCTTTATTGAAAAGGGAGTGAGAAGACTTAATGAAAATTTTTATTTTTGGCGCTTGACGAGAGTTGGCCTCTCGCTCCTACGTATCTCCTGGTGCGATGGAGAATTCAAAGCTACGTAGTTCTTGGTTGTCCTAAAAAGGTTTTTGTTTTTTAGTCTGTTTAGATGAGTTTTCGCAGTAGGAGTGAGGAATCGCAATGACCAAACAACAACGGTTTAGAGTGGCCGCGCTACTAACTCTTTTGAAAATGAAATTATCATTAACAACCAAACGGCAACGGCGCAAGTGATCATTAACGATAATCGGTTTTGCTTTTGATTCGAGTGTTCGCGACGACCAAACAACAACGGTTTAGAGTGGCCGCGCTACTAACTCTTTTGAAAATGAAATTATCATTAACAACCAAACGGCAACGGCGCGAGTGATCATTAATGATAAACGGTTTTTATTTTAGATGATCAAAAAGGCTTTCGCAATCGAATTAATTTTGGTTTGTTGTGCTTGACGAGGACGTGACTCGCTCCTACGTATCCCAAATGGGAATCAAAGCGACGTAGTTCTAGCTCTTTGGTTTTGAAAAGGTTTTCGAAGTAGGACGAGCATTAGCGAATGATTAAACTAACTAAGGTTATGGGTAATCATCGCTAAGTACTCATGCGAAATTGAAGACCGTTCATAGAGATCAAACTAACAAAGGTTATGGGTGACCTCCACTACTTGCTTATTTTTGTTTATTGAAAATGCTTCGAAAATTAATGGGTTTGGAAAAGAGTTTTTTTAGAAAATAAATAAATCATTTTCAATCGAATTCTATGTCCAAAACCAAATGCAAAATGAATGAATGAAGTTCAAACATATTCAACTAATCAAGCAATCATGAACATGTTGACCATCAACTAAGATTAAGCATGCCGATATAATCAAGAGATTTAATTGTCAAAGATGCGAGACAAAGTTCTCAAAACAATTGTGTTTGTGTGTGAAGGGGAATTGCTACACAAGTTGGGAGCAATCTCAAGAGGGGCACATATATCTCTATGCTACACATGTTGGTAGTCTTATAAGGGCACATGATTGTGCAAAAGGGTTTGTGCACAATTAAGTCGAGACATTCAAATGGCATCAAGAACAAAGAAATACAATTAATCATAGGCATAGAGTATTCTAGGTTAGGTGAATGAACATGTGAAAATGAATGCGAGATATCATGTTAATGAATGCATGATCATATGATAATGAATGCAAGACATGATATTAATGGATGCATGAACATGTAAGAGAGTATGAGAATGCAAGAGGCATAAGCATATATGAATGCATGAACATGTAAGCATATGAAAGTATGCAAGTATTAATGTGCAAACATAAGAATGTGTCACACCAGTGATGAAATGCAAAGTGTGAAAATGTTTTGGGTCTTTTTGCAAATTGACAAGTAGTAAAACTTTTAGTAAAAAGTTAGTGAATGGTAAAGTAAAAATGCATGAGGCAAATGGTATTTACTTAATGAAAGGGTAAAGTAAAAATGTAAAAAAAAAGTAAATGGTAATTACTTAATGAAATTGTAAAGTAAAAATGTAAAAAAAGTAAATGGTAATTACTTAATGAAATGGTAAAGTAAAAATGTAAAAAGGTGGTTAAAAGTCAAAAACACACTAACACAATTACACTTATCTACACAAGATCAAACAACACATTTTGAGCACTAAAATATGCACAAAAATGGGCTCTATGGTCGAACCCCTATATGAGCATAAACACCAAATTTTTCATGCCAAAACTCATAATCAACACATAGAACAAATCATGCAAATCAAGCACATCATGCATTTTATTTACATAAATCAAGGAGTGAAAAGAAAGCAACAAAAACCCTAAATTCTAAGGCTCAAAACCGAAACCCCTACACCCATAAATCAAGCCAAAATTCAACTTGCAAGTTATGATATGAACAAGAAGATGCATATAATATGTGAAAGCCCTCTATTTATGGAAAAGTGAGAAAATGAGTGTGAAAATACAAACTACATGGTTAAAACACAAGAAAATTCCCCTCAAGGCCAAGGACTCATTGCCAACACCCAAGGCTCCCAATGTCCTTGTCATAATGTTGGAAACAAGTCCTCTAAGCCTTTTGAGAAAGGAAAGAGGAGTAGAAGAAAGATTTACATGTTAATAATTAAAATGCAAGAGATAATAGGCTTACCTCAAGAAATAACTAGAAAAGGAATAAAGATGTAAAATAGGAGCAAGAACACTTGAAGAACACCTCCAACAATCTAGATCCTCACGCAAATCCTCTTCCTTGGGTGGATTTTGATGAAACTTGGATGATTATGGAAGCTTGGAAGGAGAATTATTGAATAGATGAAGGATTATCAAGCTTTGGTATTTTATGGTTGAAGAAATTGTGTAGAGAAGATGGAGGAGAGGGTTTCGGTTTTTTGAGAGAGAGGAGAGGAGAGTATTGTGTGCTAGAGTAAAAAAAATGAGAGTAGCCTCAAGCTCTCATGGGTTAAGGGTTGTGAGAGGAAAGTAAAGGAATTAGTGTGTATTTTGTGGTGTAGAGAGAAGGAAGGTAAAAACATGTTGTGTATTCAAAGGTGTGCTTGATGAAAGGCTTGATGTGAACTTGATGTGGGCTGAAGGTGATGGGAGGCGTGGAGCTTGAGGGTGGAGTGAGGGAGATGGTTGGCTTGTGAAATTGGTACTTACTTTGGCCAAAAATGGATAAAAGCAAAAAGCACCTAAAAGGAATTAGCCCTAATTCTAAAAATACAATAAACATCCAATATTATTTTATTATTAATTTTTCATTTTTGATTTCAGATTTCATATTTTTAATTATACATATTTTTTGAGCCTTTTTGAAAAAAACCGTTACAATTGACCAAAATACCCTTTTTGACGCTAAAACCCTAATTTGCCCGAAAAATGCGTTTCCACTTCAAAAATGAATCTATAACCCTAGAAATGACCTCTAGAATCTTAGAATGCATTCTCAATGACCTTCATGAGGAATTATCATTTTTATTGTGAAATGACCAAAATACCCTTTTGGACTCAAAAAACCTGATTTACCCAAAAAGTGCATTTCAACTCTAAAAATGATTTTAGAAACTTTGGAATGACTTTTAGGACTCAAAATGCAATGCATGATGCTTCTCACTCCTCAACTTATTTATTTTTGTGGAAAATTAGGGTTTTGATCTAAGCTGGACAAAATTGGGGTATGACAATTCCTAAAATTGATAATCCAGCATCCTTCAAGGAATTCAGGACAATAACTCTTTGCAATGTGATTTATAATATTATTTCCAAAGTGTTGGTGAACAAATTGGGACCCTTCTTGGACAAGATTGTTAGCCCCTTGTAGAGTAGCTTCATTCCAGGTAGAAGCACTAAGGACAATGGCATATTCAGTGGCGTATCTAGGACCCTGGTCCAGGGTGGTCAAACGATTTAATTTAACAATTAATATATATCGTCGTGTAGAATTTTTTTACAACGGCAGTCAATCACGAAACAACACATCATAAAAAATGTTTGACTTTATCTCACCTACCTTAAAAAGTTTTTACCGCGATGGTGTATACCAAATAAACATATTTTGTTCTTCTAATTTGGTAATTTTGGTCTTTGTGATTTTTCATTGCACTTTTGGTTGCTAAAAATCATGGATTGTGTAATTTTATTCCTTTATTTTTCCAAAATTCAAAATTTTTTAGAACCAAAAGAGCAAATAATATATAATTTTGAGGGGAAAATTGGGGACAAAAATTGTCAAAGTAAAATAAAAAGACTATAATCACCAAGTTAACAAAAATCACCATATTTATTTGTGATAATAATAGACTTTTTTTGATCAAATGAGACTAATTAGACTAATGGACTTGTTATTATTCTTTTATCTCATTAGACAAATAAAGTTAGTTGGAGTAGCTAAATAACATATTATCGGGGTAGCTGAATTTAAAATATACCTAATTATCTAAATACATATATTATTTTTTGATAACCAAAACTACCCCATAGTTACACTACCAACTGCTCCTGAAGCTGCAATAGGAAAGAGCAGCTAGGAATGGAAAGAGAAAAATAGTAGTAGGATGTGCAAAAAATAAAACTAGGAATATCAAAATATATTTTTCATAGAGGTATTGGTGCAAATTTTTAAATTTGAGAGTGTGCAGCACGTATATGTAGATCCGCCACCGGGCATAGTGCTCAAAGAGATTCTCCATCACACGAAGAGTAAAAAGAGTAAGAAAGGTAATCTTATTTTCAAGCTTGACTTGGAAAAGGCTTATGATACGGTGCACTTGAATGGAATGCGAGTAAGACTGATAATTTTAATCCTAAAAGAAGCTTAAGGCAGGGACCCTCTTTCCCCTTATTTGTTTGTGTTGTGTATGGCAAGATTAAGGGTTATGATTTCTGATGCAGTTAGTAAAGGAAATTGGATCCCTATCAAGCTCACAAGAGATGGTCCTCAAATTTCACACTTGTGTTTTGTTGATGATGTTTTTTTTTCTCTCACTATAACCCCAGTTTCTCAAGCAAGGGTGGTTAGAAAGGTCTTGGATTATTTTTGTAGAATTTCAGATTTGAAGATCAGTGTTAGTATAAATTACTAACCTCTCCTGGTGTGCCAAGATCGACCCGTGTGAGACTAACCCATTCACAAATTTGTTGTTCACAAGAAATATTGAGAAGTATCTTGGGTTTCGATTCTTTCAAGGGAGAATTTCTAAGCATCACTTTAATGAGGTGATTGATAGGGTTAAATCTAAGCTTGCTTCTTGGAAAGGGAAGCTTCTTAACAAGCCAAGTAGAGTTACTCTAACTAATGTTGTAATCCTGGCCATCCCTTCTTACAAGCTGGATAGATTGGATCGTGATTTCTTTTGGAGGGGAAATACTAATAGAGGGATGAATGTGATCAAGTGGAGTACTATCACAAATCCTAAGAATATGGGTGGGCTTGGGGTTTGTATTTCTCACATGCAAAAACGCAGGATTACTTGCGGTTACATCGAAGAAACAATTGTTCATTGACTTTTTCATTGTAATCAAGCTGTGGAGGTTTCCAGAAATTCTTGTCTAAACTTGATTAACTTTAACCCAACTACTGATAATCTCTTGTTGGAGCTCTGTCAGTTGTTTGACAAGCATGGCACCCTGTTCTTGTGTACTTTGTGGAAGTTATGGTGTAGCCGTAGCCGTTATATGTTTGATAAGGATCTTATATCTCCTTCCAGTGTGTTTTACAGGCTCAAGCTTTATTTAGTGACACCTCCAAGACGTTTGGGAGCAGTGTCAGTTCTTCTACAAGGATGGAGCCAAGGCTTGTTTTTTGTACCAAGCTTGACATGTGTTTAGATGTTGATGGAAGTGCTTTGAATAATCCAAGCCTTGCAGGATTTGGAGGTTTGCTACTTGACAATGCGGGTACTTTTATTCGTGGATACTATGGATCCATTGGAGTATCTGAGATAACTCACTCGGAGCTCATGGCTATTTTGCATGGAATTTGTATGTGCTGGGAGATAGCTTTCGGGAAGGTTGTTTGTTTCTCTGAGTCTACTCATGCTATGCATCTGATTAGGGAAGGGAATCAAAACTATCACATGTATGGACATGAAATATTTAATACTCGAGACCTTATTAATAGAGATTGAGACTTCAAGCTCCTCCTCACTCTTAGAGAAGGGAACTCTTGTGCGGATCAAGTGCTATGGTATCTCTAGATTTAGTGGTTTTGCTTAAGTCCGATTGTTCTGGATCGCTCAAACACTTTGAGCCCCAATGGATTAGGCCTGCGATCCATAAAGATTGGATGGCTCAGATCTATCCTTTCCATCGCATTAAGCAATGAAAACAGGCCACGAGTTGTCAGCATTCCCTATAAATACAATGTCCCATCAGCTTGACAGGTACGCATTTATTACCCATACATCACTATTCTCTATGCTGACTTAAGCATCAGAGTGTGTGCAGGTACCACACCCTTCGCCGGATCAACGCGGATAGGAGCATCTCGGCTCAGCACTTGGAGTACTCAAGCTTCTCAGCTTGGTGAGCACCTCGACCTATACCCAACCGAGACCTGCATTCAGTATAGTACATTGGCGACCACAGTGGAAGCACCTTCTCTCAATCTCTTTTTTTCGATTCCACTCCAAGCCATTCGACGCCTCCGAAGCGCAAAACCCGACTCAGTGTGATTATGGCACTAACTCTTGTGTAAACTAAAGATGACTTTGAGTCATGCAAACACAAACTCATTCTAATTGTAATCTATCCTGTAGTGGAAAATTACTTTTGAGGACAGTCTGGAGAGACAAGTAAACGGTCATCTCCTCAAGTACAGTTAGCCAAAATGTTGAGAAGATTAAAAGGTTCAAGTGTGAATTCTTTGAGAGGCTATAATACTCTAGAGCCTAGTGAGTCTTGAGAATTAGAAGCTTCAACTATTAATTCCTGGAGAGGCTATAATACTCTAGAGCCTAGTGAGTCTTGGAGAAAGAATGCACCTATAGAACTTGGTGAGGCTTGAAGATAGAATACACTTGTAGAGCCTAGTGAGGGTTGAAGAAATAATACATTTGGGGCCTAGCGAGACAATGAATAAGAATCCTTAGTAAAACCTAGAGAAGCAGGAAAAGAGTACTAATCTTCTAGTGGATTAATTCCTTAAAGGTTTAAGGAAAAATTACCTAGTAACGAGTGGACTAGATATTGTTGTGGAAAAATCACTCAGTAATGATATGTATATAATTAACTATATATATATATATATATATATATATATATATATATATATATATATATAATAATACAACCTTTTTTAGAAATATCTAAATAAAAAGATAAAAAAAACAAAATATAAATTTTAAATTGTTTGTTTTTAAACATCTTAATGTTAGTATAATTTCGTCCAGAAAAATATGATTTTATTGCAATAACATGTCATTTTATGTTACTTTACATTCATTAATTAGTTTAACAGCTAGTTTTACCAAATCCATCATTTGCTATTTGTTAGCTTATTGCTATCCGCTACTTTTTACCAAATAGAGCCTAAGACTTTCATAATTTATAAATAATATTAAAATAAAGATTTTTCCAATCACGACATGACACGTGGATTTGTTATTTCTATTATTCATTATCTTTTATTAATTTTTAATAAACTAATCTACGTGACATGGTGCGATTGAAAAACAACATTAACCACACCTATGGAACTAGGATCTACGCTGCGAAAACTTGACTGGCCACGTGTATATCCGGCTTTGCCGGTTCGTGTGGATCTTTCCTCCCAACAAAGTTTTTGACACACCGAAGATTCAAACACGAGACTTTGAGGTGAGATTCGAGCCCAGTTACCGCTTGGACCAACCCTTGTTTTTTTATGACAATGGACAAACCCTTGTTGGTTGCCCAAGAATCAAATCTACATAACTACATAAGCTACCCAAATAGTATTAGTATATCAACTGGGTCCCTCAAATAAATTTCACCAATTTTTGGTCCCTAGAAAATTTGTGTTTTTTTCTTTTAGTCCCTTATAATTTTTAATAGCGCTTATAAAAGGTCAAAAACGTACTTTTAAAAGTCATGAATTGTTATTAAAAGTCATGAATTGTTTTTTCAGGGACTAAAAGCAAAAAACCTAAATTTTTAAGGGACCAAAAACATATTTAACCATACTATATATACACGGCTTAAATATATGTTTGACCCATGCAAATAAGGCCATAATCAATTTAGGCCCCTGTAAAAAAAATTAAAATGATCCTTGCAAATATTAAGTGTTTACAGTTAGGCCCCTCTGTTAACTTTCCATCCAAAAAAAACTGACCTGGCTAACGGAGATTATCGTTTTTGAATCGTGTCAATCTTTCTCTGTTAATTATTCCCTTTTTTTGGAACAGTCTGAGGCGGAACAGAATCGTTTCAATGTTTCTCTGTTAATCATTGATGATGTCATGCCGACTTTATCGCCGTTAGCCACATCAAATTTTTTTATTTATGGAAAGTTAATAGAGGGGCTTAACTGTAAACACTTAATATTTGCAAGGGTCATTTTAAAACTTTTTTTTTACAGGGGCCTAAATGGATTATGGCCATATTTGCAGGGGCCAAACATATGTGCAGGTGTTTTAAGTGTGGATGTTAGTAGCTTGTCAAGCATATAATATCCTGTGAGAACTCATCACTAATGTGCACTCTTTGGAATTAAGAGCTATCCTTGATTGTCATGCTCCTTGAAGCTTAGGAAAAACATCTCTCTTATGACTTTTCATTCTTTGGGTTCATGGAATTTCATGCATTGTTTTTGTGTCTTGTTCTTGTGTTTTACCTGGAGTGCAAAAGCCTAAGTGAAGGGGAATTTGATCAATACATTTTAATGCATTATTTTGAGCACATTAAAATCACAAGGTCTTTTCAGGGTTGTAACGGGGCCAGGGGTACAGTGCACCTAGGCGTCTAGAACGCCCGAATACTGTATACCTCAACATTTGGACCAATGAAGTTTATTTTCGTTAAACCCGAATTTCTCATAAGCATATTGTCCACTATGGGGCGAACGACCAGCAGAGGGAGGAAGAGATAAAACAAGAATAAGATTTTTGGGAAAATACATGGCTTTCTGAAAGGTTGGAACTCGCTTGAATGAATGCACCTCAAAGCTCTTTCTTCAGAAATTTACGACGACCAGAAGAGGGGTACACAGAGCTATTTCTTTGCAAATGTCCAAAAGAGGAAAGTGTCCCCTATTTATACAAAGAAGAGGAATGCAAACAGGTAGACTCGAACGCTGTGCCATAGCCCGTAATGATTATACAGACTTGAAAAAAAGAGCGCATATAAAGTCTTAAATGACATGTCGCCTCAATAAGCTCAAAGGACTCACACATTACGTGTCACCCTAACGTCATTTCAATCAACCGTCGCTTCAAAAAAGGATGACCAAGTTATTTCCATGTCGGCCAAAGGTTCTAATAGTAATAGATCCGCACGCCTCCCACGATGTGTTGACAAACATTCTAGAAACGTCATCGTCCAGTTTCCTATCTCGACGATCCGACCAAGCACAGTTGGGGGGTAGCGAGGATAACCGACTATATAAAAACTGAATAGATCCGACATGCTTCAGAACTTATGATATATACTAAGTTTTCAAGTCGAGGTCTCTCTTCTAGTAAAACCCTGACTTGGGGGAAACTATTCTGGATCGCTCAAGTGCTTTGGGCCCCAGTGGATTTGGCCCGCGATCCATAGAGATTTGATGGCTCAAATCTATCATTTCTATCACACGACTCAGATATTACACAGTTAAAATCACTCTCCACCAATGAAAACAGACCACGAGTTGGCACCATTCCCTGTAAATACGCTGTCCCATCAGCTTGTCACGTACACATTTATTGACGCATGCATTTTTATTCCCTATGTTGACTTAAGCATCAGAGTGTGTGCAGGACCCTTCGCCGGATCAATGCGAATAGGAGCATCTTGGCTCGGCACTTGGAGTACTCTAGCTTCTCAACTTGGTGAGGATCTCGGCCTATACCCGACCGAGACCTGCATCCAGTACAGTATGCTTTGGGGACAGAATTTGTAAGGCTATAGGCCTTTTTTTGTTTTCCTCTATATAGCATTTGTAACAAAAAATAGGTGTTACACCGTTCAAATGTATTTTTTTCCATGTTAATACTAACATCACAAGAATTTGTTTTATGATGCATTTTGAATTCATCTTATTGGTCATAGACGAACAAGATGCTAACAAGGTGCGATCGCCAGTCCAGAATAATATTAAATCTTTTGCTCAAGCTCTCATGGAATCAAAAGATAAAATATGTGATTTTTCTTTAACTCAACTCCCGCGACCGTGTATCAAAGGGGATGAGTTGGCAATCTCTTTCCCAAAGGAAGAATATGTAGCTGGTTTGGAGGGATGCAAGACACATGTTCATGGAAGGATCTTGCTATCAAAGGGAGATACTCCTTTCAAGTTTGATGCTTTGAGATCCAAACTTCAAGATTTTTGGAAACCATCCGGTAAGTGGGGTCTTATCTCTTTGGGCAAAAAGGTTACTATGTATTTTCTTTTTTCTCAATTGATGAATTACGTAGAATACAATCACAATCTGATTGGCTCTGCAAGCCAAGTTTGCTTCGGTTGTTCGCCTGGCAGCCTGATTTTAATCCTTCTATTATAAAACATACATATGCACAATGCTGAATTAGGCTTACAAGTCTTCCTCAAGAATATTGGCTTCCAAAAATTCTTTTTGCAATTGCTAGCAGTGATGGCACACCAATTACTCTAGATGATACAACAAGTAAAAACTCATTCGAAGATCTTTTGGTCATTTTACTCACATTCTGGCTGATATAGATTTGAAATCAAAACTTAGGAATCAAATTCTAGTTGAACGGACTGGTTATGCCTTCTTTGTGGGCATTGAGTATGAAAATTTGCCTCTTTTCTGTATGAATTGCACGACTATTGGTCATACCACTAGCAATTGTAAAAAAATTATGCAATCTGGTGTGGAATATAATAAGGAACGGAAGGAGCCAAAACAGGTTTTGAAGTATGTTCCTAAGTTTAAGCAGAAAACTCAGGCTACAAGTGTTGGCATCAATGATCCGTCTAGTTCCCATCAAGTTTTAACTATGAAGGTGCAACAACGACATGAGAAAACTTCTAGCAATGAGATTAATGATGAGATTATGCATCCTAATGAAGAATCAAATTCGGTCCAATTTGTCAAAGACTCTTTCGCCTCAGTTGAGGGTATGAAATCCATTCAGCAGTTGGATATTGGACAATTGAACAATTTTTCCATTCCCAATGCATACAATCTATTGAACCCAACATACCTGGAAAACATTGTGCTTCTCAAACTTGTATTACCTGTTTCATTTTCTCAAGTACTGAGCACCAAATATCATGCAGACGCCCATCACAAACCTATCTAAGCACTCAAGTGTTGTGCTTTCATCAATGCAAACATAGTCATCCACACTATCACTATCAGCAGGTGATCCATATGCCAGTATCTCAAAAAATAAACTTCAAATGAAATTACAATAATTTCAAGATATCATATTAATTTTCGAAGCAGATGTCAAAAAAAATATATCATTTTAATTTGCTTGAAAAGCCTCACCTCAATTGGCATGGGACCTTAGGTTGACAATATTGTTTTTTCATGGGAGTAAGGAATTATTGATCTGACCCGTTTGTTATCTTTGGTATTCCTCTCCCATTTTTATGAAAGGTAGGGTTGGGAGACTTACAATGAGAGTGCTTTCTTTTTGAAGGAGCTCATTGCAATATTTTTATCACTTTTTTTGTAAGGGATTTGCCACCCGCTTCTGCTACAAATCTTCCACTTCCACTCATAGGACTATCTTTGATCCCGATGTGATATTTCTTTCGGCTACCACAAGGATTCAAATCCATATCTAACTCAAGGCTAAAAGCACATAAAAGCATCTCACTACTTGAGCTGCAATAGTGTTATTACACTACAAGAAAATTGGTCGTTACCGACAGCCGAAACCTGTTAGCATTGACAAAAATTCTTCGATAATAATCATTTTCCGACGGATTACCAACAAAGAATTACCAGAAAGGGGTCGGTCGGTAATCATTACTGACATTTTTTGAAAATATCTGTCGAAAATTACTGAGGGCCGTCGGTAACTTAGCGTCGGAAAAAGCCGTCGATAATGACTTACTAATAGTTTCTGACCGACTTTCCGTCGGTAATTACGAAAACAATATTTCTGATGGGTTGTCCGTCGATAATGTGTTTCTTGCAATTCTCCGACGGTTTTTTCCGCCGATAGTCAATTGAGGCACATTTTAGAAGCCACATAACAACATACCTATCAGCCACATAACAACATACAAATATAATCATACAAATCAATTCAAACTCATACAAATCCCTGCTAAATGAAAATTCATATTCATAACCAAACTAAAGCATCATGCCAATTGAATTCACAATCAAATCAGGATTTAATTAAACGGCTTGATCACTGAAATTGGATTAACTCAAAGAAAAGTGTCAAAAAGCACTACAACTCAAAAAACCATAAAGTACTACGATCAAAAAACACTGACGGATCTTTAGCCATGACTTTCTCGTAGTGTTAACGTACAACCAGGAAAAAAAGATTAATGTATTTTTTTATAAAAATAAACAAAGAAAGGAAGAAAAGAATGCTTGAGATTCTTGCATAAATAAAAAAGAATTGTTTCAATTCTGATATCAAAAACAAAAAAGTTCAGATTCACCATTAGAATAAAGCCCCATTTTTTGTGTTCCAAATCGATTCAGCGGCCTCAAGCAGAGTAACTCACAAATCCATTCTCCAACGCAACTCACTAACCTTCTCACCAATCCTCTCTCCTCATTTTCATCACCACCATTAGTATCATAATTACTAATACCACTCCCCTTCACCGATTCCAACTCAGAAGATTTGTCGTTGATGGCGCCATTCTTGTCCGTTCTTTCACTGTTTTGAGGGAGCGAGTCTTCATAGGCATTGATGATTTCTTGTATGAGTTGGTGATTAGGTGAAGTGTTCCAACGAATCCAGTAACTCATGTAGCAGCGGAAGCACCTGCAATTGAACTTAGGTGGATGATCGACGTCGACGACACCCTTCTTTGTCTTGCGAGGATATCCGTTAGAAGAACAGTTTGATATTAGATAAGCGACGACTTCCCTGTCCTCCGGTGAAAGAGCCACGGTGAGCGTCAGGATTGTTGCCGGAAGTAAGGAAAGCTTGTTTGATATGGTTGATGGGGCCGGCGACGGATGAACGCTTACCTCCTTTCTGTTCTTCTTCTTTTTCATGGTTTCTTTTTTGGTTTCAAGTTTTAGGCTTTAGAATTAGATATGAGACCTTGAGGTGTTTGTAATACTTGTACACCAAGAAAGTTATATTATATAGGTTAGAATGCAAAATTTATGCATTTATGCATTTATTACAAAATAACTACGAAATCAAGACTAGCCTTTTTTTAACAGTTAATCAATCAATCCCAGCCTAATTATCTACTATCACGATACTCAATATATTACTCCCAAATTTATTTTTTATACGAGAGATTTTAGAGATTTGTTTGGTCTTAGATATAAGAAGTAAAAGATAGGTTTTTAATGGGTATTAATTGCGGAAATGTCATTTTTAATCTTTTTATTTATAATTTTTTTTTTGACCAAAGTCTTTTATGTTTTCTGTAACCCAAAAAAAGAGTCTTTTATGTTTTCTTTTAGTTATTACGACATGGTGAGAATTAAACATGATGGTATATTTGAAAAATTCATTTAAAAGTTAAATGTAATAGATGGGTTCTTTGATTTTGATGTTTTCTTTTTGAATTTTTTTTCTCAAAAGGACTATAGTTAGTAATTTTTTTTTTAAATCGGACTATAGGTAGTATTTACAAAAAATATATTAACAAATTAATCAGCACAACACATCTAACCGGATTAGTACTATTGAGCAAGGACAAAATACTACGACAGTACGACGGTCTTCAATGTACGGTAGGTTCATTAATGTATATGGGATTGGTGTACCCCTAGTGCTCCCATCAATACAATTCTTGCTTATCTAAAAAAAATCGGATCATGATCCTTTGTAGTCTCACACATGGCTACATGGCTGCTAGGCTCTACATTTAGGCAAAATTAGTTTGTTTGGACAACACTAAAAAATTTAACAATAAAAATGTGAAACCAGATTAGTTTTTAACTAACTTCAAGAACGTGCAATCATATGTAACTACAGAGAATCCTGATCCAGTATCATCGCTAGTGTACCTTGCCTCGGGATCTGGGATCCGAAATCTGCGATCGGTATCTTGTGTCTAGTGAGACTCCTTTCCTTGCGCAAGGTCGGACGAGTGCTTCGAGAGTCGGAATCTTCCGAGATTGTTATCGTCAGCGTCGTCTTCTCCCGAGGTTGAACATGGGGGGTCAGGTACCTGCAGACACTCTGATGCCAAAGTTAGCAATCCGAAGTCAGTGAGAGGCACAAGTGAGCAAAAGCGTACTTGAATCTGGTGGGTAGACTCGTATTTATAGACGCGGACAAGGGGGTTCCGCGGGTCTTGCCCGATCCGGAGCCATTGGATCGGAGCGCAGCATTCCGAACCGTCGATATTGATTCTGTGAGATGGCTTATTCCTTGGGGCCGGATCCGTCGTCAAACTGGGTCGTTTCCAATGCGGATTGGGCCTTATGGGCCTTATGGGTCGGTCACAGGAGTGCGACCTCGGCTTGAATGACAAATATTTTGTTCAATGTGTTGTGTTCAGGATCGGAAGTAGTCTTTGAGGTCGAAAAGTCCCAGGTTTGACTCGGATGCCTTTGGGATGCCACGTGTCATTGTTCAGGGGGATGTGACGTTTGGCTGAAACGAAACGTCTTGTCATAATGATTGCATAGATTCTTGCGCCTGAACGTTAACTGCCTCGGGATGGGTAGCGTCGTTTCATCTACCGGGTTCAAAGTCCTTATAAATAGTCAACAGTCAATTCCTAAGTGCCTTTTCGTTTCTTTACCCTTGAATCCTCCCGAGTTTAGTGAATCCTAGACAAGCTTACTTTCCGGAAAACCGACGTTGAGTTCCTGGTTTCTGATAACTCTATTTTATATAGAGTTATTTATGCATCTAAACATAACTAATTACTTGAAACCAAGTGTAATATGTATTAAATATAGTAGTATGAAGTAAAATAACAGCATTCTATGTTTCAAAGAGGATTATGTAATGATTTAAGCATTTTGTATGTATATTGGTATGTTTGATATGTTTGTTCAGTGCACTTGCAGTTAGGTGCAACTACACCAAAGAAACAAACAGTGCATCTGCACTAACCACATTTACAACAGTGCAACTGCACTTAGGTGCATCTGCACCATCCTGTGCTGAAGGCAGATTTAAACCCACCTTGGAAGCACCTCCATTCATACCAATGCATAAACATTTCTATGACATCATGCTTAGTCACAAGTCACATGGAGGCACATGCTAACATGCAAGAGGAGGCGCCCACAATGGGAAATCGTCATGAAAAGCGACGCATCTAGGACACATGGTCTTCCACAATTGGACCTCTCTTTTGGACTCAATCTCCTCAATCAAAGCTCTGAAAAGTAACCATGGTTAAGCCACCTTTGGTCAGCTTGATCTCCAAGCAAACCCTCACTTGAAGGAAACCTCCAAGACTATATAAAGGCTTCCACTTCTCACTTGAACAATATCGCATATCTCACACCATAATATGTAGATCATACACTTTACTTATAATTTAGTAGTTTCATTTCTTATAGTTTTACTAGTAGTTAGTTGGTTAGAAGGTAAGGAAGGAATCAACAACTTCTTCCTTCACTTCTTCATCAACTTAGTTAGGTGCAACTGCACTAGGAAGTCAGTGCTTCTGCACTGCTGGGCAAATTTATGTAAGAGTACTTCAATCAGTGTAATCTCTACCCTATTGATGTCTTTTGTACTTTCATCTATATTAATATGTTTTATTTCATCTATCTTTGCCTTGCAATGCATATTATGAGCTAAACCTTTTGGGTTGAGATGTTCTAACTTTATAATGAGATTTTGAGTAAGTTATTATGTTTTTTAGTGTTGTATGCATTTTGGGTCTTGTGTTATACTACATTCATCTTATTTTAAGGTTGATCATTTAGAATAAGTAGAGTTATATTCACAGACATGGTTTATAATTAGAAATCAAGACTAATAAGGGTAAGTATTTTAATGAAGGCTTTGTTAACTAGTGTAATAAAGAAAACTTTGTTAAAACCATGTTAAGTCCTAGACATAGGATAACATAGTCCTTAGGGTGAAACAGTGGGTACTTCAAAGGCAGGAGTGAACTTATTTAGCAAGCCCAGACATGGGAAGTTTGTAACAAAAATCTGAAGAAAGTTGTTGAAAAGCACATACTCATGTAGCTGCACTCAATGCTTCTGCACCACTAAAAGTATAGAAACTCTCAAAAGAACATTATTTAGTGAAGACATCTCTACCATCTTTCTCTACTGATTTCCTTCATATTCTTTTACATCTTTGCATTCTGTTTTCACCTAACATAAAATCCTCAAATTTGTGAGTAGTATAGTAGCACTAATTTATATGCTTTCTAAACATACAAGAGTTTAACCAATCCCTTTGGGTTCGACCTTTCTTATCATTATATTACTTGTTTGTGACTGTGTATACTTGCACACCTTTTTTACACACCAGTTTCCGATGTTGATAATCTTGCGACAGTTTCGTTCTTGATTCTTCCGACGTTGAGCCTCCGGTGGGGCTTTCCCGAGTGTATTTTTCCGAGTTCAAGTCCAGATTTTCGGGGCCTATTTATTTTTTCTTGCTTTGGATCTAAATAGTAAAACAAGAGATTCTGAAAGAACAACTGTGGTTGCCCCCGGCAAGCCGCCGTTAAGGAAGTCCAGCGAGGGTCATGCAGTTATTCACGAGCAAAGGTCGACCTCGGGGAGGTTGTCAGATAATGCAGTACGGAATTTCCATCTTTCTGCACAATGCTGGGAGCCAGCGGGGCAGGCCGCAGGTGTGACCGAAGCGGAGGAGGTGAGAGATTCCGACGCCGAGGACCACTATGAGTGGGTTTCGAGTAACATCTGAACGGTGGCGTCTGTTTACCGAGTTGGGCGTAGCGAACCGAGTGTGCTTAGGAAGTTTGAGAAGTTCATGGGAAATGAAGGTCAAGAGTGGAGGTTCGAGCTCGTCTCTGATGACGAAGCTGTGCGCTTCGAGGTCATGGGGTTGAAATTCTTTTTCTATTCAGCCTTCTTCGAGAATATGGGGATGAGGGTCCCATTCTCGGAGTTCCAGAGGAGGGTTTTGAGGTTCTTGCAGGTCTCCCATTCTCAACTTACTCCCAACTCTTGGGGGTTCATTAATACCTTCGAGATCATGATGCGGGCGCTGGGTTGGCCTTGCCGCATGAAAGTCTTCTTTCTTCTTTTTGACGTGTTTCGCCAGCCCGAGGCCGGGACAGAGAGGCATGGCCAAAAAGGGTTGCGTCGCAACCGCAAGCTTCCCTTCTTCGAGCCTGTCACGGACTCAGTGAAGGACTTCAAATACAACTTGTTCTACGTGGTGCCGGTGAACGACGTTGCGAAGAAGGAGATTGCCGAGCTTGACGACCAAGGGGAGGTTGTGAAGAGTTTGTTCCCATATCTTGGGGCTGAGAGCATTTTGACTTGGAGACGTCGGGGTACTCTTATAAAGAAGCTAATCTGAGTCGGCATGAGACTCTGACTCTGAAGTTGCTGTCAGACTGGTGGGGACCTTTACCACCAAGCTCAAGAAGATTGAGTGTAGGAGGATCCTGACGGCCCACGCCAAGTCTCGCGTGGCTCTGGTCGCTGCCCTTGGTAAGTATGCTAGTCAACTTGTTTCTTTTGAATTCTTGTGGTCGGCTTTGACATAGTCGTTTTTCTCAATTTTCAGATCTGTTCACCAAGCCGGTGGCCTTCGCAGAGTATCTTGCCTCTGCTGGCATTGGAGAGGGTAGAAACGGTTGGGGACGGCTCTTCATTGGCCCCACCTCCTCCGGTGATCACTATCGAGGTCGTGGTTGACCAGGGTGTGCCCCTGTTGGTCAAAAGGACTCAGAGTCTGGCCCACAAGGTCCTGGAGGAAAGTTCAAGAAGCGCAGACTCCCGAGCTCACTTTCCAAGGTTAAGAAGCTGAGAACAAGTCATCGTTCCGACGCCACCACCGAAGTCTCTCCTGCCGACTTTGAAGCTTGCCTCAAGGTTGGGGAGCTTGGCCAGCAAATGCTCAGTTGGTGGAGTGCAGAGATATCTTCTGAGGAGCAAGGTAATAACTATTCCAAGGCTGAGAACTTGTGGCTTGATGGTGAATTTCAGGACAAGTCCGACAAGCTAACGGCTTGCTCAGAATTTCTTTCAAAGGCCCGTGACGAGGCCGAGAGATTCAAGAGGGAGAAGGAAGAACTCCAAGCTCGGTTGAATAATCTGGCTGAAGCCGAGGCCAACGCTAGGGCGCTGAGGAAGGAGATGTCTGAGCTCGCGAGGGAGGCAAAACCTGCTGAGGAGGCACCGAGGCTGAGAGGGGAGATAGAGAAGTATGAGGCCATGGTCCTCGGTTTGAAGGCCGAGGTTGCTGTTTTGGAGGGGGAGCTTGCCTCCGTCGTAGAAGAATTGGAGAAGATCAGAGGGGAGCGAGATAGGGCTCTTTTCTTCGACCAGAAGTCTTCAAAGGAGGTTTTATCTGTTGTCTCTTTCAACAATGCATTGGCCCAGGTCGAGGTGCTGTACCCCGGGCTCGACGTTTCCTCGGTGCATCCTTTGCATGTGGTTTCTGCGGGGAGGATTGTCAGGCCACGGGGATCCGACGACGAACCTGGGGAGCCCGAAGTCGTCTATGCTCCGAATCCTTAGCTTGTGTGTTGTATTTTTGTTTTGTTTTTGTTGTTTTGGTGGTTCCGGTTGTGCTCGGGCCAACTTCAACTTGTAATGTATACTTGTGGCACCGTCCCTTTCGGGTTACATATAAAATATCTTGTCCTTTTTTACGTTGTTCGTGCTTTTGAACTTTACTTTTGTTTCTTGATTCATTTTTCTTCCTATTCAACCTCGGGTGAAATTCGTGAGGCTCGGGGTCGACGCTCTTTGGCGCCGAGTCTTTGAACTTGAGGATTTGCGATAGTTCCCAAAATGAGCAAGTCGAGCGACCTGGGATCGAGGTGCCTCAAGTCTGAAGGATGCCATTCCAGAGTCTTCGAGGAAGTCGATCCCAGCAGGAGCTCGGGGAGAGGACGAGGTGCGTCGGGTCTGTCTTTATGAAAGACTGCATAGTGAGCCACGTTAGGCTCGACCTCGTGGTAGAGGTCGGTGAGCCATGATAGGCTCGACCTCGTGATGGAGGTCAATGGGCCACGCTAGGCCCGACCTCGTGATAGAGGTCAATGGGCCATGCTAGGCCTGATAGTGAGCCACGATTGGCTCGACCTCGTGATAGAGATCAGTGAGCCACGATAGGCTCGACCTCGTAAGAGAGAGGTCGGTCGAAGGCACGTCGGAGCGACCCTTTCCGAGAAAGAAGTCATTCCAAGGCCGCGGGATCAGGTGAGACTTCATTCGGTCTGGTTCACCAATTGCAGAGCTTGGAGTGAACGCAGAGTGAAGAAGCTCGTTCGAGGTCGGGTGCAAGGGCTTGGCCTTGACCTCGACCAACGTTCTTTGCGAAGCAGCTGAGTTCCTAAAAAGAAATCACTTTATTGATGGGGACAGGGGTCCAATCAGGAATACAATCATTATTAGTATGGGGACTTGGAGGTCCGAATTCATGTAAATTTCCAAACAAAGGAGTAACAGAGGCAAGTCAATCAAAGGGGTAGTGGAAGTAAACGCAGTGGAAGCAGTAGTGTGTAGAGTCTACCATTTATTTTGTTTTATTTTTTTATTTTTTTTTAAACCGGGGGTCCGTGGAGTGGCCTACCCGAAGGGGATTCTGGTCTTGATGTTGCCGGATCCTCTGTCGGTGTCTTTAACCAACGAAGCGTGTGGTTTTACTCTTATTGCCGGAGGTGGCCTGTTGGGGAACATGGTTTACTTTATGGAGTTCGGAGTTCTGTTGATGAGTCATCTTGAGGGTAACAGAGTTCTATAGTGTCGTAGTCGTGAATTTTCCAGTAAGGTTGGCCGATGCGTTTGCGCTTCCCAGTTCAGAATCGGAAGTGGTCACTTTTTTGGTTACGCCATTCTACTCATCCTCCGAATCGAAGAGGTTGTCATGGTTTCCGAGCTCGATCAGATTGACTTCGGACACGACCTTTTTGTCAGCGTGCTCCTTCTCTTCTCAGTTTTATCCGATTTGTGTTCTATTTTTTTAGAGGTAGTGACATTTCTTTGCAGATTCTAGGTCGGCGGCGATCGTGATAATCTCATCAATCGGCTAAATAAAACTTCATCTTCAAGTGGACCGTAGAGGCCATGACTCCCAGCCTACCCAATGTCGGCCTCCTGATGATGTAGTTGTACGGGGATTTGCAGGGCAGAACTAGGAATTGGATTTTCACTGTCCTAGAGAACTTGTCAGTTTCATATGTGACCATTAACTCGAGATATCCGAGCGGTGTAGTTTTTGCCCCGTTGAATCTGTTCAATTCTGTGCCTCTGTAAGAAGTGAGGTCGGTCTCGGAGATGTTAATTTTGGGGAGTAGGTCCTGAAACAGGATATCTGCCGAGCTTCCTTGGTCCACTAGAATCCTAAGGACCTGGATGACAACAGAGATGATCAGTGGGATGTATTTGTTTGGTTTCCATCCGGGGGAGGTCTTGGTCGGAGAATGCCCGTGGGGGTCTGTCGGAGAGGTTGGTGGTGTTTGGGTTACTGGCTATGCTTAGGATTTCCTTCCATCTCCTTTTCATGGATCGTTTGGTCTCGACCGAGACGACAGAATACCCACCTGTGATCACAACGGCTACCGTCTTGGATCGTTGTTGATTCGACTCTTCATCCTCATCCGATTTCTCAGACTCAGCCTTCGCCGGTTTGGCCATTTCATCAACCATATCGTCTTCTTCGTAGTCAATGAATATCTGCGCTCGACGTAGGAATTCCTCGAGAGTGTGGGGTCGGCGAACACCGACATCGATTTGGAAAAAGGCTCTTCTTGCGGAGCCTGTGCCTCATGAACAAGAGTCTGATTTTTTCCTCCAGATGCCTGACATTGTTCGCCTCTTTGTTAAACCTTTCGATATAGTCACTCAAGGTTTCATTCTCCCCTTTCTTAACTGCCTTAAGCACATCTACTGACTTTGGTTTCAGTCTAGATGCAGTGAAACACGTCGAGAACACCCGGATGAGCTGGTCCCAAGAGTAGATGGAGTCGGGCTTGAGGTCCCTGAACCAGGACAGTGCTGCCTTACTCAACGACAGAGGGAAGATCTTGCATTTGATGTCGTCCGTGGCATTCCTGTACTACATCACAAGGTCGAATGTATCAACATGTTCATCCGGGTCCCCTGTTCCGTCGTACATGTTCAATTGTGGGGGTCCGTCGGGGTCGTCCGGAATGGCCCCGACAGAGCGGATCTTCCTACGGGGAGAGCGGTTCTTGGGCCGAGGAGAAGGGCTGCGAGATGGCGAAGACCCGTAAGAAGAGCTCCGACTGGGGCTGGAGCTCAGGGGAGTCGGAGGAGAGCGAGAGCCCCCGCGTCGGCCAGCCCTGCGGGGAGGAGACTTGTGAACGTGATGTCTATGGGAGATTTTCCTTCAAGGTGGGGAGCGGTGGCGCTTAGAGGCAACGGTTTGTTGAACAGGAGATTTGTCGAGGGGTCGAGCCGAGATAGCAGGAGTGTTTGCTCGGACGGCCGCGACCTCCTCTTCCATGTGCGTCAGGCGCAACTCCTGTTGTGCGATGTCACGGCTTCGGCGATCCAAGAGATCGAGTATCTGGTTTACTGCTTGGACAGGAATTGGAACGGCCTCGGCAACGGGCTGAGGTGATAGGAGTGGCGCGGAGCGGGCCTCCTCTGCTCGGAGTTCTTGAACATGCCCTTCGGGATTTTGATCCTGCCGGGGCACGACTTCAATGACGCTTCATCCTCCGAAGTGCAGCATAAATGGTGTTCATAAAGGTTGCTCGGGTATGGCTGGTTGTAGAGGAATTTTTCATGATTATCATGCTTCTAACCCTTGGATGTGTGTTGCCATGAATTTGGGTATCACCAAGGGAGAAATTCGTGAAAAGAAGGTTTGTTAGTTACAACTTATAATTTGTTAGAGCATCTTTAATGGGGGGACCTTATTTGGCTGAACTAAATTCATTCTGCTGAGGCCAACCTACGACGTAGAATTTAAGAAACTCATAGTTGACTCAAGTAGTTTTTACTCCAATGGTGGTTGTTTTTAAGGAATTATACCCGGCCCCACTTATATGTTTTTATTTGTTTGTATTTACTTTTTACTTCAAATTTAGAAGAATAAATTTAAAAAATAAGAAATATATAACATAAAATTAAAAAAATAAAATACATAACAATAAGCAACGAATTACATTTCGAGTGGAATACAAGATGATACATAAAAGTTAATTTTCGTTATTCTCATGTCCGAACCACTCCCAAATATGCTCCGCCAAGTCTGCTTGAAGTTGGCGACACTTTTGCTTTGGATAAATATTTTCTACCCCTTTGAAACAATATTGTAAAATTGGGATCAGTACCATTTTACACTTTAGCCGTGGAGAAATCATTATCTATGTGGTCGTAATCAAAATTACCAGCATGGGTGTCTTGTTCATCTTCAACAATCATGTTATGCAATATCATACATGCTAACATTATGTGTTTCATTGTATTTACATGTCGCACACAACGAGCCATGAATAATCGCGAAATAGGATTGGAGCAGTCCAAATGCTTGTTCGATATCCTTTCTTGCTGATTCTTATCATTGGACAAATAGTTTTCTCTTCTCTCCTTGTGGCATATGGGTGGTTTTAATCATCGTGTATTGCACTGTAGGATCTTACCCATTCAAAACACCGATGTGTTTAACACATTAGTGTCATTGTTAGAACCTGCAATTCTAAAAATTGCATGCCAAATCCACAAGTCTTGAGATGGCGGGTTTGCCATGATTGCCTCTACAAAATTACCTTTCCACGCAACTAGAAAATTTTTCCACTCCCAATGCATACAATCTATTGAACCCCTCATACCTGGAAAACTATGTACTTCTCCAACTTGTATTAAACGTACAAGGTCTTCACTGTTTGACTTTCTCAGGTACTGAGCACCAAATATCGTGCAGACGCCCATCACAAACCTATCTAAGCACTCCAGTGTTGTAGTTTCATCAATGCGAACATAGTCATCCACACTATCAGCAGGTGATCCATATGCCAGTATACAAAGAATAGCGATGCACTTTTGCAAAGTGAAAGTCCCCTTCTACCAACAATATCAATCCTTCTTTGGAAGTACTCTTCATGATTTCCAAGGGGCTTCTACGATGTGAAGGACGCATGCCTCCACATTCAGAAGCTTCGTCGGAAGTGAGCATTCATGTATAGAGGATTTTCAGAGAGTAGTCATTCATGGTGAGAGAAAATATTATTGTTTATTATTTAGTTGCTATATTCTATTTGCTTTACAGCAACTAAAATTTCTCTACAACCAGCGTCTACTAGGACAACTAATAAGACAGGCGACTTATAGTTACTTTCTTGCCGAAGTACCAGCGAGAAATATGGTCTTATGTTTAGTTATTGAACATCAACAACATTTAACATTAAATCACGTAATCAATTTGGCATATCTCATTGTTGTGTATCGACTGTTTTGTCCCCTTCCATGTACAGGTGACAGTATGATGTTTTGTCCCCTTTCAGGAAGAGTGTCTCTTCCATGTACATCCACATTTATCATAGAGGAGGCCTCCCTCCCCACAACACCTCCTGTAAAATATGGGTGGGAAAATAAATACATTAGGAAAAGAACATAGTAGAGAGAAGAGAGAAGGAATCATCACCTACGCCTTAAAGAAGAGGGTTCATCATCGGCGATGACTTTGATGTTGTGGCGTCTCTGTTTTAAGTTTCATTACCTTTCCTCTTTTTTTCCATTTCAAATAGACGAATACACAAAGTCTTTGCCCAATGAGAACTGTAAATGAAGACAAAGAGAGGAAGTGAAACTGAATGGAGTGAGATGTGTTGATTTTTGAACTGATAGAAGAAAGGTTAGAGCGAGGTATTTAACAGAGAAGAATATTAGGGAAGAAAATAAAGAGAATCACTTACCATTATCAAGATCCTCTCCTCAGTCAAAAGGGGCAACAATGATGAACTACAATGCACTACACGGTGTCCTTAGGTGCCAGTCTTCTTAATCCGTCACAGATTTTTAATTATTTTTTTATTCTCCTATTAGTGGTGCAGAATTGGTCTTTGTGTGGAAAATGTTAATTAAAACCCAAGTCCCAGTTGTTTCTGATTATGACAAACTCATTACGACTTTCTTTAAAAATGGGGTACATGTCCAACTCTCAGGAGTGCCTAAACCTCCTCCCGAAGAAACCTCTTTACACCCATTTTCAAAAACAAGAGATTGAAATTCAGATCAAGGAAATGCTTGCCAATGGTATCATACAACAAAGTACACATTCTTTCTCATCCCCAGTTCTCAGTGTGCCAAAGAAAGACGGTACATGAAACTTTTTTGTTGATTAATGGACCCCGAAGGACCACTTTCCTATCCTAGCAACTAATAAGCTATTGGATGAGCTATATTACACCAAGTGGTTTTCGCTACGCTCAGGTTATTATCCACAAAACAGCATTTCAAACACACTTGGAAGATTTCTAAAGTAATGCCTTTTGTGGGGCTTCCTTCCTTCCAAAACCAGACGGTGATATTGGTTGTTGTGGAAGATTTCTAAAGTAGCGTATTTTGGAAAGTTGCCAATGCGTTTTATTGGTGTAAAGGTAGATGAGTTGTCTATGCAAACAGTATACAAGTTACATGGGATGCCTAGCTAGAAGTATAGTTTCAGATAGGGACCCTATTTTCTTGAGTAACTTTTGGCAAGGTCTATTTCGCTTAAGTAGTACCAAGCTGCATATGTCTATTGCGTATATATCACCCACAAAGCTGTGGGCAAACTGAGATTGTGAACAAAACATTGCAGCGGTATTTAAGGTGTTTTGTGCATGAGGAACCCAAGTAGTGGGGGGCAATTTTTACACTGGACTGAGTGGTACTAGAACACAACAGTGCATTCTTCCATGGGGCTTTCACTCTTTTAGATTGTCTACGGATGCCCTCCTCCCACTCTGGCCACTTACATTCATGGCTCCACTAATTTGCAAGCCTTACTTAGAACTCCCAACAACTAGTAAGATTCATCATGTTTTCCATGTTTCTCAACTAAAATAGTGTTTTGATACTGCTGTTGTGCCGTATTTTGATCTTTCTGCAGAAAACGTGGTGAACCAACCCTAGCAGTTCTTGACTAGAAGCAAACTGCTACAAAACAGTGTCAGGTTCTCATTCATTGGGAAGGGTTTTGCCTAGACGATGCTACTTGGGAGTCGTATGAAGATATTGCTACCAATTACCCTAAATTCCACCTTGAGGACAATGTGTGTCTTGAAGAACTAGGGGATGTTATAGATCAGCTTGAGGAGGCTATGACCCAAGATCAGAAAGTGGCGTACCAAGTTAAGGCCAGGGAACCATTCCTCATATACGGGTTTGCAGAAACAGAGTTGGGCACTCTTCAAATGAATAAAGTAGAGAAGAATCAAAAGAAAATTTGGAATAGCTTGCACGTTCTTTTATTCCTGCTTGCTTATTTTTGTTGTGTGCATTTCCAATGTTCATTCTTAACAAAGCGTGGTAATGAAGTGAAGAAATGTGTTTCATATCACAAATGAATGGAATAAAATGCAACATCTTCTTTTATTTTTCTTTGCCACCGCCCACCACTTTTTTAATCTCCTTGTAGTGGTGAGAGTCATTGTGTCATATATTATTCCACCATGTAGGGGGGAGAGGGAGGGAGAGAGAGAGAGAGCATTGGGGATGGTTTTCAACTTTTGAAAAAAAAATAATGTCATAATGGATACAAGAGTTTGTTCCACCGTGTAGGAGAGAGATAAGTTATGGTGTTTACAGAGTTTATTTTGGAGTGTTGTTTTTAGACAACATAATTTTATCACTAGTAGTTTACACCGGATAAAATACAATCAGCTTTAGTGTGTGTGTGGAACTTGGAGGAGAAAAAATTAATAAAAAACAAAACTATATGCAAATGAGGTACGAATACGGTGTAGGTGTAAGTTTTTTTTTGAAAAGGTGTAGGTGTAAGTTTTGGTTGTAAAAAAAAATTGTTTATTTTGTGGCCGTTAGTTTATTTTTCTTTTGGGAAATGCTGAATGTCACGAGAGTAACATAACGAGAGCTTCACGAATGACATGGCAACAACGATTTCGGTGGTGATTCCTTTCTCTTCGGCCATGAATACTCACCAAAGCATAAAGGAATACATGTCTACCATTGTTTTCAGCTTCCACAGTCACTTTTGATGTGTTACCGTCTCTGGCGATGAATTCATGACTGGTAGTGAGCTTTCTTCTCTTGGCAGTGACGTGGCGGCCGTCGTTCGACGCACAAATTTTCTCAAATTCAAACCCAAAACTTCATTTCCTCTTTCTTATGTTTTGCTGCCATCGCTGCTTCCATTGGAGCTATCGATTCCAATTTCGTTGTCACTGTCGATGTGCACAACCGTGAAGGTGAGCTTTGCCCCCCCCCCTCCCCCCTTCCATTTTGTTCTCGATCTCAATATCTGAACCTTGAACATGGACAATGACACATCCCTCTCCTAAGTAGTAGTTACATTTCTGTGGCAACAGTAAACCCAATCTTAGTGTCTCCTTCTGAACCGGGCTAATTAGACACGCCCTCAAAGTATGACACGTGGAGCTCGGCATGAAGGCCAACACACCGGATAAGAACAACAAAACAGATAAGGTGGAAGAACCGACCTAATACGTGTCAATGCCGGGAAGACTCCGAGAAGAACCACCCAAGGAAGTTACGCTAGAGCTCGGCTATAAAAGGACAAGCCCGATGACTGGAAGAAGGAGGCAATAACACACACAAACACCATCGCCTAGATAGACAAATCAATATCCGGCCTCCTTGTATTCATTCCGACTTATTAATAAAATTCTATTCAAGTACACATTCATTATAGATATTGATTTTGGTTTTGCAGATACCTGTGAAGCCCGAATACGTGAAAAACCCCATAAGTATTCGATACGTGTCAGATACGGCCGGATACGTATCCTACAAGTATCCAATGATTTTTATTTATTTTGTAACTTTTTTTATTTTGGATATGGTCAGTGTACGACTTGAGTACGGCTTGCCATGACTCGATATAGCTGTAACTGCTATGATACAGCTGTTATACGGCTAGAAGAGTGAAAAAACAGAGAAAGGTTGAAGATTTTTCCATGGCTTCCTCGAAAAAAATTCAGAGGTTGAAGAAAGAGAATATAAGTTAGAAAGAGTTTACGTTTGAATTTTATTCTCTCTCATCCATGGGTTTATTACTTAGATAAAAAACAAAATTAAATGTGAAAGTTGGCTCTTTCTTTTTGGTCAAAGGTTTCTCTCTCTCTTCATAATATTACTCTTGGCTTAGTCAGTCACACAAGTTACCATTTAATTTTCACTACATCAGCGATTGGTTTGCCTCATTAAAATCCACATGCGTCCAATATCACGTTAAAGCAAAGAAAATAGAAATACCTTTTTACTTTGATAAAACCATCACTATTATTTGTTTCTTATTTTCTTATATACAAAATTAAATTTATATGTAAATATAAACATATATATATATAATTATTTTTTATTCACGTATCTAAGCCGTGTCGTATCTTAAATTTTAAAAATTTTCCTTATTGGTGTATCTGTATCGTGCCCTACGGGCTTCATAGGCGGATACATGTTATAGCCAGAAAAATGTGCAATGGCCTATTGGGACTAGTAATATACTCAAAATTGAGGACTGCTGACCTTACATATTGTTCCTTCATTTTGGTACATTGATATGGATTTTCGTTTGTTTTCAATTTTCAAACCGTGAAATGTTTTCATCATTAAAAGTAGATGTCAATTTTTTTTCTAATTGTTTTTGAAAAAGTCAATCCACTTCGTTTTTTGGAATTCACAAAGATTTTTATTGCCCCTTTTGTAGTGAGAAGCAAAAGGTACCTCTTTTTAAAGTCTTTCCCACTTTCTTATGATTGAAATCACTTCCCTCTTTTTTTATTAAGTTGCCACACAATTTACTTTCAATATTAAATTCATAAAACAAATTTTAAAATTTATTATTTTAATAAGTGGTGTTTTGTGTGAGTGCCAGTGAGTTTGACATCTGTCAATTGTTTCCTTCGAAGTAGGCTCCATGTGTATAGTAAAGGATATATGTATATATAGGGAGAGGGAGAGAGAGAGAGAGAGAGAGAGAGAGAGAGAGAGAGAGAGAGAGAGAGAGAGAGAGAGAGAGAGAGAGAGAGAGAGAGAGAGAGAGAGAGAGAGAGAGAGAGAGAGAGAGAGAGAGAGAGAGAGAGAGAGAGAGAGAGAGAGAGAGAGAGAGAGAGAGAGAGAGAGAGAGAGAGAGAGAGAGAGAGAGAGAGAGAGAGAGAGAGAGAGAGAGAGAGAGAGAATTGCCTTTTTTTTGTAGTGGATGGAGTGTGAATTACCTTTTAATTTAGGCTTAAATATATGTTTGCCCTTTGTAAATATGACCATAATCCAATTTGCCCCCTGTAAAAAAACTTTTAAAAAAACCCTTGCAAATATTAAGCGTTTACACTTTAGTCTCACGGTTAACTTTCCATCCAACAAAGTTGATGTCAGCATGAATTTGAAATTGAAATTGTTGAAAAGTGTATGTTAAATTGAAATGTTGAATAGTGTATATTTGTTAAATTGAAATGTTGAAGTGCATGTTAAATTGAAATCCCTAGGGAAACTATGTTAGATATGATTATTTTAGGAATTTGTTATGGATTGGGCCACATCCATAATATGGCTAAAGGCCCAATCACAAGGCAGATCCATTAATCAATGGTTGGGATCAAGGCCCTAGATCTAAGGGTTCCTATTGGTTTCAAGCACACTTTTGACCTTATAAATAAGCATTCAATGCTAGCATTAAAGGTACACACTTTCCAACACTCTACCTCTATCAGTCCACTCGCCGACTTGAGCGTCGGAGTGTCTTCACAGGTATCACCTCGCCTTAGATCGTGACGGAGCTCGGTTAGTCAAGACCTACAACTACCAACTATCTCGAACCGGATCAGACCTAGATCTTGAGATACGGTACAGAACAGAATTAAAATGTCAATTTGAAATTGAAATTGTTGAAAAGTGTGTGTTAAATTGAAATGTTGAAAATTGTATGTTAAATTGAAATTGTTGAAAAGTATATATGTGTTAAATTGAAATGTTGAAAAGTGTATGTTAAATTGAAATTGCTAGGTAAATTATGTTAGAGATGATTGTTTTAGGAATTGAAATGTTGAAAACAGTATATGTGTTAAATTGTTGTTAAGGATGTTTGATGAACCCTAGGTTAGATGACTATATTGGATGTTGTTATTGTGTGTTGTTGATGGAAAATGGTGAGGTATTGTTCTTCACCCCCCATATTTTTCTCGAAATCATCTCCATTGAGACCATTGAGATGATACTAACAACAGCAAGGTTGGGAGTTAGAAATAACTTCTTTCATTACTTGGATGGAAAAGGGTTTTGTGTTGTCTTTGACCCCTATATTCGAGTCGAAATCATCTACACTGAGATCATATCGATGCCACTAACTCGATAGGTTATTGGGAATGTTATGGGATTTTAATGCAATTTTTAAATGTATGTAGATGAATTGGAATCAATTGAATTGTTGTTGGGTGTACGATCAGTTATTTCAAGGAAGAGCGGGCTAGAAACAATCTTTTGTAGTTGGGGTTGAAGAGTTTATTATAGTAGCGTGGCAACATGAATTGGCTAAACAAGAAGGGGGGATTAGATTTCCATGAATTAATTGCGATGGTGTACCTCTTAGGACCGATGATGAAATCAGACATCACTTGTATCGTTTCAAGTTTAGGCCTAATTACAAGATTTGGGATGACCATCTAGGACGACTTCCAAATTTTGACATAGGGGCTTCAAGCAGTTCTAGTGTTGGTGTTCCATCTAATGAACAATATGAGTCGACGGAAAGCATGATTTGTGATGGGCTCAGAGTGAATCTGTCATTTGATGAGCCTTAGTATGACGATCACGATGAACTTCCAAATGAAGAAGCACAGAGATTTTATAATTTTTTAAAAGAGTCAAACAAATTATTGTTTGAAGGCTCGCCGCAGTCAAAATTATCAATGTGTGTAAAGATTTAAGCTCTGAAGTCCATGAGTAATATTTCTCAATTGGGTTTAGATTATGTGACTGAAATGAAGTTGGCAGCAACATCTAATAAGGATAATTTGCCAAAAAGTTATTATGAAGCTAAGACGTAAGTTTCGAAGTTGGGATTGAAATGTAAGAAGATTGATTGTTGTGTGGATGGACACATGTTGTTTTATGACAACGAATTTGGTAAAACCGATGGTGCGTTACAGGAATGCAGATTTTGTGGAAAACTGAGGTATCAAGTTGTTAGGACTTTTGGCAAGTGTACCAATTGTCGTCGCGAGTAATAAAATACGGTAAGTAACCGGTCGATTCCACAGGGATTGCGCGTTGAAAACAATAGCAAAGTTGCAAATTCTTAGATTGTAAAGGTTTGGTAATTTGAGTAACAGTAACGGTACACAAAACGTGATTTAAGAATACGAGAAAAACGACTAGGGATCGAATCCTCTCTCCTCGCCTATCACATGAACCTTAGCCAATTCAAGTTAATTATTCAATTTCTAGATTCAATTCACTAATTAAGGTCAAGGGCAATTCCTTGCATCAAGACCCCTATTACCCTAAGAGTGACCCTAATTCCTTAGGCGAGACATGCCAAAGGGTAATGCATTAAGATCGAGAATTTTACACGAATTCACCTAAGCCATCACATATCCCTATGCTGATTACTAGCAGATGATCTAACTACCCAATTTCCAGCTACTAATTCATATTCCTATGCAATCACTAGCCTGGATCATCACAATTATCATATGTAATTGAAAAGCATTAAGAGCATAGGTATTTAGACAAAGTAAATCGAATAACAACTGAATTGATTAGAACAATGGTTCACATGATAGGGTTGGGAGATTCATCTCTCCCTAATCTAAGCAAATTAGTTACAATCCATCCTAAGAGTAGAAACCAACATAAAATAGAAAAAAAACATAAAGGAAGACATTAGAACCTTCAATCCCTTGTTCCCAAGTGGTGAGAAGGCCCCAAAATCGCACCCTCCAGCTGCTCCAAAGTGTGGTTCCGTTCCCAAGACGAAGTCCCTCAGAAAAACGCTGACAGTGCTTTTAAAAACCCTAATTTTCGCGCACCATCGCGACGCGGCCCGTGCCCGTCGCGTCGCGAAATAGCACAGAAAGTTCTGGCTTTGCAAAAATCCTCCTGGTCGCGTCGCGAACCCTCCTGGTCGCGACGCGATATTGAACAGAATTCAAATCCCTCCATTTTGCTGCATTTCCGGGCAAGTGTCTGGTTCGCCGAATGATGCCACAACCAATTAGAGGTCTTCAAGTCCAATTTAGCTCCAAAAGTGGAGGAATTACTTACAATTGAACTTCCTACTACAATTATCTAAAACTAGACTAAATCCCCAGACAATGACTGTGATACAATGAAAAACCTGCACAATTGGTCCTCAAAATGCATAACTTACATCATATGATTGAGAGTCAACACAACCCCAAACTTAAACTTTTGCTTGTCCTCAAGCAAACATTCAATTCAGACTGTGGCTGTTTTTCTATTTAGCTGTTACATATAATACATCAACCTTAAACACATCAGCACATCAACTATCATCATCAACCTAATACAGTGGCAGGACAACTGAATTGAAAATACTGAATCATAAGCAGGCAGCATTCTCAAGTTTTCTCTGTACACACATCTCACCAGTGTTTCACTCTTGAGGTGTTTCGGGTATTCACTCAATTCACAGTATCTGCATCATCGTTTCATAGGCTTGACAGAGTTTTATTTCAGTCTATACAAATGAAGTGCACACACACTCTTTGAGGACTTAAAGGGTTATAGCGGGGCTTAGGTAAGGGTGGATAATTTTGGATAAGTAGGTTGCACTTGGAGTTAGGCCTACCTCTCTCTCAGTCAATTTCACACAATTCACTTACTCACCCATTTTCCTCAAAGCATTCAACAAACAAGAGAAGGATTTTTTTTATTTTTTTTTGATATATATATATATTTGCTTTTTCTATTTCTTTTCTTTGTTTCTTCTTTTGTATACCACCCCAAACTTAGAATGTTGCTATTCCACGAGCAACCCCAAACTTAGAATTTTTCCCACTCTCACAGCTTTTGTTACCTAACTCCAAGTTAAGAATTAACTAGGCTATGATTTTCAGAAAAAACAGCATACAGATTTTTAATAATAGGCTCAGAGGGGCTAGCAGAGGATAAACATTAGTTAGGTGCGGTTTGAAAGGCTCAGGGGTGCCAAAAGAAATGCCTCAGTGTGTATGAAAATCAAAATGCAAAAACAATTAAGCCCAATGTCAAGTTCTGCAGACTAATGCAGGCAAGGAATACACACAATATATATAAGAACGTGTTTAGGCTCAAACCTCACGGTTGGGATCGTAGAGATAGAACTTGAGAGATGCTGCTCCCAGATGATAAAGGACTTCTGCAACTTTTGTCATGACCCCTGCTATTACTTGATGATAAAACTTGACGTGCGAGTGTCAAAAGGAAAAATGCAAACATGCGACCCCAAATGCCACACATCATCACCATTGACGCTGCTTTAACAAAACAAAAACAAAATATAGGGCAGCGGTGCCTCAATATCACAGAGTAAGTCAAAATTATAGAGTACAGACCAAAGTGTGAAATAGTGGCGCTCACCAGTGGGTTGAAAAGTGGCGCTCACCAGTGGGTTGCCTCCCACCAAGCACTTCTTTAACGTCACTCGCTTGACGCTTTTTTTTTTACACTCTTATGGGTCTCTCAGCATGAGAACCATTTGAGGCTCTTCCAACCCGTCACCCATATATGGCTTGAGTCTTTGTCCGTTTACCTTAAAGGATCTCTTGGACTTTGGCTCTTCCACTTCTATTGCTCCGTACGGTGTTACTTCCTTGACAACAAAGGGTCCCGACCACTTGGATTTCAATTTTCCTGGAAATAACTTGAGTCTTGAGTTGAACAACAAGACTTGTTGTCCAGGGTGAAATTCTTTTCTTGCAATGTGTTTGTCGTGGTACACCTTCATTTTTTCCTTGTAGATCTTGTTGTTCTCATATGCATGTAAGCGCATCTCCTCTAATCCTTGAAGCTGAAGGGTTCTCTTTTCCCCACTTGATCCAGGATCAAAATTCAAGAATTTCAACGCCCAATATGCTCTGTGTTCAAGTTCAACCGGTAAATGACAAGGCTTGCCATAAACCAATTGGTAAGGGGACATGCCTAAGGGTGTCTTATAAGCTGTCCTGTATGCCCACAGAGTATCGTCTACCTTCACTGCCCAATCTTTCCTTGCGTTCCCCACTGTCTTTTCTAATATCCTCTTGATTTCTCTGTTTGATACCTCCACTTGGCCATTACATTGAGGGTGATACGGTGTCGATACTTTATGCTTTACATTATACTTGGATAACACATTGCTGAGCTGAGTGTTACAAAAGTGACTACCCCCATCACTGATTAAAACTCTCGGAACACCAAATCTTGAGAAGATGTTTTTCTTAACAAATTTGACCACAGTTTGGGAATCATTTTTAGAAGTGGCAATGGCTTCCACCCATTTAGAAACATAATCCACCGCCACCAAAATATATTGACAAGAATGCGATGGTGGAAAGGGTCCCATGAAGTCAATGCCCCAGCAATCAAACACTTCCACTTCAAGTATAGGGTTCAACGGCATCTCCCCCCTACGTGAAATATTACCTGTCCTCTGGCACTTGTCACAATTTTTAACATGATTGTGCGCATCTTTGAAGATGGACGGCCAATAAAATCCAGATTGAAGCACTTTTGCAGCTGTTCGTTCCCCATTGTAGTGTCCTCCACATGGGGAGTCATGACAATGCCATAGAATCTTTTGACTTTCGCTACCGTAAACACATCTTCTAAGAATTCCATCCGCCCCAACCTTAAAGAGAAAGGGATCATCTCGTAGGTAGTGTTGGGCATCACAGAGGAACTTCTTCTTTTGTTGCCAAGTAAAGTCTTGAGGGACCGTTCCACCTGCCTTGTAATTTGCTATGTCGGCAAACCACGGTCTCTCTTCAACTGCAAACAGCTTTTCATCGGGGAACTCTTCAATAATATCTTTTTCCTGGGCGGTCACTTCCTTATTATCCAGCCGGGACAGATGATCTGCGACCACATTCTCGCTCCCCTTCTTATCCTTTATCTCCAAGTCGAATTCCTGCAAAAGCAAAATCCATCTAAGGAGTCGAGGCTTAGACTCGCCCTTGGTTAGCAAATATTTTATCGCAGCACGGTCAGTAAACACAATTATTTTCGACCCAACCAAATAGGAACGAAACTTTTCCAATGCAAATACTATAGCTAGCAGTTCTTTTTCGGTTGTTGCATAATTTACCTGATTTTCATTTAAGACCTTGCTAGCATAATATATGGCATGAAAAAACTTCTCCGATCTCTGCCCCAACACTGCTCCCACTGCCTAATCGCTAGCATCGCACATTAATTCAAAGGGAATGTCCCAATTAGGGGCTACAATGACTGGGGCAGAAATCAGTTTTTCCTTTAATACATTGAAAGCATGCAGGCATTCAGCATCAAAGACAAATTCATTCTCCTTAACAAGTAAATTGCATAGAGGTTTTGTAATCTTGGAGAAGTCTTTTATGAAACGTCGATAAAATCCGGCGTGTCCTAAAAAACTTCTCACCCCTTTTACATTCATAGGAGGAGGTAGCCTTTCTATGATTTCTATCTTGGCTTGATCAACCTCAATGCCCTTTGACGAGATTTTATGGCCAAGAACAATTCCTTCTTGAACCATAAAATGACACTTTTCCCAATTCAAAACTAAATTGGTTTCAATGCATCTCTTCAATACTGCATTGAGGTTAGCCAAGCAAGAATCATAGCAGGGACCAAAAACAGAAAAGTCATCCATAAATACCTCAATAGCATTTTCCATCATATCAGAGAATATAGAAAGCATGCACCTTTGAAAAGTTGCAGGAGCGTTACACAGATCGAAGGGCATCCTCCGATAGGCGAAAACGCCAAATGGGCATGTAAAGGCAGTTTTCTCCTGATCTTCCGGTTCCACTGCTATTTGGTTGTATCCAGAGTATCCATCCAGGAAGCAATAAAAGGCCTGACCGGCTAATCTTTCAAGCATTTGGTCGATGAATGGCAGAGGAAAGTGGTCCTTCCGAGTGGCTTGGTTCAGTCTCCTGTAATCAATACACATTCTCCACCCGGTGACTGTGCGAGTAGGGATCAGCTCATTCCTCTCATTTTTAATAACGGTCATACCACCCTTCTTGGGCACCACATGGACCGGGCTCACCCAAGAGCTGTCTGAGATTGGGTAGATCATCCCGGCATCTAAGAGTTTTAACACTTCCTTCCTCACCACATCCTTCATAGTGGGATTTAACCGTCGCTGAGGTTGAATCACCGGCTTGAACTCTTCCTCGAGCTTGATCTTGTGCATGCAAAAAGCTGGACTAATCCCCTTAAGGTCGGAGAAAGTCCAACCTAGTGCAGTTCTATTTAATCTCAACACTCTCATCAGTTTTTCCTCTTCCAGCTTAGTTAAAGAACTACTGATGATGGCTGGGTATTGATCATTGCTCCCAAGGAATACATACTTTAAATGAGAGGGGAGTTGTTTCAATTCGGGAGTTCCTTTGTCTGGGCCTCCCCCCTATTCAGCTCTTCTTTTCTCTTGAAAACCTTTTCTACCTGAGAAGCTTCAAATTGGCGAATGCAGTCCTCTATTTCAATTCCCAAGTTTTCGTCCAAGCCCTCAATCGAGTTCACAATTACCTTCTCTAGAGGAGGAGAGGGTAAATTGTGTCTAAAAGTTTCTTGCACTGAATCTTCAATCACATCCACCTTAAAACATTTCTCTTGGTCATTCGGGTGGCGCATAGCTTCAAAAACATTAAAAATCACCTCCTCATCTTGGAATCTTAGCCTTAGCTGTCCTTGTTGAACATCTGCGAGGGCCCGCCCAGTGGCCAAAAATGGTCTACCAAGGAGAATTGGGACATCTGCATCTTCTTCCATTTCAAGAATCATGAAATCAACAGGAAATAAAAATTTGTCAACTCTTACCAGAACATCTTCCAAGATCCCATAAGGTTGTCTGATTGATTTATCGGCAAGCTGCAGACTCATCCTAGTGGGTTTCACCTCACCTCCACCTAGCTTCTTGAACATAGACAAGGGCATCAGGTTGATGCTTGCTCCCAAATCACAAAGGGCCTTGCCTATAGTCAAGTTCCCAATGGTGCAAGGTATGGTGAAACTTCCAGGATCTTTCAATTTTGGAGGAAGTTTCCTTTGAATAATGGCACTGCATTCTTCGGTCAGAGCCACCGTTTCATCTTCTTTGAACCTCCTCTTCTTACTCAATAATTCCTTCATAAACTTTGCATAAATAGGCATTTGCTCCAAGGCCTCTGTGAAAGGGATGCTAATTTGGAGACTGGAGAAGATCTCCATGAACTTTGAAAATTGCTCATCCTTGTGATTCTTCTTACTCCGTTGAGGGTATGGCAACTTCATGTAGAAAGGAATTTCCTTGGGCTTCTCGTCCACCTGCAAATTTTCATTAAACAAATTTTTTTGGTTAGACTTCACAGCTCCCTCATTTTTTTCACTCAACTCCTTTTCAACTCCTTCATTCAACACTTCTGTTTCACTAATTTCCCCTCCAGAGTTGTGCTTGGTTGCTTCAACAGGTTTAAGTTCCTTACCACTCCTCAATGAAATAGCTCCGCAACTCTCTTCCTTATGGCTCTCCACAGTGCTATCAGAAAAACTACTCTTGGATGTCTCAGCAAGTTGCCTTGACATCTGACCCATCTGGCTCTCCAAGTTCTTTAATGAAACCTCATGGTTCCTCTCCATGCCTTGTATGACTTGTTCTTGGGATTTCAATGTGGTCTAAGTTGTTTGCATACATTGGGATAGTACATCGTTCAATTGAGTCCCCTGGTCATGGAGTTGTTTTACTTGGGTAATTGTTGGGTTTCGAGACCTACTCTCCAAGGCAGCTGCCACTTGTTTGGTGAGAGATTCGATTTGAAGAGACATTAGCTTTTGTTGAGCTAACACAACGCTATTAGAATCCAGTTCCAAAATCCTCTTTCTCTGTACAGCTATACACTCATTCGGCATTCTATATTCATTTGATGTCATATCGTCTATCAATTGTGTCGCTTCTTCCCAGGTTTTGTTACCCAGAGACCCTCCTGCTGAGGTGTCTAGCATCATCCTGGTTTGAGGTTTCAATCCATATGATAGAAGGTTTGTAGCTGCACAAAATCGTCAATACCATGCCCAGGACACTTTCTTAATGACAGCTTGAATCTCTCCCAGGAATCGTACAGGGACTCTGCATCCTCTTGTGCGAAGTTGGAGATTTCTGTTCTTTTTTCAATAAACTTAGAAATTGGGAAGAACCTTGTTAGGAACTTACCTTCAAGTTCACTCCAGGCATTAATAGTTCCTGGTGGGAGAGTATTCAACCAATCCTTTGCTCTGCCTGTTAAAGTGAAAGGGAACAGGCGCAATTGCTTGGAGTTTTCATCTACTCCCTCAGGATATGTGGTCCCACAGATTTCATGGAAGTGGGGTAAGTGTTGATTGGGGTCTTCAGTATCTGACCCAGAAAACGGCTTTGACCTTAATGCTGAGAGAACGGACGACTTGATATTAAAGGTGGCCGCCCACACTGGTTGGAAGGTGTGAGTATGTGTGCCTTGAATTCTTCTCCCAAAATCATTGAGAGTGCGTCTGCCCAGTGGATTTTCAGCCATTAATTCAACCGAATGGACCTGTGCCCCTGTATAAACAGTTCTTTGGAAACACCACGCAAACGTCAACAGGTACAAGAAAATCACTAAGCAGCAAAATTAGGTAACTAAGGATAAAACAAAAACTAAAAATCCAGAATCGACTCGTTTGCCTTGTTGACAACGAAATCAACAATCCCCGGCAACAGCGCCAAAAACTTGTTAGGACTTTTGGCAAGTGTACCAATTGTCATCGCAAGTAATAAAATACGGTAAGTAACCGGTCGATTCCACAGGGATTGCGCGTTGAAAACAATAGCAAAGTTGCAAATTCTTAGATTGTAAAGGTTTGGTAATTTGAGTAACAGTAACGGTACACAAAACGTGATTTAAGAATACGAGAAAAACGACTAGGGATCGAATCCTCTCTCCTTGCCTATCACATGAACCTTAGCCAATTCAAGTTAACTATTCAATTTCTAGATTCAATTCACTAATTAAGGTCAAAGGCAATTCCTTGCCTCAAGACTCCTATTACCCTAAGAGTGACCCTAAGTCCTTAGGCGAGACATGCCAAAGGGTAATGCATTAAGATCGAGAATTTTACACGAATTCACCTAAGCCATCACATATCCCTATGCTGATTACTAGCAGATGATCTAACTACCCAATTTCCAGCTACTAATTCATATTCCTATGCAATCACTAGCCTGGATCATCACAATTATCATATGTAATTGAAAAGCATTAAGAGCATAGGTATTTAGACAAAGTAAATCGAATAACAACTGAATTGATTAGAACAATGGTTCACATGATAGGGTTGGGAGATTCATCTCTCCCTAATCTAAGCAAATTAGTTACAATCCATCCTAAGAGTAGAAACCAACATAAAATAGAAAAAAAACATAAAGGAAGACATTAGAACCTTCAATCCCTTGTTCCCAAGGGGTGAGAAGGCCCCAAAATCGCACCCTCCAGCTGCTCCAAAGTGTGGTTCCGTTCCCAAGACGAAGTCCCTCAGAAAAACGCTGAAACTGCTTTAAAAACCCTAATTTTCGCGCACCATCGCGACGCGGCCCGTGCCCGTCGCGTCGCGAAATAGCACAGAAAGTTCTGGCTTTGCAAAACTCGTCCTGGTCGTGTCGCGAACCCTCCTGGTCGCGACGCGATATTGAACAGAATTCAAATCCCTCCATTTTGCTGCATTTCCGGGCAAGTGTCTGGTTCGTCGAATGATGCCACAACCAATTAGAGGTCTTCAAGTCCAATTTAGCTCCAAAAGTGGAGGAATTACTTACAATTGAACTTCCTACTACAATTATCTAAAACTAGACTAAATCCCCAGACAATGACTGTGATACAATGAAAAACCTGCACAATTGGTCCTAAAGATGCATAACTTACATCATATGATTGAGAGTCAACACAAGTTCGTAAAGCGGAAAAACGTAATTATAAACCCATTCATGTAAAGTCGATATTGTATTTGCCAATATTTCCAAGGTTGCAGAGAATGTTTGCCAATAAACCCCTCTGATTGATGATCTCAGGAGATTATGGGGGGGGGTGGACATATGCTGTAGCATGAAAGAAGAATTTTATGATGAGAGCGGCATTAATGTGCACAATTAACGACTTTCCGACTTATGGTATGTTGTCTGGTTGGGGGACTCACGGTAAATTAGCATACCCCCACTGCATGAACACATAAAGGCGTGTACCCTGAAATACCGAGGGGGTTCTTAGTTTGACTCGCATCGTAGATTCTTACTGCTAGGTCATGAATTTAGAACGAACGGGAAGGCCTCAAGAAAGGGGTAGTTGATAAAGATGGACCACCGCCTTTGATGACATCAGGTGAAATCTGGAGCAGAGTTATGGATTTTCCACAAGCCACAGAGGTAGGTGTGCTCCCCCGATTGGAGGGTTATGGATGGGTGCATAACTGGAAAGAAAAAAGCATATTTTGGAATCTCCTATGTTGGAAAGACAATCTATTGAGAAACAATCTCGATGTTATGCACATCAAGAAGAATTTTTTTGACAACATATTTTACACTGTGATGAATGTGAAAGATAGAACCAAAGACAATAATAAAGCTAGATTGGATTCTACTCTAGCAAAAGTCAATCCAAGATGTGCGGATGAGAACACCGAGAAGATGTATGGGATGAAAAGTCATGATTATCATGTATTCATGGAGTGTTTGCTTCTATTTGCTTTTAGTTCATTACCAAAGTGTGTTTTGGAACCATTTACTAAAGTGAGTCAATTATTTAAGAATATGTGCTCTTCAACATTGAGAAAGGATGATCTTATTAAGATGGAACAGAATATTCCTTTCATTATCTGTAAGTTGGAGAGAATACTTCCTCCTGGTTTCTTTGATTCCATGGAACATCTCCCGGTTCACCTTGCATATGAAGTAAGGCTTGGTGGACCAGTTCATTATAGGTGGATGTATTCATTTGAGAGGTAATTATCTATTTCAACATTTTAATTAAAGTGTATATTTAGTATGACTACTTGTTTAATCAAGTGTTCTTCCTTCATATAGAAATTAATGGGTGATTATAAACGATCGGTGAAGAATAAAGCTAGAGTCGAAGGATCGATCTGCGCAACTTACTTACACCGTGAAACAATTTATTTTTGTTCACATTATTTCAACAACTTTATGTTGTCAAGAAATAATAGAAACGAAATAGAGGTTGAAGAAGAAAGAAATGCGCTCACTTTATCCGTGTTTAGCAAAGCTAGTCGCCGCTCGGGAAAGAAGTCGATCCACTGGTTATCAGATAAAGAGTATGAATCAGCACATATTCATGTCTTGATCAATTGCACTGAAGTTAAACCATATCTTGAGTTTTTTTTTTTAATCAAACAGGCAGTCAGCCCGAATTTATTAATAAAATAGAGATATAAAAAGCACAAGGGGGGACTAGACCAAAACCCTTGGTAATAAGGACAATAATAGAATGCCCAACAAGGCCTCTAAAATAAACAACCATAGAACTCTAATGGAAGAAATTCTAAGGCGAACAGAAAACCCGAAAGGAGGCAGGGCAACACCTCAGAGTCCCCACACAACCTCCACCCACCACCTCCTGAACTCACACTCCAAACCACAACAGCCTGCATTACCTCGCTATCCTCACATTAAGCACATCACAAAGTATCGAGGTTAGAGGTGGAGGCTCGGAGACGATTGGGAGGGGGTAAAGAAGCAGAAGGCAAAGGGGGAGGAGCCCGATCTGCAAACTGCAATCTGGCGTCCGACAAGGTACAAACTATCGAATCAGCACCCACCGACAGCACACCCCCAGACATCCGGCGCCGTGACTCCAACCACCATCGCGAAGTCGTGCTACGGGCCAACACCGCGACAACACCTAGCTTGATCGAGGTAGCCGAGCCACCAACCACCACCGCGGCCTTGCGCCCCCGGCCAACACCGTGGCACAATCAAGCAAAACCGCGAGCGACAGGGAGAAGTGCCCACGACAAACGGAGAGGAGGCGTGACTGCGGTCCAAAGTCCGAAACGACGGCCACCATTGCGAACATCAGACAAACCACCGTGAACCACCGCGAAACACCGCAAAAACACCGCATCCGAAACAACCCATGCGCGAACAGAGCCACAAACCACCGCGAACAGAAGCACTCCATAGTACCTCCAAAAGCGCGCAGATCCACCAACAGGGAGATCCGACCAGCAACGCCTCGGGGGAGAGGCCGTGGACGTCACAGAGGAGATCAGATCCGATGAAAGGGAGCCCCCAACGGCGGTTCCAACCCAAGCAGCGCCCAACCCATTTTTATTAATTTACAGGCATCGGAACAACCGAAGTCGAACACGAAACGGCGACGGCGCAATAACTTCTCCAAATCTAGATCGCAAAGAGATCCAAATCGCTTAACAACATATTTAACAGATCCAAAAAAAGCTCAGATCAGAGGAGAAGGAGCACTGAGAGGAGAGGGGAAGAAACCGGGGAGGGACCCCCCCCCCCCCTCTCCCCCCCCTCTCCCAGCGGCGGCGCTCAAACCATATCTTGAGTAAGTATGCTTCAATTCAGTTTTTTAGCCTATACATATATAGAGTATGAAGTTAAATCATGTCTTGATCAATTTTCAATCTAAATAGTATGAATAATTCCTTTTCAGTGCATTCTTACGAGGTGAGGGTATACGGGCTGAAGAATCTTTTGTTCGTATACATAAAAGTTTTCCATCCTGGTTTAAGGCTAGAGTAAGTAAATAAAATTAATGTTTTAATGTCAAACGATTAAAGTAGATATGAGACATGACTTATTTTTCCATATGTGATTACTTAGGTTTATGAAGCAGAACCAACTCCCCTAATCCAACACTTGAGGAACTTAGCCGATGATCATTTTCGTTTTGTTGGTGAGTGGCACACGTATCTCGTTAATGGTTACAAATTTGACACCCAATCATGGAGTGAGGGAAAACAAACAATTAATAGTGGGGTATATGTAAAAGGGCTCACAGAAGGAGGTAAAGATGACTACTACGGTGTGATCCAACACAAATATGAACTTGAATACAAACATTTAGACTATCAAAAGAGAATATTTTTGTTTTATTGTAGTTGGTTTGATCCATCGGTTAGAGGAACGCAATTGAATCCAAAATGTAATACTGTGGACATTGAAATGGATAAAAGGTGTAAAGCCTATGATCCGTTTATCATGCAAGAAAATTTGAGGTAGGTATATTATGTTCCATATCCATCAACTCGGGGAAGATGGTGTGTTGTAATTAAGACAAAACCATCGGGTCACATTGAAGCCACTGATACGGGGGATGAGGTTCCTTATCAAGTGGATGAAAGGTCAGGCGTGAATGAGGTAATTGAAGTAGAACCAATTGATACCTTACGTCATGATCGACTCCACGTTGAAGAAGTTGAACCATTATTAGAATTTTGAAGGTGAAGAAGATGAAGACGAGACTAAAGATGAAGAAGAATTACATTAGTCTGATTAGTATCACGTTTAGATAGTCTTATTAATATTTATCCACGCATATAGTTGATTGTTCATTTACTTTTAATTATTAATATATATCACAAAAGATGCGAATAAAAAAGAATTTATGCACCTTCAAATTCACAAAAAAAATATGAATTAAAAAATTTATTCTTATAGAGATGATTCTTCTCTTTCCGTAGAATTAAAAATAATATAGAGATAATCATTCTTTTTCAATAAGACCGTATAGAGAAAATTATTCTCTTTCCATTGATAAACTGTATAAAAAAAATCATTCTCTTTCCATTGATAAATAGTATAGAGAATATTATTCTCTTTCTATAGGAATATTTTTTAGCTATTTTATCCTTTTCTTTTTAATCAGCTGTTTCAGTGAGCAATTGAATGTCATCAACGTTGGCAACATTTTTCACATTTAATATATAAAATAAAAGTTTATTTTGTTGCCATTGTTTTAATTGACATTCTTGAAAATGAAACAATTTGTTGAAGTTAGAAACAGCAGAATCAGAGCCAGTAATGTCTTCAGTAGTCATGACTAAATTTCAAAACGTCTTAAAATTATTGTTTTTGAGTTTCAGAAAATCAATCCCCCGAAGAAATTACTAGGTTGAGTCACGGACTAGGTCGCTCTCTTTAAGACGTTTCGTGGCACTGCTCAAAATTGTGCAAGCAGACTATCAACCACGGCGTCTCTTTCAATGTATCTGGTCAGTTTGGCGTAACAACTATTTGACAAGTTCAAAACTTGCGAGACAATTTAGGAACTGACCGTTGGAAACTTAGGGAGCAAGCAACGCACATAAAAATAAAATAAATATTTTCGGAAAAAAGAAATTACACCACAAAGCCCAAGCCCAGGCCTGGGCCGACCGAGTCGAGCTAGTCGATCAGACAGACGGACGGCGGTGGCGTGCATGCGTGTGGTGGTCAGTTTGTGTGCATTCTCTCCCTTTTACAAAATTGAGTACCCATTGGGGCCCAACCCATAGTGCGAAGTCCACACTTATAAGCACTCTAAGAGTGCTTATTCTTTCCAATGTGGGACTTTTCACAATTCACACACACCAAAATTCCAACAATCCCCACTTGAATTTAAAAAGGAGTTTCAGAAGTAGCGTCAAACGCCTCCATAAAATTGTGCATAGACAAAGGTGTCATACGACTTGAACATTTGCATAACGATTAGGATTTAGATTCAACAAGAGTGACTCGTAGTCTTGAGCTCTATCTCTAACATCAAAACCACACACAACCTTTTCCATAGGTGTATACTCAAAAGCCCGTGCTTTTAAGGCCCTGCACGTTTATCCCAATTTAGTGAACGCTCTAGGAATTTCTGTCATAGATTCCATAGGGAGCGACCCCACTTCCACATTCACAAAGGTGAGTCTATCAAGAGTACTCCATTAGCCAGGTACTCCACTTCACATAGAGTATAGATCTCATTAAGAGTTTCTATTATCTCAACATTATATCGCTTCAGGAATCATGCTTCTCTACTTAAAATAGCATGTTCATCTCGTATCACTTCACAACTTGTTACCCATTGAACCTAATTCTTGGGATCTCCAGTCTTTTAGATCGGGTTACCATCGTGAGTGACTCATGGTTCTAAAGGCAGTAGTCTCATCCTTTGAGATGTGTTTTGGACTTTCTTTCTAGGTAATCCTTTCCTCAAAGGATCGGCTAAGTTCTGATCAGTGCGTACATGATCTGTAACAGCCCAGGTCCACCGCAGCGGCCACCCCGGTCCCACTGTTACCTCATGATCTTCTCTACCCCTCTTGTAGAGTTTTTGCCTTCCGTGGGAATCGAACCTTGCACCTGAGGCATAAGTGCAAGTTAAACCCCCTTCCCACTACCAATTGAGCGCGCGCTCAATTGGTAGTGGGAAGGGGGTTTAACTTGCACTTATGCCTCAGGTGCAAGGTTCGATTCCCACGGAAGGCAAAAATTCTACAAGAGGGGTAGAGAAGACCGTGAGGTAACAGTGGGACCGGGGTGGCCGCTGCGGTGGACCTGGGCTGTTACATGATCCACTCTCACAGCTCCTTTTGAGAGAAACTCTCTTACGGTGTTGTGCTTACGACGTATTTGTCATCTTTTACCGTTGTAATAACGATTCTCTGTTTTTTCAATAACCGTGGTACTATCGCAGTGGATCAACACAACTGGTGTCGGTTTTCCCATAAGGAATCTCTGCTAGTAAGCATCTCAACTAGCTAGCTTCTTCGCTGGCGGTCGCCAATGCTATCATTTTTCTGACTCCATAGTGAATTGAACTAAAATGATCTGTTTCTTAGATTTCCAGGAGACAGTACCACCAGCAATACTAAATATATAGTCGCTAGTTGCTTTAGAATCATCTAATAGAGTATTCCAATCAGCATCGTTGTACTCTTCAAATACACTAGAAAATCCTTTACAATGTAATCTAAGATTCGTGATCCTTTTAAGGTATCTCACGACTCTTTCAATAGCGTGCCAATGCTCTATACTAAGTTGACTGGTAAACCTGCACAGCAATTCCGTGACATAGGCAATGTCGGGTCTATTACAATCAGTGGCATACCTTAAGCTGCCAATGATGCTCGCATATTCTATTTGTCTAACATTGTCACCAGTGTTCTTAAAAAGTTTGACACTTGGATCGTATAGTGAGCAAGCATGTTTACAATCAAAGTAATTATATTTCTTTAAGATCTTCTCAATAAAATGAAATTGATCCAAAGAAATTTTTTTGTAGGACCTAGTAATCTTAATATCAAGGACTACACTTGCTTCTCCGAGGTCTTTCATATCAAAGTTGTTGCACAACAATGATTTCACTTTATTTACAGCATGGATGTTTGAGTCAAATGAGAGTAAGTCGTCTACATAAAGACATATGATAGTGCAAATGTCATTTTCAGTTTTGTAACAAATTCATTTATCACTTTCATTCACTTTATACCCATTCGATATAATCAAGTTATGAAACTTCTCATGCCACTGCGTAGGAGCTTGACCTAGTTTTCTTGCTCATGAATCACAAAAAATCTTCAGGTTGCTCCATATACATTTTTTCTTATAATTCACCATTTAAAAATGCAATTTTGACATCCATTTGGTGTACTACTAAGTTATAAATAGCAGCCAATGAAATTAGTACCCTTATGATGTAATTCTAGTAACGGGTGAAAATGTGTTGAAGAAATCTATATTATCTCTTTGTGTAAAACCTTTGGCAACAAGGCGGATCTTGTATTTACCAACAGTTCCATCGGGTTTTAGTATCGTGTTCAAAATCCATTTACAACCTATTAGTTTACAACTAGGAGGCAAGTCAACCAAGTGCAAGGTCTTGTTAGACTCTAGAGAATCCATCTCGTTGTTTTATGACTTCTTGCCAAAAGTCTGCATCCAATGAAGACAAAGCTTCTTGAATGTTATCTGGATCCTCTTCTAGTATATGGACCGTATAATAGGTTCCATATTCTTTAGCAACTTGTGATTTCTTACCTCTTTGAGGTTCTATGTCCCTTTGTTCGTTGTTTTCAACGTTCCTAGGCATAGAAACTTGACTAGTTCAGTGCCCCCACTATTTCTAGATTTAAAAGGGAATTTACTTTCATAGAAGTCAACGTCATTTGACACTATGATCACTTTTACATTTAGGTCATAAAACCTGTATGTTTTGCTATTTACTGCATACCCAATTAATACACATTGATAGGTTCTACCAACGAGTTTAACTCTTCTTAGATCCGGGATCCTGACATAGGTCAAACAATCCCAAATTCAAAAATAAGACAAGTTGGATTGTCTTTTCTTCTAGACGTCATAAGGAAAAATTTTATTTTTTTAAATTCAGCGAATCTATTCATGACATAACAAACGGTTTATAAAATTTTTCTCAGAGGAAAGATCAAGTGCTAGAGTTAAGCAAAATAGCCAAAACCAATTCAATAAAGGTTCTAATTTTCTTTCTGTTTTACCATTCATTTTAAAAAAATATGGTGCAGTCGTTTCATGTATAATTCCATTAAATTAATGGGAATCATACTCCATTCCTCAATCGCTATGAAAGCTCTTAACCTTTCTACTTAATTGATTTTCAACTTTTGTTTTTTTTAAAGTAATTTGTTTTCAAATTATGTTTTGGAAATCTTTGAATATGTCAAGCACTTCACTTTTATTTTTCACAAGGTATACTACAATGTAGTCAAAGCAATTATAAATCAAAGTGATAAAATATCGTTTTTCCATTTCTGGTTAAAGTTCCATCTGGTTCGCATATATCAGATCTAAACATTTAGATTTTCTAATTACTGATTTATGTGAAGTCTTGATTATTTTAGCTTGACTACAAAGTTCATGTAACATCCCTAATTTTTAAAGACTCGTACTATGATGCCTAAGACCGAGTAATTATTTGTGGGAATAATTAGTCGTGTCTCGGGGATTTATAATCGAGGAAAACGGTCGAGTTTAAATGTCTCCGTCGAGTTATGATTAAATCCCGATTTAAAGGAGGAATTAAGCTGAGGGGCAAAATTGTCTTTTCACCCCTTTAATGTATCAGCCTTATACTGGACCCTTACCCTCACCTCTCACTTAACCAATTCTCAACATTTCAGAAAAGAAAGGAAAACTGAAAATAGGAGAGGAGAAGAAGAAGTGGGGCGCGAAGGAGAGAGAGGAGGATGAAGGGGGGGCTCTTGATTTCTGAATGCATGTAAGTGCTCTCACTCTCATTCCACTCCATTTTTGATTCTCTATCCATTGGTATAAGTTTCAGAAGCTAGTTCTCACTCCTTCCCTCACTTCCATTTTCGAGTTAGTGCTTCAATGGTGGATATATATGGAGGAGTTGTGAGTTGCTGTTTGCTTGCATGTTCACTATGAGCAAGTGGAGAAGTGTATCTGGACCCATTTCGTGATCTGGAAGGTATCTTGAAGGTTGTGGAACTACTGGTACAGAGAATGGAAGCTCAAGTTCGAAGTTGCAAGTGATGGAGGGTGATGATTGAAGTCTATCCAGAATTCTGGGCAAAACCCGTGTGACATACCTTCGGTGTTTCCATCATTTCTCGCTGTACACAACTCCTATGATCACGATTTTTGTTTCTCTGGAAAGTAGACAAAAAGCTATTCATTTTAGGCACAAGAATCGTATGATTTCATGGGGAAATGAGAGAGATATCCTGTTCAAAAATTTCGGTTTCAGAATCAAACACTGTCCTGGACCAGTCATCTTGTTTTGATGATATCTCCCAAACCTCTGGATGCATGCGTGTGAAAATTTGATCATCAGAAAGAAGACAAAATTATCTTCAAAATGGGCACTGGTTTGAGTAGTTTTGGTTACGGATTGACTGAGATAACTCTGTTTCAAAACTGCTCTTTGATTCTGGAAATTAGAAATAAATCTGGAAATAACGGTTCGTTGGATTAAGGGTTCGATTCGTCATAAGTCTCGAGGGTCGTCAACTCAAGTACCGGATGAGTGTTCAGTAGCAAGAATTTGATCGAGTTACTGGTGGTGCACGTGGGACCCATCGAGTCCAGATGCGGAGGCACTAGGAGCGTGTACGTGACTACGGGGATTGTTCGAGTGGTTACAATCCGACCGTCCGTGTTTCGACGTGATTTCTCGGCAATCGTCAACCGGGTGAGTTCTACTCACGATTAGGGAAATAAATTGAATGTTTTGAACCTTGGTATATTCTGAAATTTTACTGGAAACCGAGTCTTTAAGGTGTTTGAAACAAATTCTGAGTTTTGGAAAAATTGACATTTTACGGTCTTGAAAATCATAAGAGAATTGAAATGATTTTTGACACGATTTTGCATTTGAAGTGTACTCTGGAATATTGCCAATTTTCTGGGTTTCAGGTGGAACGGAAATTAGGAATCGAATCGAGAGCGAACGGAGAACGAAAGTGAGAAAATTGCGAGTTGGGCATCAGACTGGTGGTTCTGTCCACTGGTGCATAACTCGCGCACGAGTCGCGCGCCGCACGTAATTCTGGGCTGCGCTTCTGTCAAGTCGCGCGCCACTCACGCGTGGGTTGCGCGCCGCGCGCCACTGTGGCCCTTTGATGCGTAATTCCGTTTTTCTCGTTCGACGCTCCTTTCAATCCCGAACCTTTCCTAATCCCTTTCTCAAACTATTTTAATGCTACCAACCTATTGAAAACATAATTTCAAACCGTTCAAACTATATTTTTGAAAAAGAGTCTTGAAACCTATTTGGTCGAGAACGAAAACCCTAGATTACGTGTGAGCACACCGAGTAATGGTTGGGCTGAACTTATATATGGATATAAGACCTGGAATTGATTATAATTCTGGAAGTTAATAGAACTCTTCATAAACGGACTATGAAATGAAATGGAATAAGTAACATAAGCTTATGTTTGATCCTTTGGTGATCGTTGATATGTATTGTCGTATATATCGTTCGTTGGGTGACGACCTGACAAGTAGTATACTAGAGAGGGTAGTCATGACCCCTTATCTAGGCCCTGTATGTGTTTTGGCGTGGTCAACTCACGGGTTTCCGGGATGAGCGGGGTTTCGCCGTCGGATTATACTAAACAATTGAATAATAAGGTATTAGTGTGCCGGGATGAGCGGGGTGTCGCCGTCGGATTACACTAAACAAATTAATTATATGATTGTGTGCCGGGATGAGTGGAGTTTCGCCGTCGGTTTACACTAATCAACAAATATAATCTCCGGTATTCGTGGTTATTCACAACCGGCTGTCCCTCATAAAACATAAAGACTTGTTTGATTGGGCTCGACTTGTGTTGAGATTTGTGGCAAGGTTCACGATCAACAATTCGCTGTAACATGTTCGTTATCAATATGATTGTTAACGGTTTAATATTGAACCGAGTGTCGGTGAGGGGGCACTGTAACACCCCTTTTCTACCCGTTAATTTATTAGCGTAAAAATCAGAGTTTCAAAATTTTAATTACACCACAAGGGATGTCACACTTACTTCGTTAAACCTCATACGCCAAATTACTCACTTTTTGAAAACAGTCTTATAATACTTCCAAAACGTCATTGTCAAATAAATTTACAACTTCACAGCGGAAAATCCAACAATTATACACAGTCTTGAATAAACTAAAACAACATTCTATTTCCCCCAAGTGTTACATATCAGAGCAGACGACCCGACTCAGCTAGCGAAGGTTCCTAAGTCTTCACTTGCGCTCACCTGCACGTTACCGCATAGGGGTAACATTCAAACAGAAGGGGTGAGTTCATCTAACCATATAATAAAGCATATGATAAGCACTAAGCTAGAGTTATGACACTACATAGACCACACCACGAGACATCAAGTCAATCATCAAGGATAACACAGTCAATTCCATCAGCAAGGGTAAACAGTCAATCTCATCATCAAGTTACTCGACACAACGAGTTGTCACAATGTCATGCAGGAGTATGAAATGCAACCCACTCGCGGGCATATGCATGAGGTACCTTTTCACAAACGTCGCTTAGCCCTTAAGGCCTCATCGTCACTTAGCCACTCAGGCCTCAAAAACGTCACTGGGTTTATGCATATGGGCATGAGACACTATGACATGCACCACTCACAAACACACAAATACACAAATACTCAAATCATAGTCAACTATGTGACCCGTCACTTACCAGTTGCTCACAAGAAGCACATCACCTGTCAATTCACAATCAACACACAACGTCGCTTGGCCTTTTAGACCTTAACATCACTTAGCCTTTCGGGCTTTAAACGTCTCTGGGTTTCATCGTCGCTTACACATCAATATCATCAACTCAAACAATAGCCACTGAGGGCAAGAACGTCATTTACACTTCATTATAAATAATAGTAGCCACTAAGGGCAAAACAGTCATTTAACTAGCCACTAAGGGCATCATCGTCATTTACACGTCATTATCATTAAAGTTGGCCACTAAGGCAGAAACGTTCTTTAGAACATCGTCATTGACACCAAAAAGGTTTTAGACACCGAAAACAGTTTTGCAACGCAACAACAACTACCATCGGGGCAGCCACTCGGGCACCCAGAACCATCAGAAAATAATAAGTTTCCGCTTTTAAAATAGGACACACTGATAGACAACGAGATGGCTTCACAACACTTTTTGAAACGTTTAAAACGGACACCCGAGCCAAAAGTTATAGCGAAAACAGTTTGTATTAAAAATCGGGAACGTCCTGAAAATGGCGCCCAGGCACTGGGCGCCTAAGACACAACTTAGACATCCAGAAGCAACACAACGCACGCACACTGACACGCACACTCAGCAAGCACAATTCAGCACAACAGCAAGCACAATTCAACAACACAAACTTTGGCTCATACGCTCTGCACAAGGGCGCCAATTCCTGCAATGGAGAATTCAACCAAAAACACAACAACTTGGCACGGGGCGCCCAATCGCGAGGACGCCTAATTCCGTGGCCAAAATTCCAGCAACAACAATGCTTGGCACAGGGCGCCCCACTTAGGGCGCCTAATTCTGCACCTAGACAACAAAATCCAGCAACAACAATTCGAGCAACACAACCTCATCAATTCACATACAATTCATACAAACAACTTCAAATCGCATATCAACCGTAAAATAATATCACATCACAAATCAATCATGAACACATAAAGGGTCGTCAAAAATCATCCACTGAATCATTATCAATCACAATACCATCAAGGAGTATTCAGGCACTTAGCACGCAAACCACAATTTCTCAACAACAAGTTGTCATATGCCTAGGGTTCATCAATAATCACTAGAAATACATAAAATGGAATACATAGAGCCTATCCCTACTTAGTCCCCATCATAAGACCCTATTATAGAGAAGATGAGACCCACCCTTACCTGATATCGAAGCGTCTTCCAAGGCAAATCTCTACAGAGACAGATTACGAGTTCTCAAGCGTGATCTAATTCCAGTGGCATGATGTTTGACTCGAACATGTACCATTATGAAACAACAACATTCTATTAATCATTCGCTAAACAACATACAGATACTTAATCTCTCGTTTATTGAAATTAATCATATTTTGAAAAGGAATACCTATTCGTAAAGTACACAACGGTGACCACGATTCGAAAACGGAGTCGGATGCTACCAAGGACTAAATCTGAACCGAATACGAGTGACGTATTTCATGAAATTTGGACAGTTCTGAATGTTTTGAAGTTGGTCTTCACGGGGAGAATCCAAGGTTTTGCAAAGCAAACATAGATTGGTGGTGCTTGGTGGAGTTGCTGTAACAGCGACCAAAGCGAGGATGGCGTCGACTGTGCACCGAAACAGTGAGACGAACGCGAGGGAAGGAGAGGGCTCCGGTGCAGACTTCATCGTAGCCCAGCGGTGTGGCTTCGTGGTTGTCCTGGTCGCGATGGGTGTCGTTTCGTGAAGGGGAGATACGGTGGTGGAAGCGACGGTGCAAGGGGGAGAGGCAGCTCGCGAAGGGGAGGAGCACGGTTTCTGGTGCGATTTCACCTAGCAAAACGAAGCCACAATCGGTGAAACTAAGGCCATAATCGAATTCAGCAGTGAATTCCGAGTGGGTGTGCAAGGTTTGGGGTTCGGCCGCGGTGTAGGGAGTGAGAACGCGATTGGAGAGCTGCTGGGTAGGTTTCAGATGCAGCTGCGCGAGAAGGAAGAAGAAGAACAGCGAACCGGGTCGGGTTCTGGGTCTAGTGCGTCGTGGGCTGCGTGATTGGGCGCTGGGCTGGGCTGCTGAAGGGAGTGGATCGCAGGGGTGCGGATAGCAAGAGTAGGGGGGGTGTGTGCGTAAATAAATGCATAAAAGTCCATTTTAAATCCTTTTTAAAAACCAATTCCATTACAACTATTATTTCAACACCTAAATAGTCCAAAATAATTTCTACAAATAAATAATATCTCGAATATAATTATTTTATAAAATAAAATAATCAACTAAAATAATCATACTTCAATTATAATATTCTATAAACAACATAAATAAATACTAACAATAATATAGTACCAACATAGTATAATAATACGGTCTAATATCATTTAGACATATTTGATAACTCAAAAACACGTAATTATATAAAATCGATTAAATTACTAAATATTATTAAAATACATAATCACTAAGGCGCACAATATATCACAAGAATTACTATTATATTCGTGCATAAAGCAAAAACGTACTAACACGAAAATCGGGGTGTTACAACTCAACCCCCCTAAAAAGAATTTCGTCCTCGAAATTTTTATCCGCCAAGGCTAATACTCTCCCACCAATGACTAAGCCATCTAGACAACTAATGCTATCCATTCATGCTGATTACTATTGCTCTGATTACCGGCGGTAAGTGCTTGGGCGGCCGTCCCTCCTACTTGTTCAGCCAGGTAACTTCAAGCAGTAATAATCAGACTCACTCTCTACTCCGCTGCGCTACTCTCATAAACTAGCTCGCATCCTACCCCACTCACCTACCCATAAGGATAACAAAATACTTCAATCATCACAGCATCAAGACGGAATTCACAGGATGCATAACAGTCGTACAACAAGTCTCAAAATTTTAGTAACACGACAACAGTCATCCACAAACGACCTTGCCACCCAGGCGACATCAACAATCACAACTGCCACTCAGGCGACATCAACAACTACAATTGCCACTCAGGCGACATCAACAATTACATTTGCCACTCAGGCGACATCAACAACTACAATTGCCACTCAGGCGACATCAACAACTACAATTGCCACTCAGGCGACACCAACAACTAAAAACCAACAACAGAGCAACATCATCAACAACAACAATATTAACAACTCAGTCACACAATCGGGCACTAAGGCACCGGCAACGGTTAACAATCGAATTAGGCACAACTCATAAAAATAGGGGCAGCGCATAAGTTAGGAACAGTAACAGTACTTTTCGGTACGGTGAAAGTAATTTTTAAAGACAGCAACGATGATTTTTCAGGAATCAACAACAATCATCACAGGAGGACAGCAGCAGTAGCTTTCAGAAAACAACAATAATAGTTTTTCGAAAAACAACAACAACAATAACATCAACAACATCCCGAGGAAGCTCACTAAATGCGTAACTATAGCAACAACAAGGCACACGGCACGGAAACAATGGCATAATGTCACATGGCAACAACAACAATAGTTTTTCAGGAAGTGACAACAATAATTTTTCACAAAAACAGTAACAATAGTTTTTCAGAAAAAAAAATTGCAACAATAATTTTCAATGCTACTATCAGTATCCAACCGTAAAATTGTCTATGAGTCGTTCAAAAGCAATTTTCAAAATCTCTTCATCCTTTAGACTCCAAACCACCAATAGGGCAACTCATAAAAATAGAGACAGTCGACAACCCAAAAACAGGCACAACTCGTAAAATAGCAGCAGTGTACAAAAGCAGGGACAATAACAGTTATTCTTGAAAGCACTGACAACGGCCTTAGGAAGCAGCAACAACAACTTTTAAAAAGGTAGCAACAATCATTTTCAGCAATAGTCATTTTGCAGAAAACCATAAGTTTATTTTTCGGATCATAAAACTCTATAGCGCAATTCAAGAAGTAACGACCAAAAAGATTTTGTCATAAAACTCAAGCATACAAGACTCCACCTTGAAGAAAATTAGGCAAGTCAAAATAGCAATCACATGAGACGGTAGTCCTCAGCTAAAATTGTTACATCAAATTGCGGTCTTTTCCAAAAGAGTTGAGGTCAAAATTATAGCACTCAATGAAGATATTTTTCGTTTGTAGTGATTAAAACGCTACGATAGTTATTAGTGCAGCAACAACTTGAAATAGTCCACAAAATAATTTTACAACGCATTCAGTTTTCAAACATCAAACGTATTCACAGGATTTTTCGTAAAAGCTCAGCGTCGACCTCTTAAAATAGTTCGGACATATCAACATAAGAAAGTACATGCGACTTAACATTCCACAGCAACAGCAATTAATTCGACATTTTATGTAAAACACACAGAGCTCAATATCAACTAAAACACATGTGAACATTTAAACAACATGACAATTCATTTAGAAGCACGCAGCAATAAGGTCAACAACAAGGATCACAACAGCAAAACACAGTTCTCACACTAAATACACAATAGGGCACACAGCACTAGTAGGGAAATCTCCCCCACTAGTTCACTTACCAATAGAAACTTTCCGGTGTACCTGCAACACAAACAACGGTCAGCACTGAAAGACAACAGTTGGTCACTATCTGACACAACGACTCGACGACTCGGCCGGACAGACCAACCATTGCTCTGATACCACTAATGTAACACCCCTTTTCTACCCGTTAATTTATTAGCGTAAAAATCAGAGTTTCAAAATTTTAATTACACCACAAGGGATGTCACACTTACTTCGTTAAACCTCATACGCCAAATTACTCACTTTTTGAAAACAGTCTTATAATACTTCCAAAACGTCATTGTCAAATAAATTTACAACTTCACAGCGGAAAATCCAACAATTATACACAGTCTTGAATAAACTAAAACAACATTCTATTTCCCCCAAGTGTTACATATCAGAGCAGACGACCCGACTCAGCTAGCGAAGGTTCCTAAGTCTTCACTTGCGCTCACCTGCACGTTACCGCATAGGGGTAACATTCAAACAGAAGGGGTGAGTTCATCTAACCATATAATAAAGCATATGATAAGCACTAAGCTAGAGTTATGACACTACATAGACCACACCACGAGACATCAAGTCAATCATCAAGGATAACACAGTCAATTCCATCAGCAAGGGTAAACAGTCAATCTCATCATCAAGTTACTCGACACAACGAGTTGTCACAATGTCATGCAGGAGTATGAAATGCAACCCACTCGCGGGCATATGCATGAGGTACCTTTTCACAAACGTCGCTTAGCCCTTAAGGCCTCATCGTCACTTAGCCACTCAGGCCTCAAAAACGTCACTGGGTTTATGCATATGGGCATGAGACACTATGACATGCACCACTCACAAACACACAAATACACAAATACTCAAATCATAGTCAACTATGTGACCCGTCACTTACCAGTTGCTCACAAGAAGCACATCACCTGTCAATTCACAATCAACACACAACGTCGCTTGGCCTTTTAGACCTTAACATCACTTAGCCTTTCGGGCTTTAAACGTCTCTGGGTTTCATCGTCGCTTACACATCAATATCATCAACTCAAACAATAGCCACTGAGGGCAAGAACGTCATTTACACTTCATTATAAATAATAGTAGCCACTAAGGGCAAAACAGTCATTTAACTAGCCACTAAGGGCATCATCGTCATTTACACGTCATTATCATTAAAGTTGGCCACTAAGGCAGAAACGTTCTTTAGAACATCGTCATTGACACCAAAAAGGTTTTAGACACCGAAAACAGTTTTGCAACGCAACAACAACTACCATCGGGGCAGCCACTCGGGCACCCAGAACCATCAGAAAATAATAAGTTTCCGCTTTTAAAATAGGACACACTGATAGACAACGAGATGGCTTCACAACACTTTTTGAAACGTTTAAAACGGACACCCGAGCCAAAAGTTATAGCGAAAACAGTTTGTATTAAAAATCGGGAACGTCCTGAAAATGGCGCCCAGGCACTGGGCGCCTAAGACACAACTTAGACATCCAGAAGCAACACAACGCACGCACACTGACACGCACACTCAGCAAGCACAATTCAGCACAACAGCAAGCACAATTCAACAACACAAACTTTGGCTCATACGCTCTGCACAAGGGCGCCAATTCCTGCAATGGAGAATTCAACCAAAAACACAACAACTTGGCACGGGGCGCCCAATCGCGAGGACGCCTAATTCCGTGGCCAAAATTCCAGCAACAACAATGCTTGGCACAGGGCGCCCCACTTAGGGCGCCTAATTCTGCACCTAGACAACAAAATCCAGCAACAACAATTCGAGCAACACAACCTCATCAATTCACATACAATTCATACAAACAACTTCAAATCGCATATCAACCGTAAAATAATATCACATCACAAATCAATCATGAACACATAAAGGGTCGTCAAAAATCATCCACTGAATCATTATCAATCACAATACCATCAAGGAGTATTCAGGCACTTAGCACGCAAACCACAATTTCTCAACAACAAGTTGTCATATGCCTAGGGTTCATCAATAATCACTAGAAATACATAAAATGGCATACATAGAGCCTATCCCTACTTAGTCCCCATCATAAGACCCTATTATAGAGAAGATGAGACCCACCCTTACCTGATATCGAAGCGTCTTCCAAGGCAAATCTCTATAGAGACAGATTACGAGTTCTCAAGCGTGATCTAATTCCAGTGGCATGATGTTTGACTCGAACATGTACCATTATGAAACAACAACATTCTATTAATCATTCGCTAAACAACATACAGATACTTAATCTCTCGTTTATTGAAATTAATCATATTTTGAAAAGGAATACCTATTCGTAAAGTACACAACGGTGACCACGATTCGAAAACGGAGTCGGATGCTACCAAGGACTAAATCTGAACCGAATACGAGTGACGTATTTCATGAAATTTGGACAGTTCTGAATGTTTTGAAGTTGGTCTTCACGGGGAGAATCCAAGGTTTTGCAAAGCAAACATAGATTGGTGGTGCTTGGTGGAGTTGCTGTAACAGCGACCAAAGCGAGGATGGCGTCGACTGTGCACCGAAACAGTGAGACGAACGCGAGGGAAGGAGAGGGCTCCGGTGCAGACTTCATCGTAGCCCAGCGGTGTGGCTTCGTGGTTGTCCTGGTCGCGATGGGTGTCGTTTCGTGAAGGGGAGATACGGTGGTGGAAGCGACGGTGCAAGGGGGAGAGGCAGCTCGCGAAGGGGAGGAGCACGGTTTCTGGTGCGATTTCACCTAGCAAAACGAAGCCACAATCGGTGAAACTAAGGCCATAATCGAATTCAGCAGTGAATTCCGAGTGGGTGTGCAAGGTTTGGGGTTCGGCCGCGGTGTAGGGAGTGAGAACGCGATTGGAGAGCTGCTGGGTAGGTTTCAGATGCAGCTGCGCGAGAAGGAAGAAGAAGAACAGCGAACCGGGTCGGGTTCTGGGTCTAGTGCGTCGTGGGCTGCGTGATTGGGCGCTGGGCTGGGCTGCTGAAAGGAGTGGATCGCAGGGGTGCGGATAGCAAGAGTAGGGGGGGTGTGTGCGTAAATAAATGCATAAAAGTCCATTTTAAATCCTTTTTAAAAACCAATTCCATTACAACTATTATTTCAACACCTAAATAGTCCAAAATAATTTCTACAAATAAATAATATCTCGAATATAATTATTTTATAAAATAAAATAATCAACTAAAATAATCATACTTCAATTATAATATTCTATAAACAACATAAATAAATACTAACAATAATATAGTACCAACATAGTATAATAATACGGTCTAATATCATTTAGACATATTTGATAACTCAAAAACACGTAATTATATAAAATCGATTAAATTACTAAATATTATTAAAATACATAATCACTAAGGCGCACAATATATCACAAGAATTACTATTATATTCGTGCATAAAGCAAAAACGTACTAACACGAAAATCGGGGTGTTACAGGCACGGTAGGACTCACTGAGACAAGTTGTCTCACCCAATCCATATTTGTTGTTTTTACAGAGAACAGGTTATAAGGATAGCTGGCGGCACAGTTGGTTATCGGGTTCGAGGAGAAGATCGAAGATTTATTCCTTTATAGTTGTCCTTGTTCTTCTGTAGTTGTATCTGTATTCGGTCGTATGACTCGAGCTTGTATTATTTATTTTATTAGTTTCCGCTGTTTCTTGTAAGATGTATATCTGAACAGGAATTTTTATACTCTGATTTATACCAAATTGTATATTTAGGTGTTTCTTTGTTAAAGAAATACCGAGGTGTTACAGTTCACAATTTTTCTAAGTCATTTATAAAAATAACTTTGAAAAAATACTATGTGGATCTTATTGAAAAGAATGTGTTTGTTTACACGTCAAAGTCAAACATTACACGTGTAAAAAATAGTATAGTGTACAAAATTTCTGATAGACAGAGTAAACACTACGTTAATAAAAATGTCATTGTTTAAAAAAAAAAGATTCACCAGACTCAATATACTTTTCTTATTTTCAGCAACAATGTATGTTCAAAACATAGCATGATCACGATGAGCGAAGTCAGTAACTATCCACCAACCTTCGCATTCACCAACAATGTTGATTTCAGAAATTATAGCAACAAACTACTATTCAGTCAGGTTAGCCTACGGGGCACAGCTTGGCCTGTTCCTACACTTGCGTGTCAGGTCTCCCACAATTGAAACAATTAAATGGAGGAGCAGCAGCATCATTTCTAGGTTGGTAGTTGAAGTTTAGAATATGGGAAATTTGGGGGGTCCCATTCCAGTTGCTGTTCTTTTGAGCTTGATTACCGTTTTAATTTTTGAAAGGTTTCCTTGAAAATTATATTGCAGTCAATATTATATATTGCAATATATCTTGAAAAACATAACTTCTCGAAAAATAATGAAATAATGTTATTGCTAAGGAGATCAAAAGCAATTCTATGATATAAAATCATTAACCGTTAAGTGTTAACCACTAATAGCAACAAAAGATGCTAATAAAAAAGAATTTATGCACCTTCAAATTCACAAAAAAAATATGAATTAAAAAATTCATTCTTATAGAGATGATTATTCTCTTTCCATAGAATTAAAAGTAATATAGAGATAATCATTCTCTTTCTATAAGACCGTATAGAGAAAATCATTCTCTTTCCAGTAATAAACTGTATTCTCTTTTCATTGATAAATAGTATAGAGAAAATTATTATCTTTTTATAGGAATATTTCTTTAGCTATTTTATCATTATATTTATATGATGAATCACACCTTGAGGAAGCAAGGACCGAAGCAAATCAGTGTTCCAATTTCCATTATCAAACACAATGCCTGCCACCTAGCCATCGCAGTTTGCAGGAATCTCCACATTCAAATCCCCAACACTGAAGTCTTCGTTAGACCAACGAGAATGCCTGCTTGACCATTTTGGGCCACAGTTGGACTAAAGCCTTCCATAAACTAGAGTCATAGCTTTTAGCAAAAACATTATTATTATCTGCACCTCCCCTATTCATATACTTTCCCCCAATAACATCACTCCACAAAGAAGGCCTACCATCTTTAATATCCCAAGCCAACTTCATTAACAAGCGGAATTCATATGGGTTTGGCGTCTCAACCCAAGCCCACCTAATTGCTTCAGTTTACACGGAGGAGCTAACTTAATGGATGCTTCTGTTATGTTCTTCTCAATGGGCTTGTTTACATCGTATTAGAATCTCTAAATCAACCCAACAAGTTGTGACAACAGTCATGGACTCATCATTCTACGGGCTCCAATGGTGTAATGGTGCCCGGAGAAGATGAATCTAAGATAAATCTAGGATAAGTATTATCCTTGAATTGAGATAATATAAGAGAGAAGGAATTTAATTGTATAATGATTGATACTTTCATTGATTTCAGCCATTGGTTAAATAACCATACAATCATTGAGTACAATCATTGGTAGTACACTAGTACAACCTTCTAGAAGGTGTAGTACAAAAATAAGAGCTAAAGAAAAAGTAACTTGTACTATCAACTAGTACTAAAAGTAAAATAACTAGTAAATAGTAAATGACTTAATTACTACGTGACTCAATAAGTAATAAAATAGTAATTTCAACAAAATTACCAAATGACCCTGTCACACAAGTACCTCTCTGAACATCTTGGTGCCGGTGAAATGCAAAATACAATTTCAGTACCAAAGTACCGATACTTGACAAATTAAAATGTATAATGAGGTGAGAGTGAGAGTGAGAGTGAGAGTGTGGAAGGATTACAGGTATTTTTGGATTTTTGAAACCATAGGGGTTGTTTGAGAGAATGAGGGGGCATTTAATAAAAAAAAAAGTTCATGCTCTTGTGATCGGGCCAATAGGATATACTAGCATGCATTATCCATGCCCTCATCCAAGAGTTTATTTGGGGGTTTTGCTTTTCCCACACCCCCTCCTACTCTTTCACACCCCTTAACAAATTTTATTCCAAAAATAACCTCGCGTGAGACGCTGCGAGGACGTGTTTTATGACTGTTCGAACGACCTTGTTCGAACAGGTTCGCATGACCTCATGCGAACAGTTTAAAAACGCCCAAAAGGGTGTGAAGTCAAAATTTAACACACTCGAACGATGTCGTTCGAATGTGTTCGAACGAGGTCATGCGAACAGGTGAAAAACGCCCAAAAGGGTGTGAAGTCAAAATTTAACACACTCGAACGATGTCATTCGAACCTGTTCGAATGCCCGTGTTCGAACAGGTGAAAATTCGTGAAAAAAAAGAGGTTTGGCCTGGCCTTTTGGTCTTTTCACACCCTTATGGGGTGTGTTTCGAGTAGGAGGGGGTGTGGGAAAAGCAATACCCTTATTTGGATATCTAATGACGATGAAGTTAGATGGACTACTTATAAAATAAAAAAGTTTAGGTATAATTTTATTCCCCACAAATATAGTGATTTTTGATTTTAGTCTCTATAAATTTTTTTTGTTTTAATCGCTACAATTTCCAAAACTATCACTCTCAGTCCATCGAGTGTTTTTTGTGTTTGAAAATGTTAATGTGACTTTTTTATTACATGGATAGGGACTAAAGTAAAATATTAGGTACATTTGCAAGGACTAAACTGAAAATTTGTTATATTTGCAGAGATTAAAAAAGAAGTCACGTCTATTTTTTAAATACAAAAAACACTTGGAGGACTAAAAGTGATGGTTTTGTAAATTGCAGGAACTAAAATGGAAAAATATTTGTTACCAGGACTAAAACAAAAAATATTTGCCAGGACTAAAATGATATTTAATCTGGTAAATAATAAAAATTGGAAAAAAGATAAGAAGCTATACAAATACAACATTAGAAATTATTATCACCAATGTGACTAAAAACTGATTCCTTTGTAGGTGCAGAAATGATACAAGTAAACAAATAATGCACCGCGTTGGCGAGCTAAGGGATACCGAAGAAGTGCACCAAAGGAGTTGAAGAAGGAGGTCCCAAGTTCAAATCTGGGAAACTAACACCCCCCTTCCCCACTAACATTGCTTATAAAAAAATGGATAATGCGCGTGAACGTCGTTTACCAACTACCAAGTAATTGTGCGAAATTCTAATAAATTACTACTTAATCTCTATTCAAGCAACAAAGGGAGAAACAAATTAACAAAGGCAACAAGACAATCAAACAAATAAAACGTAACGAACATTAGAAGAGTGCGAGACCAACAATATGATAGTCGCAAAGGCAAACAATGAAAAATGTAACATAAGCAGAATGTAGCCATTCTTATAGGTTTGTCGGTAAAAGATTACATTATATAACATCATGAGTTCAGTATGAAAAACAACACAAAATCAAGGGTAAGGTAGGTGTTGCCAATTCTAGGTGTGCAGAATTTTCACAACTATTTGAAGTGAAAATTACAACACCATTCTGGCCACCCTTTGCCTTCTTGAGATTCTTGACAGGTTTTATAATTATATCCAAAGCTGTTTTAAACAAAAGTTCAGTCAATCCTACAAATTTGACACAGAACCACTATGTTGTTTTGAATGGCATTCAGTGCCATTTACATTTTGATCTGGGAAGGCCCAAGAGGAAATAAGGTGATGTGCTATTGCAAAGGGTCCAGGAACAAACATTGGAGCAAGTTCACCACTTTCCACATTGAAATCTGTAGATAAGCTGTGAGTTTTTTCTACTCCTTTACACATCTGTTCTACCTTTGCTGCTGCATTTCTTTGAGCTTTCTTGTACTCAGCAAATGTCAGGGCTTTTCTTACTTCTTCTCTACTGTGCCACTGAGCATCTATATAAGCAAGTTGCAGCAATTATTTGTCGAAGATCCAAAAGACAATACAAAAAGGAATGGGATAGTGTGAAGTAGGGTGGAAGTGAATGCTTTAGAAGTTAAGACATTACATGGTTGTGCTTTACACAAAATAGAGGTTAAGGGAAACCAAACTTCAGCTAAACAGTCTTTATCTATATCCACTATTTCCCATCCTCCCTATCTTTCGCTCAATACAACTGTGCATAAATAGGTTTTTCGCTCAATACAACTGTGCATGGTGTATGCAACTATAATTCATAAATAGGTTTTTCGCTCACTGCTTGAAGTCATGCATATAATTCACGGAAAAAAAATGCATTAGATGGGGAGTGGCCGAGTGGGTGATAGGTCACAATTCAATCAATCAATACAAAGGTAGCCAATATACCTTCTAACTCTTCCTTGTCCACATTGATTTCAAAGGATTTCGCATATGCAAAGAACCCAACCATCAGCTGACATGGCATGCTATTTGGTCCAACTAGAAACAAAGCCAAGAGAAAACAAAATATTAACATACAAAAGTTGGAAAAATATTTATAATTTTGGTGAGAAAAGAAAACATAATATGTTAACTCAGTACATTAGATTACCTTAACCCGTACCTACCCTGCTATTTAATGCTGACTACATATGTCAAAAGATTACAATGTTCATCTAGACTTCACATATTCAAGAATTACCAATGATTTAAATTACTTTGAATATGATCAAAACACTACAGGAGTACAGCAAATTAAATTGCTTGTTAGATTATGATCAAGGATGAAATAATGGATCCCATACCCTATCCTGAAGTAACGCGAAAATTGGGAGAAAGGAATTTGTTAACATCCAGTACCATTGGCCACATGAAATTAAGCAAAATAAAGAACCAGAACCAAACTGGTATAATTAAATTCTGCAGTTAAAACTACGGAGTGAAATTATCAACTCATTAATAAAGGCATGGCAGCCTGAGTTATCTAAATAATCTTCAAATAACACAGCCTATAAGGTTTTCTATCAGATTTTTTTTTTTTGACAAATTCTATCAGATGTTTATAAACTCAGATCTTCGTATGTTAATCTCATACAAACAATGGAGAAATAATAACAGTATAAAACCTAGTTAAATAAAAAAGGTTATAAATGTTATGAAAAATATGTTATACCAGGCCATGGCTGAGAACTGTGATATACAACTTCTCCCACTTCAATACCAGTCTCCTCCAATGTTTCTCTTCTCACAGCCTCCTCCAAGCTTTCTCCTGGCTAGATGCAACAAGAGGAGACAAACGAACAAAATCTTTAAATATAAATAATAAAGGATTACGACTAAAACAATAAACAAAAACTCCACGAATTAAATAAGAATGAATTCTCAATCCAACAAACCAGGCTTTAATGACATATTTCCTACTAAGCCGAAGTTGGAGCTTTTGACAGTTCAAAACCTAGTGTGTTTAGATGAGTTATTTTTTTATTCAAAATAGTTTATAACAAAATTTATGAAAATTTGAGAAAAAGCAATGTTTTGCAACAATTTAAGGAAATCCATGCATGCTATAAGTGATTACCCCGTCTACAGCCACAGTACTTCTCAATTAAAAGGATGAAAGTAAATTCAAGAATTTCACACTATAAAGGAAGAAGTTTTTGCAATCTCAAACAGAATATTGTCATTGTCATTCAGGAAAAGAAATATCATTGCCAGCAATCAGATATTATAGTACGCCCACCAATTCAAATTAGTTTTCTCTATATTTTGTGAAGTTAACTGGAATTGGCTGCACGGTTTCATGTCGTAACAGCACTGTTTGAATTATGAGTGTTTATAAACTCATCCAATCCCCAAAGAAAGAAAGAAAAAACCTGATTCAAAATTATTTTAGTTTGAAGAGATTGAGCCGGATGACTATTCTCGTTAAAAACAATCAATCTGTAAACATTTCTAGTTTTTGTACCTAAAATATAAATATACCTCTATAAAACCTGCTAAACAGCTCCACATTCTAGGTACAAATCTGGATTGTTTGCTCAAAAGGGCACGGTCATTCTCTCGATCAATTACCAGCATAATGACAACCTGCATAAGATCAATTGACCAGAGTATTCAGCAATAGACTGAATCATTCAATTGAGCACTCAACACAGAACAGAAGATAGCAAACCGGGTCAACACGTGGATATATCCTCCGTTTGCATGATTCACTCGAACACTGCTTCCGCCTCCCAGCTTCCATTGGGACTGTTTTCTCTCCACAATGTCCACAAAATTGTGATATATTATGCCATTCTAACAGTGCTCTGGCCTGGCAAAACCCAGCAATTAAAAAAGCAGCATTGTCTTTCATTACTGTGATATGAAAATATTTTATAATGGGAATTGTAGGCTAAAGTATGATAAAGGGTCAACAAAGTAGAAAAATACATAACTGCAGGCAACTGGCATAAATATTTTAGTATTTGACACCAAGGAATATGATAGATCCACAAAAGAATACAATAAAGAGTAATAACAAATTCCCAAGCTTGTAAAAAGTATTAAATATTGTAAGCCCAACTGCTAAGCATATTTCAGATGTTGAGCCTCTATTTGGGAACAAAAGGAGGACAAATAAAGCAGAAGATGAACGTGAGCAGGTAGAAAAATTTTCTCCTATGATAGTTTAATGCCAAACGACGACGACCACCACCACCACCACCAACAACCCAACAACTCAGCCTTACTCCACTAAGTTACTCCACTAGGTAGGGTCGGCTACATAGATCAAACAATGCCATAAAGTTATATCATAAATCATGTCTATATCCAAACCATTGGCCTCTAGATCTTTCTTAATAGTTCCGCCTATGGTTTTTCTTGGTCTTTCTCTGCCTCTAGCAATAGGAGCACCCTCTATCTGATGTAATCTCCTTACTATAGAATCTTCAGGTCTCCTCCACACACGCTCCAACCACCTAAAACGATATCCCATCGTCTTTTCTACAATAGGTGCTACCCCAACTCTCTCTAATGCTATTTCTAATCTTATCTCATCTAGTCTTTCCACTCATCCAGCGCAACATAACCATCTAACACTTTGTCCCATGCAACACTACCAATCTTATTTCCTTGTCGTGTTGTGTAATAGATAAATAGACTCAAGATATTTGAACCGTGTGATCTTTGTATGGTATGTTCTCCAACGTTCACCTCTAAGCTAGGGTGCTTTGCTTTGCTAAATTTACATTTCAACAACTTTTGCTAAACATACATTCTATAAAATGAGAAGAAAAATTAAAATCACAAATTCACCCTAACTAAATTTTGTTTAAATTTATTTTAAAAGTAACCAAATTCTCATGTTCTCTACACTTTTTCTCCAATTTTTTGGAGACTGATTTGAGCATAATTTAAATCAAACATTCTGCCAATGAAGGCCGGTTTCACTGATAAGATCAACCAGCATCCATCAACAATAAGGTCATGGCTTTGTAGAAACAACAGAATGGAATGGTTTCTTTTGTTATACTGTCATCAATTTCACTCTTTTAAATAATAAAACAAAATATACCAGTTTTCAAGTAACTGTCTAGTTCTATTTTTAAAATTCAACAAATATCATATAAAACTCATTATATATATATATATATGTATATATTATGTTCTGATACCTAAAACCTCTGTTAAACAATTATTTCCCCCCAAATAATCATGTAGACAAAACAATGGTTTCTACATGTGGTTCTGTTTTGTTATGTTGTTTTCTTCTTATTATTAGATAATGAAAGCAATTAACCACTAGCTAAATCCTAAATGTACCATTTTTTATTCTAATGTCTAGTTCTGCGAAGTTTTGAAATGAGTAAGCACTCAATTTAGCCCTTAAACCTCCACTATCTCCTATTTAGTGCCTAAAGTATACAAAAGTAATAAGCAATTACTAAAGTTTATAAAATTCGTCGAATTAGTTATTAGTCTCTAAAGTTTCATAAGTAGTCCAATGAGACATTTAAGGCCTGTTTGGATTGACTCATTTGAATTTATCTATTGACATAAGCACTCGTGAGATAGCTTAGACGAGCTTATGGAAACAATTTAGGACACTGTTTTCAATTTATTTCCATAAGCTCAATAAGATAATTTCGAAAATAGCTTATAGCTTATAGGAATAGCCTATATCTAAGAACTTTAAACGCTTATCCTACATATCAAATAAACCATGTGCATTATGTTCTGTCTCGACTAAAGCCTACTTCAAAGAGATAAACAAAGCATCACTAAACAGTGTGATTATTCAACAGCACAACAAAAAGGAACTTACATGACCAGCTATAGCCAAGTTTCCCATAGCTTTGGAATCAACCCAATCAGTAGCAACCATAAGCGTTCTCAGCTCCACAAAACTGAACCTTACACCTCCAAATTCAGGCACTAACCTACGCTCCCCAGACACATCAACCGCCCAATAAACCGCATCTTGGTCCACGTCCGAACCCAGATACACAAACGAGTCACCACTCAATTCCGCATCCAATAACCCACCGAGTTCACCCACACCAATCCAACCGAGTCGCCAGGACTCGTCTCCTGTGGAAGACGCGAGTGGCTTCCCATTTCTGAACGGAAGCACCTTGAAATTTGGGGAAAGGGAGTGGTGGTGAGCGTTGTCTAAGATTCGGGAATTTAGGGTTTCGAGTGCTGAATTGGGGGAAAAGGGGTCGTCTTGGTTCGGTGTTCTGGATCTTAGAGGGTTGCCGGCGAAGGCGTGTAGGTTTATGGACATGGTGGTGGTGCTACGGATTGAAGGATTGTACTGAGAAAAACGCTTTGTGAAAGGTGGGAGGTTCTTATGGAGTTTCAACATGTTCTTCTTCCATGGATGTCTAGTGAGTTTTGATGGAACAAAGAAAAACAAAAAATAAGATAATTATGGAGTAAAGAGAAAGGAAATAATTATGGAATAAAAAATAAAATAACTATTGAATAATTATGGGGTAGTTCTAAGGTGAAAGAGGAAACCAAATGTTTCACCGGTGAAACATTAATATGACTTACTATTATAGGTAATAAGGGGTAAGTTTTATAATTTTAAAATTTTATAGTAAAAAATTAGATAGATTACAAAATTACTTTTAGGTCTCTCATCATCTCTTTGTTATTCACTGAAATAGCTTCATTGTGAAATCCTATTTCTCATCCTCTAAACAATCGCAGAACCCTATTCGCTGAACCCTAATCAACTCTCATCTCTCACCATCGTCTCCTTGTTCTCATTTCTTCTCAATCCCTATTAGTGTAATTTTATACATTAGACCATCCCCACGAAAAAAATGTCATCAACGAAGTCATCACCTCATCATCGTCCATCGACACTACACTACAGAATTTCATTACACTGTGTCCATGGCAACTTTATTCTTTCTCTCTAATCCAATTTCTCACACTCAAACCGTCACATTTGCTTCCCTGAGGGTCCCACCTTTCCGAAACTCTCCAGCGTTTCTCCACACCGGCCACCGGAAACTAAGGGTTCGACGGTGACCACACGTACGGGCCCCAGCTCAAGCAGCGTAGCCTTCGCGGTTGGTCTTCCCCTCTCTCTCCTCGCCGTCACCGTGTTCACCGCCCTTCGAATTGGCCAGAAAATCGACCAAGATTTCTATGAGGAGGTAATGTCACCATAAAATCGTTCTCTGAACTCTAAATATAACCCTTTGGTGAAACAGAGTTATGGTTCTGTCTAAATTTGTAAACTTTGTATCGTGTATTCAACGTGTTCGATAAAATTCCCCATTTGTGTTTTTGCACAATTGCATTCACACACCTTTAAGAGATTGTCTGGACTTGCTTATTTTGCTTTATGTACTAAATTACTCTAGACTATTTAGTAGTTCTTATAGAACTATGTTTGTTGCAATGTTTTTTGCAAGAGTCTGACTTGCTTACTCTGACTTGCTTATTTTCCAAGAGTCTGCGCTTGTGAGCTGAAAGAACTATGTTTGTTGCAATGTTTTTCATGGTGGCATTTTGAATAAGGTCTTGGGTTTGGTGTGGTCTATAAGGGTAAAATTTCATAGAACAGCCTGAAATAAGCATGGGTACATTAAGTTTGAGGTATATTTCCAAATATTTCCATAACAGAGTGATTTTAGAATGGACCTGGTTGCGTATTTCCATAACAGAGTGGGTATCAAATTTTCACTGAAATTATATATCTTTGATGTCTACTTACAAATTGTTCACTTATAAAAGTTGCATTGAAGTAAATATCGGCTTGCAGAATATTGGTGGACTGAGGAGTCTATCTTTCTTGCATTAGTTAGCCAATCTAATTTGCATGGAGAGTGGATATCAATTTTTACTTCTTACTTAGGACTTCAAAGTTTGGTAACTACCCATGTACAATTTAACTTCTATTTTAAGTCACTTATTCTTTGTTATAGTCTATCCTTCAATAATGAGTTTTAATATCCACATTTGCTGCCATTGGACACTGCTTCAGATGCCACACAGTGAAGGTTTTTGCTTTAACTTGAACAATCCAAATAATTATAATTATGAGAGAACAAAGCGAGTTTTTGTTTGAGATATTAATTTATATTTTTTTTTTGACAAAAATTTATATATTTGTTGGTCCCCAAGATTTACTTAATTTATTTGTGTTTCGCTGGTCTAGCACATGTAGGAGTGTTACCCCACTCTTTGCTTGTTGAGTGTGCATACTTGATTATCTGTTACTTAAGTGGTTTATATGGATTTATATGTGCAGGAATTTAGGGAATCCATACTCCATCTTCTGGGGTTGAAGCACACATGCAAATGGATGAATCAGTTGTATTTGAGAAGGTAGAATGAGAACTTGCATTTAATTCTAATGTTACTGTATTTGATTGGTACTGTTGTTGGAATTATGTTGTTTGTTGTGGTAGGGACTTGAAGACTCGTCAGCTGGGTTAGAAGATGAAGCGGCATGTGAGATCGATGATTCCATTAGTGTTGATGTTGACGAAGGTAGTGTTGACATTGACGATGATGATTCCACTAGCGTTGATGTTGATGAAGGTAGTGTTGATATTGACGAAGGTAGTGTTGACGATGACGAACGGACTGAAAGAATTATCAATATTGATAGTATGGAGGATATTCTTAGCATGGACCTGAAGGAGTTAAGCCCTCATGAAGCAAGAGAATTTGAGTTTACAAGCTTGGATATCGCATATGAGTTCTACAACCGATATGCTAGACTAAATGGGTTTGCAGTCCGCAAAAGCAATATCCTCCGAAGCAATAAAAAAGAAATACTGCAGCGAACGTTTGTCTGCCACAGACAAGGGTTTAGGGAGGATAGAGGTTTAACAGTAGAAAACCGTAAGCGTAAGTGTAAACCCGAGACTCGATCTGGATGTGAAGTGAAATTTCGGGTGCATATTGATTTGCTATCACAACGGTGGCGGATAACTGTTTTTACTGATCGACACAATCATGAGCTTTTACATGAAGAGTACTCTGGAATGCTTGCTGCGCATCGAAGAATGAAAGAGTCGGATATAATGCAGGTGAACGACATGTTAAAGGTTGGTATAGGCCCGTCTCAAGTCTATGGTTGTTTTGCAAGCCAGTCAGGAGGGTACGAAAAGATAGGGTTTCGTAAAAAGGATATATATAATCAGATAGGAAAACAACGCCTTTTGCAACGGTGTGATGGTAAAAATGCTTTACATTATCTTAATGGGCTGGCATCAGATGACCCTTTGATGTTTTATCGTCACACCATTGACGACGAAGGTAGGCTTGAAAACTTGTTTTGGTGCGATGGTATAAGCCAAATGGATTACAAAGTTTATGGTGATGTGTTGGCATTTGATGCAACATATGAAAAGAACAAATATCACTGCCCTTTAGTGGTGTTTTCTGGAGTTAATAACCATAATCACAGTATTATATTTGGTGGTGCAATTGTTACACATGAAACAGAAGAAACTTACGTGTGGGTTCTTGAACAGTTTTTGGAAGCAGTATCAGGTAAGTCACCTATATCTGTCATTACTGATGGTGCTCTTGCAATGAAGAATGCTATAAAAAGAGTATTTCCAAATGCTTATCATAGATTGTGTGCTTGGCATCTAATTCGTAATGCAACGTCCAACGTTGGAATTCCTGAATTTGTTGGCCGATTTAGGAAATGCATGTTGGGTGACTATGAGATAGGTGAGTTTCGTCGTAAGTGGGATGAAATGGTTGACACATTCAAGTTGCATGACAACAAGTGGGTTACCGAACTGTATGCAAAGAGAAAGATGTGGGCCACAGCTCATATTCGCGGCAATTTTTTTGCTGGGTTCAGAACTACCTCTCGATGCGAGGGGTTACATGCAGTATTGGGGAGGTTTGTAAACTCACGATATAATTTGGCTGATTTTTTACTGCATTTTCATCGATCCCTTAATTACATGCGTTATAAGGAGGTTGAGGCTGACTTTGCTTCTATTTACGGTGATCATGTGCTACAAACAAGACGTCGAAGCATGGAGCGCCATGCTGGGAAGTTATTTACTAGGGAAATATTTTTTATATTTCGAGATATTCTTGAAAGGTCTTCCGATATGGTCGTGACAACACGCCATCAAACTTACACATATTTCATATACACAGTTTGTAAGTACCAAGCATCTAAGGGAGAGTGGAAAGTATCATTTTATCCATATGATAATGTGTTTAAATGTTCTTGCAAGAGGATGGAATCATTTGGCCTCCCATGCGAGCATATTGTTGCTCTACTGGTTCTGTTAGATATTGCAGAATTGCCAGAGACTTTGGTGGCAGCTAGGTGGACAAAGAATGCGAAGGAAGCAACATGTAGCACAAACAAACATTGTCCGAATCATTGGGATACAGACAAGTCGTCGAGATATTGTGCTCTTATGTTTCGATATATGCGTTTGAGTAAGTTGGTAAGTGAGAGTGGGGATGATTTCAACGAGCATATGGAGCAAGCAGCTGCTAATATTCGTCAGATGGAAACAAAGAGGGGCTTACATGTTAGTGGACCCACAAATTCAAGTCAAGAAGACGACCATGAGATACTGAAGGATCCTGCTGTAGTTAGAAGTAAAGGATGCACAGGTGCATCTTCTTCGCGTACTCATAAGAAAAGGAAGCAGACTCGGTGTTCTACTTGCGGAAAAGTCGGTCATAATAAGCAAACTTGTTCGATGAGGGTCAGAGAGAGAAGGTAAGATTTGTCTCTTTATTTACTTTGTTAATTTTGATGAATACATCTGGGAGATATGCATTTGTGATCTATATTGAACAATCAATAGCAGTGTTTGATAATCACATAAAATTGCAAGAACAACTTTTGACATCTCTAGCCGTAGAGATCCAGTAGAAATTTTAGTGGAATTCCCCTAATTAATATTGCAAGAACTACTTGTGAAATCTCTGATAATCACATTATTTGTTTTCAAAGAATTTCCCTCTCAAAATAGAGACTGGCCAGGAAACAAGAGATTCCACAACCACATGCAAATGACTGTACTGATGCACATGACAAATAACTTGCAACAAAATAAAGGTGACCAAAACCATGCTGATACTGCAATACATATCTTGTGAGGATATACACATTTGACAACCTCCAAAATCTGATGTCCAAACTACCAACATATAAAAACCAAGCTTAGAAAGCCAAAGAGTGATAACAGCCAATTTGAAAATTTTGGACTTACCTGAAGAGTCAGAGCACTTGTATGTTTCGTGACCAAAAAATTGGTCAGGTTGACAAAATAAGCAAGGGCCGAGTTAAATAGCAGATACCAAATGATCTTGACATCATCTCTGGCGAGAGCCAATGTGATGCCAACCACATTTTCTTCCATTATAAGTGTCGCGGGAAGAAGGAAAACCACAGCCATTGGAGCCATGTAAAGGAGAAGGTTCATTGAATTCAGCTTCTCTCTGATACACAAGAAGGATGGAAGTCCCATTTAAATATAGAACTTGAAAACCACAAAAAAGTAACCAGATTAGTTCCTTAATCCTTACCCTTCAGAAGAAAGCAAAATCCCTTGTAGCACTGATTTTAGTGCTCTTGCAGCTGTAGCTGCTACACAAACTATGAATCCAAATAAATGGAAACTTGGTTCACCTTTGCAAGGTCATTATCCAAAACTGTAAATGCATCCCAAAAATGCTTTTTTTTTTACGGTTTAAAGCATTTGTGTGCCCAAACAGTGATAGAATGGTGAGTAGCAGGTCAGGTCCCATACAAAACTTTAAAAATACGATGAATGAAAATACATCGCACGGGAAACAGTAAGAATCCGTCAAAATCCATCTTCTTTCCACAGAAGTTCAAGAAACATCACGAAAACCTAACAAGTTACTCAGCAGCTAGATACTTTTCCAAATTCAGAGGTCTATGTTTCCGGATTCCAGTAAACATCACGAAAACCTAACAGGTTATTCATTGGCAAAGCAGAGGTCTATGTTTCTGGATTCCAGTAAATTCAGAAGTGGTTGCTTAAAGTTCCTGACCATCTTGAAACACAATACTTATATTACAAATGAAAACTCTTGTTACAAAATTCAAAGCTCAAAGGGAGAAAAGACAATTATAAGCAGTTTGAAATTTCTTTTCATCAAAATGAAATTTTGGAGAGAGGAAATTCTGACTAGCGGCAAAAAATACCTCAAAACTGGCTAAATCCAAGGAAACAAGAAGGCCTTCTTGTTTGGCCAAAGCAATGGCTGCTTGAATAACTTCCAAATTGAGTACCGCATATCTCAACACCAACCACTGAAATGCAAATATATCAATAACTAAGTCCAGAGAACCCTTAGAGATGATATATTATTAGCAGTGGTAGACCTAGATGGATGGACATATTAAGAGCAAGTTTTTAGTATGTTAGCAGAGACACGGGATATGGTACCCAATAGTGGAACAAACTAAAATCTAAATTCAACCCCTCTAATAACAATCAGAAGAAATACAATAAGCAAGAATAAAACATCGAACTATATGAGATAGGATAAACATAACTAAAATTTCCTCAATATTTCAATTGATCAAGAAGTGAACCTTGGAGCCCTTGAAATCCTTCTTTGTCAATTCTTCTTCCTACCAAAACAGAAAAGAAAGTATACATAATAACTCAATCAAATTAAACCATTAGATAACAACCAGAAAGGGTGTTTGAGATAAGAAAATAGAAACACGCACCTGCACTTTAACAGCATTTGAGAGACAGGGTCTCATTGTACGGTTACCCAAGGCATCAACCAAGCAAACACACTGGTAAGAAGCAAAAAAGTTTGTGACTTTGTAGCAGCTATTTATGACAATTACAATTATAATTTTAATGAGTGTGGACCAACCTGTGCGGTGTGTCCTTTCTTTTTACGGAGTCTGGAGAGGTCGACACCGTTGAAGGACATGTTATCGACAAATAATTTGCCTTGTTCATCGTCCCCACAAGCCCCAATAATTCCACCGGAAATTCCAAAACCACTACTTAAACCTCGAATTGTATTAGCAACACTGCCGCCAGCCATAGTCTTCAGTGATGAATCAGAATCAGAATCAATAGCAATTGCAAGGGATTCAGATTTAGATTCCAACTCCTTCAGTATATACTCAACCTCTTCAATGGCAACGCTCCAGGAATTCGATCGAGTAAGGACCAATCAACACGAGCGACGCTGTCGACGAGCACCGATGGCTGAAGACCTAAAATGAATGGAGCTTCCACTTCCACCGACTGAAGCTCATCCTTCAACAAGCTTTCAGCACCCATTTACTACTTACCTCTGTGAGTAAGTTACAGAAGAAGAAGAAACCGTCTCTGTCTGTTTCTCTCGGCGGTGGTGGATCTATTTATATCTATCCTCTGCAACCCATATCATGAACGCCTCGCAGCCCACCTGAAATTGCGCCATCTAATTCACCTTTTTCTTAAGTGTCTACCACCAAATCGGAACAAATTCCTGTAACAGGCAAGCACGTCGTCTTCTAGCATCAACCATCGCTGCACTTCGTCGTAGAGAAGACTTCAATTACAATTTCTAAATATCATAACTTTTTAAAATTATAAAAAACGCACCGAGATTTAAATTAATGTAACCGGAAATAGCAGGTTGGCTTACTAAAATCTCAGCCTTTCATGAAATTTTGTATCATATCCAATGGTCAAAATTAATGTTTCACCGGTGAAATATTTGGTTTCCTCTTTCACCCTAGAACTACCCATAATTATGGGGTAGATGGAAAACTTTTTGCCAAAATTATTCCAGAAGTTCTTAACATAATTGCAAATTTTGATTTAGTCATTCATGTTTTTTTTTCGAAATTGGTCTATTAAGTTTAAAATGCTAGCAACGTTAACTTTTTCACAATTTTTGTTTGAATATGTTAAAAAATGTTTAAGTGGCTATTAGAACCCCAAAGTGTCCGTTAATTTTTCTTACATGCCTATGTATATTTGGTGATTTATTGTTATCAATTATTTTTTATTAAATGTAAAAGAAAAAGTTAAACTTATCCATCACCTTCATGAACCCAAGATTTATAAGCCTCCTAAAATGGTTTTCAATGCTATGAGCCTATGGTAAAGATCCAAAGAAACTTTTTGTAGGGTATTAATGAGGGTGTATTGGGTTGCTTAAGAGAAGGTGTGCAAACCAAAGAAGGATGGGGGACTTGGTATTAAGAATCTTGAGTTATTTAATATTGCTTTTTTATCCAAATGGAAGTGGAGGTATCTAGTGAACGGGAACGCTAGTTGGAAAAATTTATTGTTGCACAGATATGGCGAACCCAACTCATTATTTCTTCACGGCTCTGAGACGGCTAAACAAGGCGGGGTTAAGGACTCCTTGTGGATGCCAGATTTGGTGCGCTTGGGCGCTGACTCTTTCGATGAAGTGTGGTTTAGATCATGTATAAGGCACAGGTTAGGGAATAGAAGCTCTATTAATTTTTGGCAACATCATTGGCTGGGTCATGCACCGTTGTATATGGTGTTTTCTAATCTATTTGCAGGTTGTGAAGCCCAACAAATGAAAATTTCAGAAGTTAGCGGATGGATTCAGAACGTCTGGCATTGGCTGGCCAAATTTTTCAGATCCAACTTGTGCTGAGGAAGCTGATTTATTGAGCGTTATACTGCGGGATGTGAAGTCGGACCAAGGAAGGGAGGGTAGGTGGACTTGGAATCTAGAAGATTCTAAAATCTTCTCAGTGAGATCTTGTTACAGTCACTTGTTGGAGTTATCTTCCATGGCTGATGTTGGTAACGAGGTTGATGGAGCATTTACGGATCTTTGGAAAACTGCTCTTCCTTCCAAAGTCTTAATTTTTGGATGGAGATTGTTGAACGGTTCTCCCTACCCGGTCTCTTATTCTATATCGGCATGTTAAATCCAATGAGGAAGAAGCTTTTTGCCCTTTGTGCCGGGAACATAAGGAAGAGGTGGATCATTTGTTTCTCAAGTGCAGGTTCGCTAATGAAGTCTGGACTCATATCTTGGCCTGGATGCAGCAACCACTTTGTGATTTCAATCACATTATTGATCATTTCAAGCGACTGGGAAGTTTTGTGTACGTAAGAAGGCTAAGAAGGTAAAATTTATCATATGGTTGACTACTTGTTGGAGTATCTGGTTGTCTTGGAACAGATGCATTTTTAGGAATGGAGAAGCTAGAACTTCATCTGTTGTTACACACTTCAAATGTCTTTCATGGTGGTTTATATATAGGGTGGGTAGTCAAACTAGTTTTTCTTTTGCTAATTGGTGGGACAATCCAATTTTGTGCCTAAACAATTTGTGAACCTTTTTGTATTTTGGGTTTTGAGCACCCCTAATGCTCCATATATGAATCAATGCTTATCTAAAAAAAATTACGAACCCTAGATCTGTGCCAAGATTTATGTCCAGATCTATAATTCTTCAGCCCAGATCTGCGATTCATCATCTTTCAACCCAGATCTACGATTCACCATCTTTCATACCAAGAAAAAAGAGACCATGAGGGAGAGAAGAAATGGCCATGGTGGCAGAGAGAGACAGGGAGGAACATGCACACAAAGAGCGTTCAAGGGAGAAGTAATTGTGATTAAGACCAACAATATATTGTGGTTGGAGTGGCGCTGCTCGTAGGCTTAGTGGAGGTGCTACTTTGTTAGTCGGAGCAAGGATGGTGTGGGTACCCAGTAAAATAGATCTGCAACGAAAAATTGAAAAAAGGAAGTACAAAACAAAGGCCTTTCACTTTCAACAAAACAAAAATATAAATAGAAACTAGAGAGAGAAAAATTGATGGGACCTATCACTAGAGGAAAGCTAAAGGCAATGGAACAACAAGTCAAGAGTCTTCATTCATGGAAGGATCTTCCTCACTCAAAGGGAATATACTTTAGTGTGTCTACCTTGATAATTGACAATGACACACTAAAGGCGACCAATGATACTTTAGGGAAAGGTTGAAAGGTATGTTACATTGTTACTAATGCAAATAAATAAATAAAAGAAGAGAATGATTTTTGCCCCTGGAGACTTTGTGTGGGTTCACATGCGCAAAGAGAGGTTTCCTAATGAGAGGAAATCCAAGCTCTTACCAAGGGGTGATGGTCCCTTCAAAGTTTTAGAGAGGATCAACGATAACTCTTACATAATTGATTTGCCTAGTGATTATGGTGTGAGCTCTACTTTTAATGTTAGTGATTTGTCCCTCTTTGATGTAGGTATTCAAGATGAAGATCACTTGGGTTCAAGTGAAGTTCAAGAGGAAGGGTATGATGTGAGCCAAGCCCCCATCATGGGACCTGTAACACCCTAAATATTTAATTAATTTATTTAATTAAGTATTTAGGAATTTATTTTAATTAATTGGATATAATTTAATTAATTGAAATTATGTTAAAATGGTGTAGGTGGTATTAGAAGGTGGAGGCGCCAATTAGATGAACTTGGGCTTAAGTGAAAAGCCCAAGCCCATGATCCATGTAATATGCGAAGTTGCTAGGTCATTTGGGATTAGGGTTTTGGCTTAGGCATTTTGCGAATTGGAGAAAGAGATAGAGAGAAGAGGCGCCGTGGAGAAGAGGGAAAGAAGGGAGAGGTCGCGAGCTCAAGGAGGAAGAGGAACGTGACCCGTTGTTGTGGTTCTGTTCGTGACTGTCTCTAGGGCTCCTGTTCTTCAAATCCAAGGTAAGGGGAGTTCTATCTTTCTATATAATAGATATTTATGATAGGTTTTAGAGTAGGGTTAGCCTAGATCTATCCATATTCATGATCGGTGTGTGATTTCATGTTGTTTTTATGATTTGTATGTGATTTGGTGTATTCGTGTTGCTCGGAATCCGTTTGTTGGTGTTATGGGCGCATAGGGCGCCATAGGTGTGGTTGTGTGTTGCTGGATTTTGGTCATTTTGGATGCAGGAGGTGGCGCCCTTGTGCTGGGCGCCATGAGCCAAGTGTTGTGTTGCTGGGCGCCAAGCGCCAATGGGCGCTGTGTTGCGTGTGTGTTGTGTTGCTGGGCGCTGGGCGCCAAGGGCGCTGTGTGCGTGTGTGTGTTGTGTTGCTGGGCGCCAAGGGCGCTGTGTGCCGTGTGCGCGCCCGTTGCCTGTGTTGCCTGCGATGTCTAAGTTTGTGTCTTAGGCGCCCATTTTCAGGATGTCCCCGATTTTTAATAAAAACTGTTTTCGCTATATCTTTTGACTCGGGCATCCGTTTTAAACGTTTCAAAAAGTGTTGGGAAGCTTTTTCGGTTGTCTACCTGTGTGTCCTATTTTTAAAATAAAAACTTATTATTTTCTGGTGGTTTCTGGGCGCCCAAGTGGCTGTCCCCGGTGGTCATCCCAGTGACATTGTAAAGCCGTATTGAGTCCTTTAAAAATCCTTTTTGCGTATAACCAACAGTTTTAACGCTTTAGTGTCAAAATGGGTGATTATGACGATGATGCCCTTAGTGGCTAGTTAAATGACGTTTTTGCCCTTAGTGGCCAATATTATTGATGATGATATGTAAATGACGATGATGCTCTTAGTGGCTAGTTAAATGACGGTTTTTCCCTTAGTGGCTATTGTTTGATTGATGACGTTTATGGACAAGTGACGATGAGGCCCAAAAGGCTAAGCGACGATGATAATAAGCGACGATGAAATATAGCGATGTTGTTGTGTGTAATTATAAATTGACAGGTGCTGTGCCTCTTAATTGGCAAATTGGTAAGTGACGGATCACATAGTTGACGATGATTGTGTGTTTGTGTGCGGTGCATGTCATAGTGTCTCATGTATTCCATGTGCATGAACCCAGCGATGATGAGGCCATAAAGGCTAAGCGACGATGAGGCCATAAAGGCTAAGCGACGATGATGAAAGGTACCTCATGCATATGCCCGCGAGTGGGTTGCATTTCATATAGTTACATGACATCGTGACGAGTTGTTGTAATGACGTAATTGATGACTGTGATGTGGTTACTCTAGTGCTGTGACTTTGACTTATTGCTTATCATATGATTTATTATATGGATTGAATTGGACCCACCCTTCTGTTTGAATGTTACCCCTATGCGGTAACGTGCAGGTGATCACGAGTGAAGACCTAGGTACCTTCACTAATTTGAGTCGGGTCGTCATGCTCTGATACGTAGCACTCAGGGGGGAAACGAACTCGATGTTTTAAGACCATTTTGGTTGTTATAGGTTATTTGATGGTTTCTCTTTATTTTATTTTCTGCTGCGTAGTTGGTTTTATTGATGTCAAGGTTGTGGTGACGATGACTGATGCTTGAGGTTTTCCCCATTGGGGCCGTGCTACGTATTGCACAATTATTGATGTTGAACTGTTTTATTGAAGTACGGTGTTTTATTCGAAGTATGTGTAACATTCCTTGCGATGAAAGAAATTTTGAAACTCTGATTTTACAATCAAATTAACGGGTAGAAAAGGGGTGTTACATTAGTGGTATCAGAGCAAAAGTTCGGTCTGTCCGGCCAAGTTGTCCAGTCATTGACAGTCTAGTATTGTCGACTTATTCTAACTGTTGGTTTTGTTGCAGCTTTGAGTTGAGATGGCTGGGAGAAACGACACTGCGATTGCTGCTGCTTTGGCTGCCATGGCTCAGGCTGTGCAGAATCAGCAGAATGCTGGGGAGAACGGTGGTTTTCGGAGTCTGACTACTTTCCAGAGAGAGAATCCGCCCACTTTTAAGGGCAAATATGATCCAGATGGTGCTATGGCTTGGTTGAAAGAGATCGAGAGGATTTTCAGGGTGATGGACTGCACTGTTGAGCAGAAGGTCCGTTTTGGTACTCACATGTTAGCTGAGGAGGCCGACGACTGGTGGTTGGCTACTAGGCAGAGGTTGGAGACTGTGCAGGAAGAGATTACCTGGGAGGTATTCAGCAGAGAATTTCTGAGAAGGTATTTTCCTGAAGATGTCCGAGGAAAGAAAGAAATTGAGTTCCTAGAACTGAAGCAGGGTGGTATGTCTGTGACTGCGTATGCGGCGAAGTTTGTGGAATTGGCAAAATTCTATCCGCACTATAGTGAGGCTACAGCTGAGTTCTCGAAATGCATCAAGTTCGAGAATGGTTTGAGGCCTGACATCAAAAAGGCAATTGGTTACCAGAAGATCCATGTGTTCGCTGATCTGGTTGATAGCTGTAGGATCTTTGAGGAGGACAGTACTGCACATTACAAAGCTGTGTCTGAGAAAAAGGGTAAGTTTCCGAGTCGAAGCAAGCCGTATGAGGTTCCTGCGGGTAAGAGTTATCAGAGGGCTGCTGGAGGTAAGAGGGCTAGTGGGGGAGATGCTCCTGCTAGCATTGTCTGTTTTAAGTGTGGCAAACCTAGCCACAAGAGTACTACATGCGGGTCTGATGAGAGAGTTTGCTACCGTTGTGGTAAAAAGGGTCATATGGCGGCCGAGTGTAGGGTCAAGGATGTGGTGTGTTTCAACTGTGGTGAGTCTGGGCATATCAGTGCAAAATGTACAAAGCCGAAGAAAGAAAGGTCTAGTGGGAAAGTGTTCGCATTGGCAGGAGAGGAGCCTGTTGAGAGGGGTGGTCTTATTAGAGGTACGTGTTTCATTAACGGTACTTCTCTGAAATCTCTTATTGATACTGGTGCTACCCATTGCTTTATATCTGTTAATTGTTGTAAAAGATTGGGTCTTGTTTTATCTGCTATGTATGGGGATATGGTTGTCGATACTCCTGCGAAGGGGTCGGTGATTACTTCCCAGGTGTGTTCTCAGTGTCCCATGTCGATCTTCGGCAGGGACTTTGTTGTGAATTTTGTTTGCTTGCCGTTGAGAGGACTGGATGTAATCTTGGGCATGGACTGGTTAGAGAATAACCACGTCCATATCAACTGTCGTAGCAAGTCGGTTAGTTTCGGGGAAGAAGATTCTGTTTTGGTATCCGCTAGTCAGTTGAAGAAGTTGAGGAAAGAAGGAGTTCAGCTATTTTCGTTGATGGCATCGTTGTCTGCTGAGAGTCAAGCTGTTATTGAAGAACTGCAAGTGGTACGCGAGTTTCCTGAGGTTTTTCCTGACGAAATTCCGGGTGTGCCGCCGGAGAGGGAAGTTGAGTTCTCGATTGATCTTGTACCTGGTACGAGGCCTGTGTCTATGGCACCGTACAGGATGTCGGCGTCGGAATTGTCTGAGTTGAAGACGCAACTCGAAGAATTGCTTGAGAAAAAGTTTGTGAGACCGAGTGTATCACCGTGGGGAGCTCCGGTATTGTTAGTAAAGAAGAAAGATGGGAGTATGAGGTTATGTGTGGACTATCGTCAGTTGAATAAGGTAACTATCAAGAACAAGTATCCGCTTCCGAGGATCGACGATTTGATGGATCAGTTAGTGGGTGCCCGTGTTTTCAGCAAAATTGATTTGAGGTCCGGATATCATCAGATTAAGGTGAAGGATGAAGATGTTCAGAAGACAGCTTTCAGGACAATGTATGGGCATTATGAGTATTCAGTGATGCCGTTCGGTGTGACCAATGCACCTGGTGTATTTATGGAATATATGAATCGTATTTTCCATAATTACCTAGATCGGTTTGTGGTGGTCTTCATAGATGACATTCTAGTTTATTCTAAGTCGGAGGAAGAGCATGCTGAGCACCTGAAGTCAGTATTGGAAGTTCTGAAAGAGAAAAAGTTGTATGCTAAGTTATCGAAGTGTGAGTTCTGGCTGAAAGAGGTGAGTTTCCTTGGGCACGTGATTTCTGGTAATGGTATCGCGGTTGATCCGGCAAAAGTAGAAGCAGTGTTGGAGTGGGAGGCTCCGAAATCCGCAACAGAGATCAGAAGCTTTTTGGGTTTGGCTGGGTACTACAGGAGGTTCATCGAGGGTTTTTCCAAGTTGGCCCTTCCGTTGACTCAGTTGACTTGTAAGGGTAAAGTTTTCGTTTGGGATGCTCGGTGTGAGGAAAGTTTTATGGAACTGAAGAAGAGATTGACAACGTCGCCTGTTTTGACGTTGCCTAATCCGGAGGAACCGTTTGTGGTATATTGTGACGCTTCGAAGATGGGTATTGGTGGTGTGCTGATGCAAGATGGGAAAGTCGTTGCGTATGCGTCGAGGCAGTTGCGGGCTCATGAGAAAAATTACCCTACGCATGATTTGGAATTGGCTGCTGTGGTGTTTGTGCTTAAGATTTGGAGGCACTATCTTTATGGTTCGAGGTTTGAGGTGTTCAAGGATCATAAGAGTCTGAAATATCTGTTCGATCAGAAGGAGTTGAATATGAGACAGCGTAGGTGGTTGGAGCTCTTGAAGGATTATGACTTCGGTTTGAATTATCATCCCGGCAAAGCTAATGTCGTGGCTGATGCTTTAAGCTGGAAGTCTTTGCATATGTCGGCAATGATGGTGAAGGAATTAGAGTTGATTGAGGAATTCCGAGATTTGAGTTTGGTTTGTAGATTGACACCTCGTAGTGTCAAGCTGGGAATGTTAAAGATCGATAATGACTTTCTGGGCAGCATCAGAGAGGCTCAGAAGTCAGATGTCAAGTTGGTAGATTTAATGAACGGGGTTGGTCAATCTGAAGATGAAGATTTCAAATTGGATTCTCGTGGTGTGTTGAGGTTCCGGGGTAGGATCTGCGTTCCGGATGATGCGGAGATGAGAAAGGCAATTTTGGAGGAGGGTCACCGTAGCAAGTTGAGTATCCACCCTGGAGCGACAAAAATGTATCAAGATCTGAAAAAGATGTTTTGGTGGTATGGTATGAAGAAAGATGTGGCACAGTTTGTATATGCCTGTTTGACCTGTCAGAAGTCGAAGGTTGAGCATCAGAAGCCTGCGGGGTTGATGCAACCATTGGAAGTTCCAGAGTGGAAGTGGGATAGCATTGCGATGGACTTTGTGACGGGATTGCCGAATACAGTTAGGAGTCATGACGCTATTTGGGTGATCGTTGATAGGTTAACGAAGTCTGCTCACTTTGTTCCTATTAATGTCACTTATCCGGTGTCGAGGTTGGCAGAGGTCTATGTCAAAGAAATTGTGAAGTTGCACGGTGTTCCGAAGAGTATTGTGTCAGATAGGGATTCGAGGTTCACTTCTGAGTTTTGGACGGGTTTGCAGAAGGAATTGGGTTCAAAGTTGAAAATGAGTTCGGCATATCATCCTCAGACAGATGGTCAGTCAGAGAGTACAATTCAGTCGTTAGAAGATTTGTTGAGGGCTTGTGTCTTGGAACAAGGGGGTTCATGCGATTCCTACCTTGCGTTGATTGAGTTTACCTATAACAATAGTTACCATTCCAGTTTCGGGATGGCACCGTTTGAAGCATTGTATGGTCGAAAGTGTAGAACGCCGTTTTGTTGGTATGAGTCGGGGGAGAGTGTAGTGTTGGGACCGGAGATTGTCCGGGAGACTACAGAGAAAATCAAGATGATCCGTGAAAAGATGAAGGCTTCGCAGAGTCGTCAGAAGAGTTATCATGACAAGCGGAGGAAAGATTTAGAGTTTCAGGAGGGTGAGCATGTGTTCTTGAGGGTTTCTCCTATTACTGGTGTTGGTCGAACGTTGAAGTCGAAGAAGCTCACTCCTCGCTTTGTTGGTCCTTATCAGATTTCTGAGAGAATCGGAAATGTGGCTTATAGGGTGGCTTTACCGCCAAATCTTTCGAATTTGCACGACGTGTTCCATGTGTCGCAACTTCGGAAGTATGTTTCGGATCCATCTCATGTGATCCATATGGATGATGTAGAGGTGCGGGATAATCTCACTGTGGAGACGATGCCCGTACGGATTGAGGATCGTGAAGTGAAAGTGCTTAGAGGCAAAGAGATTGCATTGGTGAAAGTGGTTTGGCTAGGAGCTGCCGGTGAGAGTATGACTTGGGAGCTAGAAAGCAAGATGCGAGAGTCCTACCCAGAGTTGTTTGATCAGGTAAATTTCGAGGACGAAATATTCTAAGTGGGGGAGAGTTGTAACACCCTAAATATTTAATTAATTTATTTAATTAAGTATTTAAGAATTTATTTTAATTAATTGGATATAATTTAATTAATTGAAATTATGTTAAAATGGTGTAGGTGGTATTAGAAGGTGGAGGCGCCAATTAGATGAACTTGGGCTTAAGTGAAAAGCCCAAGCCCATGATCCATGTAATATGCGAAGTTGCTAGGTCATTTGGGATTAGGGTTTTGGCTTAGGCATTTTGCGAATTGGAGAAAGAGATAGAGAGAAGAGGCGCCGTGGAAAAGAGGGAAAGAAGGGAGAGGTCGTGAGCTCAAGGAGGAAGAGGAACGTGACCCGTTGCTGTGGTTATGTTCGTGACTGTCTCTAGGGCTCCTGTTCTTCAAATCCAAGGTAAGGGGAGTTCTATCTTTCTATATAATAGATGTTTATGATAGGTTTTAGAGTAGGGTTAGCCTAGATCTATCCATATTCATGATCGGTGTGTGATTTCATGTTGTTTTTATGATTTGTATGTGATTTGGTGTATTCGTGTTGCTCGGAATCCGTTTGTTGGTGTTATGGGCGCATAGGGCGCCATAGGTGTGGTTGTGTGTTGCTGGATTTTGGTCATTTTGGATGCAGGAGGTGGCGCCCTTGTGCTGGGCGCCATGAGCCAAGTGTTGTGTTGCTGGGCGCTGGGCGCCAGGCCCAAGGGGCGCTGTGTTGCGTCTGTGTTGGGTTGCTGGGAGCCAGGCGCTGGGCGCCAAGGGCGCTGTGTGCGTGTGTGTGTTGTGTTGCTGGGCGCTGGGCGCCAGGTGCCAGGCGCTGGGCGCCAAGGGCGCTGTGTGCCGTGTGCGCGCCCGTTGCCTGTGTTGCCTGCGATGTCTAAGTTTGTGTCTTAGGCGCCCAGGCACTGGGCGCCATTTTCAGGATGTCCCCGATTTTTAATAAAAACTGTTTTCGCTATATCTTTTGACTCGGGCATCCGTTTTAAATGTTTCAAAAAGTGTTGGGAAGCTTTTTCGGTTGTCTACCTGTGTGTCCTATTTTTAAAATAAAAACTTATTATTTTCTGGTGGTTTCTGGGCGCCCAAGTGGCTGTCCCCGATGGTCATCCCAGTGACATTGTAAAGCCGTATTGAGTCCTTTAAAAATCCTTTTTGCGTATAACCAACAGTTTTAACGCTTTAGTGTCAAAATGGGTGATTATGACGATGATGCCCTTAGTGGCTAGTTAAATGACGTTTTTGCCCTTAGTGGCCAATATTATTGATGATGATGTGTAAATGACGATGATGCTCTTAGTGGCTAGTTAAATGACGGTTTTGCCCTTAGTGGCTATTGTTTGATTGATGACGTTTATGGACAAGTGACGATGAGGCCCAAAAGGCTAAGCGACGATGATAATAAGCGACGATGAAATATAGCGACGTTGTTGTGTGTAATTATAAATTGACAGGTGCTGTGCCTCTTAATTGGCAAATTGGTAAGTGACGGGTCACATAGTTGACGATGATTGTGTGTTTGTGTGCGGTGCATGTCATAGTGTCTCATGTATTCCATGTGCATGAACCCAGCGACGATGAGGCCATAAAGGCTAAGCGACGATGAGGCCATAAAGGCTAAGCGACGATGATGAAAGGTACCTCATGCATATGCCCGCGAGTGGGTTGCATTTCATATAGTTACATGACATCGTGATGAGTTGTTGTAATGACGTAATTGATGACTGTGATGTGGTTACTCTAGTGCTGTGACTTTGACTTATTGCTTATCATATGATTTATTATATGGATTGAATTGGAGTCACCCTTCTGTTTGAATGTTACCCCTATGCGGTAACGTGCAGGTGATCACGAGTGAAGACCTAGGTACCTTCACTAATTTGAGTCGGGTCGTCATGCTCTGATACGTAGCACTCAGGGGGGAAACGAACTCGATGTTTTAAGACCATTTTTGGTTGTTATAGGTTATTTGATGGTTTCTCTTTATTTTATTTTCCGCTGCGTAGTTGGTTTTATTGATGTCAAAGTTGTGGTGACGATGACTGATGCTTGAGGTTTTCCCCATTGGGGGCGTGCTACGTATTGCACAATTATTGATGTTGAACTGTTTTATTGAAGTACGATGTTTTATTCGAAGTATGTGTAACATTCCTTGCGATGAAAGAAATTTTGAAACTCTGATTTTACAATCAAATTAACGGGTAGAAAAGGGGTGTTAAAGGACCTATCGCTAAAGGAAAGCTAAAGGTAATGAAACAACAAGTCAAGAGTCTTCACTCATGGAAGGATATTCCTCACTCAAAGGGAATATACTTTAGTGTGTCCACATTGATAATTGACAAGGACACACTAAAGGTGACCAATGATACTTTTGGGAATTTCTAGAATACCTAAACTCTAGTGTTCCCCATTTCTTTATATTTGCTTTCCAATAAATTTAGGACTTCATTTTTAAGTGTAATGAACTTTTGGTATTGAGTCATGTTGGACTTGGATGAGTGGCTAAGGCCTAGTAGCTTAGTTTGTGGCCTTGGGCCTTGTTTTGTGTTTCTTTTGGACTTTAGTTGTGGGCCTAGGATCCATAAGTCCACAATATAAATACTTGGAACCCTAGTGTAATCTTAGAACTTTTATGTTGAATGAAATCATTTGCTCATTTTGCAAAGAGAAAGTCAAATACCTAGAGTGAGAGGTGAGAGGACAAGTACATGCATATGAGAGGTGAGGTTCATCATGAAGTTCTCCTTGGTTCTTGAGATGAGAACCTAAAGCTCACATCCTTGAGGCTAGGAGAGCCTAAGGATAGATAATCTTATCACCTTTCCAAGACAGGTGTGGTGATCTTCAATCTCCATTCCATCCCAAGTCTATTCCACATTTGATCTTTCTTCCTCTTTCATGTAAGTGATTTTGTCTTTCTTTTGTGTTGTTGAACATGTGTTTTTGTGAGAAAACATTTGAGTTGCCATATTTCTAGATCATAATATTCTAGATCTATTTTAGGTCATATCACCATGAGGGAGAGAAGAAATGGCCATGGTGGCAGAGAGAGACAGAGAGGAACATGCACACAAAGAGCGTTCGAGGGAGAAGCAAGTGTGATCAAGACCAACAATATATTGTGGTGGGAGTGGCGCTGCTCGTAGGCTTAGTGGAGGTGCTACTTTGTTAGTCGGAACAAGTCTGGTGTGGGTACCCAGTAACATAGATCTGCAACGAAAAATTGAAAAAAGAAAGTACAAAACAAAGGCCTTTCACTTTCAACAAAACAAAAATATAAATAGAAACTAGAGAGAGAAAAATTGAAGAAAATGAAGAATGAGGAAAGGAAATGGAACTAGAATCTTGTAAGAAGGTTTGATTCCTAACATCAGAAATTTTGACAAAAGGAAAAGGAAATGGGTTTCTGGAATAACTTTCATTCCTAGCATTTGGAGTGGAAAAATTATGAATTAAAAAAATTAGTGAGTGGAAAAAACATTTGGACACCTGATAGACATGTCTTCATCACCGTAACAAATACATGGAGTTTTTCTAAACAGAGTCAAACCCCCATTTAGAGTCTACTTATAGTGCGAAGAGTTTTAATAATCTGGTGAACTTGCATGTTCTTATTCGTAAAGGATATGAAAATCATTAAAAGCTTTATAACTTACCCATTAAATAAAGCACTATCTACAACTTATTCAAGAACACCATAGAAAGGGATCATAAATTAATTAAATCAATTTTAGTACTAGCAGAATTAACAAATGACTTGTTCTTACCATATTGAACTTTCTTCATGGGGTCACAAATCACAAAGGCCAGATTACCATCACTTGTTAATTTCAATTGGCACAAGTTTCATTCCCTCATCACAAACTAATTTCTTTCCTAAAGGCTTTGTTAGAGAATCAACTAAGTTCACTTCTGACTTCACATATTATTCCATATTTTGGCAATTGCTTTACCACATCATGTCCGATTTTGTACATGTCACTTTTTTTTTTCCATTATAGGTTTTATTCTTTGTATGACTATTGTAAATCCAGTGTCACAATTAATTGACACCGATGTTACTGGTTTATGTAACATCCCAAATATATAAAAATATGGTTTAATTGCACATTAGGCCCCCCTATAATGATCCATCCACGATTTTAGTCCGCCGACGTTTTTCACGATTTTGATCCCCCATTTTACTAATTTCTAAAAAGCTTGCCCCTCCCATAATTGGTCAAACCTCTTGCTGACATGGTCCTCACTTATCTCATGTGGCATGCCACGTTGGATTGCCACATTGGATTTTAAATTAGAATATTTTTTATGTTAAATTAGGAAACCACCTCCTTCATCCATCGAGACACAACGCCAAAAAATTCCTATCAAGGTTGATTAACTTCCTCAAGGAAGTTTGGAGTAAACAGGTGCGGACCTATGTTGCTCCGAGGGGGTTCATCTCCTGAAAAAAAAATCCATTTACCCCCAATATAAAAAAAATTCAAACTCCGTAAAATTTTAAATTTGTACTAGTATCCCTAAATTTGCACCCAAATTTTATTAAATCTATCTTATTAGTCTCCGTAAGGGACTATTTATCAAACTTTAAGAAGTAATTTTACCGACATCACATAAAAGGGAGAAGGCTTGTATATGGATGGAGTAGTGTTGGCTACCCCAAAAATAATATAGGTATTCAAATAAGTAGGTATATATTATATTTAACTACTTCAATAATATATTATTTAGCTAGTTCACCTTAGTTTATTAGTCTAAGAAGATAAAAGAACAACAATAAGTTAATTAGTTTAAGTCTATTAGTCTTTTATTAGCACAAACAAATATGATGATTTTTGTCAACCAAAATGATTTTGGTCCATTTACTTTACTTTTGACAATTTTTAGCCACAATTTATTTAATTTGGCAATTTTTTATCCTCATACCTTTTATTTGCACCTTTGGTTCCTCAAAATTATGGATTATTTTCATTTTAGTTCTCTTTTATTGAAATTCCTTTTTCATATAAAATATTAATTTTATGTTTCATGCCCGCTTAAAAAATAGGCTACTTCTTATTTTCATGTACTTTAGGATTTAGGAGCAAAGTAGGAAATGGTGCGTAAACTTAGAGACTAATTTGGCGATTTACTCGTTAAATAAATTTGGAGTTAAGATAGCTTGATTCCTTAATTTTAGTAAATTAATTGAGGATATTTAAAAAAAATAAACAATCCTATGAACTAACATTTTTTATAATGAACTTTTTATGCACCCCCGACCAAGGGTCCTGGATCCACCACCGAGTAAGAGCTAGAACGGTGAAGAAAAATTCACTAACAAAACACATAGTTACAATAGCTAAAATGGAAACTTCAACTTACAAAAGTTAAGAACTTTTCTTGAGAAATTCGCTTAACTAGGATACCCAATTGCTTTTCTTAAAGAATAATACAAAAGTTAATACTAAGCTAGCTTATCCGCTATCGGCTATCCACTATAAGCTAGTTTATCTGTTATCCGCTAGCTTATCATCTATAAGCTTTTTTGCCAAACAGAGCCTTAGTTGTGTGTGCTTTTCCTTGTGGATATCCTATTTTATTAGTATTATGTGTTTCAGGGTTGCATTCGTGATAACTAATAAGAGTGGTAAAAGTAATATGAGTCGAGAGGTAAAGAGGATAATATATAACTTTTACAAAACCGAATATTCATCCCTCCCTTCCTCCTACTTCCCCATTCGACCTCCGCTCCTTCTAACCCTTTACATACAAAATTCAACCACCGTTCACTTATAACCACTCTCCTACAAAACCAGCCACCTTACTTACTTATAGCAAGAAAACTTGAAGCATTCTAAACACGCTTACACATTACCTTGAAGAGAAGAATTTCAGCTAATCGTGACACAATGCAATTACAAGTTACCTTGAAGAAATGAAGGGTGAGGTTTTGGCTCTTACATAACATCTCATTTTTTTCGTAACCCTAATCTTCATGCTTGATCATATGCTTACCTTGGATGCATGATTATGTGTCTCTTTGGGTGCTTTCGAAAGTCATTGCATGTCCTTGAAGTAGGTTTGTGTTCTGGAGTCAACCAAGAGGTCCAATTAGCAATACCAGGGGGTGCGATTAGCGATGAGATATGGATCAGCCCAATCGATCCAGCCCATATCCACAACATGCAAGCCCAACACGCTTGGAGGGTCCAGATCGCCTCCACTGATCCGACGATCCACAACGAACAGCAATTTCCTATAAATTCCGGCTCACATAGCCATTCACGAGGTACACACTCTTCCATTGTAAATTCACTAGCTTATTCTTATACTGACTTGAGCGTCGAAGTGACTTTGCAGGTACCCCCCTCCCACGACGCTCACTGACCTCCTGCCAGGGCAGCAAGAGACCTACCAACAGCAGCCTACCAAAATACTGCTAGGTACAGAACAGTTTGAAATTAGTTTTTTGGACTAGAGGAAAAAGAATCCAAGTGTCGTATTTTGTGTACACACTTAAATGCCTTGGTCAACATATCAAAGTAGGGGAAACTCTTTAACGTTGTTTTTATTTCTTCAAGCCTCACAAGGCTCTATAGTATTCTAGCCTCTCCCGACACCTCCTCTAGAAGACCTCTCCATTCTTCTCAGCATCCTGGCAATAGTCGTTGAGGAATCCAGTATTATTTACCTTCATCTCCAGGCCAGCCACTATAGTACCCATTTAGTATTCTCAACATCTTGGCAACCGTCGTTGAGGAACCATGTATTGTTTCTTCAAGCCTCACCAGGCTCTAGAGTATTCTTCTTGTTTGTCTTTAGAAAGAGTTGACGTGGAATTGTCAACGTTTATTTGTTTTAAATTCGCTGAAAGTATCCACGTCGGGTAGTCGGGTATAAGTAAACGACTGGCTAGTATCTGGCGTTGTTTTTGATGTTTGTAACGCGCTAAAACAAAATATTACATTTTATATACAAAAATGCCACCGTGTTTGTGTTTAACACCGGTTCTTTCATAAAACTTGTGTTAAATCAAAAAATGTTAAATGTTTCGTGTACTAGTATCATGATTAATGAGTAGTATCTTTAAACTCCATTTCTCAAAAGAAGTTGATAGTTCTATTACTATAATTTTTGTGTGTATAAATTTCATGAAAGAATGAAATGGAGAGAATCTTCTCTCCTACGCCACTTCCAGGAGAAATTGTATGTTTAGTCTTATATCATCTGTTGTCCTAGAACTAAGACAAAGCAATTTAGAATGAATCTCATGCATCAATTAATTATGACATGTTTTTTCTGTATCTGGTGCATCTTTTTCCTTGGTGTGGAAAAAGAAAATATAAAAAAATAATAATTAAGAGGAACAAATGGGCATCCGACACATGGAGATAACTGGTCCTGCACTTTGGATCCATGCAATATGCTAGAGAACTTGTTCACTAAAAGTGGGGGTCGTTGCTTAACTTCTTCAAAGCATTAACCCAGAATATTATGATAGTAATAGGGAACAGTTAGAAAGAAACAACATATATGCTTTTTTTACTCAATCATAAAGTGTAAATGAAGTTCTATTCTTGGATTTTTGCCCATTTTGGAGCATCATAAGGAATCATCACTGTACTCATTCCACCAAATCGGATAATTAGCTTAAGAATAATAAGTTTAATTGCCATACACCTTTGGTATAAGTTTTTAAAGAAAGTTGGGATACGTGTCAAACATCTATAGTAATGTGTCAATTTATGATCGGTTGACAATGTATATTGAGAAAAACGCTCCCACGTCAGATATAATATGACCTGAGAAAGGCTTTATGAGTGGCAGACATCCCTCACTCAAAATGCTGGTTTTGTAGGATTGAGTTTGGCCTAACTCAAATTCTAATACAGTATCTGAGTCTATCCAAGGTACATCAGAACACTCATCATAATTTTCCACACACCAAGCCCAATACTGCTAGGTGTGAGGGGGTGTGTGGGAAAAACTCAAGTCCCACATTGGAATTAATATGGCCTAAAAAAGGGTTTATACGTGGGAGACATCCGTCACGTTAGAAGTCGGTTTTTTAGGGTTGAGTTAGACTCAACCTAAATTCTAAGAATGTAAAACATCTCTTACACTAACGGTGTATACCAATTAAATTAAGAATATTTATTTGACTTGCTTGGAATTTGTTTGTAGCTTCTCTGTTTTTAACTGGATATTATTTTCAGGTTGGATACCCCAAGATTGCAGGTTCTTACCCATTCAATTATTTTCATTCTTGGATATTTCATTCCTAAAATTTATTGGCTCTTAGAAGCAGTAGCTACTAACTTGATTTTGTATTGTGTTGTTGAAACTATTGTTTTATGATGATGGAGTACATGGGTGTGTATTCTCTTTTAATCAAAGAACCATGCAAATCATTCTTTGGACCACCCCAAAGGGAGCAGCTCAATAATACAAATGCTCCCCACCATTACAAAATTTCTCTCTTTATCATCTTTCCTGCCATTCCTCTGTCTCATACTCTGCCTATGTATGTAACATATTCATGTGCACTTAGAGGAGCTTACAAATCAAGTGAATGATCCAAGTTTTATCATAGGATAATATATGTGGATTTCATTAATTTCTTGTCAAAACATGTTGTACAACAAAAGAGGGAAATCCTTCCTAATGGAAAAACAAAGGTTGTGATGCTAACAAAGGACCTTTGTCCATGGTTACACTCTAGACCTTGGGAAAACAAAGATAAAATGTTATTTGCAGTGATGGATGTCAGTGAGAGCTGAAATTTCTTCTTTCCATCTGCAGCACCTGAAATAGAAGTAATATATGCATCATGGATCTGATGTTGAATATCAAATTCTTAAAATGTATCTATATTTTTCAAATGAGTACAAAGAAAACATAATGACTAATCTTTCCATACCTTAACTTTTTGGTGTTCTGCACTTGAAGCATTCTCCCCTGCTAGCATAATTATGCACTCCACACCCAACTCTGATACATTATGAACAAAGAAAATGAAAATGTATTTCAATGGCATTTCTGTATTTCGTATTCTTTATTAATATAATTAAATGGGTTATTTTATGTTGACCACCATCTGCATATTCTTTCTCAATTATTGTCATGGTCCTTATTCTCAGCTTAAACCCCTTTTACTCTTGCTTTAAAAAATACTACACTTTTAACTCTTATCATCAATACTCAATACACATGGACTAAGCCAGATTAAAGATCTTAGAATTTGAGTTTGGGCCTATCACTCAATCTAAAAAGTTATCACTTGAGTGAGGGTTGTCCGCCACTTATAACCACTAATCATGTCATATCACTACTCAATGTGGGACTTCGAACTAATAAAAAGAAAGTGTAACAAATTCAACACATGATAATACAGCTTTTATGAGTAAAAGCAGTTGTATGTTGGTCATAAATTAACTCGTTCATCCCTTGTGTAAGTTGGATATCTGGCCACAGGGAACAAGATCTTTTCTAGTACCGGACACTTTCAGTAGGAGACAGACAGACATGTTTATTAAATAATATCATTTTATAAATGATAATATTTTAATGTGTGAGTATGTCTCTGTCTTACTGAAAGTGTCTGCTTACCGGAGAGGATCTGAACCCCTAACAACAACAACAGAGTTCTCTTCTAGGCTAATGTGGTTTAGGAAATTGTACCAAAAGAAAAAAAATATGATAATGATGTGAACTAACCTGGTGCAAATCCAGTCACCAGTTTTCCATCCTGGGGGGTAATTGCAATCAGAAGCCTCCATGTTTCCCTCAAATCCACAAGAATAACCATATTTCAATGTACCACATCTATAGCAGCTACTTCTGCTAGCATAGTTGTGAGCTCCACAGTTCATAGCACTGCAATACCAATCCCCTGCCAAAGCTTCAGTCCAATTATATCTATAAGTTGATGGATCAGGACCTCCAATCTTGGGGTATGCACAAGTTTGACATGCATCCCTCTTCTTGAAATTTATGTGTTGGCATGCACCACACATCCAATCTCCTCCAGACCAGCTCATTTTTCCTGTTAAATAAATATATCAATATACTGTTAGTTTTTAGATTACATTTGATCATTACTGCAATGCATTAAGTCAGACTAATAATGACCATATGATATAAATCAGACGATGCCTTGTATAGTTGAAATGCAAATTGTCGAATCATGATTGAATGATCTAGATGTGCCGACTGCATGATTGTATACAGTCACAACTGCACCTAATCAAACCCTTTCTTATGAGTTCTTAGTGCAACTAGAAGTGATATGGCATAACTCCCTTGCATGTATTTTAGACTGACATGGTAGTGAGAAATGCCAGTATATCTTATGATTACCTAGATATATTGTTAAAATACATGCAAATATGATTCATGAAAGTTTTGCTTGTATAGTGAATTCTAATCTTATAGAGATAGCATACTCTTTCAAGATTGGATGTGTTTTTACTACTCATGCTTGATGTAAATGAGAGGAACAAGATGTTTACCTTATAGAAGGAGGGAAAATAATAACAGAAGTATGATGAATATAATGGTTTGATGTCCTTTGGGTTGCTGTGATCAAGAACAAGTTGTAAATTCAGATGGTGAGTTCTAGTGCTTGGGTTGAGAGGCTATATATACTAGTTGGTCACTTATTGTGTAGGGGACATATTCATGAATGTCTTTTTAGTTCTTTAGTAATGTAGATATCAAAGAACTATCACTTCTAAAAGCTTAACCACTTTTTAAAATGCTTAACTCACTTGCCTAGTTTTCTGTTTCCTTACTTTTGCCTCCAATAAAAATATTAACATGCCAGCTGAATACTTTTCCTTTCTTTTTAGTTTTAACATTTTTTTTTCAGACTATTGCTAACTACCTACGAAGTATCTGATTTCGACCTTGAACCAAATTTGTCATTGCAGAAATCGAATCTGAGAACACCAAGTTGACCTCTGTATCCCAAGGTAGCTTATGCCATATGGTCAATGGGGTTGGTTTGATATTCTTTTAGTCGTATTACAATTTTACTATTTTCTAAAATGATAGTAACTATTTTTTAAAAGATATTTGATAATAGTGAAATATGGTTAGATATTTGTGTAAAACTTGTTTATATTGTCAATGTATTAAATTGTGAAACTTATTGTTCATCATGTGCTACTTTTGATAGAAGGATAAAAATAGAGACATGCATTGCATGCTCAAACTAGAGAATAAGTGGAAGCAAAAAAAGGATTTTATATCTCAAACACTAGACTAGATATGGTTCCCTTAATTGGGATAGGATTCCAAGAGTAGAAATTACTTCCGGATTTGTCTGGTTAAATTCATAAAGAAAGAACTGACATAGAATAAACAACTTAGATTAAAAAATTAGCTTATACGAATTTATTTTATTTAAATGATAAATTAGAATCGTTTGTAAAATGTAAGTAAATATATATGTTATCAAATGGTGTATTAACTATTAAGTGTACCTGGAAGGTCTCTGTTCAAATCTCGATCAATTCCTTTAGAGTGAAGTAAATGTAGTTTCTTTTGTTCAAAGAACTCGAAAATTTTCTCTGCCTTGGACTGGACGTCATTTCCTTACCCTAAAATTTATTTAAAAAAAAAGGTATTAGGAGTCAAAACAATTTGATCCATAAGGAGGAGAATCAACAGAATTGAGGTCAAATTCTTGTGGAGTCATCCCCATTGGGAGGTTCGCAACAAATAGGGTAAAATCCTACTTTATTAGTGGAACTAGAGATTACTATCATAGCAAATTTAAGTTGTGAGTTACTCTACTCAGCAACAAAAATGTTATAAAAAACTATTTAAAGTAGTTTAATTCACCAAATTATTTTAACAATTCGCTTCTTAGAAAATCAATTCTACTAATCCCATGATAATTTTTTTCTCAGGTATATATAGTTAAAAGGAGAGGGGAAATTAGAGTGTTATACCAATGGAGCATCATGTAAACCAACAAGGGTTGGTTCAAGTGGTAACTGGGTTTGCATCATGTAATATTTAAAAATGTTATACCACTTGAATGTATGTGGGTAAAATTTCCTGCTATTATTCTCATGTCTTGTTATTTTTATATCTTTGTGGGGTTCTAAAGGTGGGAAACAATTGTGCTTTGTTGCCCCTCCCACTCTTCCTTTTTATGTTGAAAACCCCTAAATTGCCCTTCTTTACATGATTCCAATCCAATGCATTATTGCAGAACATATCCAAGGTTGAGGTGTTATGAGGGGAAGCTTTTATATATGTGGCAAACTGCAAGGGAATCAAATAACCTCACATAAGTAATATTATGGCCTCATCATTATCTTACATCACATCCCTCCATACCATACAATAACTATACATCAACTTGCAAATAAACCTTCACTGGATTAGCTAGATGCAGAGCATGGACTGGTGTGTGTGCAGTTAAAAAAACTGTGTGTGAAAAAACATTATGGTTATTATGATGGGGAATCAGTTCCTTTCATCATGCCCAATTGCCCATCTTTATTTCTCTGTTTTAGTGTCACTTTATGGCAATAATAGAAAAGAAAAGATTCATATATCCAACAACAAATTAACATCAATCAATCCTTTGTTTCCCTTCTTTACTGCTATTTTTAGGGTAACATGAGCTCACTCACTCAAATTTTAGGCCACACCAATTAGGATATGATTCTCCGGTTCCTCACGCAGATCGGTCTGCCGCATCTTCAAACAATCCCTAACATGGGATTCACATTCTCTTTTAAATATCCTTATGTCTCCATCTCTCTATATAAGACTTCTCAATTATTTTTAAACCAACGTATCCCTACGCGCAACCGCAGAGACAAATTTGTCGTTGCATTGAGATCTATTTAGAAAACCGAAATAGAAAATATTTTCACAAAATAAACAAATTCAAAAAAATTTAATAAACTTTTTTTTTGTTACCTTGTTATTAGTGCGCAGTGACTTACTTTGCGGATAACTAATCAACACCAAGAAACCTTGCTGGCCACGTGTACCCAGCTTCAGGGGGAGGACCCAAGTATTGTTAAGGAGAGTTAACCGCACACCCTGAAAAAAATAAAATTATGCCAAATACCCCTTTTAATTTTTTTTGCACACCCAGAAAATATTGTTTAGCACCGAAGCCCTTAGTTTTCCATCACTCCAATGCGCGACAATCACTCACAACTATCATGTTGAGTTATTTTATATTGTATTAGACGTGAAACTTTAAGAGCTTAGGATCGTTTTAGTGAGATAAATACGGAATTGCTCATTCGTTTGGCTTCTTTGGATCCAGCTAATTTGTTATGTGCTTTTGATATGGCTAAGTTGATTGAATTTGCAAGCTTTTATCCATAAAAATCTCTTCAATTGATTTAATGATTTATTTATGCGATGTGTAATTTATTTATTTAAATATATGAAAGTTTTATTTATATTACATTTTTAGCAATACATGTGTTTAAGAAATATTGCACTCTTTAACCTAAGGTCCTAGATCCGCCACTGTTTGACTTTGCGGTTCGTGTGGTTATCCCTTCTTAATAGAGTTTTTGCCACTCCCAAAACTCGAACTCGAGATCTTAGGGTGTAATCCAAACTTAGTTACGGCTCGGATCAAATCTCGTTTGTAAAAAACAACTTTTTACTTTCAAAGGAAAAAGTAGTTTTTAAAAAATACATTTATATTTTTTAAATTTTAGTTTGTTGGGTCAGTAGATTAATCAAATAATTTTGTACAAAAAATAAGACATAGTAGATTAATCAAGCATACTCTTATGTTATGTTATTGCTTCTTTATTTTATTATTCGTAATAAAGTGAAATACAAAAAATATTTTAGAATTAAGGATCGCGGCGAGTCGACGCCGTTCAGAATAGATAGGTGAACGTGGTCATATTCTTTTTTTTTTTTTACCAAAGTGGTCATATTCTTTTAGTTTTAAGTAAAAACGATTACATATATAAAATAATGCCACTTTGGTATCAAACTCATTGCGACCCATTTGTATAGTTGGTCTAAGCGACAACCGGGTACATATTCCATTTCAATATTTTGAGTTAGAGTTTTAGGTCTGACAAAACCTCTACTCAGAGAGGAGAACCACACGATACTAGCAAAACCGAATAAACATTTAGTTAGTCAAGTTCTCCGATATAAATTAGTCACTGACTAAGACGGTGGGTATTGTGCACTAATAAGGTTTGAGGACATTTTCTAGTTAGTGCACTACAAGAAAAACGCGCATTACCGGCAGATTTTTTCCGCCGGTACGGTTTCGTCGGAAATTTGGCATTTCCGGCGGATTTTTTCCGTCAGTAAATTTCCGGCGGAAAAAATAGGTTTTCCGGCGGATTTCTTCTAAAAAAAAATATTAATTTTTTTTTTAAAAAATCCGCCGGTAATGTGCATTACCAGCGGATTTTTCCGCCGGTATTCTTCCGCCGGTAATTTCCGATGGAAAAATCCGCAGGTAACGCGCATTACCGGCGGATATTTTAAATTTTTTTAATTTTTTTTTTAAAAAAAATACCCCCGAAATGTGCATTACCGGCGGATTTTTCCGTCGGAAATTACCGGCGGAAAAATCCACCGGTAATGCACATTACTAGCGGATTTTTTTATCTTTTTTATTTATTTTTTTAAAAAAATCCGCCGAAAATGTTCATTACCGGCGGATTTTTCCGCCGGTAATTTCCGACGGAAAAATCCGCCGGTAATGCACATTTTCGGCGGATTTTTCAAAAATTACTTATTTATTTTTTTCCACTCTCCTCATTTCCTATAAATATAACTTTCTCCTACACTCTTCTCATTCTCTTATTTCACTCTTTATTTCCTTCTCATACTCTCCAATCTCCATAAATTTCTCTACATATCTCTCTTCTATATTTCCTCTTTCTTCTTCCTTCTCATTCAATCTCTTCTCAAATCTTCTCACATACATACACTTCATTTTTCTCAATCTCTTCTCAAAATCTTCGAATAATCATACATTTTATTTTTCTCAAATCTCTTCTCTTCTCTTCTCGCATTTCTGTTTTCTCATTACTCTTCTCTTCTCAAATATTCAGTCTACGAATTTAAATAATTAAAATAATATTAATTTTTTAAATAAACGAATTTTAAAAAAAGAAATAAATTAAATAAGAAATAAATCAAAAAATAAACGAATTTAAAAAAAGAAATAAATTAAAAACAAATTAAAAAAATTAAATAATATTTTTAAAATAAATATATTACCGGCGGATTTTATTAAATTACCGGCGGATTTTATTAAATTATCGACGAAATTTTTAAAATAAATATTTTAAAAAAATTAATTACCGGCGGATTTTCCGCCGGTGACCGTTACCTGCGGACGAATTACCGGCGGAAAATATCCGCCGATAATGTCCAATTTCTGGCGGATTTTGGCCATTACCGGCGGATTTTGTCCGCCGGAAATCCCCGTTTTTCTTGTAGTGGTGCTTTAGCAGGTAAAAAGTAAATGAGGTTTTTATGATGAAATGAAAGTGTTAAAAAAATATTTGCACTCAAAGGGGGATTGTAAGCTTATATTTTTTTCTACCAACCACAATTAGTCTTTAGGCCAAGTTAGAGCCCACAACATCCCCACAACTTGGGTCAGGGCAACCCTATGCTAGGGTTAACAATTCCTCTTCGTTGCAATAAGGTTAGCACCGCCCCGCTGGGGTGTGTGTGCGCTCAGCTACGGCTGTGGCCGTCGGCCGTCGTCGGTGCAAGTGGCGCTGTTTGGATGGTGCTTTTCCGCATCATTCTGTCTCCCTCCTTCTCGTCATTGTCTCTCCCGCATTAGTGCCATGAATTTGCGTGTGTTCCCTTCGATGACTTTTTGACCTCCTCTAGAGCCAACCCCTCTTCTTCCGGTTAGGTACTCCAAATCTCGTATTTGGCCACATGCTTTTTCCTTTTGTCACTCAAAACCCTTGTTCTGATTCTCCAATGGAGTACTGATGCCTTCCCATAACCCAACTTGTTCTCACCCTAAGCTAGCAACATATTTTGTGAGGCTTTATTTCTAATCAAGCTGGTGGCGGTCGCTGTTGGGACGGTAAGCTAGACGGAATATTGTGGGGTCTCCCTACTTTGCCTTCAACATTGATTAAGGTTCACATTTTTTCTAGAGATTGAAGGCTTGGGTTCTAATGGATGCCACTCCTCTTGATATAAGTTTATGGCTTTCTGTACTCTCTTTTTCCAGGTATGACCCCTTCTGCGCCTCATCTACCTCTTTGTCGTGCCATGTGTCGATTTTCTTTTTGGCAGCTATTGAAGTCAAAGTCACAAGGAAGGAGGTTGGAATTGTGACCCTTTTTAAAATTAACATGAAACAATGTCAACAACATCACAAGTAATGTTAGGGATTGTTGGAATAAATATCAAGTTGAGAAGAGTGATGTGAAACAATCTTCTTAACTAATATTCTGAACTGAGAAGGATCACTTGAGTCTGCCTTCTCCAAACATCTAAAGTAAAGAAGATAGAGTATTTTCACAAATAAATCTTCGAGAGTATAAGAGTGTGTGTGTTTGAAAGATACTATCTTAAGTATTATTACTTAAGAAGGGTGCTCAATTTTAAAAACTTAAAAGACTTGAGAAGAGTTGTAAGGCAGTGTTTGTGAAAACTATGTAGAGTTGAGAAAGGTTTTAGAGCAGTCTTCTCAATTTTCAAAACCTTCTCTAGATAGAGATTTTAAGTGCAGTTTAAACAATATTTAACAAAAACAGTAAATGACACAAAGATGTATAGTGCTTTACGCAAAATCTCAAGGCTACATCCTCTCCTCACACCAAGTGAGTATATCCACTATTTCCAAAATAGTTTACAACTTTACAACCAGCCTAGGCCTAAAATTCTTGTGGTAGTTTTCTTTACACAGCTATACCTACTGTTTCACACCTAATACAATCCTTGTGATCTATTAGGCAGCTTCTTAGAGTTCTCACTGTTGACCAAGTGACTTCAAAACACAAGAGGGTGGGGGGGGGGGGGGGGGTGAATTGTGCAATTAAAACTGGTGATTAAAAATAAAATATCTGAATAAAAAGTTTGATCAAATAAAATAAAGCGCTTAAGAAAACATTTTAATTTGAATAAGAATGACTTGCATAGGAAAATAAAAGAGATAAAGGGAAAGAAGAAGACACACAGAGATTTATACTAGTTCGGCCACTCCTGAGGCCTACGTCTTGTCCCCGGGGAAAACTTCAAGAGATTTTAATCAATCACTAGCTTTTAAAATAGGTTCAGCTAGAAACCTTTACAACCAAGGACCTTTTCACACAAACCCGGGATATCACCTCCCTATGTAAAAAAACTTTAAAACCAAGAGATATCACCTCTCTTGAATTCCTTGGGATCACACCCAAAACTAAGACCTCTTTACAAAATCGGGATATCACCACCCTAAGTGAAAGAACTTCAAAAACCAAGAGATATCACCTTTCTTGAATACCTTGGGATCACACCCAAAAATAAGAAATGACAAAGACAATGATAATATACTCAATAGTGTAGATCGAACAAATTGAAGCACAGTAATACAACTCAAACTATATGGAATATAAAGCTCTCAAATAAAAATTTTAGCAAGTATAAGAAGAGTGAGAGTGATGAGAAAAATGATAGAGTTTCAGATGCAAGAATGAGTTGTGTGTAAAGTGAAATGTGAAGCCTCTATTTATAGGCTTAGAAAAATGTGACCGTTGAATGAGATCTGACACTAAAAGAAAACAATCGATTATGTGCTTAAATAGTTTAGAAGTATAAATCGATTGTTTGCTTTGAAATCGATTATGTGCCTCTTTATAACAGGTTCATAATCGATTGTATGCTTCCTTAAAACATGAGGGAAATCGATTATGGTCTCATAGGAAATAATAGGAATCGATTATGTGCTTGAATGTATGACTAGAAGAATCGATTATGTGCTTCCTTAAAAGAGAAAGGAAATCGATTATGTGATTCCTTAAAAGAGAAAGGAAATCAATTATGTGCTTCCTTAAAAGAGAAAGGAAATCAATTATGTTCTTGAATGTAGCATGCCTATAATCGATTGTTTGTTTCTAAAATCATTTATGCATGCATGAGATTTGTTTCAAAATTATTTTCATGCAAGAAAAATATTGTGAGTGTGTGATTTATTTTAGAGAGCTTTATTTCCACTTACACAAATATCCTAAACACACACAATACAATAAACAACTCTTGACTTGAAAGCTTGATCTCATTTTCCGCTTTTTGCAATCTTGACCTTTTTGAACTTCTTTTGTCAATCATCAAAACCAGATTATTCCTGTCAAGGTATATATTCACATTCTCCCCCTTTTTGATGATGACAAACATCATTAGAAGGGCTTTGCTCAATGAAAGGGTTAGGATAGAAATATTTAGTAATAATGTATATATTAGAGATAAGCGTAGATTATACTCCCCCTTTCAATATGCAAGCATTAAAAAAATGCTCCCCCTGAAACATGCAAATCACATAACTCTCCCCCTTTTGGCATTATCAAAAAGCGGGGAAAAATAAATCATGTCAAGGCATATATTCAAATGATAAGTAAAAATCAATTTGCAACTCCCTTTTTGAAGAGGGACTTTAAAATATGTCACCACATGAAACATAGCCACATTTTAGTTTATGAAAAGGAGAAATTTCTTTTATCCTCCTTCATGTGCTTCGAATGACCACTATCAAGATACCAATTTGAGTTTTTGGCCTTCAAGCACACCTACAACACAAAATCAATTTTTGGCTTTTGGTACCCAAACCATTTTGGGTCCTTTTGGGTTAGTCTTGAGAACTGTGTCCTTTGGAATCCACTTCCTTTTGTCATCCACATCAAAGTTCTTTCTTGCATTACAAATAGAAGATGTATGACATTTTCTACCACAATAATAACATTTCACAAACGGGCTACTAGATGTGATGTTGGGACTAAAAAACTTTTTGAAAGATTTTTCATGAATCTTTTGTTGATAGCCCAAACCAGCTTTATCATAAGTTCCCCTTTGATTCCCCAAAATGATATTTAGATTGTCTCTTCCCATGGTGAATTTTGCAAGAGTATTGTGCAAATCATCAACTTTATTTTTCAAAACATTGCACTCTTCACACTTGGGAATATTCTCCATATTTTTATAAGAGTTGCAAGAGGAGACCTCACTTACAAAAATTTGTTTCTCTATAAGAATTTTTATTTACTTGTTTAAAGTTTCGATTTTAGATTGAAGAGTGGAAATATTTTTCTTTGAAGTGGAAACAATTTTTCTAAGCTTACTTGACTCATTATTTAATTTTGTACAAACACTAAGCAACTCATCATAAGTTAAATTAGGCTCAGTTTCAATGGAGTTTACCTCATCTTCCTCATGCTTTGCCATAAGACATAGTCTTGCTTCCTCATTTTCGGATTCATCGGATGATTCGATATCATTTGTATCCCAAGCGATATACGCCCTTCTTCTTTTTGATTTCTTTCGAAGATCTCTATCCGGTTTCTCATATTTTTGACTTTGAGGACAATCCGGCTTTATGTGCCCCTTTTTACCACATTTATAACATGTTGGGTTGAAGGAAGTTCCTTCCTCATTTTTGCTTTGAGGATTAGAAAATGATTTTGGTTACTTTTATACCTCATGAACTTTTTGAAACTTCGAACCATTGCACTCATGTCTTCATCACTTTCATTGGAACTATCATAATCTTCCGTGTCACTTTCTTTGATACATGCTTTTAGAGCAAGTCCTTTCTTTTTCTTTTCACCTTCCTCACTTTCAATGAGTCTATTTAATTCGGGCTCATGTTCCTGCAATTTACCAAACAAAGTGGTTAAATCCATAGAAGATACATCTTTAGATTCCGAAATAGCTGTCACTTTGGGTTGCCAACTTCTATTTAGGCATCGCAGGACTTTATTGGTCAAATCCTCGTTTTCGAAAGATTTTCCAAGGCCTCTAAGATGGTTAACTATATGGATGAATCGTTTGTTTAGTTCTTGGATGGTTTCACCCGGTTTCATCCTGAATAACTCATACTCATGAGTTAATGTGTTCATTCTAGCCCTTTTGACCTCGGTAGTACCTTCATGGGTCACTTGAAGGGCGTCCCACATTTCCTTGGCGGTTTTACAATGTGATACGCGATAGAACTCATCGATGCTTAACGCACTTGTAATGATGTTCTTAGCTTTCAAATTGTATTGAACCTTTTCTTTTTCATCTTTGGACCAAAGAGATCTAGGTTTGTTCACCATTTCATCATTAACAAGATGAGTGGGAACAAATGGACCATTTACGACAGCATCCCAAATATCACAATCTACTCCTTCAATAAAAATTTTCATTCTTGTTTTCCAATAATCATACCCTTCACCATTGAAAGATGGGGGTCTGTTTAAGGAATCATTGTTTGAAGTCATCTTGCCTCTTGAGACAGTTAGTCTTTACCAAGAGTCTAGCTCTGGTACCACTTGTTGACTAAGTGACTTCAAAACACAAGAGGGGGGGGGGTGAATTGTGCAATTAAAACTGGTGACTAAAAATAAAATATTTGAATAAAAAGTTTGATCAAATAAAATAAAGCGCTTAAGAAAATATTTTAATTTGAATAAGAATGACTTGCAGAGGAAAATAAACCAGATAAAGGGAAAGAAGAAGACACGCAGAGATTTATACTAGTTCGGCCACTCCCGAAGCCTACGTCTAGTCCCCAAGGAAAACTCCAAGGGATTTTAATCAATCACTAGCTTTTAAAACAGGTTTAGCTAGAAACCTTTACAACCAAGGACCTTTTCACACAAACCTGGGATATCACCTCCCTATGTATAAGAACTTTAAAACCAAGAGATATCACCTCTCTTGAATACCTTGGGATCACACCCAAAACTAAGACCTCTTTACACAAAATCGGGATATCACCACCCTATGTGAAAGAGCTTCAAAAACCAAAAGATATCACCTCTCTTGAATACCTTGGGATCACACCCAAAAATAAGAAATGACAAAGACAATGATAATACACTCAATAGTGTAGATAGAACAAATTGAAGCACAGTAATACAACTCAAACTATATGGAATATAAAGCTCTCAAATAAAAATTTTAGCAAGTGTAAGAAGAGTGAGAGTGATGAGAAGAATGATAGAGTTTCAGATGCAAGAATGAGTTGTGTGTAAAGTGAAATGTGAAACCTCTATTTATTGGCTTAGAAAAATGTGACAGTTGAATGAGATATGACACTAAAAGAAAACAATTGATTATGTGCTTAAAGAGTTTAGAAGTATAAAACAATTGTTTGCTTTGAAATCAATTATGTGCCTCTTTATAACAGGTTCATAATCGATTGTATGCTTCCTTAAAACATGAGGTAAATCGATTATGGTCTCATAGGAAATAATAGGAATCGATTATGTGCTTGAATGTATGACTAGAAGAATCGACTATGTGCTTCCTTAAAAGAGAAAGGAAATCAATTATGTTCTTGAATGTAGCATGCTTATAATCGATTGTTTGTTTCTAAAATCATTTATGCATGCATGAGATTTGTTTCAAAATTATTTTCATGCAAGAAAAATATTGTGAGTGTGTGATTTATTTTAGAGAGCTTTATTTCCACTTACACAAATATCCTAAACACACACAATACAATAAACAACTTATGACTTGAAAGCTTGATCTCATTTTCCGCTTTTTGCAATCTTGACCTTTTTGAACTTCTTTTGTCAATCATCAAAACCAGATTACTCCTGTCAAGGCATATATTCACACTCACTACCTATAACAGCACATGCTAACTTGAAAAGACACTACATGTTATACAATATAATGTTTGGGGTTTGTTTGTGGGATTACAAGAGCCTGGTTGATACAATAGAGATTCAAAAATATCGTAAACACAACCTAAACAATATTTACCCAGAATATAAGAATCCCTAAACTACTTAAAAAGTAGCTGAGTATGGTTGAGAGAAGGCTTGACACTTGAGAAGGTTGTTAAAATTTCAATCTCACACCCCTTCAGCAATGATGCTTGATGTTATCGATAGCCAAGGATATGAAATATAGCCGTTGGGAGGGTGAAGAAGAAAGTACAACAGCTTTTCTGCACTTCTGCAGAAAACTGCACTTTACAGCTGTCATGACCCTTCTCATGTTGTGTGCCTTCTCAGCAGTCTTCTAATCTTTTAAAATCAGTGATCAAGTCTTCAAATGAGTATTCTTGGGACTTGATATCACTTTTTATACTTCATAATTACGGAGATAACATTTTCTGATTGATGAGAGGGTATATTCACGAGTCTTCTCAACTTTGCAAAAGTTACTGTCAGTCTTCTTGTCTTGGAGTGTTCTTTCCTTATAGTCTTGACTATGATTCTTCTTGGAATGAGTTAAGAAATCTTGATTCTTCTTAAATCTTATAGTCTTGATTATTCTCAACTTGAGTCTTCATTTTACCCATCTTGACTTGACTCTTGTTGAATTGATTCTTATTGACTTGACTCCTCTTGACTTGACCTTTCTCGACTCTACTCTTCCTGACTTGACTCTTCTTGACACGACCCTGCTTGACTTTTGAGAAGGCATTTATACATTGTTGTTTCTGACAGTATTCTCATGGCCTGTCTTATAGCCTTCTTGACTTTCAACATCACTTCAAGTGTTCTCAACATGCTTCACTAAGCATATAACCTTCTTGAGTAGTGACTATGAATGCCTATTGGAAATAGACACTCAAGAAGAAACATTATATAAATATGAAATTAGAGAACTTAAGCTTCTCCTTAAAAATGTTTGTTAACCATGAAAACCACTTCAGAGATTTTTCCTCAACAATCTCCCCCATTTTGATGTTTGACAAACATTTTGAGAAAGGTTAAGGTTTTCTGATATTTCTAATTTAAAATAATTACCCCCCCGAAGATGCATACAAATATTCAATTAAAGTTAAAATGCATAAATATAAAAGAGTCTTCATAGATAACCAACAAGAGCATTTAATGTATGTTCTTGGACTTAGGGCATAAGGACTTAATAAATAAAACCTACCAAGAGAAGTAGCATACTTCTCTTCAAAATATATGTGTCTTCATACACATATATGACAATCAAAAGGTACACAAATTTCACAAATTTCTCCTAAAAGCCGTAAACTTAATCTAGTCTTCTCCCCCTTTTGTCGCACATCTTAAAGGGGGAGGAGAAAGAGTCATTAAAATGCTACTTCGAAGGACATGAATCATCAAAAGATGTAGAAGTAGCAGGCTGTGGGTGTTAAGGATTCAGCAAGTGTACTGAAAACGTTGCAAGTAATAAATTTACGGTAAGTACCGGTAGATTCCACAGGGATTGTGTTTTATTATCAATAGGCAAATTATTAATCCTAAGTCGTGACACTTGTGATAAAATTGGTTTATTGTACCAATGAAATGGAAAGTGCAATAACATAAGGTAAGATAGAAGCGAATTGGGATTGACTCATCTCCCCTCTACTCTTATATGACCTTCAGCCACTCTCAAAGCAATTATCCAAATTATCCGATTCAATTCACTAAATTAGGCTAAGGACAATCCCTTGCCTCAAAACCCCTTTTACCCTAAGAGTTACCCTAATTCCTTAGGTGATTCATGCCAAAGGGTAAAGCATTAAACTCAAGAAATAAAGACTTCACTCACACAAATTCTCACTCCTACGATCATCTATGGCGACCTAAAGAAATAAGAATTCACGAAACCCAACTACATATTTCTATGATAATTCAAGTCGTGACCTAAACCCCAATTTCCAGTGAACAAACCCATATTCCTATGGTGATCATAAGCCTAGATCGATACAAATATCATATGTACTTGTAAAGCATTAAGAACATAAGGCATAGGCAATGGATAAGGTGGACAAAAACTTGACTTGACCATAACAAAGCATTCATACAAGAGTTTTAGGAAGAGTCATCTCTCCCAAATCAAAACTATCTAATTACATGGCATAATAGGGACAAGATTAAAGAGTAGAAGAAGATTACATAGAGATGAATCCATTAGGACCTTCAAACCCTTGTTCCCAAGGTGTAGGAAGACCCCCAAAAACGCCTCCAGCTGCTCCTCCAAACCCTAGAACTGCTCCCAAGCCGAAGAGGATCTGAAAATTCGCAAAACTGAAAATATATATTTGGTCTTCGGCCACGCATCGCGACCTCTGGCAGAATTGCTAGGTTGTGGCGCGATCGTTCTTGGCCGCTGGTGCGAAGGCTGTCTGATCTTTTTCCTTCCCTCTTTTCTCCGTTTCGTCACTAGGCAAGTGTCTGGTTCGCTAGTAGACGCCACATCAAATTGAAGGATTTTCCATGCATTTTGTTACAACTCCACACTTATTACATAAAACTAAAATTATGCCAAAACCCTTAGCAATTGGCTGAATCAAACATAAAATCACAGACATTTTGGCTGTAAACTGAACAATAATTATCATATAATAATGAGTCAACAGTGGGATGTTAGGGATAGGAGGAAAAAGACCAAATTCAGAAGTTCACAAGGTTGGAGCAATGGATGGCATGCGATGTTGCAGTATCCAATTTTGATATTGTTTAACCCTTTCAGCTTGAGCCCTTTGTCCTTATTGCAGAATGGCTTGTCCCTCCAAGTATGAGAGTCTTAATTGGGCTTGCTTATTGTGGATGTGGATCAATAGTGATTGGGCTAATCCATGTCCAATTGTTGAAAGGGCCTCTTGGTCCAGTCCAGAACAGTTGCCCCCCAAGCCGAGATTGTTCTTAAGGATGGTCTTGGCTTGAAGGATTTCGTCGATCTGCCCGGAGTGTTGCTTTGTCTATCCTATCGGGTTGCGTGAAATACTTTCTTTGCAACGAACGTGTTTTTAGGTTTTTACTCAAGAGAGTAAAAAATAATAAATTTTTAATGCTCATTTTACCCCCTATAAATAGGTGAGTCCCCATCATTTGGTCTACACTTGAAGATTTGTGGCGGAGTGAGTTTTTTCTTCCTTGGTAAGCATTTCATCCTCTTCCTTCATTGGGTGCCTTGTTGCTGTTCGTTGTAGTCTTCGTTTGCGTTGGCGCCCTCCTGGGCGCCTGGGTGCTGGTCTGGAGGACTGGGTGCCGGCCTGCGTGGAGACATTTTGGCGCCCTCTAGGGCGCCTGGGTGCCGGTCTGGAGGAGTGGGTGCCAGCCTGCGTGGAGACATTTTGGCGCCCTCTAGGGCGCCTGGGGGCCGGTCTAGAGGAGTGGGTGCCGGTCTGCGAGGAAAATTTTTGGCGCCCTCTAGGGCGCCTGGGTGTCGGTCTGGATGTCTGAGTGCCGGCCTGCAGAACCTGTTTTGGCGCCCTCTAGAGCGCCTGGGTGCCTTCCTGCATGTGCTTGGTGCCATCCTGCAGAACCTGTTTTGGCGCCCTCTAGGGCGACTGGGTGCCGGCCTGGATGTCCTTGGTGCCATCCTGCAGAACATGTTTTGGCACTGTCATACCCTAATTTTGTTCGACTAATTGAAAAATCCCAAAATTTTATCGCTTCGCATATTGTTCTAAACGCGGGTGTCTTTGGCACTCTCGTGCAACGATTTTGTTTGACACTCGTTACTTTCAAAAAAAAAAAGTCCAAAAAAATATAATAAAAATAATAATAAATAACGCGAGCGCGTGTCGGTTGCGAGTCACGTATGAGCAGTTACGTCGGTGCGCGTTATTTTACCGCTTTTTTTTAGAAAAGTGAGGATAAAATATAATCGGTTTTAATAACGTACGCGCGCGCGTATTCAAATCGCGTACGCGTTCCTAGTCTTAAGGCGAGCGCGTGTTGGTTGCGAATCGTGCGCGAGTGGTTGCGTCGGTTCGTGTTGTTTTTACCGCTTCTTTTAAGTATTATTAGTAAAAAAAAATAATAGTAATAAGATAAAATCAATTTTTATTTAGCTGTCCCTTTTATTGAATTTGTTACATATATAAACAAAAAATTAAAAAAAAGGCAGAATAGTACAAAAAAAATTAATTGAAAAACAGTACAAAAATAATAAAAAAGCAGGGCGCAGCCTTCTGGGGTTGCAACAAGAATGCAATTTGAGAATGGGGTTGAAGGTCCCTTCTCCTTGCCTCTTGGCTTTTCACTTTTTGGGCAAAAACAGGTTGCTGCCCCTGCTGCCATCCTTGCTGCTCCACTGTGTCACTGCTGCCATAAGCTTGGTCTCCTGGGGGTTTTGATTCCCTGCTCCAACACCACCCCTACACCAGAATCCCCATCCTATAAATACCAATGAACTGAAATCAGTTAAGGGGGAGAATTCTGAGAAACAACACAGGAAAAAAATAGTAGCAAACAGAACCATATGCACACAGAGAGCAATATACACACAGCAAACACAGCAACACACACGCACAGAGCAATTCACAGACAGTAACACGCACAACAATTCACACACAAAAAACAGAATACACAGACAGCAATATACACAGAGACAGAGACACACACAAATAGGGAGCAATCAGTTTTAAAAATAGAGAGAACAAAGGAGGAGTAGCAGAGATAACAGCTTGGGGACGATTTCAGAAGCCGGAATACAGGTAAACACAGGCTATGCCGCTTTGAGTTAGTATGACAGAACATGTGAACTAAAAAAATATAGAGTAGCTTTGAGTTTATGCTTTGTTAGAAATAATTGGGACTCAATGTTGATAGTGTATATAGGCTAAGGCTCTAAATTTTTTAACGAGTCTGGTTTTTTAGCATTCTGTTCTTGAGCTTCATACTGTAAATAGCACTCTATCTTTAGTATTCTATGGAAAAAAAACAAATAAGTTCAGTAACCGGAAAATGACTTTGTTAACATGGTTTAGGTAAACAAAAATCAAACCAGAAAGCAATACGAAAATAGAGATGTAGAAAGAATAAAAAAAAATATAAAAGGGGATACTGTACTGACCTGCGCCGCCGTAAGGTGATCTCCGGCCACCGTCCACGGTGGTCGTTTCGCAGAATCGGTCCAAAGTGGCATGTCGCCGGTACTCCCTTCACCACCATCGCTCCTCTCACCCACAGCGCCACCACCCACACGAACAACCACCCACACGAACAGCCGCCACCGAAACTCCCTCCACCGCCGTGAATCACCATAAAACGGCCGCCACCCCAAAACGCCCAAACAGTCAACAACAGCAACCAAACAACCGCCCAGCACCAACAGAGCCGTAGCACCACCCTCATCCACCGCCGAACCAAGGCGTCAAGAAGGAAACATAACCGGTTTTAGAGAGGAGAGGGTGAGAGAACGGCGGTGAGTGAGAGAAGAAAACGAAATCGGTTTGGTGTTTTCGCGGTGGAGAAGGAGAGAAAAACAAAAATCTGGTTGAGAGAGAGAGAGATTCGGTCTACTGTGAGGAGAAGATGAAAGAGAAGGTTAGGCTAGAGAAGGGGGGAGTTGCGACTGTGAGGAGAAGAGGTGGAAGAAAGGGGGAAGTGACGGGTAGGATGAGAGAGGGAGGCGGGGAAGGCGAAGAAGAGAGAGAGAGAGAGAGAGAAAAATTTTTTTTTAGGGTTGACATTTGGGGGGGGTGAGGCGCCGCGTGAGGGAGAGAGGAAATTAGAGTTTCTACATTTAGGTTTTTGTTTTTATAGTAGGGACGCAGGGGCCTTTCTGTCTTTTCTGTTTTTTTTATTTTTTCAGATCCCTATTTGCACCCCTTGTTTTACTTTGCGCGCCCCTCTGAAGCCCACGATTTTTTAAAACGGACCAGCCCAATAAAAATGAGAATGGGCTATTACCTACACCCCAGTTTTAATAATACAGCCCTCCTGTAACTTGCACCCCATTTTACTATTGCACCCCCTGTTTCTCTTTTTAAATTTTATTTCTTTCCCCTAAGTAAACTTATTTTTTTTTCACAAACCTTTTTTTCCCAAATAACAAATTTTCTTTTCCCTAAACAAGAATCGATCCAATTGCGAAAACTCTTCAAAATCAAACTTTGTTAGTAGTTTTGCGAAGCCTTTGCTTGCATGATTATCAACAATGAGGTACTAGTGGCGATCACTTGGAGCCTTTGCTCAATTGATCATCATGAATGCCTAATTTTCCTAAAGATTTTCACTAAATCAAAAACTTTGTAGTAGTCTTGCGAAGCCTTTGCTTGCATGATTATTAACAATGGAGTGCTAATGGTGGTCACTTGGAGCCTTTGCTCAATTGATCATCATGAAAGCTCAATTTTCACAATTAAACAAGATAAAAAACGAAAACCTTTTTCTAGACCACCCTGAACTACGTAGCTTTGAATTCTCCATCGCACCGGGAGATACGTAGGAGCGGATACTCCCCGTCAAGCACAACAAACCAAAAAACATTTTTCCTTTCAAAAACCAAACACTTTTCCAAAATAAAACTTTTTCCAAAAACAAGAACTACGTTGCTTTGAATTCTCCATCGCACCGGGAGATACGTAGGAGCGGATCCCCTCTGTCAAGCGCGAAAACTAAAGATTTTTCATTAAGCCATTCATCAATAAAAGAGGTAAAAACAAAGCATTTTTCCGAATCAACTTTGCAAATCACATATTTAATTAAGGTAACCCTTCTTTGAAGGGACGTTATGGGGCGCTAATACCTTCCCCATACGTAATTAGACCCCCGAACCCAAATCTCATGGTTCCAAAGACCATTGCTTTCCAAAAAAGGTTTTTCCGATGTTTTACCGTTAAAAAATATTGGTGGCGACTCTAAAATCCAGTTGTGCGAAGAAAAATCTCTCCAAGGATTTTTCGGGGTGCGACAGGCGCCCTTTAGGGCGCCTGGCTGTCGGCCTAGATGTGCTTGGTGCCATCCTGCAGAACCTGTTTTGGCGCCCTCAAGGGCGCCTGGGTACCTTCCTGGATGTGCTTGGTGCCATCCTGCAGAACTTGTTTTGGCACCCTCAAGGGCGCCTGGGTGCCTTCCTGGATGTGCTTGGTGCCATCCAGCAGAACCTGTTTTGGCGCCCTCTAGGGCGCCTGGGTGCCTCCCTGGATGTGCTTGGTGCCATCCTGCAGAACCTGTTTTGGCACCCTCTAGGGCGCCTGGGTGCCTTCCCGGATGTGCTTGGTGCATTCCTGCAAACAAGTTTTGGCGCCCTGGATGTGCTTGGTGCCATCCTGCAGAACATGTTTTGGCGCCCTCTAGGGTGCCTGGGTGCCGGCCTGGATGTGTTTGGTGCCATCCTGCAGAACATGTTTTGGCGCCCTCTTGGGCGCCTGTGTGCCGGCCTGGATGTGCTTGGTCCATCCTGCAGAACCTGTTTTGGCGCCCTTTAGGGCACCTGGGTGCCTTCCTTGATGTGCTTGGTGCCGTCCTGCAGAAGCTGTTTTGGCGCCCTCTAAGGTGCCTGGGTGCCGGCCTGGATGTCCTTGGAGCCATCCTGCCGAACATGTTTTGGCGCCTTCTAGGGCGCCTGGGTTCCGGCCTGGATGTGCTTGTTGCCATCCTGCAGAACATGTTTTGACGCCCTCTAGGGCGCCGGTTTGCGCTATGTTTTGCTGATCATTTCTTCTTTGAATTTTCAGGGCTTGCTTGTTGTCGAAGGAGAATTGTCTCTTCTCTGTTCTTGCGATTATCCCACAAATCTTTTTGCTGCTTTATTTTTACTAAGGTAAACATTCCTGATCTTCAGTTTTTGTTTTTAGCTTTATTGTTTTCAAATGTGTCTTGTTTCGTTGGAGTCCTCGGATGACCTCAGGAGAGGGGTTTGCCAACAAGTCTTGCCTATCTCGTAGTTGCTTGTTCTGCCCCCTATCCTGCAGGTTTATGGCGAGAACGAAGGAGACCGCCCGGACGTATGGGTCGTATCCAGGTCCAATTCCTACTATCCAGCAGGCTGGTTATTGTAACACCCCAATTTTTGCACATTGGAAATCTTTTAATATGTGCTTGCTTTATGACCTATTTTGAATTGATGTGATTATATTATTTTGTGTTTGAGTTATTAAAATTGGTTGAAATCATATTTAAATGTATTTTTATATGGCACCGGTAATATATGGTTGTTATTATATCTTTATAGTTTGTTTGTAAACATTATAATTATAGACGTCATCTGTTTTAAAATTGTTTTAAACTATTGAGGTGTTAAAATAAAAGTTGTAGTGATATTGGGCTTTCAAAATGAATTAAAAAGAATTTTGGGCTTTCTTATACGCATACAGCCCCATTTTTCTACTAGTTGCACCCCTTTCACTAAACTAATTAGTCCAGCCTGCGTGGAACCCGTCCAGAACTTGACCCAGTTCGCTTCTATATTCTTCCTCAATGTGCAGGTGCAGAAAACCTAGGCAACCATGTCCCTCCCTCGCGTTTCTTCCCTAGCCCACGGCCAGACCCCAAAATTCGTCCCCCAACTCGAAATCAAACGTTGAATCCATTTCGGGTGTCGTTTTCATCTGTCTCGGTCCCCAAACCGTGTTCTAAGTCTTCGCCTTTCCCTTGCTTGAAACTTAATTTGTAGCCGATTGCAACCCACCACCACCTCACCTCTTTCTCACCTAACCGAACCAGAACAACCACAAAGCCACACCACTGGGCTACGATAAAGTCTGCACCGGAGCCCTCTCTTTCCCTCGCGTCCGTCTCACTGTTACGGTGCACAGTCACGACGCCACCCTCGCTCTGGTCGCTGTTACAGCAGCTTCACCAAGCACCACCATTCTATGTTTGCTTTGCAAAACCTTGGATTCTTCCCTTGAAGACCAAATACAAAATGTTCAGAGCTGTCCAAAATTCCATGAATAACAACGTCCCTCGTATTCTGTTCAGATTTAATCCTTGGTATCATCCGACTCCGTTTTCGAATCGTGATCACTATTTTGTACCTTACGAATAGGTATTCCTTTTCAAAAATATGATTAATTTCAATAAACGAGAGATTAAGTATCTGTATGTTGTTTAGCGAATAACTACTAGAATGTTGTTGTTTCATAATGGTACGTGTTCGAGTCAAGCATCATGCCACTGGAATTAGATCACGCTCGATAGATCGTGTACGTCCCTTTGTTGTGCCAATGGAATGATTGCAATTGAATATCAGGTACGAGGGGAAAGGGTTTCTATTTATATGGGGAATAGAGGATAGGACTATAATACTATTGATTATCGCCATTCATATTTGTTTGTATTTATTCATTGGTTAGTTATTATCCATTCGATTTATTCAATTTGGAGGACTGTAAATAATTGGACGACTGTAAATATTATGGATGACTGTAAATTATTTGTATCTGGATGACTGTAAATAATACAAATAATATGCAGAGTTTAATTAATGATTCTAATGTGAGTAGTAGTCAATAATATGTTGAATGGTGTCAATTGAATTACTAATAAGTATTATGATACTAATAAGTAAATTGGGTTTAGGAACGAAAGAAGCATAAGGATTAAGTCTAGAATTAATCTTGGCAAATAAGAGTAAATGGTGAACTAAGATTATAAGACTAATGAGGAGCATTGAGGACACAACTAGTTAGTTAGTAATTTCGTCATAGCAATAGAAACATGGAGATTGATATTGAGAATGATTATTAGTGATAGGGTAGCATGTCGAATCGGTCGTAAATCACGAGTAGCATAAGATAATAGAAGGTTTTAATAGAAAGTTTTAATAGATGAACGAAGCTAAGTAAGTTATGAACGATCGATAATGACCCTTCCTAGGCTAGTTTCAGGTAACCTTGACCATGGATGATGATTGAGACAATAAGAGTCATAGGAGCCTTAGGAAATATCAAATAACGGGTGGAGTTGGAATTAGATACATTGAATCAAAAAGACTAGATATGAATATAATGCTGACGTTATTATATAGAATTAGCGGGGACTTGGGTAATAGTTATGACCTGAGATGATGACTATAGTGACCCCCTAGTTGTATGGTGATACCCGAGATGATGATTAAATGACCCCTAGTTGTTGATGATACCCTCGGACTTAGGAGTTCTTAGGGAAGTTGATGAAGATGTTTAAGGAACCTTGTCGCAGTATGGGCAAGGACTCGACGCATTATGGGCGAGCCGTACCTTAGTAATTTAAGTTGTAGGAGGAACCTTGTCGCAGTATGGGCGAGCCGTACCTCAAATGATGGTGATGATGATAGGTATTGTTGTGGTTGTACGTTGTTGTTGTTGGCATCGCCGTTCTCGTTGTCGTTGTTGTTGTCATTGTTGTTGTGCGATATCGCGTCTGATTAGGTTCATGTGTATCCCTCTTGTTGTTGTTTTCGTCGTTGTTATTGTTAGTAGGGCATTATCGGGCAAGGTATCTCGGTCCTCATAGTCCTCTCTTGGGTGTTCTTCAGGGCATTATCGGGCAAGGTATCCCGTTCGGGCTATTCCCGTCCTGTTGTTTTCTTGTAGGGAATTATCGGGCAAGGTATCCCGTTCGGGCAAGGTATCCCGGTCCTATTGTTGTTCGTCGTAGGGCGTTATCGGGCAAGGTATCTTGGTCCTATTGTTGTTGTTCGTCGTAGGGTATTATCGGGCAAGGTATCCCGGTCCTATTGTTATTGTTGTTGTTGTTGTTGATGATTAACTGAGCATACAGGTTATGTTTGTCGTATATACTATAGTGATTTAACGGTGTGATTTGACCCCTCACTTTTTACGTACGAGCCCTTTGTGGCTTCACTTTGTGACATCTTGCTGTATGAACACGTTGTGTTGGTCACTCTTTTGAAAGAGACTGTTTGGTATTGATTTGATGGATTGTTGTTGTCTTTGCTGTTTTAGTCTCGGTCTTATGTTCTTTATATGGTTTGGACGCTCTTTCTCACCCGTGCACCATTTTTTTAGATTGAGTTCCAGGTGTCGTTGATGTGAACTTCTACGATTGTGCAGCGGTGGAGATGTGACCACTACGGATCACCCAGTAACTTGCGGAATGATACTATACGTTGATGTCACTTCCTTTTTATTTAATTGATAAAAGGTTTATTGCTCTGATCATGTGACATCGGGGTTTGGGTTGTATTTTGAATATTATATTTTAGATCATTCTGTATTAAAAGAAACATTTTATCACTACTGTCTTTAATATTATTATAAAACATCTTTTATATATGATTTAAGGAATTCGGTGACATCTCTTACTTGCGAAAAGTATTTCAGAAAAAGAATTTCTAGTTTTATTTGAAAAACAATTTTACTCATTTCCATACTGTTCAGTTATAATTACTTTTGGGGTAAATGGTGTTACATTTAGTGGTATCAGAGCAGTTCGGTCCTAACCGGACTGTACGTGTTGTTTATTGTGCTTCCGATGTGTGAACTCTGAGTAGAGTTGCATGCATTGTTGGTTTTATCTTTGGTAGTTGTGAGGCTGACCAAATTAGTTGGTTAAATCCTCTAGAAACATGAATGAGTTGTGCGATAGGTATTCCTTAGAGGAATCATCAATGTTATAGCAGGTAAAAAGAAGATAGAATCCAAGGGAGAACCGCCACTGAGTTTTACTTGTTTGGTCGTCACGAATACCTCTCCCAATTTCAAAAATAAATAATAAAAAAACACCAAACAGACAAACATTTTCTACCCAAGAACTACGTAGCTTTGATTTCTCCATCGCACCCGGAGATACGTAGGAGCAGGGGCCCACTTCTGTCAAGCACAAAAAATTAAAATTTTTATTAAGTCTTCCTTTTCAATTTTGCGAATAATAAAAAGGGTAAATTAGAGTATTTTCTTTGAATTAACTTTCTTTCTACACATTAAATTATATGGTAACCTTTCTTTCAAAAGGATGTTGTGGGGTGCTAATACCTTCTCCACACATAATCGACCCCCGAACCCAAAAATAAAGGTTTTTTCAAAGTTTTTTCCTGTTTAATAAATATTGATGGCTGCTTCATTTTCAAAATGACGAAGACTGTAAAGCCTAATTTAATTAAGTGTGTAGATTATTGTTAATTTAGTACTTTGTTCACCCTTAACGCTTATATTTGCATGTCTATTTTATTTATTTATTTTTTTCTTTATTGAACCTTAGGGTAAAAGACCTTCGTACTATTGTCTGTATTTCTTTTGTAGCTTGGGTAGTCTAGGTATTATGCCCCTATCACACACTTCACTTACACATGTTTATTCACACACTTCTGAGTGGGGCCTTATACCCGTGTCTGAAAAATAACCTAGGACGAGTGGAGATTATTAGTGACAGTCATTCTGGATTTTATCTGTCTAACTCTCATGAAAGTCTCAGCCAGAGTACGCTCTTTCATGGTATCCCACACCAGGTAGCTCGCTATCGTTGTGGATCTTATCATGAAGGGGATTTTAGCTCTGGAAACCTTTGTGAGGAAGTGAATAGAGCCACCTGAGAGATTGATCATGTAAGTGACCCTAGACCATGACCTATATATAAGACATAACCTGTTTAGGACACAAGGGCATTTCACCTACCCCTCTTTTCCTTTGGAGAGAATTTTTCATAGAGCTTGGTCTATTCTTTAGGCCTCACATTGTGTGTCTATTGTGTCTTCTCTGTGTGAACTTTGTAATTTTTGCATTTGTTTTGTAATTATTGTTGTGTGGGTTCTGACTTCATTAGTATGAGCTTCAATGATTTAACTTTGTAGTTTATATAATATTATTTACGTTGTGTGATAATTGGTGATCTAAGGATTAAATGTGTACTTAGTCTGCTTGTATACTTCTATTAATTTAGTTTGTTGTTGGATACTCACATATGGGCTAATTTGTTTTAATTGACTAACACTAAGCCTTATATTAAGTCTTTTGTAGCGTGTTTTGATGTTTGAGGCTGAATGCATTGTAAAATTGTTTTGTTGATTATTTTAAGCTGTTACTTCACTATTAACTTGCTACGACATCTTAATCAATATTAGTAATAATGTTTTTGTTCAAATGCTACAATTATTGTTTCTTTATTCTTAAAATTGCAATTGGATATAATGATTTTAGCTATGGACTATCATCTCGTGTTATTACTACCTTCATTTGTTTTGTTCTATTTGCTTAATTTTTCTCAACGTGCGATGTTGCGAACTCCGAATCTTTGCAAACTGTTACGTGACTTTCACGCTATAAAGTCTTTAACTATGAACCCTAATTGTTTACTGTCACTTGGTTTGTATGATACTATTTTGGATTTTTATTTTTTATTTTATTTACGTGGTTTTCAAAGTCTATTACTGAGACTGCTTGTGCACTTCTATTAAATAAGTGTTCATCGCTAATGTTCACATTTGTATTTAATTTGATTTAGTTCAGTTAATATCAAGTCTTCTATCAAAGCAATTGTTTTATCATGCTTTTATTTTTGTGTATTGATGCCCAACAACTGTGCTGCAAATTTTGAAAATCATAATTTTCTTGTTTAAATGCCGCAACTACCGCTTTCTATTATTTTCATGCTAACTATAGTTAGCTCTAATTAATATAATTGTTGAGTTTATTTTTTTGTTATTAATATCTTTGATTATTTTATTTACTTATTTGTCCTATGTGCTTAGTTGTTCTACTGATAAAAAAAATATATTGCTTGCGAACTTTTGTTGAATAGTTTTATGGTTGGATACTAACATATGTTTTATTTATGGTAATTAATAAATGGTGAGTTTTGTACGAAGTTTCTACTATAGCTAGCATGTTTTTCATTGCATATTAATGTGGTAGACTAAGTTCTTGTGAATTAGTTCTGATAATTATTTTAGGTGCCACTCCTTTGCTAACATGTTGTGACGCTTGACAATAATAATTTTGTTAATTAAATGATACAATTCTCGCTTTCTTTTATTTTTATAATTCTTACAATTAGTTATAACTAGTTTACCGGTTGAATATATTTATATCTTATTATTATCTTCATTTACCTTACTTTTGTTTCGCTCAATGTTCTTGATTCTTTTTTCTTTTCTCAATGTGCGATGTTGTGAACCTTCTTGTATATAAAATGACATGTCCTACACTTGTAAAATGTTTGAACTTCGCTTTGCCCTATTTAACACAAATATTATATATTCTTTTATTTTGAGCCAATGAAATTTCGAGGACGAAATTTTTTAAGGGGGGTTGAATTGTAACACCCCAATTTTTGCACATTGGAAATCTTTTAATATGTGCTTGCTTTATGACCTATTTTGAATTGATGTGATTAAAATATTTTGTGTTTGAGTTATTACAATTGGTTGAACTGACATTTAAATGTATTTTTATATGGTACTGGTAATATATGATTGTTATTATATCTTTATAGTATTTTTATAAACATTATAATTATAGATGTCATGTGTTTTAAAATTGTTTTAAACTATTGAGGTGTTAAAATAAAAGTTGTAGTGATATTGGGCTTTCAAAAAGAATTAAAAAGAATTTTGGGCTTTCTTATACGCATACAGCCCCATTTTTCTACTAGTTGCACCCCTTTCACTAAACTAATTAGTCCATCCTGCGTGGAACCCGTCCAGAACCTGACCCGGTTCGCTTCTATCTTCTTCCTCAATGTGCAGTTGCAGAAAACCTAGGCAACCATGTCCCTCCCTCGCGTTTCTTCCCTAGCCCACGGCCAGACCCCAAAATTCGTCGCCCAACTCGAAATCAAACGTTGAATCCATTTCTGGTGTCGTTTTCATCTGTCTCGGCCCCCAAACCGTGTTCTAAGTCGCCGCCTTTCCCTTGCTTGAAACTCTGTAGCCTATTGCAACCCACCACCACCTCACCTCTTTCTCACCTAACCGAACAAGAACAACCACGAAGCCACACCACTGGGCTACGATGAACTCTGCACCGGAGCCCTCTCTTTCCCTCGCGTCGGTCTCAATGTTACGGTGCACAGTCACGACGCCACCCTCGCTCTGGTCACTGTTACAACAGTTTCACCAAGCACCACCATTCTATGTTTGCTTTGCAAAAAACCTTGGATTCTTCCCTTGAAAACCAAATACAAAATGTTCAGAGCTGTACAAAATTCCATGAATAACAACGTCCCTCGTATTCTGTTCAGATTTAGTCCTTGGTATCATCTGACTCCGTTTTCGAATCGTGGTCACCGTTTTGTACCTTACGAATAGGTATTCCTTTTCAAAAATATGATTAATTTCAATAAACGAGAGATTAAGTATCTGTATGTTGTTTAGCGAATAACTACTAGAATGTTGTTGTTTCATAATGGTACGTGTTCGAGTCAAGCATCATGCCACTGGAATTAGATCACGCTCGATAGCTTGTGTACGTCCCTTTGTTGTGCCAATGGAATGATTGCACTTGAATATCAGGTACGGGGGGAAAGGGTTTCTATTTTATATGGGGAATAGGGGATAGGACTATAATAGTATTGATTATCGCCATTCATATTTGTTTGTATTTATTCATTGGTTAGTTATTATCCATTCGATTTATTCAATTTGGAGGACTGTAAATAATTGGACGACTGTAAATATTATGGATGACTGTAAATTATTTGTATCTGGATGACTGTAAATAATACAAATAATATGCTGAGTTTAATGAATGATTCTAATGTGAGTAGTAGTCAATAATATGTTGAATGGTGTCAATTGAATTGCAAGTGATGAACATAGGATTTGTGAGCGTATCACCCGTATGTATTATGATACTAATAAGTAAATTGGGTACTCTGAAGTTGAAGTTAGTGTAGGAACGAAAGAAGCATAAGGATTAAGTCTAGAATTAATCTTGGCAAATATGAGTAAATGGTGAACTAAAATTATAAGACTAATGGGGAGCTTTGAGGACACAACTAGTTAGTTAGTAATTTCGTCGTAGCAATAGAAACATGGACATTGATAATGAGAATGATTATTAGTGATAGGGTAGCATGTCGAATCGGTCGTAAATCACGAGTGACATAAGACAATAGAAGGTTTTAATAGAAAGTTTTAATAGATTAACAAAGCTAAGTAAGTTATGAACGATCGATAATGACCCTTCCTAACCTAATTTCAGGTAACCTTGACCATGGATGATGATTGAGACTATAAGAGTCATAGGAGACTTAGGAAATATCAAATAACGGGTGGAGTTGGAATTAGATACATTGAATTAAAAAGACTACATATGAATAAAACGATGACGTTATTATATAGAATTAGCGGGGACTTGGGTAATAGTTATGACCTGAGATGATGACTATAGTGACCCCCTAGTTGTATGGTGATACCCGAGATGATGATTAAATGACCCCTAGTTATTGATGATACTCTCGGATTTAGGAGTTCTTAGGAAAGTTGATGATGATGTTTAAGGAACCTTGTCGCAGTATGGGCAAGGACTCACCGCAGTATGGGCGAGCCGTACCTTAGTAATTTAATTTGTAGGAGGAACCTTGTCGCAGTATGGGTAAGGACTCGTCGCAGGATGGGCGAGCCGTACCTCAAATGATGGTGATGATGATAGGTATTGTTGTGGTTGTACGTTGTTGTTGTTGGCATCGTCGTTCTCGTTGTCATTGTCGTTGTGCTATATCGCGTCTGATTAGGTTCATGTGTATCCCTTTTGTTGTTGTTGTTGTCGTCGTCATTGTTGTTGTTGTTGTTGTTAGTAGGGCATTATCGGGCAAGGTATCCCAGTCGTCATAGTCCTCTCTTGGGTGTTCTTCAGGGCATTATCGGGCAAGGTATCCCGGTCCTATTGTTGTTCGTCGTAGGGCGTTATCGGGCAAGGTATCCCGGTCCTATTGTTGTTGTTCGTCGTAGGTCATTATCGGGCAAGGTATCCCGTTCGGGCAAGGTATCTCGGTCCTATTGTTATTGTTGTTGTTGTTGTTGTTGTTGATGATGATTAACGGAGCATACAGGTTATGTTTGTAGTATATATTGTAGTGATTTAACGGTGTGATGTGACCCCTCACTTTTTACGTACGAGCCCTTTGTGGCTTCACTTTGTGACATCTTGCTGTATGAACATGTTGTGTTGGTCACTCTTTTGAGAGTGAATGTTTGGTATTGATTTGATGGATTGTGGTTGCCTTTGCTATTTTAGTCTCGGTCTTATGTTCTTTATATGGTTTGGACGCTCTTTCTCACCCGTGCATCATTTTTAGATTGAGTTCCAGGTGTCGTTGATGTGAACTTCTACGATTGGGCAGCGTTGCAGATGTGATCGCTACGGATCACCCAGCAACTTGCGGAATGATACTATATGTTGATGTCACTTCCTTTTTATTTAATTGATTAAAGTTTTATTGCTCTGATCATGTGACATCGGAGTTTGGAGTGTATTTTGAATATTATATTTTAGATCATTCTTGTTACTGTATTAAAAGAAACATTTTATCACTACTGTCTTTAATATTATTATAAAACATCGTTTATATATGATTTAAGGAATTCGGTGACATCTCTTACTTGCGAAAAGTATTTCAGAAAAAGAATTGCTAGTTTTATTTGAAAAACAATTTTACTCATTTCCGTACTTTTCAGTTATAATTACTTTTGGGGTAAAGGGTGTCACATTTATCCTGTAGGGGGGGATCGTCTTTGGTACATGATGATATTGTTCCTTTAGAGGAGGCGGGTGTGCCAGGCTTCGCTGTGGCCTCCTCCTCCTCCTCCTCCTCCTCCTCTGATGATGATGATGATGATGATGAGCTTTCATCTGAGTTCGAAATGGTGGAGATTCCCGATGGTAGGAAATTCATGATGTTCCATAGTGTTAATCATAAAATAGGGGTTTCTCCCTTCTTTACACCATTTCAGCTGGGAGTTTTAGACCACCTTCAGATAGCTTCGTCTCAACTCCATCCAAATTCGTGGTGCTTCGTGAAGTGTTTTGAGTTGGTAATGAAAGTCTTGAAAAGGAAGTGCAATTTAAGGATATTTTTTAGCATTTTCGAGGTGCAACATCGTCGGGAATCCTCGGGCGGTACCACTCGTTATGAGTTTGTATGCTTGAGGTGTCGGTCAAGTTGTGCTTTCTTTCAAATACATTCAGATAGTCGGCATGATTGGAGGTATAAGTATTTTTACCTCCTCCCGTCGAGTCAGGAAGCTGTTAACAGCATGGGTTTCTTTGATGAACAGGGGTGTTTGATTGGGGATAAGTTTCATTTTGGTTGGTGTAATGCTGATGCCGATCGTAGTTCTCGGTCTTATCGTGTCCTTCCATCGGAATTATCTGCATCTGAGCTGAGGACATTAAGTATGCTCAAGGGAATCGTCAGTCGTTTAACCAGTACGCCAAAAAAGATTTTGTGTAGTGAGCTGTCTAAGGCTTCAACTATTGACGAAGCTAATGAGTTCTTAGGTTGTTTGTTAGGTTTTTTGAATCTTCATTTTCTTCGTCGCGTTATCCTTCTTTTATGCTGCTGACCTTTTTTTATTGTTGTCTTGCAGATAAGATGGTCGCCCCACTTTCCTTTGATGAAGTGGCTTCTTGGGCTGGGAGGAGAAAGCCTTTAAATGCAGAGCTTAATGAGGAAAGCAGTCATGTTCCCACCATACCTGCTGCTGCCCATCCCTCCACGGGATCCCGCCTCAGTCTGGGAGCACCTAGCCGGGCTGGGAGAGATCTCTCTGGAGTGCCAAAGATTTCAATTGATGTTCGTGACAAAGGAGTTTGTGGGGAAGGGGTTTCTAACACCCATGGTGTGCAAAGTAAGGCTAAGCATAAGAAAGGTTGCGCCAAGCGCCCTCCTGCTGTTGATTGTTCTTCCCCTGTTAGGTGTCCCCCTCCTGTGGTTGATTGTGAGGCCGAAATCAGCTTCTCTGCTGATGAGCGCGATCATATATCTGGGAGCACCCTTTCGAGCTTTCCATGCGCATGGTCAAGGTTGGGTCAAGTCTGCACGCGAAGTGGGGGGCTGAGAGGGGGCTTGGTTCTGGATCAGGTAGGGTAGTCTTTTTTTTTTCACATATCTGTTTTGGTGATCTTACGTTGGGGCGAGCGAGGAGAGGGATCGCCTCATCATGGACAAGAACAGGCTTCGGATGGAGCTACATGGAGCCCTAGAATCCACTCGCTGAGCCAACGATTCTGCTCGCCATCACTAGAAAGACAGATAGGAGGCCTATGCTGAGAGGGAAGGGTACATGAAGAGAGTGGAGGAGCTCCGAGTTCGGCTCGAAAGTGTTCAGTCTGAATTAGAGAGCGCAAAGAAACTGAAAGATGAAGCTAAGGAGAAGGTGCGGATAGTGGCCGACACAGTTGTGGACTTTTCCTATGCTGCTTATGACAAGGCTTTGAGTCATGTTCAGTGTCTGTATCCGGACGCTGTTTTAGAGCCAAGCGTTCTTCAGTTTGATCACGAGGTTCGTGATGCGAGGATCGTCAAGTATCATCCCAACAAGGTTGACTTCGATGTCATTGCCCCCTGATCGTTTCTTTCAGTTCATTTGTTTTTGGCTATGTAATTTGTCTTTGTCTTGTTGGATTTCTTTCTATATCTCGCTTTGAAGGGCCTTACCGTTTCCGGGATGACCATCAATGTTACATTTTGACTTATCCATGTTTACTTTTTGTCCGGCTTGTTTCTTATCTTTATGACTGGTGCATGTTGGATGGCATCGGGCGTAAGTCGTGCCTTGCACATTCGGATGTACAATACCATATCGCTTCGTGGTCAAGTTTACTCTGTGGGGTAGTTTATCAGAACTCGGTCTGATTCTAACTTGCCCATCAAAGGTTGCGACACGTTTTAAGTCGCTTCGCGAAACGAGTAGGTCGACTCGAGCCTCGGTTTGTAGGGTAGCGAAAACGTTCGCAGCGTCGATCTCATGCCGCCCTTTTTTACCGTCGGGCTTTCACATTAGTTGCCTGGTCCCCCGCCGCTGGTGTCAGGACCTGGCTTTCTATCCTGCAAGTAACAGCAAGTATTGCAAAACGATATCTTGAATCATTAGGATAAAATTTCATTCATTCACGCATATTAACGGTTCATTCTATTATATTGATTTATCATTCATGTTTCGTTCATACAACAAATTTCCTTAGTTTATCAGCGTTCCAAGTTCTAGGTATTGGTTCCTTGTTCAAAGTTTCCAGCTTGAAGGTTCCGTTTTCGGTTTCTGCAATTATTCTGTATGGACCTTCCCAATTAGGGGCTAACTTTCGTTGGGATGCATTCTTCAAACCTATGTCTGCCCTTCGTAGGACTAGGTCTCCCACCTCGAAGGTTCTAGGGACCACCTTGGCATTAAACCTTGCAGCCATCCTTTGCTTGATCACCATGTCCTTCAGCGCTGTTGTTTCTAAATTCCTCTACGAAGTCCAACTCCTCTCGGAGTCTTTGCTCATTGGCTTCTAGAGGATTTGGGTGCTTGGTCCTCCAGTTTAACTCTCTGATTTCGACGGGTATGACTGCTTCTGTTTCGTATGCCATCCGGAAAGGTGACTCACCAATTGATGGGTGCAGGGTGGTTCTGTAGACCCACAAGACGTATGGTAGTTCTTTCGGCCAGCAGCCCTTTGCTTCGTCAAGTCTCCTCCGTAATCCTCTCAAATTACTCTGTTGGCTGCCTCTGTTTGTCCGTTGGTCTGAGGGTGTTCTACCGATGTGAAGCGGTGTTTGATGCACAAGTCAGCCATCAGTTGCCTAAACCCTTTGTCTGTAAACTGTGTGCCATTGTCGGTGATGACTACCTCCGGTATGCCGAATCTGGTCATGATATTTTTCTTAAAGAACTTCATGCAATTTTTTGCCGCGATAGTGGTCAAGGGCTCGGCTTCGATCCATTTGGTAAAGTAATCGACAGCGACGATTAAGTACTTCACCTGCCCTGGGCCTGGAGGAAAGGGGCCTAAAAGGTCAATCCCCCACCACGCGAAAGGCCAGGGAGAGCTTAGGTATGTCAGATCGGATGAAGGGGCGACGTGCACATCGGCGTATCTTTGGCACTTGTCACATCTTTTTACGTAATTTTGTGAATCTTCATTCATGATGGGCCAGTAATAACCCGCCCTGAGTGCTTTTGCTGCCAGGGCACGTCCTCCTAGGTGTTTCCCACAGTTTCCCTCGTGGATTTCTGCGAGCACGCAGTCCGCTTCTGGCCCCTCTACACATTTTAATAGAGGCATAGAGAAGCCTCTTCGAAAAAGTCGTCATTCAATGACCGAGTATTATGCTGCCCGCCTTCTTACGGAAGCCGCTTCCTTTGTATCAGTGGGCTCTTGCCCTTCGAGGATATACCGACGGATTGGGGTGATCCAATTTTGGCTTGCTTCAACAGTGAGGATGGAGGTAGGTGATCCTTTGCTTAAGAGGACGCTGGGAGTGGATAGAGTTTCTTGAATGACGCTTCGATGGTTCCCTGGCGCTCTGGTGCTTGCCAGCTTAGAGAGTATACCAGCTCTGGTGTTGTCTCCCTTTGGCACATGCTTCACCTCCGCCGTGCTAAACAATCCTAGGAGTTCACGTGCTTTAGCAAGGTACTTCTGTAGTACCGGGTCATAAGCACCAAATGCTGCATTGATCTGGGAGACAACCAGCAGTGAATCTGTGCGGAGCTCAAGTTGTGTAGCACCGAAGTCTTTGGCCAACTTCAGGCCAGCTATGCAAGCCTCATATTCTGCTTGATTGTTGGATGTAGGGAATGAGAATGTCAGGGATACTTCAACCATTAGTCCTTCTGAGTTTTCAAGTATCAGCGCGACTCCACTTCCTTTGCTGTTTGAGGACCCATCCACGTGGAGGGTCCATGCCGTTTCCACTCTGTCTCCTTGTGATGTTGTTGTCATTTCGGCTACGAAGTCTGCCAATATCTGAGCCTTCATGGTTGGTCTTGTCTCGTACTTGATCCCAAACTCTGAGAGCTCGACTACCCATTTGATCATTCTCCCAGCCAGGTCGTGGCGATGAAGGATTTGTCTGATTGGCTGGTTGGTTCGAACTACCACCTGGTGTGCCACAAAATATGGTCTGAGCGCCTGGCTGCAATTACCAACGCCAAAACAACCTTTTCAACCTTTTGGTACCTCAGTTCGGGTCCCTGTAACGCCTTACTTACCAAGTATACCGGCCTCTGGCCAGTGTTAGTTTCTCAGATGAGTACAGCACTTAACGCTTCATCTACCACCGCGAGGTTTAGATACAGGGTTTTTCCTTCCTCTGGACGTGTCAAGATGGGTGGTTCGGAGAGGGTCTCTTTTAAAAGGTAGGGACTTGTGGGCTGCTTTCGAAATGAAGCGGGACAGCGCTGCTATCATTCCGGTGAGCTTTTGATCTTCTTTCTTTGTAGTTGGTGAAGTCATCTCGGTCACAGCCCTGTATTTGTCAGGGTTTGCCTCAATACCTCTCTCAGTGAGATAGAAACCAAGGAATTTCCCTGCTCTAACTCCGAAGGTACACTTCTCCGGGTTCAATCTCATATTGTTCTTTCGGATTTCCGAAAATACTTCTGTCACATCTTTGAGATGGTCTGGATCATTTTTACTTTTAACTATCATGTCATCTAGATACACTTCGATTACCCAACCAAGTTGAATTTTAAATACCTTGCTCATCATTCTTTGGTAAGTTGCCCCGGCATTTTTGAGTTCAAAGGGGAATTACGCGATAGCAATAACTTCCTTGCTCTATCATGAACGCCGTTTTCTCTTGATCAGGTGGGAACATTGGGAATTGGTTATACCCCGAGTACGCATCCTTGAAGGATAATAAACGAAAGCCTGAGGCGCTATCGACTAATTTCTACGCTAGGGACGAGGAAGGCGTCTTTTGGACATGCCTTGTTAAGATCGGTATAATCAACGCACATCCTCCATTTTCCATTAGATTTCTTAACAAGGACTACATTGGACAACGAGGTGGTATACTTAATTTCTTTGACAAAGTTCGCCTCTAAGAGGTCCTTCACAGCCCTAGTGGCAGCTTCAGCTTTCTCTCCCTTTTGGACTCTTCTCTTCTGGTCAACCCACTTAGTGTTGGGATTGACAGCAAGATGGTGGCAAGGTACCTCGGGTGGTATACCTGGCATATCAGCTGCAGACCAGGAAAACAGGTCAGAATTCTCCCTTTGGCAGATGGTGAGTTTCTCCTTGACCTCCTCAGGGAGGTCTGTCATACCCTAATTTTGTCCGGCTTAGGTCAAAACCCTAATTTTCCACAAAAAATAAATAAATTGAAGAATGAAGAGCATCATGCATTGCATTTTGGGTCCTAGAAGTCATTCCAAGGTCTTTAAAGTCATTTTTAGGGTTGGAATGCACTTTTTAGGCAAATTAGGGTTTTAGGGTCAAAAAGGGCATTTTGGTCATTTTTCGCAAAAGATGATTTTCTCGCCAAAAATGCACATCCACAAAAAGTACATTTTTATTATATCAAGGATAATTTTTGTACAATTTTTTAGAAAGAAAACCCTAGTCAAAAATAATTAAAAATGTTTTTTTTTTCATTTTTAGTGCATAGAAAAATAAAAAGGGACCATTAAATATTCCTCAATTCTTAAGTGACAATTTTTATTGTCATGGGTGACTAGAGGGAATATTTTATGGTGCCCAAAAACATGTGACACATTTTCAATAGGTGCACTACCATTTGCATGCCCAAAATTCAAAAACTCAAAAAAAAAAAAAGGAAGTGTCCTCAATAAGACAAAAGACCAAAAACAAGTTTTCTCTCTCTCTCTCTCTCTCTCTCTCTCCCCACAATTTCGAAATTCTCTCACTCTCTCTCCCCCCCCACAATTTCGAAATCCCCTCTCTCTCTCTCTCCCTCTCACAAAATTCTTCCACACTCTTCTATTGTACTATTATTCCTTATCTTGAAGGAATATGCCTTGTACCATCCTTAAACCTTCTCCTTTGGTGCATATCACCAATTCTCACTCACTCTCATGAGGATTCATGCCCTCTTTGGTAAATTACCTCACTCACTTACATTAGCCTCTTCATAAGGAAACACCAATTTTCCTCTTTGGTAACATTCCATCCCAATCATACCCCTAACCCTATTTTTGCCTCACATTATTCCTAAAATAAGACAAGTTTTTTTTACAAAAACTCTCACTCCCTTCCCTCATTTTCGCCCCCACTCTCTCACTCTCTCCATTTTGTGTTTTCTCTCCACCCTCAATCCTTGTGATAAGTGATCTCAAGCCTCCATTCAAAATCAAAGTTCAATCCTAGAGCACTTAGTAAGACCAATGACTCAATTGCCCCTAAACCTAAAATAACTCTATAAATACTCCCTCATTCCCACACCTAAGGATCCTTTGGCCTCTCATTCTCCTACACTCTCATTTTTTACCCTAGCATACCAAAAACTTCTCCCTCTTCCACGAAATCTCTCTCACTCCCTCACTTCATTCTTTTCATCTTTCACCATCAAATCTTCCATTTCTTGCTAGATCATCATCATTCCTTCCATTCTCTTCAAGGTTGCATCATCAAATTGCTAAGAGCTAGCAATCTTTGTGGGTTCGAGGGTAGATCCAAGTTCATTTTGAGTCTATATCATCTCCTTCTTCATTTCTTTGTGATTTTGAGGTAAGCCTCGAAACTTTGCATCTCATATTTAGTTCTTCTTGCATAATATCTCTTCTACTCCCAACTCCTTCTTGATTGCTTGTTGTTGTTGCTTTGAGGATCCATTTCAAACATTTTGACAAGGACTTAGGGAGCCTTGGGTGTTTGAGATGGGTCCTTGGCCTTGAAGGAGTTGTTCTTGTGCTTGAATAATTTCCCTTGCATCTCTAAACATTTTGCACTAAATTTCATGAAATAAGAGTTGTTTTATGGCATTGTTCATTTCGCATGCTTGTAGAAAACTTAGGGTTCATGTGAGTTTTATGCCATCCTTTGCTTAATCATGTGAATCCTTTGCAAAAAAATGGATCTATGTTGCTTTATGTTAACTTTTGTGTTTTTTTTTAATAAAAGTGTGGATCTATGTTCTCTTTGGGTTCGCATGCTTATGTTGAAAAACATTTTCTAATTGATTTTGTTGTTGTTCTTTGCTTGATGATGTTTAATCTTGTTGTTAGTATTTTTATTTTAGTGTTAGATGTTATTTTTTGTTGTTGGTTGATGATCTAATATGATTCCCACTAGTGCCTAGTGCACCTTGACCTAAGTGGTGAAGATTGCTAGAAATGACTCAATTTAGTTTGTGTGTCCATTTATTCTTGTGTCTTAGTTTGCTTATTGTAAATTGTTGATGATAGGCAAGTTGATTCTCACTAGTGCCTAGTGCACTTTTCTCAAAGTGAGAGGATTGTTCTATATGATTCAACTTGGTTTTAGTGTTTATTTACTTTTTACCATTTTACTTTACCATTCATTAACTTTTTACCAAAACATAAAAATATTTTACTACTTTGGTTTTTACCACTTCATTAATTTTTTACTAAAACATAAAAAGATTTTACCACTTCCCATTTACCTCATGCATTTTTACTTTACCATCTCATTAAATAATTACCATTTACTTCATGCATTTTTACTTTACTTTTCACTAACTTCTTACTTAAAGTTTTACAACTTATCAACTTGCAAAAATACCCAAAACATTTTCACATTCATGCATCTTCATTCATACTTAGTTTATGTGACACTCTCTTGCATCCTCTTATGCATCCTTGTATGCCATCCATTCATAAATAAAGTGCTATGCATCCATTCCTTGTACACTCATACACTTACATGCTTACCTAATCATGAATCCTTGCTTACATATTCAATCATTTAACTTAGAATACTCTATGTTTACAATCAATTGTATTCACTTGTTCTTGATGCCATGTAAATGTCTTTACTTGATTGTGTGCCCTCCTCTCCACTTGTATGACCTCCTAATGGAGACGTAAGTCTACATGCATGTTGTAGCATAGAGCCATTAGGGTAAATACAATCCTTCTTGCACACACACAATTACTTTGAGAACTTTGTTTTGCATCTTTAATAATTGAATCCTTTGATTGTATGGGCATGTTTAATCTTGGTTAATGAATGATATGTTCATGTTTGCTTGAGTATTATTCATTCATTTGCATTTGGTTATGGATTTAGAATTGACTTGAAATGTTCTACTCCTTTTCTAAAACCCATTTCCTAAAATCATTTCAAAACAAAAAGAAACTTTTACTTTCAAAACAAAAATAAATCAATCGTCATTAAACACCAATCGCGCCGTTGCCGATTAGGTTGTTAATGATGATATTGTTTTCAAAAGGAGTTAGAAGCGAGACCATTCTAACCGTTGTTGTTCGGTCTTCGCAAAAACTCTATCCCATTTTCGAAAACTTATTCATTTCTCAAAAATAAACCAGTTGTCATTAAACACCAATCGCGCCGTTGCCGTTTAGGTCATTAATTATGATTTCATTTTCAAAAGAGTTAGTAGTGAGGCCATTCTAACCGTTGTTGTTCGGTCTTCACAAACGCTCACCCAATTGCGAAAAACCTCTTAAGCCGTTTTCAAAACCAACTCCACGAGAACTACGTCGCTTTGATCCCTCTTCCAGTGAGGGTACGTAGGAGCGGGGTCCTGTCCCGTCAAGCACACTCTTAAAAAAATCTTTTTTTAGCCCCGATTTACAAAGATAAACCGAGAACTATGTAGCTTTGATCCCTCTTCCAGTGAGGGTACGTAGGAGCGAGGTCCTGTCCTGTCAAGCACACTTTTAAAAAATCTTTGTTTTATCCTGATTTTCAAAGATAACCCGAGAACTACGAAGCTTTGATCCCTCTTCCAGTGAGGGTACGTAGGAACAGGGTCCTGTCCCGTCAAGCACACTCTAAAAAAATCTTTGTTTTATCCTGATTTTCAAAGATAACCCGAGAACTACGTAGCTTTGATCCCTCTTCCAGTGAGGGTACGTAGGAACGGGGTCCTGTCCTGTCAAGCACACTTTTAAAAAAACTTTGTTTTGTTCCCGAGAACTACGTAGCTTTGATCCCTCTTCCAGTGAGGGTACGTAGGAACGGGGTCCTGTCCTGTCAAGCACACTTTTAAAAAAACTTTGTTTTGTTCCCAAGAACTACGTAGCTTTGATCCCTCTTCCAGTGTGGGTACGTAGGAACGGGGTCCTGTCCTGTCAAGCACACTTTTAAAAAAACTTTGTTTTGTTCCCGAGATCTACGTAGCTTTGATCCCTCTTCCAGTGAGGGTACGTAGGAGCGGGGTCCTGTCCCGTCAAGCACACTTTTAAAAAATCTTTGTTTTGTCCTGATTTTCAAAGATAACAACCGAGAACTACGTAGCTTTGATCCCTCTTCCAGTGAGGGTACGTAGGAGCGGGGTCCTGTCCCGTCAAGCACACTCTTAAAAAATCTTTGTTTTGTCCTGATTTTCAAAGATACCAAAAATATCTCTTTCCCCCTCGTTTTCAATAAAACAAACTCCTAAAGAAAAGAAAAGAAGTAGAATAAAATGCTTTCAAACTCGAACTTTTGTCCAAACCACGCATCAAGTTAATGGTTCCCTTTCGGTAGAAAGGAGGTGCGGGGTGCTAACACCTTCCCCGTACCTAACCGACCCCCGAACCTACATCTCTGCGTTTTCAAAAGACCATCCGCCTTGTCTAAAAGACCTTTTTTTCAATGTTTTGGTCTTAAAATTAAAATATTGGTGGCGGCTTCAAACTTTTTCCACGTTGTCAAACGAAAAGTCCCAAACCGGATTTTTCGGGCGCAACAGCTGGCGACTCCACTGGGGACCATTTTTTTTTTTTAAAAAAGACGAGGGTCAAGCCTAGTTAACTTTGATGTGTGGTTTTAAAATTAATTGAGTTGAAAGCTTTGTTTTACTTCTTTTATATTTGTTCACAATGCCGTGTTCATGCATTCCTCAATTCCCATGTCCCCTATTCTCTGCTCCCTTTCTTAAGGTAAAAACATGCATTTCCTCCCATTCTATTATGATCCCTTCTTCTCCGCTCCCTTTCTTGAGGTAAGCAGTGCATATGACTGTTGCTGAAACCTAGGTTGGATTATTGGTATTGTGATATTGAACCCTAGGGTAGACGACATGTTATTGCCTGCTATTGTTTGGACTGTTCTGGGTTTTCCTTTGCAGGTGGGGTATATGTGGGTAGTTTTAGGCGGTATGCCCTTGCTGCACACACTCACACCTTATGCTTACTATGCTTTGAGAGGGGCCTAAAACCCAAGGTCTGACAAAACTTAGGAGAGTGGAAACGAGAAGTGACTGGCAATTGGACCGTTGTCCTTCCGACTCTCACGAAAGTTTCAGCCAGAGTATGCTCTTTCATGATGCCTCACACCAGATGGCGTTCCATCGTTGTGGGTGCTATTGTGAAAGAGAATTAGCTCTGGTAACCTGGTGAGGAAGTGACTAGAACCCGCATGGGAGGAACATTTGAGTTGTCCTAGAACTTAAGTCCCCACCTTCGTAGGACACAAGGGGCATACCAAATTGTGTGCTGCATGGTAATATAGACATGTTTTCAAAAAAAGAGTAGGAGGTTTTTCAAATAAAAAGTAGAGAAAGAGCTGCCGTTGTAGCCTTTCTTCTGCCGGTCCGTACGAAGTGACATATGGCCCACTCTTTTCAAAAAAGCGAGAACGAGCTGCCGTTGTAGCCTTTCTCTTGCTTGGTCCATATGAAACCACGTACGGCCCGCATTTTTCAAAAAAAAAAACTTGAACTAATGCCAATAAAGGCTTTGCCCTAATCTGCATATGCATAAAACATCATCATCATTTTGCATGCATCCTCGCATTGCATCCAACATAAGCTTTTACAGCTCATGCATGCATCCTTGCATTTCATCAAAGTTTGTTTGCCGAGAATCCCAAAGTGACAAAGAATCTTGCCATAGGTACAGTATGGAATCAAGAAGTGAGACAATGCACCCCCCGAGATATCCGGTTGAATGTATGGGGCGTGTTTGTTTCATTTGTTGATTCCACTCTTGTTATGTTCTAAACAAATCAAAATTCACTGTTAAATCTATGGCAAGATATGACACGTTGGGGTTCACGGCATAAGACAAACTAAAACTAACACTCATCTGCATTGCACGCATTGCATTCAATAATTTGCTCCTTCACTTAATAAAAGGTTCTACCAACAGAAGCGAGAGGCAAGCTGGTTCTCCGCCACCGATACTTCACCCGATTACAAGCCAAGCTGATGGCTGATCCTCAAGGGCATCCAGAGATTGAAACTGAAAGTAACCCAGAACATGAAGATTTGGGCGTACAAATTCTGAATCCTGAGCAGCTGGCTCAGGAGAGCCAAGTGCTTAAGGATACGGTTGGGGCAATGGAGGCCCGGGTGCATGAGATGATGGTCATGCTGCAAAGTTTAAAGAGTGGGACAGCTGCTGAAGGTGTCGCCGTCGTGGGTCCAAATGGTGTCACTTCTTCCGTTCCTCCTCCAATATCAGCCACAGTTCCTCCGGGATCCGGGGTCAGTCATCCCGTCTTTGCTTCAGGAATGAATGGGCCGAATCAATACACTTCACAAAGATATCCTTGGGGTATGCCTGCTGGGTACATGCCGCGAACTGTTGGACCTATCCCCGTCAGTATGGTTGCGCCTAATCAGGTCACTGCCGCCGTGTCCAGGGGAGCTGCCGGAGGACCGCAGATCCAAACTCCTGGTCCTCATGCCGTGCTCAGTCCTACTCCGGGGCTTGCAGTACACCCTCACAATGTTCCTCAGCCTGGAGGGTATTATTACAGTATGGGGAGTCACCCCCAAGGACATATGTTTGAGGGATCACAGCCAAATGACCCGATTCGTGCACTTGAAGAAAGAGTAAAGGCAATGGAGGGTGTTGGTGTCAGAGCCAAGGAAGCTCGTGAGCTGTGTTTAGTCCCAGATTTGGATTTGCCACCAAACTTCAAAGCTCCCAAAGTGGACAAATACAGAGGAACAGGCTGTCCGGAGAGCCATGTTACGATGTTTGTCTGAAAAATGGGTCCTTACGCCAATGATGACAAACTGCTGATTTACTGCTTTCAAAACAGTTTGGCTGGAGCTCCTCTAGATTGGTACATGAAACGGCAATCCTCTGAAATTCGTTGTTGGAAAGATTTGTGCGAAGCATTCATGAGACAATATAAGTATAACATGGACATGGCTCCGGACAGGTCGCAATTGCAACACATGAGTAAGGGCGAAAGGGAGACTTTCAAAGAATATGCCCAGAAATGGCGAAGCCTAGCCGCCCAGGTCCAACCTCCTTTGACTGAAAAAAAAATGGTGTGCACGTTCTTGGAAACTCTGCCAGCAATTTACTATGACCGGCTGATTACAAGTGTTTCAACTAGCTTCAACTAGCTTCTCCGACTTGAGCATGCTCTCCGAAGTGGGAAGATTTCGAATCACCTCAGTAATGCAGGAAGCTCTGGTGGTTCAAGCAATCAGAAGAAGCCTCACTCCCATTTCCCGAAGAAGAAAGAAGGGGAAACAAATGTAATCTCGGGAGGAAGTTCATCCTTTGGTACCCCTCCACCACAAACTGTTCCATTTTCTGCTCCTGTGCCATCCCAGCAAGGCGGTGACAGTCACAGGGCTCAAGGTTATCAGTACAAGAAACGGACTGTAACACCCCGGTATTTTTATTGAGTAAAAATACCCAAGTGTACCATCATAAAATAATCAGAGATATTTTTCCTGTTTTAGATATTGAACATAAATAAAAACAACTCATAACTTAGAGTCCAATATCCAAATACCAAGAAATAGCGGAAACGATTTTACAACTTTTACTGATACAAGTTATACAATCGAAAATACAAAAATCTCGAGGGAAAGACAATAACAATGAAAACTAAGTCTTCACCGTCTTCATATGCACACAACCTAGTTGTGCTTCTTCACCTTTTCTTTTTCCCCCTGCTTCTCTGTAAAACCACAAAATATAAACAGTGAGATACAATCTCAGTGAGTTCTACCGAGACCCCTACTAACGCTCTCGGTTCATTTAAAACGTTTTATTATGATTCGACACAACACCGACCGCAATCCGCTTGCTAATCTCGGTGGACCATACAATAAGGCTTCGATCTAGTAAGACACCGGCTGCAATCTTTTTGCGTCTCCCGATGAACTAGCATCCTAGGCCCTTCTACGTAACACCGGCTGCAGCACATCTGCGTCTCCCGGTATTCATAGTACAATACTTTTAACATAACACCGGCTGCAGCACATCTGCGTCTCCCGGCGAACCCCTATCCAATAACAGTTCCGCTATTGGCCTCAGAGCCTAGGGTAAGGGATCATGACTTCCCCGCCTAGTATGTTAACATGGGTCGTCACCCAAACTCGATATAATATATATATCTATAATAGTATGAACATTTAGTTCATTTACATTCAGACCAATAATTGAACATAACACCCGCATCGGGCCGTTTCCCATAGTCGATATAATTTATATATCGTGAATCGTAGACCGGTTTAGACAATAAATAATAATCGTCCCGCGTCAGTTATACCGTATCACGTAGGACTCATAGTCCGCTTTATTATTAATAAAACATATGTTCGCACACGAGTACTATTATTCGGTTTTTCGAAATAGTTTAGAACTTTAAAAACAGTCCATTATGCCATTTAATTTATTTAAATAGATAGATCTTTGAATAAGCTTTCCAACGCCCCTGAGAACACCTCAATCGGGTTCCCGGATCAAAAGTTATTGCGAAACGAAAAACAGTGTTTGGTTGCTGAAAATTCTGCCAACTGGCGCGCGAGTGGCGCGTGGCGCGCAAACGGCGCGCGAGTTGACAGTCAAGTTCTGTCCAGTGGCGCGCGAGTGGCGCGCGGCGCGCAAACGGCGCGTGGACGGGCAGAAAGGGGGCCTGTCAAGTGCAGATTTTGGCGGTTTCGCCCGAAAATCGCGATTCCGCTTAATTCCGATTCTCGTTCCGATTTAAAACAGTTTTCACAACCATAAAAACAGTTCCAATCAAAGTCACACAATCAATCAAATCAATCAAGAACTCAATCAAAACGGATTTTATCAAAAACGACATATTTTCCAATTAACGGTTTTTAGTCAAAATCTTTCGAAATCAAATCACCGAAAATTCCATTTCAACGCGACACAACTCGAGACTCGCTCCGATCGATTCCTAATCCGAAACAGACAATATCCAGAAATATTCCAGTCCAGCGAAAGCGATAAAACAGTTAATTAATTAATTCGAAACATAAAATCCTAAACGTGAGTAGAACTCACCTTTGACGCGTGATCCACGATCGAGCCGAAATCACCGAGTAACCACACGAACATTCCCCGCTCCGGCGACACCCAATCCGCTTCCAAAGCTTCCCACTCGATCACGAAACCGCTTTTTGACCGAAATACCGATTTCCCGAAATTCTTCATGAACACTATTCATCATCTTCTCCAACCTCAAGTCACTATTCACAAAACCCCAATTTGCTCCCTAAACCCTTGATTCTTCACAAACTCCAAATCGGACTTCAATATTTGCGCTATCCACCTTGAGCTCGCTCCCAAACACCATCCAAAGCTTCCCTTTGAGCTTGAACAACAAAACCTCCACTTTTCTCCAAATTTCGAAAATGGTGGATTTGAGGAGAGTGAGTTGATGATGAAGATTTTGGTACCAATACGAAGAGGAAGTAGCGCTGAACATTTTTCGTGTTGGAAGGAAGTCGTTTTGATGAACCGAACCCTTCCCTTTTTCTCCTTCTTCCTCCCCACCCTTTCTTTCTCTTTTCTCTCCTTTTCTCTCTTTTCTTCTCTATGTTTCTCGTTCTCAGTTTCTTTCTTTCTTTCAATTTCTTTCTTTCTTTTTCTTTTCTTTTCACGTGCACACACATATATTTATTTAATATATAATTGGTAACGTGGTCAAATTACCACATTGATCTAAATCTCCTATTTCGATTCCGAAACTTCCTTGGTCCGTATTATCCGGTTAACGATCCGATGACAACCAATAAATAATTTTTGCACTCAGTAAATTTACCAGTTAAGTACTAAATTGGTTTAATTGGGTTAACACCCAAATAATTCCATTAATTATTTTGCGGATGTTACATTCTCCCCAACTTAAAAGAATTTTGTCCCCAAAATTTCGTCAAGTCTTTCATTTGACTAACCGAGAACAGATATTCTCAGAAAGGTCCAAATTTGCTGGAAAACATTCTTGAATTCACGAAATGAGTGTAGAAAATCTTCCCAAGTTGGCACATCAATCTCCAAGTATGATCCACTACTACCTTGATACGAACTCTCTGGTCACGCATCTATACGAGAAACTCATCATTTGCCTACATCGCCTCGGCATCGCGTTTGAAAACACTTCTGAAGCTTCATTCTAGTTATCCCAGCTTGCTCCCTAACCTTGATTAATCTAAATCAAAGGGTTTAATACAAGACACTTGATAGACATACAGGTTGAAAACGAGATCCACAAACTGGTACTCCTCGGCAAAGGTAAAAACAAACACAATTTCTTCGAAGGGAATAAACACGTTCTCAACAAACCTTCTAAAATCCATAACAGTTCTCGTACACACCGACAATGTGACGGAAAGTCACTGGTGAAACTTCTTGGCTCATCCCCAAGATTTCGAGATAGAACTCTTCAAAAGATGGAATGAGGATTTACCAGAAACGTTTATCTTAAACGTAGAAGTAACCCGTGGGAACATCAATTAATTTCGGAAGTAATGAAAATCACATCAGTTGTTCTTCAAACAACTATCAAACAGAACTCAGAGCTCCTCTCCGAATTACTCAATAGCGTTGAGAGCTTCCCCTCAACCTAAGTAATCCTCCAAGGATTTTTCCTCCTCAATCATATTCTATTAGCCTCTTGATTCGTTCCCAAAATTAACTTTAGCATGCGGGTTTTCACAAAAACGATTTTTCAAAACTATTACACCGTACGCCAAGCTTCACTTCGGAAATTTCAGTCACTTACATATTCGTATTCACGTTTGACTTGTTAAACGGAATTACTTATTACAATCTCATTGTTAACCTTCACAATAAGAGATTAACAAACTAATACCTTGCCACTCATACATCTGCTTTATATTCTGTACACCCAGGAACAGAATATAAACTTCGGTGTGCTTCCTCTAACACTTGCCTTTTTATTGATCTCATCATCGGCCGCACAGATTCTACCGTTGAAACAACTGACTCCATCACTATCCATGGTAAAATCTGGAAATACCTTTGTGATTGTAGTTCCACATCAACTTCCTGTGCTAAGCGTATAGAATCCCTTAGGGAACTAGAGATCCTCATATGGCTCAACACTAACCGGATTCTCCTTGATCTTGAACTCAGATTTAAGTCTCTATCAGACTCTAATAATTCCATCTAATGCATCATAATACTGCCGTGTGTAGCGATTTCCTATTACTCGCATCAGCTACAACATTGGAATTTCCTGGATGATACTTCAACCCGAAGTCATAATCCTTCAGAAATTCTACACACTTCTCTGCCTGCTATTCAGTTCTTTCTGATCAACAGATACCTTAAACTCTTGCGATCACTAGAGACTTCGAAGCGAGACCCATACAGGTAACGTCTCCAAATCTTCAGTGCATACACAATAGCTATTAACTCCAATTCCTGAGTTGGATAATTCTCTTCACGAGACCTCAATTGTCTGAACGCCTAAGCTACCACTTGTTGATCTTTGCATTAGGATACATCCTAAACCCTTCCCTGAAGCGTCATCGAAAATTTAAAATTCTAATGACGGATCCGGAAGAATCAGGATTGGAGCAGAAGTCAATCTAACCTTCAATTCTTGAAAACATTCTCCACAATCAGCATCCCACGTAAACAGATAACCCTTACGAGTTAACCGAGTAAGTGGAAAACTAACTGTGAGAACCCTTGAACAAATCTCTTATAGTAACCGGCTAGATCCAGAAACTTTTGATCTCTGCGACTGACGTCGGTCACTCCCATTCAACACCGCTTCCTTCTCACTGGGACCTACAGAAATTCCCGACTTGGGGAATCACATGTCCCAAAGACTTTACCTCTGACGCCCAAAAATCACACTTCGAAGGTTTCAAGTACAACTCCTTTTCTCGGAGTACACTCAGAACAATGAGGAGATGTTGGACATGTTCCTCAATGGTCTTCGAGCACATCAAGATATCATCGATGAAAACGACTTCAAACTGATCCTGATAAGAATGAAAAACTCGGTTCCTGAAATCCACGAATACCGCCGGGGCATTAGGTAGACCGAAAGGCATCACTACTAACTCGTAATGTCCATACCTAGTACGGAAAGCTGTCTTCGGAATATCTAAGGCTCTAACTTTTATTTGATGACATCCTGACCTCAGGTCGATTTTTAGAAAACACAGCAGCGCCTCAAATTGTTCAAGCAATTCGTCTATCCTTGGTAAGGGATATTTATTCTTGATCGCCACTTTGTTGAGTTGTCGATAATCAATGCACGATCTCATGCTATCATTTTTCCTTTCGACTAACCACACCAGAGCACTCCTTAGAGAAGCACTCGGTCGACAGAATTTCTTTAACATCGACTCTTCAAGTTGAGACTCCATTTCCTTGAATTCTCAAGAAACCTTCAATAAGAAACAATAGATATTGATCCCGTGCCAGGAACCAATTCTACAGTAAACTCTACCTCTCGCTCTGGAGGTTCAGAAGAAACTTCATCGTGAAAACATCCAGAAAGTCATTCACGACCTGAACGTTCGCCAAATCTAAACTAGTTTCAGAATTTGTCCTAGACAATTCAACTGATTCTGAAGAGGAACTGATAGTTGATTGCAACATGATTTGCAGTCATCCAATTCATACCCAAAATGGTGTCCACACTTCTCGTAGACAAACAATAAATTCTACAATGAAATTTCTGCCTCCTATAACAATTGGACAATTCTATACAAAGATTATGTCTGGACACGACCCTTAGCAGCAGTTAAAACGATTATCGGCTCGGATAGCGAAGGCATTGCCAATCCCAGCCGATCTACACATGCTTGTGCTATAACACAATGGGTTGCACCCGAATCGTATAATATACTGACGGAGTTATTGAAAACTGATTCCATACCCCTCAGTAACTTGTCAGCAGTTGTAACTGTCTAAGCATCTAGAGTGTTGACTCGTCATAGCCTTGGAGCTGCTTGTAACTCCTTGGAACTCTTCCTTGCAGGACACCTATTTGCATAGTGACCTTCTTCATCATAATAATAGCATCGATTAGGTCCTCGCTTGCAATCACCACTGTGAGGCTCTCCACAGTTAGAACATCTTCTAACCTTTGAAGAATCAAAGAATTGCACCTGCTTTTCCTTTGATGAAATTATCTTAGGACTTTGCATTCGGAGTTGATAATTCAACTTCCTTCTTTCCTTTCCCATATTTCTTATGAGATCATCCTTGGCGACATAGGCTGATTGCACTAAGGCAACATAATTGGTAATAGTATAAGAACTGAGACCATAAATCATAAAAGCACTTATGCCCGTCTTATACTTCTGCATTCTCCATTCGTCATCCGAAGCTTACTTTACCACTTGGTAAAACTGAGACAACTTTTCAAACTTAGCGGTGTTTTCTTCCACCGTCATGTCACCTTTCCTGAGGATGCACCTGCTGAAGATTCCGGTTTTGGTCGAGGACTACGTCTTGATCATCCAGTCATAATTCCGCTTATGATGCACTAAGTATTAAGTTGATCAGGCTCAATGTCTCTTAGCATCACAAGTGTAATTACAAAAAGGACTAACAAGGAATCGACTCAACCCTAAACTAAGTCCGACTAGGTCGAACTGCTCTGATACCAACTGTAACACCCCGGTATTTTTATCGAGTAAAAATACCCAAGTGTACCATCATAAAATAATCAGAGATATTTTTCCTGTTTTAGATATTGAACATAAATAAAAACAACTCATAACTTAGAGTCCAATATCCAAATACCAAGAAATAGCGGAAACGATTTTACAACTTTTACTGATACAAGTTATACAATCGAAAATACAAAAATCTCGAGGGAAAGACAATAACAATGAAAACTAAGTCTTCACCGTCTTCATATGCACACCACCTAGTTGTGCTTCTTCACCTTTTCTTTTTCCCCCTGCTTCTCTGTAAAACCACAAAATATAAACAGTGAGATACAATCTCAGTGAGTTCTACCGAGACCCCTACTAACGCTCTCGGTTCATTTAAAACGTTTTATTATGATTCGACACAACACCGACCGCAATCCGCTTGCTAATCTCGGTGGACCATACAATAAGGCTTCGATCTAGTAAGACACCGGCTGCAATCTTTTTGCGTCTCCCGATGAACTAGCATCCTAGGCCCTTCTACGTAACACCGGCTGCAGCACATCTGCGTCTCCCGGTATTCATAGTACAATACTTTTAACATAACACCGGCTGCAGCACATCTGCGTCTCCCGGCGAACCCCTATCCAATAACAGTTCTGCTATTGGCCTCAGAGCCTAGGGTAAGGGATCATGACTTCCCCGCCTAGTATGTTAACATGGGTCATCACCCAAACTCGATATAATATATATATCTATAATAGTATGAACATTTAGTTCATTTACATTCAGACCAATAATTGAACATAACACCCGCATCGGGCCGTTTCCCATAGTCGATATAATTTATATATCGTGAATCGTAGACCGGTTTAGACAATAAATAATAATCGTCCCGCGTCAGTTATACCGTATCACGTAGGACTCATAGTCCGCTTTATTATTAATAAAACATATGTTCGCACACGAGTACTATTATTCGGTTTTTCGAAATAGTTTAGAACTTTAAAAACAGTCCATTATGCCATTTAATTTATTTAAATAGATAGATCTTTGAATAAGCTTTCCAACGCCCCTGAGAACACCTCAATCGGGTTCCCGGATCAAAAGTTATTGCGAAACGAAAAACAGTGTTTGGTTGCTGAAAATTCTGCCAACTGGCGCGCGAGTGGCGCGTGGCGCGCAAACGGCGCGCGAGTTGACAGTCAAGTCCTGTCCAGTGGCACGCGAGTGGCGCGCGGCGCGCAAACGGCGCGTGGACTGGCAGAAAGGGGGCCTGTCAAGTGCAGATTTTGGCGGTTTCGCCCGAAAATCGCGATTCCGCTTAATTCCGATTCTCGTTCCGATTTAAAACAGTTTTCACAACCATAAATACAGTTCCAATCAAAGTCACACAATCAATCAAATCAATCAAGAACTCAATCAAAACGGATTTTATCAAAAACGACATATTTTCCAATTAACGGTTTTTAGTCAAAATCTTTCGAAATCAAATCACCGAAAATTCCATTTCAACGCGACACAACTCGAAACTCGCTCCGATCGATTCCTAATCCGAAACAGACAATATCCAGAAATATTCCAGTCCAGCGAAAGCGATAAAACAGTTAATTAATTAATTCGAAACATAAAATCCTAAACGTGAGTAGAACTCACCTTTGACGCGTGATCCACGATCGAGCCGAAATCACCGAGTAACCACAGAACATTCCCCGCTCCGGCGACACCCAATCCGCTTCCAAAGCTTCCCACTCGATCACGAAACCGCTTTTTGACCGAAATACCGATTTCCCGAAATTCTTCATGAACACTATTCATCATCTTCTCCAACCTCAAGTCACTATTCACAAAACCCCAATTTGCTCCCTAAACCCTTGATTCTTCACAAACTCCAAATCGGACTTCAATATTTGCGCTATCCACCTTGAGCTCGCTCCCAAACACCATCCAAAGCTTCCCTTTGAGCTTGAACAACAAAACCTCCACTTTTCTCCAAATTTCGAAAATGGTGGATTTGAGGAGAGTGAGTTGATGATGAAGATTTTGGTACCTATACGAAGAGGAAGTAGCGCTGAACATTTTTCGTGTTGGAAGGAAGTCGTTTTGATGAACCGAACCCTTCCCTTTTCTCCTTCTTCCTCCCCACCCTTTCTTTCTCTTTTCTCTCCTTTTCTCTCTTTTCTTCTCTCTGTTTCTCGTTCTCAGTTTCTTTCTTTCTTTCAATTTCTTTCTTTCTTTTTCTTTTCTTTTCACGTGCACACACATATATTTATTTAATATATAATTGGTAACGTGGTCAAATTACCACATTGATCTAAATCTCCTATTTCGATTCCGAAACTTCATTGGTCCGTATTATCCGGTTAACGATCCGATGACAACCAATAAATAATTTTTGCACTCAGTAAATTTACCAGTTAAGTACTAAATTGGTTTAATTGGGTTAACACCCAAATAATTCCATTAATTATTTTGCGGATGTTACACAGACCAGTTTTGATCCAATACCAATGACATACACTGAATTGTTTGATCACTTGACTTCCAAGAACTTGATCAACACTCGGCCAATGAAGGCCCTGCAGCCGCCATTTCCCAGAAGTTACAACGCTAATGCTACCTGCAGTTTCCACGAAAACGGGGTCGGTCATACTGTGGAGGAATGTAAAGCCTTCAAGCATGTGGTGCAAGACCTAGTAGATGCTGGGTGGATCTCGTTCAAGCAAAGCAGCCCGAATACAACAACTAATCCATTGCCAGGTCATCAGAGGCCAGCTACCAATGCTATAGAAAGTTCCGTTGGGCAATTGGTAAAAGATGTGCAGAAGATCAAGACCCCGTTGGGTGTTATCTACTCTGGTTTATGCCATGTTGGGGTGGTTAAGAAGGGGTGTTGCCATGAAGAGGGGTGTGCTGACTCCACGTGCGTGGGGAATTGTGAAAGCTTTGGGATGATCCTGCAGGACCTGATGGATCGGCGTGTGGTCCAGATAGGAACCCATGATGTTGCTGTCATCAAGGATGGTTCTGAGTCTGAAGAGGGTGGTGCAAGTTTGGTTCGACGCTGCGGTGCCAGTGAAAAATTAAAGAATTGGAAGGCTGCTGATCTTCCTGTGACTTTTAATTTAAAGTAATCATTTGTAATGCAACCCTGTGGCTCTGCCCAAGGCCATAGGACAAGTTGTTAGGGGCGAGCATGTTTTTTATTTTCAGAATCATCATCATTAATAAAAATGTTGTTTTTGAATTTCAATCAATAAAAATCAATCCTTTTCATTTCATGTGTCTTTTCCTCGCTTTATTATTGTTTGCTTGCTTGTCTCGCCTTTCATTCTGCTTTTTCGCTTCGGCAAAATGCAGATCCACAGCAATTGTCTCCCAAAATAACAGTGCCAACAGTCCATATTTTGACTTTGATCACCCTATTAATCAAACTGAGGGGGATGTTGAGGAAGACTGGGAAGCTCCTCCAGAACTCATGAGGTTAATGAAACAGGAAGAAAGGGTAATTCAGCCACACGGAGAATCTACTGAAGTGATCAACTTGGGTACAGCTGAGAGCAAGAAAGAGGTCAAAGCGGGTACCGCCATGAATGACGAGGATCGCATGAAGTTGGTTCAGCTGTTGCACGATTATATGGATGTGTTTGCATGGTCCTACCAAGATATGCCTGGGTTGGATACTGACATTGTGATGCATAAGTTGCCAGTCAAACCTGAATGCCCGCCTGTGAAGCAGAAACTTAGAAGGATGAAGCCTGAGATGTCCCTAAAGATTAGGGATGAGGTAAAAAAGCAGTTTGATGCCGGATTCCTAGCGGTGGCCAAATACCCACAGTGGGTTGCCAATATTGTCTCGGTTCCAAAGAAGGACGGGAAGGTCAGAATGTGCGTTGACTACCGAGATCTGAATCGTGCTAGTCCTAAAGACGATTTTCCTTTGCCCCACATTGATGTTTTAGTGGATAGTACAGCTCAACACTCGTTATTCTCCTTCATGGATGGATATTCGGGATATAATCAGATCAAGATGGACCCCGAAGATATGGAAAAGACAACTTTCATAACGCTTTGGGGAATCTTCTGTTACAAGGTCATGCCATTCGGGTTAAAGAACGCTGGTGCAACCTACCAAAGGGCCGTGGTCACGCTGTTTCACGACATGATGCATAAGGAGATTGAGGTTTATGTGGATGACATGATCGCAAAATCTAAAACCGACGGGGAGCATATTGTCAATCTGCAGAAGCTCTTTGAACGGTTGAGGAAATATAAACTCAAGTTAAACCCGGCCAAGTGCACGTTTGGGGTGAGATCAGGGAAGTTGTTAGGCTTCATTGTCAGCCAGAAGGGAATCGAGGTGGATCCAGACAAAGTAAAAGCCATCCTCGAGATGCCGGTGTCCAAAACAGAGAAAGAAGTCTGTGGTTTCCTCGGAAGGCTGAATTACATCTCCCGATTCATCTTCCAGTTGACTGACACTTGTGAGCCGATCTTCAAACTGCTGTGCAAAAATCAAGAGTTGAAGTGGAATGACCAGTGTCAAACTGCCTTTGAGAAAATCAAGGTGTACTTGCAGAATCCACCAGTCTTAATGCCACCTGTGTCAGGCAGGCCTCTCATCTTATACCTTACAGTGCTAGATAATTCAATGGGCTGTGTGTTGGGGCAGCATGATGAATCCGGGAAAAAGGAGCATGCCCTATACTATCTTAGCAAAAAGTTCACCGACTGTGAGACAAGATATTCTATGCTGGAAAAGACTTGTTGTGCTCTAGTTTGGGCTGCTCACCGTTTAAGGCAGTACATGCTGAGTCACACCACTTGGTTGGTGTCAAAAATGGATCCAATCAAGTACATATTTGAGAAGCCAGCTCTTACAGGACGAATTGCCCGTTGGCAGATGCAATTATCAGAATACGATATCCTGTATGTCACACAAAAACCAGTTAAAGGTAGTGCACTTGCTGAGTATTTGGCATGTCAGCCGATTCCAGACTACCAACCAATGCAGCATGATTTTCCTGATGAAGATATCATGGCACTGTTTGATGAGGGGAAGTCCCAAGAAAGTGAAAGGTGGAGAATGATCTTCGACGGTGCGTCAAATGTATGGGGGCATGGGGCAGGTGCTGTGTTAATATCTCCTGACAATCGCTTCGTTCCTGTCACTGCAAGGTTGAGCTTCTATGTCACAAACAACATAGCAGAGTATGAAGCGTGCATCTTGGGTATTCAAGCAGCCCTAGAATGGAAAGTTAAAAGGCTAGATGTGTATGGAGATTGAGCCCTGGTTATTCATCAAGTAAGAGGCGATTGGGAGACCAGAGATCCCAAACTGATTCCCTATTGTGTTTATGTGCAAGAGTTGATGGAGTCTTTTGACGAAATCACTTTCAAACACATCCCTCGAAGCGAAAACCAGCTGGCTGATGCATTGGCAAATTTATCATCCATGTTCAATATCAATTGTGATAAAAGCTTGACTCATGTCACAATCCAGCACCGGAGTCTACCTGCGCATCACTACTGCACAGCCATAGATGAAGAGCCGGATGACAAGCCTTGGTATCATGATATCAAACAGTACATCATCAGCAGAGAATACCCTCCTGGGGCATCTGAAAATGACAAGAGAACTCTTCGGCGACTGTCAAGGAATTTCTTCCTCAGCGGTGAGGTTCTCTACAAAAGGAATTATGACATGGTCCTCTTAAGGTGTGTTGCTAAAGAAGAAGCTGAAAGAATCATGAAAGATGTACACGAGGGCTCATTCGGAACTCATTCCAGTGCGCATACTATGGCTAGACAGATTTTAAGGGCGGGCTATTACTGGTTGCATATGGAAGGTGACTGCTACAGATTTGTCCGAAAGTGCCACAAGTGCCAAATCTACGCTGACCACATTCATGTGCCGCCTGCCAAATTGAACGTTCTGACTGCATCCTGGCCGTTTTCAATGTGGGGAATGGATGTCATCGGTCCCATTGAACCCAAAGCATCAAATGGGCATCGCTTCATCTTGGTCGCCATTGACTATTTCACGAAGTGGGTTGAAGCTGCCTCATACTCCAGTGTAACCAGTTCAGTGGTTGCCAAATTTGTGAAGAAGGATCTGATTTGCCGTTATGGTCTTCCTAACAAGATCATCACTGATAACGGCAGCAATCTGAATAGCAAAATGATGAAGGACCTGTGCGCAGAGTTCAAAATTCAGCATCATAATTCTTCCCCCTATCGACCCAAGATGAATGGAGCAGTGGAGGCAGCTAACAAGAACATCAGAAAGATTGTGCAAAAAATGGTGGTCACATACAAGGATTGACATGAAATGCTTCCCTTTGCTTTGCATGCCTATCGTACTTCAGTGCGTACCTCAACTGGGGCAACTCCTTTCTCTCTGGTATACGGGTCAGAGGCGGTCCTCCCAATCGAGGTTGAGATACCATCCCTACGGGTACTCATGGAAGCTAAACTGGAAGAAGCAGAGTGGGTGCAGGCTCGTCTGGATCAGCTAAACCTCATTGAGGAAAAAAGAATTGCAGCTTTGTGTCATGGGCAGTTGTACCAACAGAGAATGAGAACAGCTTTTGACAAGAAAGTCCGGCACCGTGAATTCAAGCAGAGAGATTTGGTGCTTAAGAAGATCTTGCCCATCCAGACTGATCCCCGAGGGAAATGGACACCCACTTATGACGGCCCGTATGTGGTCAAGAAAGCCTTTTCTAGAGGAGCACTGATACTCACGAACATGGACGGAGAGGATTTAAGGAACCCAGTCAATTCCGATCAAGTGAAGAAGTATTATGCCTGAAAGAAATAGACGAAAAAAGAGAAAGACAAGCCAAGTAAGAGTTAGCTCGCTAGGTTGAAAACCCGAAAGGGCGGCCTAGGCAAAATCAGAGCGACCCGGTGGATTGAAAACCCGCAAAGGGCGATCCAGGCAAAAATTAGGGTTAGAAAACTTGGGCATGAAAAGTAAAGAAAGGCATACAACTCCTCTGAAAACTTGGATGAGGGAGTGATCAAGGTCAAGGACATAAATGTTTAGCACTGTTCCACAGAGACGGACAGTCAGAATTTAACTTCTCTCTTTTTTTTCGTGTCTTTTTATAGTTTAAACTTTCAAGTGTAATAAACAATCGGCGTAACTTCTTGTGCGACCGGTTTCCACATTAATAAAGTTCAACTTTCTCATATCTGTTCACTCTTTTATTTTCTGCTTTTTTTGCTCAAAATAAACGTTTTATAATGATGGTGATGATGACCTGTAAAACATGTGCATAAATCATGGGCATTAAAATTATTGCAAAATCCCTAAAGGTCGCAGAAAAAAGCAATTCCCCAAAACCAGTTAATCATGCAAGAGAAAGCGATTGCACTCACGATTGCTTCAAACGGCGAAGTCAAAGCCAACATGCACTCGGCCCATGAGCCCCGCAATTCCAGTGGGTTCCTCAGTCTCGTGCCGTGAGCGTCGCGGGTTGGCTGAACCAGCAAAAATAAGCCAAAAGAGCAAAAGAGCAAAAGAAAAAACAAACGATCAGAAAAAAGAAAGCTGATCAAAGAATGAAAAGCCAAGAAAAAAGAAATAGTCAAAAAAGAAAGCTGACGAAAGAAACGAAGAATCAAGAATAGCATCCCATTGCATTCATCATTCCACTAAATCATCACATCGCATGCACTCACATGACATGCATTCGCAAAACGGACTTGGCATAGCATGGATTCATATTCCATGCACCATGTCTTGCATCTGCTAACGTGTGTAGGTGTCCTGGATCAGTGCAATGGCATTGATCATCAATCAGAGCAAGCTGAAGAAAGGTCCGCTAACCTGAGCAGACAGCCTGGATCAGTGCAATGGCATTTGTAACACCCCTTTTCTAATAACCTTACTATTTAATAAAATCAGAGTTTCCTTTTTTTTTTGAAAACAATCTAAGCGAGTGCTACACTTACTCCATTAAATCAACAACTTCAATTTTCACAGTTCGGCTAAAAGCCACAAGATACATAGCACCATGAAAATACCGTTTAGTTCGCATCAACCAAATACCATCACTACCGCAGCGGGATAATAACAAGTTCGAAAACAAAACCAATACAACATCAATAATAGTCTAACAGCATAAAGACAATAACACATAAGCATAATACGCCCCCCCCGGTGCTACGTATCAGAGCATGACACTTCCTACCAGACGAAGGCATAAGGGTAACCTTCACTCGTTATTACCTGCATGTTGCCGACATAAGAAGCAACATAAAAGCAGTAGGGTGAGTCTCTTTTCATAATTAATAACATATGGAATAAGCATTGCATAGGAAAGGTAACTAGGCACACCGATTCACAACAAAGGTAGCAAACCACATCACAATTACAATCTCCCAACAACAATGCAAAAGGCATGATTATGCGTGAAATGCAACCCAAACTCCACGGGCACATGCATGTCGGATCCGTCACCAAATACAAATAGGCCGTAGCCTCTGCTCACCAAATAAAGTTAGGCCGAAGCCTCTGCTCACCAATAATGCACATGTTTCATGAGATGCTATGGAAATGCACCACAACACACCACACAATTCATCAATTCACCATTTAATCAACTCACCATTTTATTCATATTCTCACCATTGTATTAATCAGCTCACCAATTAAAATTAGGCCGAAGCCTCTGCTCACCAATTAAAATTAGGCCGAAGTCTCTGCTCACCAATTAAAATTAGGCCGAAGCCTCTGCTCACCCATCACACCATAATACACTCACCAACTCAACCCACCACTCACACCAACACCAATTTCAATTAGGCCAACTTAGGATTTGACGCGACATAGGGAAAGTGAATAAAAATTGAAATTAGACACCTTGAACAACTTCAGTCCAGAACCACCAGTAAAATAACCCATTTTTACATAAAACCAGAATATTTGGATAGACACCGAAATTATCTTCGAAACGCATTTTGAACCGTTAAATTTGGATAACCGAGTCAAAAGTTACATTAAAAACAAAATCGGAAAAATACTTAGACATTCTGGAAACTGGCGCCCAGGCGCTGGGCGCCCAGGCGCTGGGCGCCCAGGCGCTGGGCGCCCAGGAGCAACACGGAACTTGGCGCATGGGCACTTGGCGCCCAGGAACTGCAACACGCGCATAGGCGCTGGCGCCCAGGAAACAGCAACACGCATAGGCGCTGGCGCCCAGGAAACAGCAACACGCATAGGCGCTGGCGCCCAGGAAACTGGCGCAGGACTGGCGCAGGGGAACACGGCGCCCAGGCACTAGGCGCCTAAGGCCAACACGCAAGAAAACTCATTTTACTTCGAAATTGATTTTGTACGAGCCAAACACTCAGAATATGAGAACCCAACAAAATTTTTGGCAAAAAGTGACACGCACCTTTGGCGCCCATGGACTAGGCGCCTAGTGAAAACACGCAACCCAACTATTTTGGTGACCAAAATCATTTTGCACGAGCTATTTTACTTGAATATGAAAACCAGAAACCAAATTTTGCAAAACAATCACCAGAACATTGGGGCCCTTGGCGCCCATGACACAAGGTGCCTAGCACCAAGACAGCAACACAGTGGCTGAAAAAAACTGGCGCAGGCACACTGACTGGGCGCCTGGCGCCCATGACTGAGGCACGGAAAAACAGCAACAAGGCATATGGCGCCCAAAGCGCCTAGGGGCTTCCAAAATCAGAATTTTTCAAATTCAAACACCAAATTAAGTTCACCAAACATTCAATTATATATATATAATTCAATTATCATCATGATCCTCAATTCTCACCCAACAAACACCAACAAGTCATATACACAAATACGTGGCATACAATTCACATTAGCAACAATTCAAACATCAATCATGCGATTTCAACATAGGCAATTCATAATCATATATCACAACATTACAATTGAATCAACAACACCACAATTCATTCATATAAATCATTCTAAAACCCTAACCCTAGGCACTACTAATTCGCATAAGCCATTAAAAATAAAAAGAGGACCCCCTAACCTCTTAGAATTCGCACCACCAAGCAAAGCCCCAAGGAATTGCAAGACACCAACAAGCTCTTCCTCCTTGAGTGCTCCACGAAAACTCCTCTCCCTTTCCTATTGCAAGTCGCGACTTCTCTTCTCACTTCTCCTCTCTTTTTACGTTTCTTTTCTCTTTTCTCCTCTCCTCTCTTCGAATCCTTTTCTTTCTTTTGCACCAATGAGACACTTGTCTCCAACCCTTACTAACTCGCCTAGGCCTAAGTCAATGAGCTTGGGCTTGGGCCAATCCTAACATCCGGAATTACCATCACCACTCCCTTCAACTTAAATAATTATTTCCAACCCAACTAAGGCTCACATATAATAACACCTATAATTATTTTATTAAGTAATAAATAATAATTATATTATTATTTCTACCACTCAATTTCATTTAATTAATTAAATAAATTAATCTATTATTTTTGGGGCGTTACAACTCTCCCCCACTTAAAGGAATTTCGTCCTCGAAATTTTTCTACCGACGCAAACACTCTCACACCAACGACTAAGCTATCTAGGCAATTAGTTCTATCTACCATGCTGATCACCATTTCTCTGATTACCGGCGGTAAGTGATTGGGCGGCCGTCCCTCCTACTCATTCAGCCAGGTAGCTTTGAGAAATAACAACCAGACACACCCTCTCCCTAAGGATCTCCAATAGGGATTTGAGCGTAATCACGTTGGTACCATGTGATCACCCCCCCCCAAGCTCTAGTAAAGTTCCCTCCCAATACGACATGCTAAGACTCCGCTGCGCTACTCTGATAAACTAGCTCGCATTCTACCTCACTCGTCTACCCTTAAGGATAACAAACTACATCAATCATCACGGCATCACGACGAAACTCACAAGGTGCATAACAGTCGTACAACAAGCCCCATAATTTAGCAGCACGACAACAACATCAACAAACAACTTTGCCACTCAAGCGATATCAACAACTGAAATTGCCACTCAGGTGACATCAACAACGACAAACCAACAGCAAAGCAACATCATCAACAACAACAACGCATGGGGCATAGTAGCGGCGTACTAATCAATAATGGCCATCGGCCCACAACAACAAATCAACAACAATATAACTTGGCCCATTCGGCGGTACCCAAGAAAACACCTAAACATCAACATTATTAACGAGGCAACCACAAGCAACAACAAAACAACAATGCGGAGACAACTCCGGGACCAACCCTCCCATGACAACAACTTGGAGACAAGACTCCGGGACCAACAATCCTATAATCAATAACACATCAACACCTTCGGGCACCAAGGGGCTGACACTGGAACAACGACTTGGGGCACTAAGCCACCGACAACACAATCACAACTTGGGGCTCTAAGCCACCGACAACACAACAATAATTTAATTCGACCGACACGCCTAAAAATCAACGACACCAGAAACAATCAATTTTGCCTTGAAATTAGAATATCCAGTTAGGCCTCTGAATAAGCTTTCCGAAATATTTTAGTTTACTCAAATCGGACTCCTAGGTCAAAAGATATTGCAAAAACATTTTTCCGTTACAATGACAGCATAAACCAAGCAACGCAGGAAATTCCAGCACTCACACATAAACTTCAACAATTTATTTACCCTAGCAAACGACATCGGAATTCAGCAAACAACCCCTCTACGGAAAACTTACGGAGTCTAGTTTCTGGCTATATTTTTAGAATTTCAAAATGATGAGTCGAATAGCACAGTTTTCACAAACAAGGCAGCTGGTCCAGAAAATGGGGCAGCGACTGTGTCCAAAGTTGTGACTCTTCTACAATGCCCAAAACAAACCCAAATAACACGAAACTTCAGCCTAAACAGTAAATAATTTTGTCTAGTTTTCAAAGAAATTGGATTCATTCGAAAAGGAGTTCATTTGAAAACACCACAATCAAAACACTGACTCTATGTCCAGACGGTCCCCAGAATTTTATCCTAACTTGCGAAGCCCATAACTGGAGCTATACTACTCCAAATGCGACCAAACCAAAGCCAAAATGACAAGCGTTCAGTCTAGTTTCTAAAATTGTAAGTTATATGATTTATCAACCAGTAAAACAGTCCCAGTTTAGCCGAAGGTTAAACCTACTCAGAAAGTGCCTACACAGTGAGCTTAGCAACAAATTAAGCATCTAAGCAGCCACAAATTCAGCCATCAAGCATAGTTTAAACTCCCCAATAATCATACACTAACCAATTAAAATACATCAATCACTTCAACACACTCGCTATGTAATTTACGAGCAATACACATTCCACATAAATCAAACAATACATAGAGCACGCCAATATTTCTTAACCAATTTAAACATCATAGAGCACACAAGGTTTCATACATACTAATACATTTTTGCTCCCAAAGAAACTCAATACTAGTTTTCAAAATCGCCATCAAATCATTTTTGACAAGGTTTTTAAAATCGACACAACGACAAATCATTACTCTTTTCCAAATAAAACAACTAGAAAAATCATTCTCCAATCCAACCAAAACTTCACCTCCACACTTCCTCATTTAAAACCCTAAGTCAAAATAATTTATTTCCTTTGATCAACACCCACGTTCATTCATTAAAAATAGATTTCATTACTAATTTTAGTATCCAACCGTAAAATCGTCCATTTGACTTTTCAAAAACAATTTCAGAAGCCCTTTGTCCTTTCAGATCACGAAATTACATAGTACACGGCATTAGTGTCGCTAAAATAAAACGGTTTTCAAAAACATCAATAATTAAACAGCAACACTAATCCTTAGAAAACAGTACCATATTTCCAACAACAGCAACATCGATCTTTTAAACCGGCAATTACACAGTAACAGCAATAATATTTCCAGCTAACAGCAACAGTAGTTTGATGGTACAATAACCCAACTACGTAACAATAAACAAACAGCAATGGCAATAACACAGTATTTACTTTGCAGCACAACAGTAACTTAATTTTGCAGCATCAGCAATACATAAGCACAACAACAGGGTCAAAATAAAAGTCACAACCAAACGACACAGGGTTCACACGGAGCACAACATAGCAAACAGCACACAATACCAGTAGGGGCGTCTCCCCCACTAGTTTACTTACCATAGCGGCTTCCGTCTACTTGTACCTGCAGGAACATCACTACAACACAAACCAATGGTCAAGACTAAAAGACAACAGTTGGTCGTTAACCGACACAACGACTCTACGACTTGGCCGGACGGACCAACCATTGCTCTGATACCACTAATGTAACACCCCTTTTCTAATAACCTTACTATTTAATAAAATCAGAGTTTCCTTTTTTTTTTTTTTAAAAACAATCTAAGCGAGTGCTACACTTACTCCATTAAATCAACAACTTCAATTTTCACAGTTCGGCTAAAAGCCACAAGATACATAGCACCATGAAAATACCGTTTAGTTCGCATCAACCAAATACCATCACTACCGCAGCGGGATAATAACAAGTTCGAAAACAAAACCAATACAACATCAATAATAGTCTAACAGCATAAAGACAATAACACATAAGCATAATACGCCCCCCGGTGCTACGTATCAGAGCATGACACTTCCTACCAGATGAAGGCATAAGGGTAACCTTCACTCGTTATTACCTGCACGTTGCCGACATAAGAAGCAACATAAAAGCAGTAGGGTGAGTCTCTTTTCATAATTAATAACATATAACTAGGCACACCAATTCACAACAAAGGTAGCAAACCACATCACAATTACAATCTCCCAACAACAATGCAAAAGGCATGATTATGCGTGAAATGCAACCCAAACTCCACGGGCACATGCATGTCGGATCCGTCACCAAATACAAATAGGCCGTAGCCTCTGCTCACCAAATAAAGTTAGGCCGAAGCCTCTGCTCACCAATAATGCACATGTTTCATGAGATGCTATGGAAATGCACCACAACACACCACACAATTCATCAATTCACCATTTAATCAACTCACCATTTTATTCATATTCTCACCATTGTATTAATCAGCTCACCAATTAAAATTAGGCCGAAGCCTCTGCTCACCAATTAAAATTAGGCCGAAGCCTCTGCTCACCAATTAAAATTAGGCCGAAGCCTCTGCTCACCAATCACACCATAATACACTCACCAACTCAACCCACCACTCACACCAACACCAATTTCAATTAGGCCAACTTAGGATTTGACGCGACATAGGGAAAGTGAATAAAAATTGAAATTAGACACCTTGAACAACTTCAGTCCAGAACCACCAGTAAAATAACCCATTTTTACATAAAACCAGAATATTTGGATAGACACCGAAATTAGCTTCGAAACTGGCGCCCAGGAGCAACACGGAACTTGGCGCATGGGCACTTGGCGCCCAGGAACTGCAACACGGGCATAGGCGCTGGCGCCCAGGAAACAGCAACACGCATAGGCGCTGGCGCCCAGGAAACAGCAACACGCATAGGCGCTGGTGCCCAGGATACTGGCGCAGGACTGGCGCAGGGGAACACGGCGCCCAGGCACTAGGCGCCTAAGGCCAACACGCAAGAAAACTCATTTTACTTCGAAATTGATTTTGTACGAGCGAAACACTCAGAATATGAGAACCCAACAAAATTTTTGGCAAAAAGTGACACGCACCTTTGGCGCCCATGGACTAGGCGCCTAGTGAAAACACGCAACCCAACTATTTTGGTGACCAAAATCATTTTGCACGAGCTATTTTACTTGAATATGAAAACCAGAAACCAAATTTTGCAAAACAATCACCAGAACATTGGGGCCCTTGGCGCCCATGACACAAGGCGCCTAGCACCAAGACAGCAACACAGTGGCTGGAAAAACTGGCGCAGGCACACTGACTGGGCGCCTGGCGCCCATGACTGAGGCACGGAAAAACAGCAACAAGGCATATGGCGCCCAAGGCGCCTAGGGGCTTCCAAAATCAGAATTTTTCAAATTCAAACACCAAATTAAGTTCACCAAACACTCAATTATATATATATATATATATATATATATATATATATATATATATATAATTCAATTATCATCATGATCCTCAATTCTCACCCAACAAACACCAACAAGTCATATACACAAATACGTGGCATACAATTCACATTAGCAACAATTCAAACATCAATCATGCGATTTCAACATAGGCAATTCATAATCATATATCACAACATTACAATTGAATCAACAACACCACAATTCATTCATATAAATCATTCTAAAACCCTAACCCTAGGCACTACTAATTCGCATAAGCCATTAAAAATAAAAAGAGGACCCCCTAACCTCTTAGAATTCGCACCACCAAGCAAAGCCCCAAGGAATTGCAAGACACCAACAAGCTCTTCCTCCTTGAGTGCTCCACGAAAACTCCTCTCCCTTTCCTCTTGCAAGTCGCGACTTCTCTTCTCACTTCTCCTCTCTTTTTACGTTTCTTTTCTCTTTTCTCCTCTCCTCTCTTCGAATCCTTTTCTTTCTTTTGCACCAATGAGACACTTGTCTCCAACCCTTACTAACTCGCCTAGGCCTAAGTCAATGGGCTTGGGCTTGGGCCAATCCTAACATCCAGAATTACCATCACCACTCCCTTCAAATTAAATAATTATTTCCAACCCAACTAAGGCTCACATATAATAACACCTATAATTATTTTATTAAGTAATAAATAATAATTATATTATTATTTCTACCACTCAATTTCATTTAATTAATTAAATAAATTAATCTATTATTTTTGGGGCGTTATAGCATTCATCATCGATTAGAGCAAGCTGAAGAAAGGTCCGCTAACCTGAGCAGACATCCTGGATCAGTGCAATGGCACTGATCATCAATCAGAGCAAGCTGAAGAAAGGTCCGCTAGCCTGAACAGACATCCTGGATCAGTGCAATGGTATTGATCATCAATCAAGAGAAAGCTGAAAAAAGTCCGCTAACCTGAGCAGGCATCCTGGATCGGTGTGGAAGCATTGACCGACTAAAGGAAACCAACTGGATTTTGGAATCCCCTCTGGACCCACGTGTCCCCAGCAAGATTGACTTCACCTTGTATTCGAGCTGCAGGTAAGTCCCCCTGACCTCAATAGGTCCAGTCGAAGAGGATAGCTGTGTTAGCCTAAAACATGGCGCAGTCTTAGGGAAATATCGAGATCCAGACTTGATATAGTACCCTCCCCTGGTCGCTCGCAAGACCACCCCTTTGGAGCCCATGTGCTCCCAGGCCCAAGTGCAAGCTCAGATCATTCGCAATTCGTTAAAAGGCTTTAGGCAGCCTCCGTCGCCGGCTTAACGAGGGACGGCACCCTTTTTGCTTCCCTTTTTATTGCTTTCTTTATTGCTTTCCGCTAGCTTATTGAGGGTTGGCACCATTTAGTTTCCTGCTTGCTGAGAGTTGACGATTCATCCATTGCATTCACCTCGGGGTAACACCCAATTAAAATAGAAAAAGAAAAAAGAGGAAAATTCGGGTTTCCCTAAGTGGACAAAATCGGTATAATTTCTGAATTCTTTATCTTCATTTTGCCTTGGAATATGTTTCGGCCAATTCATATTCCTCGTTAAAGTTCAGATAAAGAGGGGCAGCTGTCATACCCTAATTTTGTCCGGCTTAGGTCAAAACCTTAATTTTCCACAAAAAATAAATAAATTGAAGAATGAAGAGCATCATGCATTGCATTTTGGGTCCTAGAAGTCATTCCAAGGTCTTTAAAGTCATTTTTAGGGTTGGAATGCACTTTTTAGGCAAATTAGAGTTTTAGGGTCAAAAAGGGCATTTTGGTCATTTTTCGCAAAAAGATGATTTTCTCGCCAAAAATGCACATCCACAAAAAGTACATTTTTATTCTATCAAGGATAATTTTTGTACAATTTTTTAGAAAGAAAACCCTAGTCAAAAATAATTAAAAATGTTTTTTTTTTTCATTTTTAGTGCATAGAAAAATAAAAAGGGACCATTAAAGATTCCTCAATTCTTAAGTGACAATTTTTATTGTCATGGGTGACTAGAGGGAATATTCTATGGTGCCCAAAAACATGTGACACATTTTCAATAGGTGCACTACCATTTGCATGCCCAAAATTCAAAAACTCAAAAAAAAAAGGAAGTGTCCTCAATAAGACAAAAGACCAAAAACAAGTTTCTCTCTCTCTCTCTCTCTCTCTCTCTCTCTCTCCCCCCCCACAATTTCGAAATTCTCTCTCTCTCTCTCCCCCCCCCCCCACAATTTCGAAATCCCCTCTCTCTCTCTCCCTCTCACAAAATTCTTCCACACTCTTCTATTGTACTATTATTTATTCCTTATCTTGAAGGAATATGCCTTGTACCATCCTTAAACCTTCTCCTTTGGTGCATATCACCAATTCTCACTCACTCTCATGAGGATTCATGCCCTCTTTGGTAAATTACCTCACTCACTTACATTAGCCTCTTCATAAGGAAACACCAATTTTCCTCTTTGGTAACATTCCATCCCAATCATACCCCTAACCCTATTTTTGCCTCACATTATTCCTAAAATAAGACAAGTTTTTTTTACAAAAACTCTCACTCCCTTCCCTCATTTTCGCCCCCACTCTCTCACTCTCTCCATTTTGTGTTTTCTCTCCACCCTCAATCCTTGTGATAAGTGATCTCAACCCTCCATTCAAAATCAAAGTTCAATCCTAGAACACTTAGTAAGACCAATGACTCAATTGCCCCTAAACCTAAAATAACTCTATAAATACTCCCTCATTCCCACACCTAAGGATCCTTTGGCCTCTCATTCTCCTACACTCTCATTTTTTACCCTAGCACACCAAAAACTTCTCCCTCTTCCACGAAATCTCTCTCACTCCCTCACTTCATTCTTTTCATCTTTCACCATCAAATCTTCCATTTCTTGCTAGATCATCATCATTCTTTCCATTCTCTTCAAGGTTGCATCATCAAATTGCTAAGAGCTAGCAATCTTTGTGGGTTCGAGGGTAGATCCAAGTTCATTTTGAGTCTATATCATCTCCTTCTTCATTTCTTTGTGATTTTGAGGTAAGCCTTGAAACTTTGCATCTCATATTTAGTTCTTCTTGCATAATATCTCTTCTACTCCCAACTCCTTCTTGATTGCTTGTTGTTGTTGCTTTGAGGATCCATTTCAAACATTTTGACAAGGACTTAGGGAGCCTTGGGTGTTTGAGATGGGTCCTTGGCCTTGAAGGAGTTGTTCTTGTGCTTGAATAATTTCCCTTGCATCTCTAAACATTTTGCACTAAATTTCATGAAATAAGAGTTGTTTTATGGCATTGTTCATTTCACATGCTTGTAGAAAACTTAGGGTTCAAGTGAGTTTTATGCCATCCTTTGCTTAATCATGTGAATCCTTTGCAAAAAAATGGATCTATGTTGCTTTATGTTAACTTTTGTGTTTTTTTTTTAATAAAAGTGTGGATCTATGTTCTCTTTGGGAACGCATGCTTATGTTGAAAAACATTTTCAAATTGATTTTGTTGTTGTTCTTTGCTTGATGATGTTTAATCTTGTTGTTAGTATTTTATTTTAGTGTTAGATGTTATTTTTTGTTGTTGGTTGATGATCTAGCAATATGATTCCCACTAGTGCCTAGTGCACCTTGACCTAAGTGGTGAAGATTGCTAGAAATGACTCAATTTAGTTTGTGTGTCCATTTATTCTTGTGTCTTAGTTTGCTTATTGTAAATTGTTGATGATAGGCAAGTTGATTCTCACTAGTGCCTAGTGCACTTTTCTCAAAGTGAGAGGATTGTTCTATATAATTCAACTTGGTTTTAGTGTTTATTTACTTTTTACCATTTTACTTTACCATTCATTAACTTTTTACCAAAACATAAAAATATTTTACTACTTTGGTTTTTACCACTTCATTAATTTTTTACTAAAACATAAAAAGATTTTACCACTTTCCATTTACCTCATGCATTTTTACTTTACCATCTCATTAAATAATTACCATTTACTTCATGCATTTTTACTTTACTTTTCACTAACTTCTTACTTAAAGTTTTACAACTTATCAACTTGCAAAAATACCCAAAACATTTTCACATTCATGCATCTTCATTCATACTTAGTTTATGTGACACTCTCTTGCATCCTCTTATGCATCCTTGTATGCCATCCATTCATAAATAAAGTGCTATGCATCCATTCCTTGTACACTCATGCACTTACATGCTTACCTAATCATGCATCCTTGCTTACATATTCAATCATTTAACTTAGAATACTCTATGTTTACAATCAATTGTATTCACTTGTTCTTGATGCCATGTAAATGTCTTGACTTGATTGTGTGCCCTCCTCTCCACTTGTATGACCTCCTAATGGAGACGTAAGTCTACATGCATGTTGTAGCATAGAGTCATTAGGGTAAATACAATCCTTCTTGCACACACACAATTACTTTGAGAACTTTGTTTTGCATCTTTAATAATTGAATCCTTTGATTGTATGGGCATGTTTAATCTTGGTTAATGAATGATATGTTCATGTTTGCTTGAGTATTATTCATTCATTTGCATTTGGTTATGGATTTAGAATTGACTTGAAATGTTCTACTCCTTTTCTAAAACCCATTTCCTAAAATCATTTCAAAACAAAAAGAAACTTTTACTTTCAAAACAAAAATAAATCAATCGTCATTAAACACCAATCGCGCCGTTGCCGATTAGGTTGTTAATGATGATATTGTTTTCAAAAGGAGTTAGAAGCGAGACCATTCTAACCGTTGTTGTTCGGTCTTCGCAAAAACTCTATCCCATTTTCGAAAACTTATTCATTTCTCAAAAATAAACCAATTGTCATTAAACACCAATCGCGCCGTTGCCGTTTAGGTCATTAATGATGATTTCATTTTCAAAAGAGTTGGTAGTGAGGCCATTCTAACCGTTGTTGTTCGGTTTTCACAAACGCTCACCCAATTGCGAAAAACCCCTTAAGCCGTTTTCAAAACCAAATCCACGAGAACTACGTCGCTTTGATCCCTCTTCCAGTGAGGGTACGTAGGAGCGGGGTCCTGTCCCGTCAAGCACACTTTTAAAAAATCTTTGTTTAGCCCTGATTTTCAAAGATAAACCGAGAACTACGTAGCTTTGATCCCTCTTCCAGTGAGGGTATGTAGGAGCGGGGTCCTATCCTGTCAAGCACACTTTTACAAAATCTTTGTTTTATCCTGATTTTCAAAGATAACCCGAGAACTACGAAGCTTTGATCCCTCTTCCAGTGAGGGTACGTAGGAACAGGGTCCTGTCCCGTCAAGCACACTCTAAAAAAATCTTTGTTTTATCCTGATTTTCAAAGATAACCCGAGAACTACGTAGCTTTGATCCCTCTTCCAGTGAGGGTACGTAGGAACGGGGTCGTGTCCTGTCAAGCACACTTTTAAAAAAAAACTTTGTTTTGTTCCCAAGAACTACGTAGCTTTGATCCCTCTTCTAGTGAGGGTACGTAGGAACGGGGTCCTGTCCTGTCAAGCACACTTTTAAAAAACTTTGTTTTGTTCTCGAGAACTACGTAGCTTTGATCCCTCTTCCAGTGTGGGTACGTAGGAACGGGGTCCTGTCCTGTCCAGCACACTTTTAAAAAAACTTTGTTTTGTTCCCGAGAACTACGTAGCATTGATCCCTCTTCCAGTGAGGGTACGTAGGAGCGGGGTCCTGTCCCGTCAAGCACACTTTTAAAAAATCTTTGTTTTGTCCTGATTTTCAAAGATAACAACCGAGAACTACGTAGCTTTGATCCCTCTTCCAGTGAGGGTACGTAGGAGCGGGGTCCTGTCCCGTCAAGCACACTCTTAAAAAATCTTTGTTTTGTCCTGATTTTCAAAGATACCAAAAATATCCCTTTCCCCCTCGTTTTCAATAAAACAAACTCCTAAAGAAAAGAAAAGAAGTAGAATAAACTGCTTTCAAACTCGAACTTTTGTCCAAACCACACATCAAGTTAATGGTTCCCTTTCGGTAGAAAGGAGGTGCGGGGTGCAAACACCTTCCCCGTACCTAACCGACCCCCGAACCTACATCTCTGCGTTTTCAAAAGACCATCCGCCTTGTCTAAAAGACCTTTTTTTCAATGTTTTGGTCTTAAAATTAAAATATTGGTGGCGGCTCCAAACTTTTTCCACGTTGTCAAACGAAAAGTCCCAAACCGGATTTTTCGGGCGCAACAAGGTCGGAGCTTATTTTGACAGTCTTGGTGGGGTCTTCTCCTAGTTGGATGGAGATGAACTCGTTATCTGGCTCAGGCCTCTTCATACGCTTCTTGAGCTCCTTAGCAATGGTAGAATCCTCCTCCTCTTCCTCACTGTCTGGATCATACCTGACATCCAAGTCTGCAAAATTTACCTCAGTTTCCTTCCCAGATCCCTTGTCTGGGTCTCTTACTTCAGTGGTTTCTTTTTAATTCTTCATGCTCATGTAGAAGCACCGGCGCGCCGCACCTAAGTCTGCCTGAAGGGTCACGATCTTGTTTTCCAAACTGTAGAATTTCATCTTTAGGTAAACCGTTGAGGTTACTGCCTCGAGCCTGCCCATCGGGGTCCTCCCGATAATGCACTGGTAGACGGACTTACATGGGAGAACCAGGAAGGCTGTTTTGACAGTTCTGAATAAAGGTTGTTCTCCATTGGGGTCTCCATAGGTGACCATTAACTCCAAGTGGCCCAGTGGCTTGGTTTTTGATCCGTTGAGTCCGGTCAGGTCCCCCCCTCGGTAGGGAGTCAGGTTGTCGGGGTAGATGGTCAAAACTTGCAGTAAGTCTTCAAAAATGATGTCCACTGAGCTACCCTGGTCGACCAGGATTCTTCTTACTTCAATATTGGCCATAATAGCAGTGATGAGCAGCGGGACGTGTTTATTTGGTTTTCCATCAAGCAAATCCTTGTCATCGAATGATAGGGGTGGCCTAGATGGTCCCTCCCTAGGTATTGAGGTTGATGCAACGCTTAGGATTTCCTTCCATTTTCTCTTCATTGACTTTTTCGATCCCCAGTCATCAATGGGGTTACTTCCGTGAATTACCATGGCTGGCCTTCCTTTGGACTTTCAGTTGTCTTCCTTTTCGGTAGATTCACTGTCGTTATCTTTTGCCGCTTTGGCCGCCTCGCCGGTTGGGGCCTTACCCTTCCTAGGGGACCTGGACCTTCTCGCAGGGGATCGGGGTCTTTTGCGTGAGCTACTTGGTTCTCCTTCCTTCTTTACATATTGCAAGAGTTTCCCTTTCTGAATCATTTCCTCAATATCGTCTTTAAGAGCTCGGCAACCATTGGTGTCATGGCCTCCGCTTCGGTGATAGCGGCACCATTTTTTCGAGGGATTCTGGCTTTCCCGTAGTACCAGAGGCTCTGGTCTCTTGACATTCTTAAATTCAGTGTTAGCACATTCAGCCAAGATCTTAGCCTGAGATGCGTTGAGGGGGGTGCCTTCGACGAACCTGCGGGGTCGTGCCTCACGATGCCCACCTCCTGTTTCTTTTCGCTGTCGGTTTTCTCGAGCGTCCCTCTTGTCGTCGCCGACCTTAGCTGCCTCTCGGTAAGCCATATCGTCCTCTTCATAGTCCATGTACTTTTGTGACCTTTGAAGGAATTCACCCAAGTTCCTGGGTTTGTTGATCCCTACGTCAATTTGGAAAAGACTTCCCTTTCTTAGGCCATCTTTCATCCAAAATAACATTTGTTTGTCTTCCAAATTTCGAATACATTAAGCCTCCTTATTGACACGCTCTATGCATTCTCTTAGTGTCTCGTCGTCACGCTGCCTGACGGCCCTCAGCACCTCTTCTGACTTGGGCTTCAGCCGGGAGGCAGTGAAACGAGCTGTGAACATTCTTGCCAGCTGACTCCAAGAGGAGATGGAGTTTGGCTTTAGCTCTTGAAACCACTCTAATGTGGAGTTTTCAAGAGTGAGGAGAAAATTTTACAGTGAACAGGCTCTCTGGCGCCTCTATAGCGAATCATCAGGGAGAAGTGTGCCAGATGGCGGTCTGGGTCTCCAGTCCCGTCATACATCTTGAGCGCTGGCATTGGGAGTCGTCGGGCCAATAAGTACCATCTGGTGGTGATGGAGGAGTCTCTGGGGGTGAGTCTGCCCCTCTACACTTGTGTCGCCGAGGTGGAGAGCGATCCACGTGCCTTCGCCTTAGGGGGGAACGATGGACGTGATGTCTTCGAGGGGGTGACTGTTGGTGCCTTGAAACCATGGTTGTTTGAGGAGGTGTTCCCCAGTAAGGCGGAGGCTGCTCAGGCATGGAAGCCACACGCCTTTCAATTTGCCTTAGGCGTGCTTCCTGCTGCAGCATGGTTTGAGTGCGATTGCACAGGAGATCCAGGAGTTGGTTCACGTTCGGAGGTTGGGCAGGCTCCTGAGGGGAGTTTGTGTGCGGGATCTGGATGGGACCCTCGTCGGGCTGGCTGGCGACATTGCCCTCAGGAGTGCCCTCTGACTGGGGTGCGGGCACAGCAATGTTTCGAATCCGGGGTCTACCTCTGGGTGCCATGGGAAAGCAGGAGGAAGTTCAACAAAGTAGAGATGATGTGAAAGATAAATATCTCCCATTGTGGTCGCCAATGTTCTGTACCTTGCAGTGTTGGGATGACTGCAGTTGGTAGGTCACCTGCTGCCTGGCCAGAGGTAAATGCGAGCCCAATGTACATTGAACTGTTGGGAGGACTGCAGTTGGTAGGTCACCTGCTGCCTGGCCAGAGGTAAATGCAAGCCCGGGAGGGGTACCTGCGAAGCCACTCCGACGCTCAAGTCAGTATTGAGAATAGGTGAGTGATTTAGCTAGAAATAAGAATCTACCTCTTTGTGGCAATGTGAGCCAGTATTTATAGGGAGTCGTGCCCATTATGAGCCGTCGGATTGATAGAGTTGATCTGAGTCATCCAAGTATGAGAGTCATAATTGGGCTTGCATATTGTGGATGTGGATCAATAGTGATTGGGTCAATCCATGTTCAATTGCTGAATGAGCCTCTTGGTTCAGTCCAGAACAGATCTTATGAATTTCAATTATAATAGTTTAGTTAGTAGTTACGGCACCCCAATATTTTGGACAAGCTCCAGACATCGGTTTCCGAATTCGAACCCATGTGTGACCGGTGGTAGTGTTTGTCCGTAGGAAATTCTGTTTTGAGGGATCCACCAACTCCCTGGGTTCGATAAGGAGGAATCCTAATCACCATTTTTAGCTAGACATGGGGAATATTTTTGATACAATAATTAAATTAAAAATGATAGTATATAATTAACCAAAACCTTAGACAATCCACTATTTATTCTCAACTTTGTGATCGATCTCTTTCTTTCATTTCACCAAAAAAATCTCCTTCTTTCTCTTATCTGGAACTTGGGACTATTCCTAAAAGGGGGCATGTCATCACTCTCCAATAATACTTTGGAGAATCTACATCCAACGACATAAATTACTTTAAAAAATATAGCCGTTGCTTCTGAATATCCCCTTTTTCTGCTGAAAGTAGGCAAGAACATGGTCTCCGGGAGAAGAAATACATAACCAAGATATTATAACCAAGATATTATATACAAAAGCTATTCTTTATGAATAAGATATTCAGTGTCCTTTGTCTGTCTACTAAAATATTGACAAATGCCAATAAAAAAATATTGACGATTAACAAAATAAGTATTTTATATATTCTAACTAGTATTCGGTGTCCTTTTGTCTTTTTTATATATTCTAACTAGTATTATACGGGGGCATACGCACGGGTGATACTGTATTTGTTATAATTTGCTATAAAACTATAAATATGTTGAAAGTTGCAAAATGTAATAAAAGAAAAAGGAAAAGCCTGATAAAAGGCTATATTTTCAAATTTATTAAAATAGTTCTGTTGGAAAAAGTAAAAAAAAAAGTCAGTATCTTCTTATAATATTAATAATGGAGTAAAATTGAAGAAAAAGGGAAATGAGATTTAAGGTAAAATATGCACCCCGGTTGCCTCTCTCGTTGCCACTCCCGTTGTCGATCCCATTGTCAGTCTCTCGTTGCCGCTCTCGTTGTCATGTGTTTACTCTATTTTTTTCTATATGATTTAATCTTAATTTAATCATTTTCACTTAATTATAAAATCATTATTTTGTCATTTTTAGTAGTGGTTAAAGTTTTTGTTACAATTCTTAGTGGTTAAATTGATTAATTTTAGTAGTTTGAGTAGATTATAAAAATAGTTTTAAAAAAATTTTAGTAAAAAAAAACTGACAAAAAAGTTAATTTTTTTGGAAAAAAACTGACCCACGTCAGCGCGTCAGTCTGTTTTTGTTTTGAAGCTGCAAAAGCTGTTTTTTGTCTTTTTGCGGGACATTTACTATTTTGCCCCCAATTTGTGACAAATGACAAAATTTTAAGATGTCTAAAAATGTCATTTTCCTAGCATTCGATTAAAACATTGAGAGTTTTTTTATATTTGTTAAACTAGTTTTAATAGAATTCTTTGGATATCCAACAAAAAAAATAATGTTTTAGATAATTAGGTATTATATTAGGAACTTACAGTGAGCTTGAACTCCTTCTAAGCTTCCACTAGGATCAATGAAGTTCAGGTGCTCGCAAACTTCATATTAGAAATACCTTCAGCGGACCCAACACCCTCCAAAGAGCTGACAGTCGACAAATCATCAAACAAACGAGGAAGCGGAGCAGGCGTGACACTGGAGGGTCCGGACAGAACCATGCTATAGCTCTCCCTTCGGTTTGCTTTCAAGGCAAGCAACAATGAGGCGAAAGCTAGGAGTGAAGGCATTACAAGTCCACAACGACTCACAGTTGATTGTCAGACAAGTGCATGACGAATTTCTAACTCTGAGCCTGCAACTGACTAAGTATCGTGACAAGGTAAAATCTCTTGAAAAACGCACGTGACCAGGGAACAAAACGCCTGAGTTGACATCCTATCCAAGCTGGCTAGCACTAAGAAGCCAGGATAAAACTAATCTGTCATTTAAGAAACATTGGCACGACCAAGTATCAAGACCGCCATCTATGCTCATCCTGTCTGAGGTCACACCAGAGCCCTGGATGAAAGAACTATCTGATTACCTTGAGCACGACCGACTCCCACAAGACAGTGGCAGTGCGGTCAGAAACAAAAAATTCTCAGCCCGTTACTTGATGCTCGACAAATGTATGTACATATGAGGATTTTCCACACAACTGCTAAGGTGTCTCACAAAGAACTATGTCGGATGGGTTCTCAGAGATTTTCATGACGGATCATGTGGAAGACACATCAGAGAAAGATATTTGGCAACCAAGATCCTACGAGCCGGCTACTATTGGCCTAAAGTGAACATGGATAGTACCGATTATGTGCGGCGCTGTGACAAATGCCAACGATTCCCCAACATACCACAGGCTCCACCCTCAGACCTCCAATCCATTTTATGTCCATGGTCATTCCATATGTGGGGTGCAGACATCTTGGGACCATTCCACTCCGCTCCCAGTCGGGTTAAATTCCTCACCGTTGCCATAGATTACTTCACTAATTTGGTCGAGGTCGAACTAGTTGTGATCATCTCCGTCGAAAGAGTTCCACGCTTTTATTGGAAAAAGATCATTTGTCGTTTCGGCCTACCATCTACCATCATCACCAACAATGGCACACAATTCACCAGCAACTCAGTGGCGGATCTATGTTTCGTGTGTGGAATAACACAAGTATTCACTTTGGTCGAGCACCCTCAAACTAATGGACTCGCTGAGGCCACCAAAAAAGTCATCCTCAACTGATTGAAGAAGAAAATAGATGATGCCAAGGGCATCAGGGCTGAAGAACTCCCCTTGATATTATGGTCATATCAGACGACCCCACACTCCACAGCTCAAGAAACGCCTTTCCAGCTGGATTTCAGCACAGACGCCATGATCCCTATAGAAATCTTTGAACCAAGCCCACGAAGAATTTTATCCGACGAGGAAAACAACGACCTCAATTTGCGGACAAACCTTGACCTGCTAAATGAATGTCGAGCATTGGCTAAAATAAAATAAGCGACGTTCAAAGGAAGGGCCACCCAAAAGTACAACACAAAGGTTGTCCCCAGAAAATTCAAAGCAGGCGACCTTGTAATTCGTAAAACAACAAGAGTAAGATAAGTCGGAAAATTATCCCCCAACAGGGAGGGACCATTTCCTGTTCGAAAAGTTGTTGGAAAAGGAGCACTCAAGTTAGAGTACCTGGACGACCAAGATGTGTCTCTCGATCGTTAAACGCAACAAACCTGCGCCACTACTTCATCTAAGAACAATGTAAATATCTTTCAATGACGAATGAAATTTCAGGGAATCTACTTCATACAGGCGGATCTCAATAGCAAGTGTCAACAGTCCCAGGGGCCTAACCCAGATAATTCTTCTCCACTGTTGACGGACAACTAAATGAGTACCAAACAACACCTCTCTGCTGATGAGTAGAACCAACGAGAAAACAACAAAGACACACTCAAGCCTGGGCAGCGATTCGGTTTTCCTTTTTCGTTCTTGGGCGATATGTGGGTTTCCCCTGATCTAATTCAGGAGGGGGTCAAGGTGAAGAGCCTTGCCCATCCTCGAGCAACGACTCGGTTTTTCCTCTTCGTCCTAGGGCGGTACGTTGGGTTTTCCTTGATCTAATTTAGGAGGGGGTCAAGGTGAAGAGCCTTGGCTGACTACCGAGCAATTAACTGAGTCTTTCCTCTCCGTCCTAGGGCAATATGCTGGGTTACCCCTGATCCAATTCAGGAAAGGATCAAGTCAAATAACTCGGCACACCCCCTCAGTTCAACATGCACAATGGCGATAAGATCCGGAAAAAAGGAGAACGGGGGAACCATCAATCTCAAAATTACATTATAGTAATACATGTACAACGCCAAAGCCCAGATGGGCTGAAACAAACAAACAAAAGGCACAAATGCAAACAGAAGAATCTGAAGCACTCCTTATGGCTACCAAAGCCAAACAATCGAGAGAAGAACTAATGGTTTCACCATCATTTGGGGAAGATACGTGTCTCAAAGTGACAGCCAAGAAGACATCAGAAACATTCTCCTTGACAGCGATGAAGATGCAAGTTTGGAGACATGCCAGAAGATGATGAACATCGTCACAACACACATAGAAACAGTCGAGCCGCATTACAAATATTGGTCGACACAACCTGCTGTGGAATCACTCGGCAAAAGAGAAAATCGAGACGGTCGGGGGAATAGGCAAAGCCAAACCATAGTCCACATCTGCCCAGAAATAGCAACATAAAGATGCTGCTAAAAAGCTGGGAGAAAGGACAAATGCCCCCACAGACCGGTTCTCAAATTTGATGGTGCCTGCAGAGGAAGAAGACGACCATTAGGTACTACAAACGACCCTAACCGAGGTCATGAGAGAAGGATAACATAACCGCAAGAGAACCCCCATCGACCAGCGGCAAGCACTTCACTGCAATCAAAGGAGCACCAAGGAAAGAACAAGTACAACATGAAAGAGTGAGGATAGCCCTATTTATACACAAGTCAATGGAGGAACAGTCAAAAAACACATTTAATCTAACAATAAATGCGCTTAGGGAAACAAAACACACCAATATTTTGACGAAGACCAGAAGGCTGGTGCAATCCTCATATATAAAGATGACGGTTGGTCAAGCGACAATAAATGACCAAGAATTGGGGTCCTCCAACGCGTCTGGCCACCCTGAAGGGCTTTGAGCACCTTCGTCCTGAAGGGCTCAGAGCTCGAAGGGCTGTGACTGGGTGTTCGGAAAATGCCGACTTGGGCTCTAAAAGACCGAGAAGGGCTTCAAAAAACCGATAAAGGCTTCAGAAGACCGAGAAGGGCTCCAAACCCCCTTGAGGAACACTCTTCCTAAGCACGGAATGGGAAGACGAGTAGTACAATCGCAGCCAGAGGAGGTTCGAATAGTACTGAAGCAGGCTCTGTACCGCATGCTCCGCTATACAGACCATGCACAAACCAGAACGCGTCCACGTAGAAAACAAACGAAGAGGATGGGGTAGTTGGGTATTGGCTCGTACTGAAGTAGTTGCCGCACGACTACCTCGGTGGCAGGCGCAGAGCAGACACATGAGGGGTATTCCTGTGGTATATTACACCCTCGGACTCCCATTGTATTATAAATAGCTCACACTATTGTTGTATCAGGGACTTTGGTTCACGTATTTTGCGAGGTCTCCCTTAGGAATGCTATATCCTTAAGGGCAGTGGCGGAGCTTGCCCAAAATATTGGGGGGTGCCGCAACTACTAACTAAAAAAAAACCATCACATTTTACCATACCATTCATTATTTAATAATATATCTTTCATAACTCTACTAATTTATCTTTCCAAATGTTATTAATGAAGGTTAATTTGGTAAACTAACTCACAATTTCTCTACTAAAAAAGAAATTTTATTTTTTCTAGGGGTACCATGGTATTCTTCCTCTCCCACCATGCTTCGCTACTGATGTCGTTTTAGGGTAGAAGTATAGTAAAAAAAAATTCTTTTTTTTCTGGGGGGTACCACGGCTCCCTCCCACCCTATGAAGCTCCGCCACTGCTTAAGGGTTGCACCACCCCCGTTTTATATATACGAGAACAGGAACCATAACCACCATGTTAGAATTTGAGTTCGGGAGAATGCAACCAAGACCAAAGAAGTGTCTGTAGCATTAAAAACGTCAACAATGTCCCTATATATTCGAACCCATGCATCAAATCCATTCGGACTTAAAGCCCCATCTCATTCTTACTAAAGACATCAGATTTAACTTCCTCCATTGACGGAGGCCTAGTGAGCATGAAATTGACATCTTCAAAAATCAAAGGAAAGATCAGTTCTTCAATTAATTAATTAACTCATTGACAGTACAATTATTACTCGAAGTAAATAAGGACTTATAATAATTTAGAACATGTTCCTCAATATCATCTTGTGAAAGTACTCCATTGAAACTCCAATCTCGTTGTCAAACCAATCTAGTGCTCTAACATCTCTAACTACTTTCTCCACGTTTTCAATGCACCATGCTTGAGGGGGCAACCCAAAAATTTCCAACCATATACACAAATCTCTTTAAATTCTTCTTGTTCGCTCCATTTTACATTTGAAGACATTTTGATGCGAACCTCAATAGCATCAAGAGAACCTATTCTATTTAAATTAGAATGAACTTTATTTTATTTTAAGATGTAATAATTATATTTTAACTTGGACTATGTTTTAGTTTATGTTGTCATTAGAGTAGGTTTGTGTTTCTGTTTGTCTTTATGCACTTTTGGCCTAGGCACCATAGTGTGGATGGTGAGTAGCTTACACTAGTGCAAAATTGACTTTAGAAAGCACAATTTAGCATCGGTTGTTTGAACAGCCGATGCTAAATGTAGGCGCGGTGGCAATTTTACAATTAAACGCAAGTTTTTAGTTTTCGCGCCTACATTTAGCATCGGTTGTTTAAACAACCGATGCCAAATATGTTTGAGACACACATTTAGCATTGGGTGTTTAAACAACCGGTGCTAAATGAACACATTTAGCATCGGTTGTTTAAACACCCGATGCTAAATGTCCCTTTTTATTTTTTCCCAATTTTTCCATCGCATATCTCGCGTTCGTTCTCAACTCTCTCACTCTCTGTAACGATCTCTTCACTCTCTGAACTCTCTCCCACTCTCTGAACTCTCTCACTCTCTGAACTCTCTCCCTCTCTGAAGATCCCTCGCATATTCGTCACCATTCGTTGAAGCTCCTATCCCTCTTCCTCTCGCACTCACAAATACCGAAACCCTAGCCTCACAAATCGAAAACACAAACTCTCCCGTTCATCGTTCTCAACTCTCTCGTTCTCGGCCCTCTTCCTCGCGAAACCCAGAAATTAAATCAAAAACTTTGAAGAGAAAGAAAGGAGAAGAACGCTGAAGATCAACATCGTCACTGTTTGGATCTATTGGATTGCCATTTTCCCTTTGTTTGATTTCCCCGTGTGTTTGGAATGGTTAGGGTTTTGGATCTGTTGGAAGCTTGCTCGTCGATTCTTTTGCGCAAGATCGTTTGACGATTATGTTGAGGTTATTCTTCATCTACATTTTGTTTTCTCATTTTTGCATCAAATGTTATGGGAATAGATATATTATGCATTCAGAGCTTCTTTTTTTACTTTTTGAATTTGGAAAAGGAATCAATGATGGGTACTTCTGATGCTTGGATCTGGATTTTTTGGTTTGGAATTTAGTCTGTTTTTATCGTATTTATGTAAAGGATAAAGAAAAAGATGGGGAATATTCTATTTTTAACTTTCTTCTTTTTTATTTGGAAAGGTTCATGAACGTTATGTTGAGAGGCTTCGGAGGAAGTTGCAGTTTGAGGAGAGGAAACAAGCTAATCAAAAAAGGGTAATTCTGCTGGCTATTTGATTTTAGGATAAAACTTATATCAAGTTCCTTATGTTAAGTATGTTAAGTTTAGTGAATTAAACTGGTTTAATGTATGAAAAGCAGGATAAATAGACCTTAATATAAGTTTTGTCTTTGATTTTACGGATGATTAAGTTCTGTGGTGAATGAAGAAAAAGAAACTAATAGATTCTTCTTCAAAGTTAAACCATTCCTTTAACTGTTGAAATAGATAGATTATGTTATGATGATGATTTACTAATGTGTTTTGCATGATGGCTTTTCTTGTAATTTAGGTGCTTTCTGATTCTGAAACAGTCTGGTGGTTGAACCATGCAGTTGAAAACATATGGCCAATATGTATGGAACAGATTGCTTCTTAGAAGATTTTACTTCCTAGCATACGTTGGTTCCTAGAGAAGTATAAACCTTGGACTGCTGTATGAGTCATACCCTTCAGTTTTTTAAAGCAGCATATCAGGACAGTGTCTTGTTCAATTTCTGCAACTGAAAGTTGTTGTGATTTGATTTAGATATTAGGGTGTGATCAATGCAGGTTCTGGAGTTAGGAATGAATTTTCTCACAGCTGATGATATGAGTGCAATACTTGCTGTGAAACAAAGAAAAGATTGGGAAGTAATGCATTTAAGGATGGATAAAGGGGTCTGAGTTTTGGAGGAAAACTCAAGAATAAGATATTACTCATGCAGTTTGATTCTTACAAGTTATTATTTGTGTTAAAAAAGAACTGCAGATAGTAGTCCTACAGTTGGGAAGTTAGGAGAGAAAAGGGAATGATATAAAATTTGAATTATTTATTTATGTCCATCCTTCTGGTAGGTCTTGGTAGGGGTGAAGTTTCTCAAAACATTTTTCTGATAGTGTTGTAAATTAATTATTAGATTGGCAAACCATTTTTCTCCCCTTTCCATTTGTATGAGACTAGTAATATGAATAATGAAATGATGTGTAGGGGGTGGAGTTCCCATTCAATCAGTACTCATGGCTTACAACACACATCTCATTTGCAACAAAAGGAGTACTCAATTACAGTGCAGGTTCTCAAGTTTCTGCATTCACAAACCAGGAAGATTCCATTGCAGGTTAGGGTTCTTTACATTGCTTGAAATTGGCTGTCGTGGTTTTCTTAGATCTATTCTCGTCATTATGGGTATCAAGCATGCTGAGCCAGGACACACTTAGCACATGGTTGATCCTTTGCTTTCAAATTTTTAAAGTCCTACTCAGCTGAGATAATTTTTTTGTTGATTCTTTGTTACTTATACTTTTTGCTATTGATTTTGAATCCTAAATTGGTGCTGACGTTCTTGGGAAAGTTGATGGAGCCTTTGATTCAGGTTTGCTAATGACTGCATCTGTGAATGGAAGAATTTTCAGAGGAGTTTTATTTGCACCAGTAAGCTTTTCAACTTTGCTTGCATAATGTCACATTTTTGGTACTTATTGGAATCCAGAAAAAAACATCATTCCGGTAGGAGCAGATACTCCACACATGGGGAATAATAATATACAAGTCTTAGGAAAAAGGACTCGTGGAGTTGCATTAGAAGAGGGGCAACCTTATCTCATTGATTCAGGTTAGTTAAGAATGTTAAAAATCACTTTGACTTGCAAGAAATACTCAAGGATTTTTTACTTAAAATTGTAATTTTCTGCAAGAACTTCACAACAGAAGAGGAGGAGAATTACTGCTTCTGCAAAGGTTTGGGATGTTGAATCAGAACAAGAAGAACATTCACTTTCACTATCTCAGCATTCATCTCCATGTCAATCTGATCAAGAACTGACTCCAAGTCAAAAACTGAATACTTCTGTCATGGAGTTTTATTTGCACCAGTAAGCTTTTCAACTTTGCTTGCATAATGTCACATTTTTATTTAGTACAAGTTATGCAGCTAATTTATTTGTTTTTGTAACAAACAATTGTAAAACAGGGAGAAGCTAATTTATTTGTATTGACTATTGAGCTATCTGGAAATCATTGATTTTGGATTTGTACCTAGTCAAAACTATACTTTACACGGGTGGTTTAGTTTGTACCTAGTCGTGATAGGTTTCCTTATTCTCATAACTCTGTTTTATCATTTCTTATTATTCTGTTAACATCTAGTTAGGCTGGTAGACTGTGTTTTATCAATCCTTATTGTTCTGTTAATTATGGTGGCACTAATATCTTCCTATTCATTGTCAACTTTCTAGCAAGGAAGGACTAGTTGCCTTGGTGGAGTACAATTAAAAGAAAATATTTAAGGGGAAACTCAAGCAAATGAAGTCTGCTTTAACAACACAGATAACAGAGGAGACTAATATATCTGAAGTCATTGAGACTGTAAAGTTGTGGGTTAGAGATGCTAAGTTGCCAGATGATGAGATTGTGCGGGTCTTGTGGGGTGTTTTAATAGATGTTGTTCAGTGGTCAGGGAAAAACCAGCAATAGAATGCAAATGTAGATAGTTTTTAAATGGCATTTTTTCTGAACCTTTTATTAGGCTCTGGATATTGAGCTGTCCTGTTTTGTGCTTGAATTTATCTGTTACTGTATCTATTTTATTGTTATAATAAACTGCTTAGATACAAAATGTGAGTTTGAATGAATGATTACTTGACTAATTTTATGAATTTCATGTTCAATTTTAGTTGTTTGATGTTAGTTTTGGAGTATAACTGAATACTACGATGTCAACGAGGTGGAAATCTAATTCTTAGTTCACATCTTACCACACACTACTATATATAGTATAGTAGCCTTCCCCTCTTCTCATCACCCTAAACATCTAATAAGAAATCAGTTGCAGAACAAAAAAAAACGAACAGAGGGAACAGAGGGAACAAAACGCGAATGGAAGGGATGATTTACCTTTAGCTTTGCAAGTTTCGTGAGATAGAACCTTTGATTCAGAGCCTGATTGGAAGAGAAACGCGAATGGAGGCTTGATGGGATGAGGAGGGTGATTCGGAGGGCGCGAATGGGAGGGTTTCACGAGGAGGTTGAGAAGTTGAAGAATACGGTGGGGGAGAGAAGAGAGCAAGAGGGGAAGGCTACGGTTTCACGGTGGGATTTAGGGATTTAGCGAGGGTGGGTTTCAGCGAGTATGAAGTTGTGGGGGAGAGAAGAGAGCGAGAGTGTGATGAGAAGAGGGGAAGGCTACGCCGGTGTCATCGAAATACGGTGGGATGAGAAGAGAGCGAGAGTGTGATGAAGTTCTGGGATTTAGGGATGAAGAATACGGTGGGGGAGAGAAGAGAGCAAGAGGGGAAGGGATTTAGGGATTCAGCGAGAGGCTGGGTTTCTGAGAGCGAGAGCGAGAGTTTTTTTTACTTAATTAAGTGACAAAAAAAATTGCAGAGTGAGTTAACGACGAATTTGGAGTTCCTCACTATTAGTGAGGAACACTTTTCCTCACAAACTGCGTCTCTAAATTCCTTTTCAACATTTTGTGACGAATTTAGTTACGAAATTTTTAATGAGGGATATTTTTCATCTCTAAATTCGTCACAAAGTTACGAAATTTTTAGTGAGGAATATTTTTCATCTCTAAATTCGTCACAAACATAAGCTGTAGGTGCCCCCCTAGATTTATTTTTTTCGTCACTAAATCCCTCACTAATAGTGAGGAATATTTATCCCTCTCTAAAATTCCTCTCTAAAAACAATTTTTTTAGTAGTGACATTCTTAAATTCAGTGTTAGCACATTCAGCCAAGATCTTAGCCTGAGATGCGTTGAGGGGGGTGCCTTCGACGAACCTGCGGGGTCGTGCCTCACGATGCCCACCTCCTGCTTCTTTTCGCTGTCGGTTTTCTCGAGCGTCCCTCTTGTCGTCGCCGACCTTAGCTGCCTCTCGATAAGCCATATCGTCCTCTTCATAGTCCATGTACTTTTGTGACCTTTGAAGGAATTCACCCAAGTTCTTGGGTTTGTTGATCCCTACGTCAATTTGGAAAAGACTTCCCTTTCTTAGGCCATCTTTCATCCAAAATAATATTTGTTTGTCTTCCAAATTTCGAATACATTAAGCCTCCTTATTGAAACGCTCTATGCATTCTCTTAGTGTCTCGTCGTCACGCTGCCTGGCGGCCCTCAACACCTCTTCTGACTTGGGCTTCAGCCGGGAGGCAGTGAAACGAGCTGTGAACATTCTTGTCAGCTGACTCCAAGAGGAGATGGAGTTTGGCTTTAGCTCTTGAAACCACTCTAATGTGGAGTTTTCAAGAGTGAGGGGGAAAATTTTACAGTGAACAGGCTCTCTGGCGCCTCTATAGCGAATCATCAGGGAGAAGTGTGCCAGATGGCGGTCTGGGTCTCCAGTCCCGTCATACATCTTGAGCGCTGGCAGTTTCTCCAAGGCCCTTGGTATTGGGCACTCATCCACCTTCCGAGTGAAAGGTCCTTCATCGGAGAACCTCCTTGAGTTGTGAGGGGAGACGTCCTCGTAGTCCAAATCTTGATACCTGCGGTGTTCGGGGGATCTCCTCGATGGTGACCCCCGGTGGCGTCTCTTGTGGGCTTTAGCCCGACTCCTTGACCTTTCCCTAGAATTAGAGGAGGCACGCGAGGAGGTTCTAGAGTGGGAGTCGTCGGGCCAATAAGTACCATCTGGTGGTGATGGAGGAGTCTCTGGGGGTGAGTCTGCCCCTCTACACTTGTGTCGCCGAGGTGGAGAGCGGTCCACGTGCCTTCGCCTTAGGGGAAACGATGGACGTGATGTCTTCGAGGGGGTGACTGTTGGTTCCTTGAAACCATGGTTGTTTGAGGAGGTGTTCCCCAGTAAGGCGGAGGCTGCTCAGGCATGGAAGTCACACGCCTTTCAATTTGCCTTAGGCGTGCTTCCTGCTGCAGCATGGTTTGAGTGCGATTGCACAGGAGATCCAAGAGTTGGATCACGTTCGGAGGTTGGGCAGGCTCCTGAGGGGAGTTTGTCTGCGGGATCTGGATGGGACCCTCGTCGGGCTGGCTGGCGACATTGCCCTCAGGAGTGCCCTCTGACTGGGGTGCGGGCACAGCAATGTTTCGAATCCGGGGTCTACCTCTGGGTGCCATGGGAAAGCGGGAGGAAGTTCAACAAAGTAGAGATGATGTGAAAGATAAATATCTCCCATTGTGGTCGCCAATGTTCTGTACCTTGCAGTGTTGGGATGACTGTAGTTGGTAGGTCACCTGCTGCCTGGCCAGAGGTAAATGCGAGCCCAATGTTCTGTATCTTGCACTGTTGGGAGGACTGCAGTTGGTAGGTCACCTGCTGCCTGGCCAGAGGTAAATGCAAGCCCGGGAGGGGTACCTGCGAAGCCACTCCGACGCTCAAGTCAGTATTGAGAATAGGTGAGTGATTTAGCTAGAAATAAGAATCTACCTCTTTGTGGCAATGTGAGCCAGTATTTATAGGGAGTCGTGCCCATTATGAGCCTTCGGATTGATAGAGTTGATTTGAGTCATCCAAGTATGAGAGTCATAATTGGACTTGCATATTGCGGATGTGGATCAATAGTGATTGGGTCAATCCATGTCCAATTGCTGAATGAGCCTCTTGGTCCAGTCCAGAACAGATCTTATGAATTTCAATTATAATAGTTTAGTTAGTAGTTACGGCACCCCAATATTTTGGACAAGCTCCGGACGTCGGCTTCCGGATTCGAACCCATGTGTGACCGGTGGTAGTGTTTGTCCGTAGGAAACTCTGTTTTGAGGGATCCACCAACTCCCTGGGTTCGATAAGGAGGAATCCTAATCACCATTTTTAGCTAGACATGGGGAATATTTTTGATACAATAATTAAATTAAAAATGATAGTATATAATTAACCAAAACCTTAGACAATCCACTATTTATTCTCAACTTTGTGATCGATCTCTTTCTTTCATTTCACCAAAAAAATCTCCTTCTTTCTCTTATCTGGAACTTGGGACTATTCCTAAAAGGGGGCATGTCATCACTCTCCAATAATACTTTGGAGAATCTACATCCAACGACATAAATTACTTTAAAAAATATAGCCGTTGCTTCTGAATATCCCCTTTTTCTGCTGAAAGTAGGCAAGAACATGGTCCCCGGGAGAAGAAATACATAACCAAGATATTATAACCAAGATATTATATACAAAAGCTATTCTTTATGAATAAGATATTCAGTGTCCTTTGTCTGTCGATCTACTAAAATATTGACAAATGCCAATAAAAAAATATTGACGATTAACAAAATAAGTATTTTATATATTCTAACTAGTATTCGGTGTCCTTTTGTCTTTTTTATATATTCTAACTAGTATTTTATTCGTGCATACGCACGGGTGATACTGTATTTGTTATAATTTGCTATAAAACTATAAATATGTTGAAAGTTGCAAAATGTAATAAAAGAAAAAGGAAAAGCTTGATAAAAGGCTATATTTTCAAATTTATTAAAATAGTTCTGTTGGAAAAAGTAAAAAAAAAGTCAGTATTTTCTTATAATATTAATAATGGAGTAAAATTGAAGAAAAAAGGAAATGAGATTTAAGGTAAAATATGCACCCCGGTTGCCTCTCTCGTTGCCACTCCCGTTGTCGATCTCATTGTCAGTCTCTCGTTGCCGCTCTCGTTGCCATGTGTTTACTCTATTTTTTTCTATATGATCTAATCTTAATTTAATCATTTTCACTTAATTATAAAATCATTATTTTGTCATTTTTAGCAGTGGTTAAAGTTTTTGTTACAATTCTTAGTGGTTAAATTGATTAATTTTAGTAGTTTGAGTAGATTATAAAAATAGTTTTAAAAAAATTTTAGTAAAAAAAAAACTGACAAAAAAGTTAATTTTTTTGGAAAAAAACTGACCAGCGTCAGCGCGTCAATTTTTGTTTTGAAGCTGCAAAAGCTATTTTTTGTCTTTTTGCGGGACATTTACTATTTTGCCCCCAATTTGTGACAAATGACAAAATTTTAAGATGTCTAAAAATGTCATTTTCCTAGCATACGATTAAAACATTGAGAGTTTTTTATATTTGTTAAACTAGTTTTAATAGAATTCTTTAGATATCCAACAAAAAAAATAATGTTTTAGATAATTAGGTATTATATTAGGAACTTACAGTGAGCTTGAATTCCTTCTAAGCTTCCACTAGGATCAATGAAGTTCAGGTGCTCGCAAACTTCATATTAGAAATACCTTCAGCGGACCCAACACCCTCCAAAGAGCTGACAGTCGACAAATCATCAAACAAACGAGGAAGCGGAGCAGGCGTGACACTGGAGGGTCCGGACAGAATCATGCTATAGCTCTCCCTTCGGTTCGCTTTCAAGGCAAGCAACAATGAGGCGAAAGCTAGGAGTGAAGGCATTACAAGTCCACAACGACTCACAGTTGATTGTCAGACAAGTGCATGACGAATTTCTAACTCTGAGCCTGCAGCTGACTAAGTATCGTGACAAGGTAAAATCTCTTGAAAAACGCACGTGACCAGGGAACAAAACGCCTGAGTTGACATCCTATCCAAGCTGGCTAGCACTAAGAAGCCAGGATAAAACTAATCTGTCATTTAAGAAACATTGGCACAACCAAGTATCAAGACCGCCATCTATGTTCAACCTGTCTGAGGTCACACCAGAGCCCTGGATGAAAGAACTATCTGATTACCTTGAGCACGACCGACTCCCACAAGACAGTGGCAGTGCGGTCAGAAACAAAAAATTCTCAGCCCGTTACTTGATGCTCGACAAATGTATGTACATATGAGGATTTTCCACACAACTGCTAAGGTGTCTCACAAAGAACTATGTCGGATGGGTTCTCAGATTTTCATGACGGATCATGTGGAAGACACGTCAGAGAAAGATATTTGGCAACCAAGATCCTACGAGCCGGCTACTATTGGCCTAAAGTGAACATGGATAGTACCGATTATGTGCGGCGCTGTGACAAATGCCAACGATTCCCCAACATACCACAGGCTCCACCCTTAGACCTCCAATCCATTTTATGTCCATAGTCATTCCATATGTGGGGTGCAGACATCTTGGGACCATTCCACCCCGCTCCCAGTCGGGTTAAATTCCTCATCGTTGCCATAGATTACTTCACTAATTTGGTCGAGGTCGAACTAGTTGTGATCATCTCCGTCGAAAGAGTTCCACGCTTTTATTGGAAAAAGATCATTTGTCGTTTCGGCCTACCATCTACCATCATCACCAACAATGGCACACAATTCACCAGCAACTCAGTGGTGGATCTATGTTTCGAGTGTGGAATAACACAAGTATTCACTTTGGTCGAGCACCCTCAAACTAATGGACTCGCTGAGGCCACCAAAAAAGTCATCCTCAACTGATTGAAGAAGAAAATAGATGACGCCAAGGGCATCAGGGCTGAAGAACTCCCCTTGATATTATGGTCATATCAGACGACCCCACACTCCACAGCTCAAGAAACGCCTTTCCAGCTGGATTTCAGCACAGACGCCATGATCCCTATAGAAATCTTTGAACCAAGCCCACGAAGAATTTTATCCGACGAGGAAAACAACGACCTCAATTTGCGGACAAACCTTGACCTGCTAAACGAATGTCGAGCATTGGCTAAAATAAAATAAGCGACGTTCAAAGGAAGGGCCACCCAAAAGTACAACACAAAGGTTGTCCCCAGAAAATTCAAAGCAGGCGACCTTGTAATTCGTAAAACAACAAGAGTAAGATAAGTCGGAAAATTATCCCCCAACAAGGAGGGACCATTTCCTGTTCGAAAAGTTGTTGGAAAAGGAGCACTCAAGTTAGAGTACCTGGACGACCAAGATGTGTCTCTCGATCGTTAAACGCAACAAACCTGCGCCACTACTTCATCTAAGAACAATGTAAATATCTTTCAATGACGAATGAAATTTCAGGGAATCTACTTCATACAGGCGGATCTCAATAGCAAGTGGCAACAGTCCCAGGGGCCTAACCCAGGTAATTCTTCTCCACTGTTGACGGACAACTAAATGAGTACCAAACAACACCTCTCTGCTGATGAGTAGAACCAACGAGAAAACAACAAAGACACACTCAAGCCTGGGCAACGATTCGGTTTTCCTTTTTCGTTCTTGGGCGATATGTGGGTTTCCCCTGATCTAATTCAGGAGGGGGTCAAGGTGAAGAGCCTTGCCCATCCCCGAGCAACGACTCGGTTTTTCCTCTTCGTCCTAGGGCGGTACGTTGGGTTTTCCTTGATCTAATTTAGAAGGGGGTCAAGGTGAAGAGCCTTGGCTGACTACCGAGCAATTAACTGAGTCTTTCCTCTCCGTCCTAGGGCAATACGCTAGGTTACCCCTGATCCAATTCAGGAAAGGATCAAGTCAAATAACTCGGCACACCCCCTCAGTTCAACATGCACAATGGCGATAAGATCCGGAAAAAAGGAGAACGGGGGAACCATCAATCTCAAAATTACATTATAGCAATACATGTACAACGCCAAAGCCCAGATGGGCTGAAACAAACAAACAAAAGGCACAAATGCAAACAGAAGAATCTGAAGCACTCCTTATGGCTACCAAAGCCAAACAATCGAGAGAAGAACTAATAGTTTCACCATCATTTGGGGAAGATACGTGTCTCAAAGTGACAGCCAAGAAGACATCAGAAACATTCTCCTTAACAGCGATGAAGATGCAAGTTTGGAGACATGCCAGAAGATGATGAACATCGTCACAACACACATAGAAACAGTCGAGCCGCATTACAAATATTGGTCGACACAACCTGCCGTGGAATCACTCGGCAAAAGAGAAAATCGAGACGGTCGGGGGAATAGGCAAAGCCAAACCATAGTCCACATCTGCCCAGAAATAGCAACATAAAGATGCTGCTAAAAAGCTGGGAGAAAGGACAAATGCCCCCACAGACCGGTTCTCAAATTTGATGGTGCCTGCAGAGGAAGAAGACGACCATTAGGTACTACGCACGACCCTAACCGAGGTCATGAGAGAAGGATAACATAACCGCAAGAGAACACCCCCATCGACCAGCGGCAAGCACTTCACTGCAATCAAAGGAGCACCAAGGAAAGAACGAGTACAACATGAAAGAGTGAGGATAGCCCTATTTATACACAAGTCAATGGAGGAACAGTCAAAAAACAAATTTAATCCAACAATAAATGCGCTTAGGGAAACAAAACACACCAATATTTTGACGAAGACCAGAAGGCTGGTGCAATCCTCATATATAAAGATGACGGTTGGTCAAGCGACAATAAATGACCAAGAATTGGGATCCTCCAACGCGCCTGGCCACCCTGAAGGGCTTTGAGCACCTTCGTCCTGAAGGGCTCAGAGCTCGAAGGGCTGTGACTGGGTGTTCGGAAAATGCCGACTTGGGCTCTAAAAGACCGAGAAGGGCTTCAAAAAACCGATAAAGGCTTCAGAAGACCGAGAAGGGCTCCAAACCCCCTTGAGGAACACTCTTCCTAAGCACGGGAGGGGAAGACGAGTAGTACAATCGCAGCCAGAGGAGGTTCGAATAGTACTGAAGCAGGCTCTGTACCGCATGCTCTGCTATACAGACCATGCACAAACCAGAATGCGTCCACGTAGAAAACAAACGAAGAGGATGGGGTAGTTGGGTATTGGCTCGTACTGAAGTAGTTGCCGCACGACTACCTCGGTGGCAGGCGCAGAGCAGACACATGAGGGGTATTCCCTGTGGTATATTACACCCTCGGACTCCCATTGTATTATAAATAGCTCACACTATTGTTGTATCAGGGACTTTGGTTCACGTATTTTGCGAGGTCTCCCTTAGGAATGTTATATCCTTAAGGGCAGTGGCGGAGCTTGCCCAAAATATTGGGGGGTGCCGCAACTACTAACTAAAAAAAAACCATCACATTTTACCATACCCTTCATTATTTAATAATATATCTTTCATAACTCTACTAATTTATCTTTCCAAATGTTATTAATGAAAGTTAATTTGGTAAACTAACTCACAATTTCTCTACTAAAAAAGAAATTTTATTTTTTCTGGGGGTACCATGGTATTCTTCCGCTCCCACCATGCTTCGCTACCGATGTCGTTTTAGGGTAGAAGTATAGTAAAAAAAATTCTTTTTTTTCTGGGGGGTACCACGGCTCCCTCCCGCCCTATGAAGCTCCGCCACTGCTTAAGGGTTGCACCACCCCCGTTTTATATATACGAGAACAGGAACCATAACCACCATGTTAGAATTTGAGTTCGGGAGAATGCAACCAAGACCAAAGAAGTGTCTGTAGCATTAAAAACGTCAACAATGTCCCTATATATTCGAACCCATCATCAAATCCATTCGGACTTAAAGCCCCATCTCATTCTTACTAAAGACATCAGATTTAACTTCCTCCATTGACGGAGCCTAGTGAGCATGAAATTGACATCTTCAAAAATCAAAGGAAAGATCAGTTCTTCAATTAATTAATTAAGAGCAATGCTATTTAGCCAAATATTTTTAGACAAAAATAGACAAAAGTCAAATTACAACATCAATTAACCAAGTTTTTTAAGCAACTAACCAACCTACTTTTTCACAGTTTTCTAGGCCATTGACTAAAAACTGTGAAAAAGTAGGTTGGTTAGTGGCTTAAAAAACTTGGTTAATTGATGTTGTAAGATGGTTTTTGTCTATTTTTGTCTCAAAAAATTTGGCTGAATAGCATTTCTCATTAATTAACTCATTGACAGTACAATTATTACTCGAAGTAAATAAGGACTTATAATAATTTAGAACATGTTCCTCAATATCATCTTGTGAAAGTACTCCATTGAAACTCCAATCTCGTTGTCAAACCAATCTAGTGCTCTAACATCTCTAACTACTTTCTCCACGTTTTCAATGCACCATGCTTGAGGGGGCAACCCAAAAATTTCCAGCCATATACACAAATCTCTTTAAATTCTTCTTGTTCGCTCCATTTTACATTTGAAGACATTTTGATGCGAACCTCAAGAGCATCAAGAGAACCTATTCTATTCAAATTAGAATGAACTTTATTTTATTTTAAGATGTAATAATTATATTTTAACTTGGACTATGTTTTAGTTTATGTTGTCATTAGAGTAGGTTTGTGTTTCTGTTTGTCTTTATGCACTTTTGGCCTAGGCACCATAGTGTGGATGGTGAGTAGCTTACACTAGTGCAAAATTGACTTTAGAAAGCACAATTTAGCATCGGTTGTTTGAACAGTCGATGCTAAATATAGGCGCGGTGGCAATTTTACAATTAAACGCAAGTTTTTAGTTTTCGCGCCTACATTTAGCATCGGTTGTTTAAACAACCGATGCCAAATATGTTTGAGACACACATTTAGCATTGAGTGTTTAAACAACCGGTGCTAAATGAACACATTTAGCACCGGTTGTTTAAACACCCGATGCTAAATGTCCCTTTTTATTTTTTTCCCAATTTTTCCATCGCATATCTCGCGTTCGTTCTCAACTCTCTCACTCTCTGTAACGATCTCTTCACTCTCTGAACTCTCTCCCACTCTCTGAACTCTCTCACTCTCTGAACTCTCTCCCTCTCTGAAGATCCCTCGCATATTCGTCACCATTCGTTGAAGCTCCTATCCCTCTTCCTCTCGCACTCACAAATACCGAAACCCTAGCCTCACAAATCGAAAACACAAACTCTCTCGTTCATCGTTCTCAACTCTCTCGTTCTCGGCCCTCTTCCTCGCGAAACCCAGAAATGAAATCAAAAACTTTGAAGAGAAAGAAAGGAGAAGAACGCTGAAGATCAACATCGTCACTGTTTGGATCTATTGGATTGCCATTTTCCCTTTGTTTGATTTCCCCGTGTGTTTGGAATGGTTAGGGTTTTGGATCTGTTGGAAGCTTGCTCGTCGATTCTTTTGCGCAAGATCGTTTGACGATTATGTTGAGGTTATTCTTCATCTACATTTTGTTTTCTCATTTTTGCATCAAATGTTATGGGAATAGATATATTATGCATTCAGAGCTTCTTTTTTTACTTTTTGAATTTGGAAAAGGAATCAATGATGGGTACTTCTGATGCTTGGATCTGGATTTTTTGGTTTGGAATTTAGTCTGTTTTTATCGTATTTATGTAAAGGATAAAGAAAAAGATGGGGAATATTCTATTTTTAACTTTCTTCTTTTTTATTTGGAAAGGTTCATGAACGTTATGTTGAGAGGCTTCGGAGGAAGTTGCAGTTTGAGGAGAGGAAACAAGCTAATCAAAAAAGGGTAATTCTGCTGGCTATTTGATTTTAGGATAAAACTTATATCAAGTTCCTTATGTTAAGTATGTTAAGTTTAGTGAATTAAACTGGTTTAATGTATGAAAAGCAGGATAAATAGACCTTAATATAAGTTTTGTCTTTGATTTTACGGATGATTAAGTTCTGTGGTGAATGAAGAAAAAGAAACTAATAGATTCTTCTTCAAAGTTAAACCATTCCTTTAACTGTTGAAATAGATAGATTATGTTATGATGATGATTTACTAATGTGTTTTGCATGATGGCTTTTCTTGTAATTTAGGTGCTTTCTGATTCTGAAACAGTCTGGTGGTTGAACCATGCAGTTGAAAACATATGGCCAATATGTATGGAACAGATTGCTTCTTAGAAGATTTTACTTCCTAGCATACGTTGGTTCCTAGAGAAGTATAAACCTTGGACTGCTGTATGAGTCATACCCTTCAGTTTTTTAAAGCAGCATATCAGGACAGTGTCTTGTTCAATTTCTGCAACTGAAAGTTGTTGTGATTTGATTTAGATATTAGGGTGTGATCAATGCAGGTTCTGGAGTTAGGAATGAATTTTCTCACAGCTGATGATATGAGTGCAATACTTGCTGTGAAACAAAGAAAAGATTGGGAAGTAATGCATTTAAGGATGGATAAAGGGGTCTGAGTTTTGGAGGAAAACTCAAGAATAAGATATTACTCATGCAGTTTGATTCTTACAAGTTATTATTTGTGTTAAAAAAGAACTGCAGATAGTAGTCCTACAGTTGGGAAGTTAGGAGAGAAAAGGGAATGATATAAAATTTGAATTATTTATTTATGTCCATCCTTCTGGTAGGTCTTGGTAGGGGTGAAGTTTCTCAAAACATTTTTCTGATAGTGTTGTAAATTAATTATTAGATTGGCAAACCATTTTTCTCCCCTTTCCATTTGTATGAGACTAGTAATATGAATAATGAAATGATGTGTAGGGGGTGGAGTTCCCATTCAATCAGTACTCATGGCTTACAACACACATCTCATTTGCAACAAAAGGAGTACTCAATTACAGTGCAGGTTCTCAAGTTTCTGCATTCACAAACCAGGAAGATTCCATTGCAGGTTAGGGTTCTTTACATTGCTTGAAATTGGCTGTCGTGGTTTTCTTAGATCTATTCTCGTCATTATGGGTATCAAGCATGCTGAGCCAGGACACACTTAGCACATGGTTGATCCTTTGCTTTCAAATTTTTAAAGTCCTACTCAGCTGAGATAATTTTTTTGTTGATTCTTTGTTACTTATACTTTTTGCTATTGATTTTGAATCCTAAATTGGTGCTGACGTTCTTGGGAAAGTTGATGGAGCCTTTGATTCAGGTTTGCTAATGACTGCATCTGTGAATGGAAGAATTTTCAGAGGAGTTTTATTTGCACCAGTAAGCTTTTCAACTTTGCTTGCATAATGTCACATTTTTGGTACTTATTGGAATCCAGAAAAAAACATCATTCCGGTAGGAGCAGATACTCCACACATGGGGAATAATAATATACAAGTCTTAGGAAAAAGGACTCGTGGAGTTGCATTAGAAGAGGGGCAACCTTATCTCATTGATTCAGGTTAGTTAAGAATGTTAAAAATCACTTTGACTTGCAAGAAATACTCAAGGATTTTTTACTTAAAATTGTAATTTTCTGCAAGAACTTCACAACAGAAGAGGAGGAGAATTACTGCTTCTGCAAAGGTTTGGGATGTTGAATCAGAACAAGAAGAACATTCACTTTCACTATCTCAGCATTCATCTCCATGTCAATCTGATCAAGAACTGACTCCAAGTCAAAAACTGAATACTTCTGTCATGGAGTTTTATTTGCACCAGTAAGCTTTTCAACTTTGCTTGCATAATGTCACATTTTTATTTAGTACAAGTTATGCAGCTAATTTATTTGTTTTTGTAACAAACAATTGTAAAACAGGGAGAAGCTAATTTATTTGTATTGACTATTGAGCTATCTGGAAATCATTGATTTTGGATTTGTACCTAGTCAAAACTATACTTTACACGGGTGGTTTAGTTTGTACCTAGTCGTGATAGGTTTCCTTATTCTCATAACTCTGTTTTATCATTTCTTATTATTCTGTTAACATCTAGTTAGGCTGGTAGACTGTGTTTTATCAATCCTTATTGTTCTGTTAATTATGGTGGCACTAATATCTTCCTATTCATTGTCAACTTTCTAGCAAGGAAGGACTAGTTGCCTTGGTGGAGTACAATTAAAAGAAAATATTTAAGGGGAAACTCAAGCAAATGAAGTCTGCGTTAACAACACAGATAACAGAGGAGACTAATATATCTGAAGTCATTGAGACTGTAAAGTTGTGGGTTAGAGATGCTAAGTTGCCAGATGATGAGATTGTGCGGGTCTTGTGGGGTGTTTTAATAGATGTTGTTCAGTGGTCAGGGAAAAACCAGCAATAGAATGCAAATGTAGATAGTTTTTAAATGGCATTTTTTCTGAACCTTTTATTAGGCTCTGGATATTGAGCTGTCCTGTTTTGTGCTTGAATTTATCTGTTACTGTATCTATTTTATTGTTATAATAAACTGCTTAGATGCAAAATGTGAGTTTGAATGAATGATTACTTGACTAATTTTATGAATTTCATGTTCAATTTTAGTTGTTTGATGTTAGTTTTGGAGTATAACTGAATACTACGATGTCAACGAGGTGGAAATCTAATTCTTAGTTCACATCTTACCACACACTACTATATATAGTATAGTAGTGGTAAGATGTGAACTGAGAACCATTTTTTTTTAAAAAATAGACATTTAGCATCGGGTGTTTGAAACAACCGATGCTAAATGTCATTTTCAGGACATTTAGCATCGGTTATTTAAACACCCAATGCTAAATGTCATATTTCATACAGCAAAAACAGTGATGAAAATGACATTTAGCATCGATTATTTGAGCACCATGTGTTAAAAGTGACATTTAGCGTCGGTTATTTAACCGATGCTAAATGTCCCACTTTTAGCATCAGCGGATTTAGCATCGTCGGATAACCGATGCTAAATGTCCAAAACAACCGATGCTAAATATCTTTTCTACGCTAGTGTTAGGCACAATTCTAAGTATTTAAAAAAATTTGTATCTTCATTTTGAAATTTTGATGAAATAGAATTGTGAAGAAAAAAAAAATTCTTCTCTAGGGTTTTGTTTAGAACCAATTTTGGGTCTTATCAATGTGGTGATTCTACCTTTACCTTGTCATCCTTATAAATGTGGCAATTTACTCATCTTCTTGTCTTGTTCCATTTGTATGTTTCTTTCCCTATCACTTTTAATATTTTGTGCTATTTTTAAATTCGAGAAATCACTTGATTAGATCCTTAATTCACATGAAATTAGCTAGATCATTATCATGTGGTATTCAAAGCTTTCACCAAGTGTTATTGTATTTCTTGAATTAAAATAAACTAAAAGAAGAACATAGACACACTTTCTCTTTTTTTTTCCCTTAATTTTGTTTGAAAAAGTGCAAACAACACTCTCTTAGACACTCTCGCTCGTCTCAACACTCACTCTATGATTGGTTGAAACTTATGTGGGTTCCAACACTTTGGAAATGAGAGTGAGTATTGATAGCTACGAGAGTGATGCTAGTACTCCTCATTGTCTTTTTACATTCATGCATGGACAAAGCATCAAATTGCTATTATGTGATATATGATATGATGCCACATCATTCCAATTGTATTTCAATTTTGAGCACCTCATTTCAGTTCAGGAAAATTTTGAGAAATTACGACTTTTGTTCCAGATGAAATTTCCAGTTTTAGGTTTTGGCTTAATTATCATTTGGGTTTCATTTGAGTGTTTAGTTGAATATAAGTTTTCCCTCTTCTATAAATGAAACTTTTTTTTGCCTCATACCTAAAGTTAAGAACCCAAAGCTCCTAGGTGACTTTAGGCCTATATCCCTTTTTAATGTGACCTACAAGATCATCTGTAAAGCTATTGCCAACCACGGAAAAGGTGTTCTCCCTATGATCGTTGGTGAATATCAAAGTGCTTTTGTTCCTAAGAGACTGATAACGGACAATGCTATCATCGCTTTTGAAACCTTTCATCATATGAGGAAAAGGTACTCTGGTAAGATTGGCTATGTGGGTCTAAAGTTAGACATGTCTAAAGCTTATGATCGTATTGAATGGAATTTCCTTAAAAAAGTCCTTGAGGAGTTGGGTTTCCCAAACTTTTGGGTTACCCTTATCATGAAGTGTGTCACTACAGTGTCCTTCTCTGTTCTTATCAACGGCCATCCTATGCCCTTCTTCTCCCCAGGGAGGGGCCTTAGACAAGGCGACCCGTTGTGCGGAGGTACTCTCGGGCTTAATTATCCAAGCTTAGGAGCGCAAACTCATTCATGGCATTCGTATTGCAAGAGCTGCTCCTGAAATCTCTCATTTATTTTTTGCTGATGACAGTCTTTTATTTTTCAGGGCAAACAAAGAGGAAGCTTCAGAGATTCTCAACATTCTCAACCTTTACCAAGCTATTTCTGGCCAGCGGGTGAACATGGACAAATCAGAGCTATCTTTCAGCCGAAATGTTCGTGAAGAGAAGAAAATTTTGATCCAAGGATGGATGCTATTCAAAGCTGTTGATAGTCATGATAAGTACCTTGGTATCCCCACCTTTGTGGGAAGATCCAAAAGGGACGTCTTTAATTTTGTCCAAGACTGGATCTGGAAGAAGCTTCAAGGATGAAAAGAGAAATCTCTTTCTATGGCTAGTAAAGGTACTCTCATCAAAGTCGTGGCTCAAGCGATCCCATCTTACATCATGGGATGCTTCCTTATTCCCAAGAGCCTATGCCACCACATTGATAGTATGATTAGTCGTTTTTGGCGGGGCTCTAAAAATGGCGAAAGGAAAATTCATTGGATTAGTTGGGATAAACTTTGCCACAAAAAGGAGGATGGTGGCATGGGCTTCCGTTCCCTCACCGCATTCAATGAAGCTCTACTTGCTAAACAAGGATGACGTATTCAATCTAACCCTAACTCTCTGATTGCTCAAGTCCTCAAAGCTAGGTATTTCCCAAATCTGACGCTCTTGCTGCCCCCTTGGGTCACAACCCTAGTTACATTTGGCGTAGCATCCATCATGCTTGGGGAATTATTAAAAAGGGGGGTTTTCGGAGAATTGGTCATGGGAACAAATTCAATATTTGGGATGACAACTGGCTGCCAAGACAAGTGGGTTTCAAAGTTTGGAGTCCAAAACCTTTGGGGTGTAGGATCTGTGGTCAACCAATTGTGGTACCCGAATACTAAGATTTGGAATGTTAACTTGATTCGCTCTCTTTTCATGCCCTTTGAAGCTGACTAGATTCTGCAAATCCCTATTCCTAGAATAAATGTTGAAGACACTTTCATTTGGGGAGGGACAAAAGATGGCCTGTACACTGTTCGATCTGGATACCACTTCATTAACCAAGTTGCTAACAAAAACAAGGCCTCCTCTAGCAAGTCCCAAAACAACAAGGTCTGGAACTCTCTATGGAAGATCAATGCTCAACCTAAACATTTACAATTTCTATGGCGTGTTCTCAAAAAAGTTGTTCCCGTTAAAGCCCGCTTAAATCAATGGGGCCTAAATTGTGACCCTATGTGCCCTAGATGTGAGATGGCTGAGGAATCTGTGGATCAAAGGGGCCTAAATTGTGACCCTATGTGCCCTCCGCTCCCCTGACCCGATTCCTAATCTCTCCTATTTGGGCTTATCCCAGGCTGAAGTTAAAGAATTGGGCTCTCATTTTTTGTCAGCCCATTTTAATCACTCTAGAAGATTTTGTAACCAACCAGCACACTTCTTAGCAAAGTGGGCTATTTCCAACCCAAATCATATGTGGCCTGATTCAACCCCAGTAGGGCTGTTCAAATGAACCTCTGAACTGAACTAAACTGCCTAACTGAACTGAACTGAACTGTTACGAACCGAACTTTTCGTAACAGTTCAGAACTGAACTGACTTTGTAAAAACAGTTCACTAACTGAACTATTAAACCCAGTTCAGTTGGGAACCGACCGAACTGTTTCGAACTGTTAACATTAAGATATTTTCATGGGTGGTAGTGTTAACCTCGACGACTGAGGCAAATTTGAGTTTTGGGTGGTTTAATGAAGTGGCAATAGTATGAGTTTTTGGTCAGATTCATGGGTGGGAACAGAATCGTTTTCACTGGTAATAGATATATTCACTTTCCATTTTTAACAATTTTCTGATGGATTGACTGGTAGTCTGAGGGATTCTGCATAAGAAAGTGATTGAAATACAAAAATCACTTTCAATCACTTTCTTCTGGTAGTCTGAGGGATTCTGCATAAGAAAGTGATTGTCTGGACAAGATAACATGTCTTTTTGTCAAAATTATGTACTTGAGAAAATTTGCACAAGACATCAGTTCACTTGAATAGTTAGTTTCATACACCAATACTTGAGAAAATTATGTACAAATTAAAAGTGACAACACTGATCCCAAAATAACAGTTCCTGCTGGTTTGATAGAGCCTACAAAATAAAAGTGTCACAATTTAATGTGCTATTACATTCATTCTTAGAGCAAACTTCAACAACTCTTCTGTTTTGTTGATATTCTTCATTGTCAAACTTTGTAGCCATTGCTGTCAAACTGTCATCAGGAATATGAATCTACAATATTAGACAGTGCTATGCAATTTGGATCGCATATGAAGAAGAGATGATGGTTCATGGTTGTTGAAAATTTGAAATTTAGGAGCTTATGCAGAAGAAAGTAATTTTTGTATTTCAATCACTTGCCATTACATTCAATAATTGATTATTAAATGTTTCACAGGTACTGGTAAGGGATTCTGCTTTGGAGGAGGTTCAATTCAAGTGTAGCTATGGAAATTGAAGTGCAGTAAATGTAGCCAATGAGGCAAGGCAGCAGCCAGCAGGTGTGGTTAACATTGCTATGAAGGTTGTTGATTAAATACGTGGGAATAAATGGTGCATTGAAGAATCAAGTGAACCAAGTGCATTTGTGATTTATTGGTGGTTGTTGAGGAGCTGGTTTATGGAAGGAATGGTACATCAGCTTCAAGTTGATCCTTCAATGCAAGAATGGATTATATTTGTAATAGTTAGTAATTTAGTTTAAAACTGCAATTTAAAATAGTTAGTAGTTTAGTTTAAAACTGCAGTTTAAAAACACTGTAATTTGCATATTTGGAATTAATTTTAGAAGCTTAAAAACACTGTATTTTTAACAGTTCAGTAAAAAAACACTGTATTTTTAACAGTTTGGTTAACAGTTCGGTTAACAGTTCGGATAAAATAGTAAACAGTTCAGTTCGGAAAAAACTGTGAACCGAACTGTTAATATAGTTCAGTTTAGTTCGATGAACTGTTATTGCAGTTCGGTTCAGTTCGACGAACTGTTTCAACTGGTTCAGTTTGGTTCAGTTCGGTTCTCCTCCCGAACTGAACCATGAACAGCCCTAAACCCCACATATGATAAAGGACATTGTTGTATTTGATTCTTCTCCCAATAGTGGTTAATAAATTTGTTTTGTTTCAAAAAAAAGTGTTATTATATGTGTTGGATGGTTCGCTTTGGTGACTAATTGCTATACTTTTCGTGAAATTCAAGTTATTTAGGTGTTGAATTTTTTTCGAGAAAAAAAATTCTTTAACTTCATCTTCCTTACTTGCAGTAGTTTGATCCAAAATTTTAATTGCAAACTTGTTTTTGATGATATATTTTAAAAGCCTATTGATTAGAAAAATATAGGGGAATGCAAATATGCAAAAAAGTTAAAAAGATAAGTGTTGCCAAAAAAAAGTGATTCTGCACAGTAACACTTATGAAAAAAGGCATTTTACAAAAATAAAATCTATAATTGTTCATTTTTAAATAACAAAAACTTTATGTACCAAAAAAAATCAAAAACTTTTGTATCTTTGTTGCTTCTATTAGACATTGAAAGTTGATTTTAGTACTTTATCTTCCACATATTTGAACCACTTAGTAATTTCTTCTATTCTTTCTTGAGTTATCTCGTTGATGTCTATTTGAGTGTGTCTTCCTTTGCTTACACTTTTTTGTTTGTCTTTTTAAATTCATTGGTTTTGTCTTAAAAGTTTTCTTTATCTTTTTCTAGTTGACCTTGGGGGTATGTTGGTATTGACTTGGAATCGTTTTCATGAGGGATCCAATAGAGATAAAATTTGTATAGTCAAACTTCTTCAAGCGCATCAAGAGAAGCTATTTTATTCAAATTAGAATGAACATTATTTTATTTTAAGATGTAAAAATCATATTTTAATTAGGATTATGTTTTAGTTTATGTTTGCTTTGGAGTATATAAGCTTGTGTGTTTTGTGTTGCACCTTTTGCCAAGGCACCATGATGTGCATGGTGAGTAGCTTTGGCAAGGTACCCTAAGTATTTAAACAATTTTTGTATCCTTTTAAGGGTTGGGCTAAAAAAGTTGGGTTGAAATTTGGGCTCACCCTTTACGGCCCACGCCTGGCCCTATACGGGTTGTGGGCTTTTCGGACTAGCCCGCATTACACGCGATTTTTTATCTACATTGTCATGTAATTGTAAGAACCAAGGAAAAAGACTCTAACATTTTACAATTTTTCAACATTTTGCACCATCCAATAACACATTAACTACGTGTAAGAACCAACATTTTTCAGTTTTAACACATTCTGGAACCATTCAACCAAATCAACACCATATATTTTACTGTTTGGCATCCAATACACATTCTAGAGTGACTTACTTCTAGAACGACTTTAGTAGCAAAAAATTGCAATACCATGTAATGCAACAATGTCTAATAATAGAGAGATTGAAAAGGACCATTCAGTAACATGATTTTTTTAATTTTATTTCTTTGGGATAGAAATGAGAACGTCAGTAAGCGTAGGTACTGGCTAAGTAAGGTTATGAGACGTGCTGGACTTTGGAATTTGGACTTGGGAGTTTGGTATATAAATTTGGGCCATCACTTTTCCCACATTCCTCCCTACTCATCCCACACCCCCAAACGCCCTAAAATCCAAAAATACCCCGAACTCAAAAACACTCTTTTTCCCTCTCAAACCCCTCACACCCTCTCACACCCACCAAAAACACACCCAGCCGAAACCCTCCCCCTCTCCCTCACCCTCTTCGACTTCTCCCTCTCTCAAACCCACTCAATCTTCAATTTTAACCTTCAAACTCATTTTCGGAACATAAGGTACATGATTTCTAACCCTCATTTACTTGCATTTTGCTTGATTTTGTGTTTTATCGTTTTTTCACTTCTGCATTTTCGCGAAGCATTCGGTTGAGGACAACCAAATACTCTTGGGGACGAAGCAAGACGGGCCCATTCGGTTGAGGTCAACCGAATCATACTGATACTGTTTGTGTTTGATATGTTCGGTTGCAGGTATGATCCAATTCGTTACCCTCATTGAACGAAATGCTGAGAGGATTTCCATTCCAAATGAGATTTGGAAACTAGAGTTGTCTTGTTCCTTTTATTTTGTCTAGGAAGTGGCCCTTGTATTCGTGGTGTCAACAACATGCGCTATGGCAACATCCTTACTGATACGCATGCCATCTGCCAAGCGTATGGGGGTTGAGAGTGTGGAAGCCTCGTTAACATACTATCGGACCGGGAGCTTCAAGGTCGCCAGGATTATGCCCGCGGTTGCCTCTGATAGGAGTGGGAATGACAGTGATACTGCGAGTGATGTTGGATCCGGCGCTGTTGTTACCCAGTTGTAGTTTTTTACTGTTATTTTGTTTATCAATAATTGTAATTGAACGTCACTGATTTAGTAATGAATAAATATTGGGTTGATTATTTTTTGTTTTACAGTACCGTTTAAATTAAACAACAATTTTATTATTAAAAAGCGTCACCGTAGATAAAACTCAAAATACACGAAAACGATAAAATGACAGAAACTACTGAGTTGGTGGAGTTAAACGAATAAGGATCTCAGCGACGGTTCGTGTGGTTTCCACGTACAAATGCAGATAAACCTTCCATTTAAACCGCACATAAATGGACATCATTGCTTGGACGTCATTTTCGTTCTTGACATCCATTGTAGACCAGTGCACACGTCCATCAGACCAATCAGGTTTCCGATAAACTATACGAGTTATCTCTCGCTCGTCGCCCTCCACTTGCACCTTACCCAGTAGTTTATATTTTAGGGCGGCGAATGTTATGTTGTGTTTAAGCCTACACTCCATTGTGTCTCGCCCCTCGAAACAGACACATTAACTTTGTTGGTGATGATGCCCTGTTGTTGAATGATAGTGAGGGAAGAATCCTGAGTATTGTGTTAGGGGCATTTTTTTTGTGTTTATACGATTTGGTGGAGACGAAGAAGCAGAGAAGGGGTTAGGGTTTTTGTGAATTAGAAGGGAAAGCTGAAGCCCAATTTATAATAGGCGTGGGGAAACATGAGCCGTTGATCAAAATTTTAGATCACAAATTTGAGTCGTTTATTTTCTCTCCGTTGGGTCACAATTTCCAAAGAAAATGCCATCCACTCCTTTTCCTGACACGTTTGACTAGTTGTGAGCCGTTGGTTAAAAGTGTCGGTGGAATCTGAGTCATTCAATTTTTTTTTAAAAACCCGTATTCAGCTGCCCTGATCCGAATTTATTCGGTTGGGATCAGCTGAATTCTCTAAAACAGGAAAAAAGGGGTGTGTGCCAAAAAATACACCTTCGGTTGCCCATAACCGAATTATTTCGGTTGCCCGTAACCGAATCGACGAAAAATACGCGTTTCATTAATGGCCTTTTGGTCATTTCGCAGGGTTAGGGGGTGTGTGGTGAGTAGGGAGGGATGTGGGAAAAATATGGGCTAAATTTGGGTTACTAACTTTGGGCTAGAGAAATATGCAACCCATTTTTTTAATTCACGGGCCTACGGGCTACCCATGGCCCAGTTGGGCTAGCCCGATACAAGCTTGGGCTTTTGCAGACTGGGCTAAAAGACCCAGTTGTAAAAATGGGCTCAATTGATTCGGCCCAAACCCTCCTACTTTTCGGGCTAACCCGACCCGGCGGGCTCGACCCATTTTTGCCAGCTCTATTCGCATTCGTTGTGGGACTCTTAACTGTGTAAAAGTTTCCCCTTCTTGTTCTACCCCCTTTAATGTACGCCATGCCTACTTCAACACTTTGTTTACTCATTTCTTGTTGATGTTACACCCTTACTCCATAGGCGCCATGTTGCTTCCATATAGGGATGACAATATGGCTCATTCCTATTGGGCACTCACAAAATTTACCCATGATGGACGAGTATTTACCCACTCAAATATTTGCGAGCTTGGTTACGGGCAATATGGTAATAAAAAAACTAAAAAGATAATTTTTATAAAACTTAGACTAACTTGGTAATAAAAAAACAAATTACACTATTATTGCAAAAAAAAACCTAATTAATTGCAGAGAGGGTAATTGCAGAGAGCGTAATTCGGGTTTCTCAATTTCTAAGGTTGCGCTATAACAATGGACATGAGTTAAATAATGTAATAAAAGAGAATTGAAATTAAATTAGTTGCTAGTGTTTTGGAGATTTACAAGGTTGTGTTTGCTTGCCCCAGGAAATTGATAGAGGTAGAGTTGGATAGATCCATCATCTTTGTGGAATCAAAAATGGGGACAAATATTAAAACCTCCAATTCTACCTCACAATCTGAAAGAGGCAAGGACAATAACAATGACCAAAACACGACCACCCATAATGTGGTGTTGAATGTTTACGATCTTACACCTCTCAACAATTATTTTTATTGGTTTGGATTTGGAATCTTTCACTCCGGCATTGAAGGTTCGTTCGTTTTAATTGTTTTGTTCTTCATTTTCAATTTCTCTCTTTTGTGGTTTTTTCGTTGTAATTAAAAAAGTTTGTTAATGGTTTCAATAACATTAAGCTTTAATTAGGTTTCCCATATTATATTTGTTAATATTGTTTCCCATGATGTTAATTATAATATGGGAAACATTGTCTCTAGTGCATGGTAAGGAGTATGGATTTGGAGCACATGATTACCCATCAAGTGGAGTATTTGAATTGGAACCAAGGAAGTGTCCTGGATTTATATACAGATGTTCTGTGAATTTGGGTGAAGTGAAGAATATTCAGCGTTCTGAGTTTCGTACATTTATTGAGAATATGGCTCGTGAGTATCATGGAGATACCTATCACCTTATATCTAAGAACTGCAATCATTTTACCGATGATCTCTCCTTTAGATTGACTTCAAAACGGATCCCAGGTTGGGTCAATCGACTTG